>JARGCV010000049.1:12553333-13162500 GCA_034064705.1 Bothrops alternatus | reverse complement strand
AGCTGCTGCTTCGCTGCCATGCTAATTTCTTGTGGGGAGAAAGGCAGTGATGGATCCCCCAAAATCTTGACCATACATCCCATTAGCCTCTGTCTGTGACAGTGGAAGAAAGAGACTAAAACGGAGAGAGGAAGGGGTGGGTGGGGAGAATGAGTGGTGGAAATCAGTCAAAAGAACCACACAGAAATCTGAAGCCTCTCTTCAAAAGTGTCACACAATCCATATGCTGCGGTTAAATTAACTTCCTGACAAAGGAGTTGGTGAGATTTTTGGACGGAGCATTTGAAAATTAACTGGATGTGTGTTTCCAATCGATCACCTCTTCCTTCCCCTTTTACCTATGAAACTAGCTGAGACTCCTGGAAAAATAGAATGGGCATTTAATACTCAAGGAAAGTAGCATTCAGCCCTTAATTTTCTAAGACAAGGGATGAACTCCAGTGCTACCGTAGCTTTTGTCTAACTAGTGCTGGAATCCTAGAATGTATGCATAATAACTTTGGGGACAATGGAGATGGGCCTTCATTCATTTGAGCTAATCTGGGCAAGCTTGTCCACCAGAAGCTTTTGTTTCTGACATTGGTATGTTTTTTGACTTGCAAGAATATTTTATTATTGGAAAATCAGTTTTTTTTTTGCATCAGGTTGTTTTCTCTGACAGTTTGATTTCAGTCACAAAAGATTTGGATCAGTGTTTACTTCAGTCATAGATACCTGATTTGTAAAGCCATTTTGGGTTTATTTATTTATTTTTTAATCTCACTGTCTAATTGCCTAGTGGGATGTGTTTAATCTTTTGTTATTAACACTTTTTGGTAGTCAGATGTGCAGTTATCCTTGATTTTCTTCAGTTTGAAGCCTGTAATATTTTAAGCAGGAGGGTGGTTAACAGCAAATGGTTGAGTTTTAGTGACAACACTAAATTATTGTCATTTTCTAAAGATTATTGCCTGCAACATTACTTATATTAAATAAACCTTATTTACTGTACAATATACAAACCATTACCATATCAAGCACTAGGAAATATCCCTACCAAATTTCTGATTTGGCTCTTTTGTTTGTTCCCACTTCAATTAAAATGCTCAAGCTAGAAACTCTTCTTAGGAATAGCAAGATAATTAAAAGAAATGGTGTGTGGAATTTTGTTCCTTCACAGATCCACCTGCTTTCTTCTAAAGCTTTTAACCTTTCAAAAGATAGTTTCATCTTACCTACTTTGCAGGCCAAAGAAACCATGAAAATGAGATGGTGCACCTGAAGTTGAATTGGGGAAAAAATAAGTTGGCATACCATATCCCATGGTACGCGTAACACAGAGACAAAAATAAGTAAAATACAAGGAGCAGGATTCATATTTCCCCTAGAAAGTCCTTTTAAGCTTCCTTAGTGAAAACCACTTCATGCTTCAAAAACTTAGCAGCAGATACACAACTAAACCCATCCATCAAGCTTCTTATTACACCAGTTTGTATTACCTTCTTTTGTTTTCAATTCATACACTATCAGTTGGTATGATTTTGCTGTACAAAAACAAAAGGCATTTGCAATATGACACTGCTATCATATGACAAGGGCTACATTTCATCTTGAAAAACCTGCAAAATATGGATGACTTTTGCTTTTTTAATAAAAGGCCAAGACTAGGGAATCATGCCTCCACTATGAAACAAGCCAGGTGTACATTTCACTACGAATTGAACAGTGCAGATCAGGCAAATAAAATTGTTGACAAATCCTCTAAAATACAAATGACCTCCTGTTCAGACAAATTAAAAAAAAAAAACTGGAGAAGATAAAGTAGGGAAAGCTTCCACACAGTTGTCAGCTGTGGGTTTTTTTTTAAAGGAAAGGAAAACAAAAAGCCCTGTCTCCATTTTTTAGTTGACAAATAGTATTGTGAAGAATGCTTGGGAAAGCAGAGGAAAAGGGTTACCTTGACAGACAAGAAGTACAATTATCACAATATGATGAAAGAGTTTCCACAAGGGTGTACCACACTGTTAATTACTGTCCTTTTTCTATAGGCTTCTAATGTGAGGAAAAATACACAATGACAAGTGTGGAAAAGAGCAGGCACTAAATTACTGTCAGAAAAATAAACGGAGTAGTGTGCTGCTGCACAGTGATTTACGGGGGCAATTAACCACCACCCCACAGAGCTGCTGAGGACAGCACTGCTGCCTGTGGAAGTGTCAGGAAGGAAAAGGAAGTAGTTTTCCAGCAACTTGGAAAAGCAAGGAATGTGATGGTTGCAGGGCTGCATCTCTAAACTCAAGTGCCTTTCTTCCTGGTTTTCTGTCCTTGAAGGCAGAAGCAAAGATTTATAGATTTATAAGCAAAGATTTATAGACCAGGTTTATAGATCACAAGCATTATTTCATTTGCTATGCAAAGAATTGGACTAGATTAAGTGAAGTGGATAGCAAAGAAACCCTTGCTGGCCTGTTTTTATTACCGGTGAATAAAAAGAAAAATGGTTAAGTTGGGACTAGAGAGATCATTTATCCTAGCTGATGATCTTCCTATGTTAATTGAAAGGGTCTGTCTTAAAACTGGAAGTCTTTTCTTAAACAATATGACTTGTTAGAAAAACTTTTCTAAGAGTTCTGTGTGCTGTTAGTCTGTGACACAATAGTATGTATTTTTAAATAGTTTGGAAATGGAAGCACAGGCTTCTGTGGGCAAGACCAAGGACCTAAATTTCAAACATTTAAAAGATGGCAATGCAGCTGATTTAATAGCAAGCTATAGTTTACTGACTGTTCAAACTGTTTTCTTGATTTTTGACCTACTCACTACAGTAAACAAACAAACAAACCAAAGTAAAAAACTCCTTTCTAAAGTTTACTAAGAGCTTAAAAATATTAGAAGGACAATAAAACTGAGATTAACTAAGAGTTCGAGAGGAACTTTGGTTAGTGAGTGGAGAATATCTAGTTAGCTTTTAAATATATATGCCAAAGGACAGCATGAACACATACCACACGACTCATAATTTAGTGCTAAAGTACTTTTTACACATTGCATATTTTTGCATATTTTCTGTAATTTATTATAAGAAATACAGTAGATTCACAATGATTTAATGACTTTTTGCCATTAGAGCAATGAGTCCTTTGCTGTTTACTTCACTTTACCAAGGATCACTTTTTTTCCAAATATTTTGCATGTTTTATTTATTTCATGCCATTTTGTATCTTTTTGGACTGCAGGAACACTGTCTACGTTGCCATGTGTTCCTGCACCCACCTCTCCCCCTGGGCTTCCTGGTCCGATGTGAAGAGTCTGCAGATCTGTTTATCATTAAAACCAATCTAGTTTGCAGGTGCAGGGGATGATTAAAGAGAGCATAAAATAAAGGTTAAATGAAAAATATTCCCTCCAAGAGGAGAGGTTTGAAAGTAACTTTTGATTAAGAGAGCAATTCCACCAGAAAATGTAGAGCAAATATGTTGCAAACAAAAAGGACTGATGAAAGTCAAGTTGGCGTGGTTGGACAGCTCAATTGCCTCATAGCTCACAAGCATTTTAGGCCACAGTACAAAATCCAGCTAGAGTTTACCCTGTATATTAAAACGGTGTTTAAAAAAATGGCTTTATACAATGATTCTATTTGGAAAATTATCTTCTATATGGGATTATCTTGGATATCCAGGCTGGTGAATTCATTTCACAGGTTTGGCTTCCTTTATGTAGAGCAGCGGTTCTCAACCTATGGGTCGCAACCCCATTTGGGGTCAAACGACCATTTCACGGGGGTCGCCAAAGACCGCAGTCCGCCATTTTTTCCCCTCGGCTGGCACAGGGGGCAGCACCGTGCATGCGCGGGGTAGCACTGCGCATGCGCGATGTGGGCCGTCGTGCCGCGCATGCGCGGCGCAGGTCGGGGTCATGGCCTGCAAAAGGTTGAGAACCACTGATGTAGAGGTTTTGAAATATATACCGGTAGGTATTATTTAGCTAGATCTGTCTATTAACCGTGAAATATTAATGGCAGTTTTGTCATCACTAACTTTTATATATGGCATGCCACATTAGTAATTCAGTGCTTCTCAGTTTTCAAGTTCTGATTTTGCACCTTACCCTTGTTAATAAAAATTGAAAATAATTGTGGAATTATACAAAGAAAGCCATTTCTGTATTTGTATATGTATTTCTCAAGTGTCCCCGTGAAGGTGAAAGAGCAATGAAGTTCATTCACTTCAGTTCCACACCACACTCAGTGATGTGGCTTGCAGCCATCATTTGAACATTTATAAATGTCACACATGATCCGATGGTGAATGTATTGCCTTACAGTGATTTTTCCCTTTAGCAGAATCTGGTTAAGGCACAGTGCTTCTATGAATCAAGTTCCTCTGTTTTGTGTGAAAATTATGACATTTGAACAAGAAACATTAGTTTAGAAGAATGAGTTGGAGCAAAATATATATATAAAAAGCATGCCATGCTTGCAGAAACAGCATGGATCCTCATGTGTCTTATATGTTTCATTCAACTGAAACAAGCAATGGAGGCCACATCATTATGAAATGAGTGAAGTCACTAATTATAGATTCAGTACCTTTGTCAAAACAGCTGGTTTTTTTAAATGAGAAAACTGCAATAGAGATTTAATGCTTATCTTAATTGACGACTGAACAAAAATGGTGCTGGCATCCAGAAAGAATCTGGATGTTTCCTAGCAAATGCTGGGGGTTTGCGATATATATGAGAACACAAAACAAAATGCTAAAATATTAGAGAGGGATCACAAGGACTTTGTCTCTGGTGTGGAGGTTAAAAGTGGTATTGTAGATACTCTACCATATCATATTTTACATCTCATTGAATTAGTCTGATACCAAATTTTTCCAGTGAAGGAGAAGGCATGTTTTTTCTGTCTAATGACTCCTAGTAGGATAGGAAAAGGATGTTGTTAGCTTACAAAGGACACATCCATCAGCCAACTAACCAACATGGTGCCTGGCACACCGAGATAGCAAGGATTTGACCTCCTAAGGAAATACAAGTGGCTAGGCAAGCCAAACCCATCAAAACAGCTGCAGTTAGCATTTCATAAGTGTCAGTATCAGAAGCAAGATGGTAAAACTATGAGCCAGGCCTCATTGATAAAGAGACAAGCAAAAAAAAAAAAATGATGGGAAAAAGCAACTTGCTAATAATTTGGGAATGAAGACAATGTAGATGACTATGATGGAATCTCATACGTCTCTTATAATTTTCCCACGTTAAAAATAGCTGGTGAACGTGGTAGGTAATTATTGTTTGGTGACTAAAATTGGGATTGGCAACATCACATTTTACAATTTTACATCATCTTTCCTTTGCTTTACAGATCTATGAAGAGCATAAATATGAGGACGGATTGCAATATTACTTTTACATTAGTGTCGTAAACTATGAATGGCTGCTAAACACGGACTGCCTATATCAGTGACAGCGAACCTTTTAGAGACCGAGTGCCCAAACTGCAACCCAAAACCCACTTATTTATGGCAAAGTGCCAGGGCTGCATCAGCATTGTGCCCTCGGGGGGGAGGGGGCGTGGCCCACTGGGTGGGTGTGGCTGCAGTGATCACGGCAGACTGGGTGAGCATGGCCGGGGCCAGTCCCTCGCCATCTCCGGGGCATCCCCGGGGGGGGGCAATGCTGCTTGCTTGCTCACTTCCTGCCCTGTTGCTTCTAACGCCACATGCCCGCTACTCTGGCAAACTCTGCTGGGGCCATGGCGCGCGTGCTCACAGGGCTCTTGAGTGCCGCCTCTGGCACGCGTCCCATAGGTTCGCCACCACTGACCTATATTGACATTTGAGGAGACCAGGCAAGCTGCGGGATTATCTTTCTGTAACGGAAACAGAATTTCCCATTAATACCCAGGAATGAGTTGTAAGAAGGTAGGCTGTGATCATCTTCAGAACAATGTAGAAGCCCACACGAACTTGTTAAGGATAAATCTTTATTTTTTGTCGTTCTGTTGTTGGTTGATTCCTAGCATAACGACTTGTAAAAATGCTTTCGGTATAACTTGCTTTGATTTCAGTAGTTTTGACAAAACTCTCCATGATCACTAAATCGGTCGAATGAAGGATAGATAATAATACTGTCAAGTGAATTTGCAGCTGGGAGGAAAAGTGAATTTGAGATCTGTTCATTGATGATTTGTCATCAGACTGAAGCTTTACATAGGTGAGGAAGATGACAGGGGTCTCTGTCTGTGGTCATATTTGTTTTTCAATTAGTGACTTAAATGGGGAGAGGAGAAACCTTATTAAAGGTTTACAAATGACTTAAGGGAGCATAGCTAGTAAGTCAGAAGACTGGTAAAATTCAAAATCAATCCGATAAGAGGCAAACTGCACTGCTCAAAACAAGGGAATTTCAACAGAAAAATAGAAGATCTAAGTGTACCGTAAAGAGAGAAATTGAGTGCAAAGTCAAGTTAGGGATGATGTCTAACTCAGAAGCAGCATGTGTGAAATGGATCTGAAGGCTCATGTATTATCAATATGATATCATCGTGATCATTGTTGTCATCATCTTAACTATAGTGTGTGTGATTCTAGTAAAAGATGCATTTGGTTTGTGGGGTTACTGATGAATGTTACATGACTGCTCCTGCCTGTTCCAAAACACCTTTTGTCTTGAGGCACTACAATAGCTCCAGTTTTTATGTGTTGGAAAGTAATCCTTCCACTTTATTCTACAGTAGGGGTTGGAAACCTTTTTTTTTTTCTCATAGGGGCCATAGGCTTCTCTCTGAGTAGATGACAGGCCACAGATGGGGGGGGGGAGCTGGTGTGATGGACTATGGTGAACTGGCAGTTTTCCAGGAAGGAGGGGAGGGGGCAGACAAGAGGCAGCGCAGTCCAGAATTGCTAGCAGACAGGAAAAGAGAGTAAGGTTAGCTACCCAGGGCTAATTTCCCAAGGTATAACCATTAGGGTGGGAGTAGTAAGGGTTTAGTCTGGCAAGATTCTGTCTATTGCATGGAAGTAAATAAAGATCTGAACTCCGTCTGAATTGGTCTTCATTGTCTTTGGGCTTAACCTGACACATTTATTTTTATAGCTATAATAAAACAATACACTACGAATTATGTCTATTTTATTTAAGTAATATTATATCCTAAGGACACAATATGTGTGATTTGGTGCTATTTATTGCCTGAAAGTCTCACTCTCTTTTCACTCTTTTTTGGGTCTCATTGAGTGAAGAGGAATTGTCTTGGGCTGCATATAAAATACATAATATAGTTAAGATACAAAAGCAACAAACTTCCTTTATTTTTTAAATTGTTTTAATATGATCTTGTAGGTCCGCTTTATCAGCTGTCCAGGCCCACATGCAGCCCATGGGCCGCGGGTTGAACATGCTTTATCTAAAACAATCATTAAAAAAATGTATAGAAGCAACATAGGCCACAAATCTTCTAAAATAAAAAAACAACATGCTTCTTTTTTATGTCTATTTTAGTTATTTATTTACTAATAAACACATGTATATTTATTTATGGGCTTGCAATATGATTCAGAGTATTACAATGCATTAAAATTGTGAAGCTCTGCATCAAGCCTGAAATAGATTTACAAACTTGAATGAATTATTTTTTAAGACTACGACTGGCGAGGATGATATATTTCTTCTGGGAACTATGGGCTGGACGATTTGGGAGGAGGGGGAGGCCATAGGCTGCTGACCTCTGTTTAAGAAGGATATGTAGATAAGTCGGAACATATGATCAGATAGATGATGCTACGGAGGTAGGACTTCAGAAAAATGTCTGATTTGGATTGAAGGAAGTGTGCACACTTATCTTGGAAGATAGTCCACGAAAGACAGCAAATATTTGTAATGTTAGAAGACACGGATAGATTTAATAGGCTTAGGTCAGGCGAGTGGTTTTTTTTTCTTTTTTAAATTACAACAATAAAAATTAATACACGTTAATAAAAAAGAAAAGGGGAAGAAAAGAAAGAAAAAAAGAAATAGAACATAAAAACAATATAAAGAATGTTTTAAAAAAGGAAAAATGTATAAAAATTATTTCCCTTTTCATCACAATAAGCAGATACAATTTTAGTAACTTATCACCTTCTTTTAAAATGCAACAAATGATCTCTTCTTCCCATATCCCATCTCCTATCTATAAACAAAATCATAACTTTTGATTTTCATTCGATTTCATTCGATTTTCATTTCAGTCCTGATATCAGCAAAACTCTATTAATGGTTGCCAGAGATAACAACATACCTATTATAACAATAATTTAAATAGATCAACTTTATATTCCTTCCTTTTACTTTTAACAATCTTGATCTTAATAGTCCTTTCAAATAATGTCAGAGAGCTTGATTTCTTTTCATTTTTTTCTCCTTGTCCCTTCTCACTAAATCCTTCAAAACTTTTAAGAAATCTCTTGTAAATCCAATGTGGGAAATGTGTTATCCAGGTCACTCTTTTGGTTTGCTTTAGGATATGGTTCCTTGACCATACTTCCTCCATATCTGTAACTTAGTGAGTCTAACCTAGAAAAAATACTTCTGCAGATCAAAGGATTTCTACGTTCAAAGGACTTATTTTCTAGGATAACCTGCCATGCCCTGATTTTTCCCCCCTCCCTTACATAAGAAAAAACCCACCTTCTAAAAGGACAATTCTTTTAACTTCCAGAAGCCTGCTCTGGTCAGTCTCATAGTAGAACAGGATGAATCAGAGAAAATGGGACTTCGTCCACCCTTTCAAAACTAGTGCAATCAGTTTAAAGGTGGGTGAATGGGTTGAAGCAGTGACCTCAGTAAAGAAATTGAATTTGATCTTTGAAGTGAGGATATTTGGGCCCAGGGAGGGGCAGAATTCAGCAAAGTTGGAAAGCCTACCTTTGAACATATTTTAAAGAGACACATTACATTTTGAGCGCGTGAACAGTCATTTCTTTCTTAGCTCTATTATTGCCCTTATGAAGGACTGCCACCTCAAAGCTATCTCTTTTCTCCCTGCCCGCTCCCATTAAAGAGAAAATATTTGTCAGCGCTTGATATTTTTCAAATTATGGCCTTTCAGTGGGGGGGGGGGGTGAATGACGGCATTGCTATCTGCAACCGGGATACAGAAATGGATGGAGCCAAGACAAAACTAACTTTTGGTTTTTAGTTTTTTTTAAAGTTAAATTTAGTTAATTTAGTTAATTCAACACATTTAATATAATTACTGCTATTTTTCTGTAATACCTTCCTTGTTCGATCACATTGAAACATACGATTGAGCAACCAGTTTTGGAAACATCTGGGAGCTGTACTCAAAACTTTGAAGAGCTGCATGTAATTCTGGAAGCATAGGCTATGAACTTGTAACTATGCGTGAATGTGTATGTGTGCATGTTTTTTTTGTGCATATGCGTGTATGCATCCGGTTTTTCTAGCAACTTTTTCAGAAGAGATTTGCCATTGCCTTTTTCCTAAGGCTGAAAGGAAATTACCAGATCAGGACTGCCCTGTTGCCTTCTGTGTCTAAAGGACAAGAACTCCACCTTCTCTGTTCTTAGTCCAACTCTTTAACAACTAGAGTCTAGACCAGCGGTTCTCAACCTTTTCCAGGGCTCGACCCTGGCCCGCATCGTGCATGCGCAGCGCGACGGGGTGCATCATGCATGCGCGGCACGATGGGGCGCATCACGCATGCACGGCGCGACAGCCCGCATCGCAAAGGGGAAAAAAATGGCCGACCCCCCAAAAAATGGCGGACTGCGGTGTTTGGCGACCCCCGTGAAATGGTCGTTTGACCCCAAATGGGGTCGCGACCCACAGGTTGAGAACCGCTGGTCTAGACCCAGGGGTAGGCAACCTTGGCTCTTTTATGACTCGTGGACTTCAACTCCCAGAATTCCTGAGCCAGCAATGGCTCAGGAATTCTGGGAGTTGAAGTCCACGAGTCATGAAAGAGCCAAGGTTGCCTACCCCTGGTCTAGACCAAACTGAACTGTAAGAGAAAAGCAGTTAATGTGTATAAAAAGCTACAAATTGAGCTTTCAGTTGAACTCAATTCCTGGTGATTTCATAGATACATCCTGGCATCGATGCAGAAGAGGTTGACTGCCTTCTTCTGAGATAACTTTTTGATTTTTTTCCTCCCAATCTAGCCTAACATTTTCTAGTAGTCTTTTATCCATGTATTAAATAAGTTTGATCTTATTTAGGGTTTGTTGTTGCTGAAATCAGAAAGCTGCCATCTTTAAAAAGAAAAAAAAAAGAACGGTTGGCCTTTCAATGTGACCACAAGATTTTCCCCAAGGTTTCTAAGCCTTGATACTATTGGAAATGATACGCACAGGCATTTCTTAAGAGTAAGTGATCGTTTTCATAAGAAAAGAGCTTGAAAAGGTTGAGATTGGGACACTTAAGGCAGCCTTATGTCTGCAAACTGAAGCCCTTAAGATGCCTTGAACTTCTCTTTCCTATTTCCTAGCCACCATGGCCAAAGAACTGTTGGACACTGATGTACAAAACATCTCAAGAACCCCAGTTTGGGAAGGCTGATTTAACTCTCTGGTACTCTCTGCACTGAAAAAAGAAAATTAAATTTCTTGGCCAAAGAAAATTGAATTCCACGATTTGTATTCAAATTAAGCGCATGTATACATTTACAGAGTTTTGCCTATTTCACACGTCTGACTTTTTTCTGTTGGCATGTTTTGTCTAGTCATGTGTGATATTACCCAGGCAAGAGTGCAAGGTGTGTGCACGCTGTCAGGTAAAGATGCAACAGCACTGATATTCTTTTCAGCCTAGAAGTGCCATACAATTTCCTGGAGTCATTAACACCCAGTTGCTGTAGAATTTCTGTTCTGCTGTAGGAAGGGGGGGGGCAAAGAGGAAAGTGGCTGTCTGATCAAAAGCTGCTATGGAGGGGTGAGAAACAGATTATGAGACGGAGGAGGCAGACTCAGCCCCTCCCCTTTCATCAGCAGAAGCCACTTGTGAAGAAATATACAATAGGATTCCATCAACGAAATTACAGAAACAGCACAAGAAGTATTACTTAAATAAAACCTCTGTTAGAAATGTTTTAGAAGTCCTATACTATCAAAAAGGTGTCTGAATATGGCTAAAAGAAATAGATAATCCTTTGACACTAAAAGACCATTATACTTAGAAAGACATGATTGATAATTAGGATGGCACACTTTTCTATGGGATGGGAAATATGAAAACATCAGGATGACTCATAACAAGGGAAACTTTTACTTACCCAAACCTAATCAACGTTGAGAAAACTCTAATTTATAAAGATATTTTGAATACTGAATGGAAACTAAAATTGAAATAAGAGTTAGGAAAACAGGGTATTGGTTCAATAAGTTGGCCTCAACTGCAAATATAATTGAGATAGGAGCTGGATAGAAAGGATGTTATAAACTGGAACTATTTTTATTAGCTATAACAGTGGTGGCGAACCTATGGCACGTGTGCCAGAGGCGGCACGTGGAGCCCTCTCTGTGGGCACGCACCATCGCCCCAGCACACGTGGTCTGTAAACGTTCGCCATCACTGGCCTAAGGCCAGCCAGCCTGGAGCTGCCATTGGGGAGCCCACCATCCCACCCGCCCGAGACCCCTTGGATCTCCTCCAACCTTGCACGGCTCCCACAGGTGTCCCTCCCCATAAGCAACATCAAGATGGCCACGCCCACCCGGCCACGCCCACCCAATCTGCCATGACTACTGAAGCCACATCCATCCAATGGCCACGCCCACCCAGTCTGCCAAGCCTACTATAGCTGCGCCCACCGAGTGGGCCACACCCACCCGGCACCTGGCGATACATAAGTGGGTTTTGGGTTGCAGTTTGAGGACTCGGTCTCTAAAAGGTTTGCCATCACTGAGCTATAATATTAGAAAAATATGATGAGGAAGTGTACACTTAATGTTATATGTATTAATAACAGTAAGAATTGTATTTGCTTAGCGTTTGAAAAATGAAGAAATATTACCTGAGGAAGAGAGTATCAAGAAAACATCGGAATGTATAGAAATGGACAGAGCGACATTGAAGGACAAAGAAAAAGAAGACACAGAATAACTTCAAATATGGGATACAGGTTATCACTGGCCAGGAAAAAGGGGTAGAGATTAGGAATTTAATATGTATTTTCAAGTAAAAAGGGAACTCAGACAACATGTTGTTTACTAAGCACTTATGATTTGTAAAAATAGAAAATCAATAAAATATTATTTTAAAAAAAGAATGTTTTAGAAGTCTGAATGTGACACATAAAAGTGGAGAGAGAAAGAGTAAGCTTTGAAGAGCACCCTACTCTTTCTCAATACTCTGGGAAGAAATTCTATAAATTATGGGTTCCACTTTAAACTGGTGCTACCCTTGCTGATAGGAATGCATCAAACAGCAGAATGTCTGTCTAAAGTCAGGCTTACAGTAGTTTGGTTCACATGTAGGACCCACTAGATCTGACCTAGCAAAATTAGAATGACTCTAGATGGCAGCAAAGAGATAAAGAACTCTCTGTTGCCCTCTAGGGGCATTCTGGAGCTATGCAGCCCTGATCTGGTACCCATGTTCACATGAGCATGTAAAAACTCCTTAAATGATGTTTTGCAAATTCCAATTTTCAGCTCAGAGTTTTTAAAAGATCAACATCATCTTGCAGCATATAGTACACCCTCAGCACAATTTCACATACATGTACGTGCTCTCCCCACACGGTAGTTTAAACTCAGCAGTCCTTTGAACTCACGTCTTCTTCCTTTCTCTTAAGAAGAGCTCCTTCTAGTCTGACAAATTGCTCGAGGACAGACTGCATCCACCAAGAATCCCATATTTATGCATGCACATTCTAATTACCCAT
This sequence comes from Bothrops alternatus, assembly GCA_034064705.1. Taxonomy (NCBI): domain Eukaryota; kingdom Metazoa; phylum Chordata; class Lepidosauria; order Squamata; family Viperidae; genus Bothrops; species Bothrops alternatus. Next base: position 13,149,635 of record JARGCV010000049.1, on the reverse strand, counting down.
GCTGAGTTATCAATCTACTTAATTACAGCTGCAGTTTACAGAATAAAGTGTAATAGGCTTCATGATACATGCACACACTTGCGTAGTGATGCCATCATGATTGAAAAAACCTCATTAAAAATCACAATTAGCCCTCAGACTAGTTGTCAGAATGGAAGGGGCACCTGCCCTTTCCCACTGTTTTAAATTCAGCAGTAACAGGACAGAGGCGTTTTGCATCTTGCGGTTAACATCATTAATAGCATTTTTTTTAAAAAAACAAAACAACAGTCTTTTGGATCGCGTGCTGGGAAGCGCTGAGAACGCAAGAGGAAAATGGATTGTAGAATTTAGATGACTACCCTCCTTTTGTTTACAGTCTAGTTAAAGAGTTTATTGATTTATCAATAAATGCCCTTTCTATTCAGTGCAAGGCTGCAGCTCTACTCAATTCGTAGTGGTCACAGCTGCTTTGCCTGGAAAGTGTAAGGTCAAAAAAGTGTTTTCTGAGAACTGGTTAATATAGGGTCATCCCTTTCTAACCTATAATATCCACTAACTTTTGTTAGAAGTGGAGTGGCTGTGGAAATGTTGAATAGTTCTAAATGTAGAAACTCATCAACAGCTCCTTGTAGGAATTCATACCTGGCCCACGAATTGTGAAGTTAAAAAAACCCCACCATTAAAATAATGCGATCATTTTCTAAGAGTGCACCTGTAAGAGAAATGGAATAGATTTGTGTGATAAACATTTGAATGGCATTTCATATATAAGAGAGATCTCCTACCTGCTCTATCTCACCATCACTCCCTTTAGTTTTACCTCTCTCTAACGCAATTGCTCCAATTACTTACTTTGCTATAGAAAGGGGAAGCAGTTAACTATGAGTCTGATATTTCACTGTTGCAGCTGGACTGGCAACAGCTAAGGATGATTCTCTCTCCTTCTACTCTGCACCATGCAGAGATGAAGAAATACATAGGTTCATGAATCAATCTGGATAACGTGAAAGGCTGAATATAATAAATAATACAGTAACATCCCTAAACTAATGAGCTGTTGCTAAGGTACATTTCACAGGCTCATCCTCTATATAAAAAGTCACTAATAATCCCTTGGTGTAATCAGATGATAAAGCTTTGCCATAAGGCAACACCTGTGCAATTAAAACTGCAGATTCTTTTGCACGTTTCATTAATTTCAGGATTTTGTAAAGGCACAATGACTGCACTAATAATCTAGTCTACTTGACTCCATGTCTACTGGAAACAGGGTGTCTAATTAGGTAAAGGTAATTAATTAGAGATAAATGGAGCTAATCAGACTCAGTTAACACTAATTCTCTGAATTAAGACATTTTGGGACACCTACTATTCTGCTGCCTTTGATATTTCCCCAATAAACAAGGAGTTGCAGAGGAACAAGGAAGCATTTATTTGATGTCATTACAATGGACAGTAGCAATTTGGTAAATATTTCATTAGTGCTGTGTAGCCTGACTACAGTCAGTGGGGCAATGGAAGAAGTTTTTAATTCTAGTGTCAATCTCTTGGAAAAGCAGTGGAATTCTGGAATCTGGGTTATTTTTTTCCCCAATCCATAGTAATCCTTCAGCTTGGATTAGGGTGGCGGGGGTCCTTGTTGGATGGTTTGAGGGCATGGGTGTGGTTAGCCATTTATTTATTTATTTATATAATTATTTCATTTAGGATTACTATACTATGATTTCTGTCCTATTGATTTTATTGTACAATACCCAGAGTCGGTTTGGAGTTCCATGGTGGTTACAATATATTCAATAAATAGATTAAATTAAACAAAATGAGGAGTAGGGATCAAGAGTCTTAGTTCTTGTAATTAAAAATCAGATGGGGTCTCTGGAATGAGAGCATTATTTGAAACCCATTGATTTCATGTTTTGAAAGCTTACCAAGTTTATCTTATTTCCTTTGAGTGTATGGTGTTTTGGAATCATATATATTTAGACTCCAGATCAGCTCTGAATGCTATTCTCCCAAGTCCAGTCTCTTCCCTCTGAAAATCATCCCTCTCTACCATGGTCTCTTTCAAGGATTAGAAGTAGAGTGGACCATGGTGCACAAATTGTGTTTTCCATATCAAACATTCAAATCGCTCCCATAAGGAAGAAATGAATGCTGTTAAAATGAATCACTCAGGATAGGAAAGGTATACCTTTGAGATTCCCAAGGTTGCAACATAGAATAGGCAACCCAGCTCATAAATAAATATCCTCATGACAAAAACAATGACCTTTGTGGTTGGCCAACTAACATCCAGAAAGTTTATAAAATGAACTAGCGGTAATGACATTTTCAGCACAATCACAAGGGAGATATATAAACCCATAATAAGTGGTTAATGGTCATGCCTAGCAATAAAGAACAATAGGAAGAATCCAAAGTAAAACAGTGCATTTTTTAGTAACAGTCAGTTGTGTTCTTCACATTGCTATTGGTAAAAAAAAAAAAAGGGAGAAAGCTTTCCACTTCGAAAGTAACAAAGATATTTGGGCTTATTAGTTTAATTTGTTTCATTCTGACATGATACAGAAGGAACAAGAGATGGGGAAAAAGGGGAAGGGAAATAAGTATATTTGGGTACCCATTTATGTTAAAATACAGTTAGGTAATAATCTTTAGTCTCAAAGTGAAGATAAATTTATACATTTCCATGTGGTACCATTTTCATTGTTCTACAGTACTTTGTCGAGAAGTTACGTGTATAAATCTTGATTGTGAAATAAATACAATCTTGAAAATTGTATCCAACCAGCACCCTTATCACCTGTTTTCTAATTCATCTAATCAAAATATGTAAGAATTAACACACTTTATCTCGAAGGTCGATAATTTCCCCAAATGATAGGAAACGTAAAATTCCCAGGTTCTATATCAGCATTTCTCAAAATGGTAGTCCGGCTGTTTTTCCTCACATAAATGTTGGTTGCAATAGTTTCTAGAAATTCAGTAATAGAATTTGATTGCATAGTTTTCATAATTGGGCAATCCATATTCCTTGCATGGTAAATCGGTGTTAGATATTAGAGAAACAAGGGGCCTTTAAATCTGCTGAAATGCTTTGACTGAAGAATGCATGGCAGAGGAAGAAATTGCTCTCTCTATATATATATTTGCATATTTTATTTCTTTATTTGATTATTTACCTGAGGTCCGATTGCATCAATATCATATTTCAGTCCATTGGCTGTTGGTTCCAAGCTCCTCACATTTTCAGGTGCCCAGACAGGATGGATTTCACTTTGCTCTTTATCCTGTAAACATCACAACAGAAAAAAAAAAAACCACATTCAAATATAACTGAATATTTTTTCAAAACCTTAATAGACTCCATAGTCTGCCAATTTCAGAGCCATGATCAACTAATGAATTGTAATGCCCCATTTCAAATACCGTAGCTCGGATAAGTAAACTATAACCTGTGGGGATAATTCACATATAAAGTACTGAACGGACCTTTGAATTTGAAAACTATAGGAGAGCAGAGAACAGATTTTTAAGCCTTTGAGTCTAAATAGTAGTCTTTGCAACGCTCTGTAAGATTAAGATTTGCTAATCTTGAACTCAAAAAGTGTTTGAAGATAGCTTTAAAACCACCCTGTAAATAAATATGGAGGAGTGTTTGGGGATCTTGTTGAGAAGGTTTTATCTGGAGCAATTTTTTTAACAGCTAAGTTCCATTTCCCTAGAAAGACAGTTTATCAAGGAAAACCAGAATCTTTCATTTTGGTTGGGTAATCAGGCAGCATTGTACCTGGATGGATATATTCTCATTGAATTATTATTGTCAGAGACATGAAATAACCTTTAGTATAATGATCTTTCCGGAATAAAGAAAGCCTGAAGGCCCACCTAGGATATCTAGAATAGAATAGAGCTGGAAGGGACCTTGGAGGTCTTCTAGTCCAGCCCCCTGCTCAAGCAGGAGAATCTATCCCATTTCAGACAAGTGACTGTCTAGTCTCTTCTTAAAAATCTCCAGTGATGGAGCACCCACAATTTCTGAAGTCAAGCTGTGCCACTGGTTAATTGTCCTCACTGTCAGGAAGTGTCTCCTTAATTCCAGTTTGCTTCTCTCTTTGATCAGTTTCGAACCATTGTTTCTTGTCCTGCCCTCTGGTGCTTTGGAGAATAATTTGACTCCCTCTTCTTTGTGGCAGTCCCTCAAATACTGGAATACTGCTATCATGTCACCCAGTGGTGGGATTCAGCCAGTTCATACCACTTCGGCAGAACTGGTAGCTAATTTTTTGTTGCCCAGGCCCAGAATGGACTTCCGGAAGTGGCATCCACACAGAGAACCCGGTTGTTCACATATCTAAATCCCACCACTAATGTCACCCCTATTTCTTCTTTACTTTAGACTAGCCAGACTTATCTTTCCCAATTGACCAATATACTAAAGCAGTGTTTCTCAATCTGGGCAACTTGAAGATGTGTAGACTTCAACTCACAGAATTCTCCAATCAATTGGGAAAGATAAAGTCTGGCATAAGGAGAGGTGCTTCTACCAAAAATTTAAAAAAAAAACCTTTTGCATTCACACGTTGCCCAGAATTCTAATGCGCCATGCTTATTTTTGGCTCATGTGTTGTGTTAATTGAACTATTATGGGTTGTAAATGCAGTCCACTGTAATTCTAATGAATAAACAGGGGTTTAAACTGGAAAAAACATAATATCAAGAAATTGTTGAATATTCCCATCTGAAAATGTTGTTTCCAAAGGAAGTTCGCTTTCTGACAGTGTCCTTCCCCATTGTCACAAGGGCAGCTAGAAGCTGTCGTTCCAATAATTAGTTGCACCTGAAAGGTCTGGGATGGAGAATTGTAGGTCTACTGTTTCATAGTTTATTTTATTATTCGGCTTTTGGATGCACTTAACTATGGACTGTGCCTTGTTCTGGCTATCAGAATGGATATATTTCTTTAATGTTTCAGAATGAGGAAGGGAATAGGGAAAGGTCTGTCAAACCCCAGGCCTTCTCCCTTGGTGCACATTATTAGAGTCTTTTTAGAGACAAGCAAATAATTTTGCTGTCATTGGTCTTGTTCAAATAGACTCTGTTTATTTATGCAATACACTTGGGGAAGGGTGTTGAAGGGAAGATCACCGGCGAGCAGCTGACACAGAGGCACACTCATCGGAAAACATTCTCAAACAATGCCCTGTCAGAGAAGGTTCACTTTTCGAAAGATTGCTGATGGCACAGTTTGGGCTGCTCGCTCTCCTTCACCATGAAACCAATTTATATTGCTCCAGTAGGGCAAGGAGGATGTAAAATAAGGAAAAATTAGGCTTGTGTAACAGGGCACTGTGATCAAACTGCAAAAGTGACACAAGTAAAATGGAAAGCCTGGTTTTCGATGGAATAACCGGGCCTCGATCTTCAGTGTCTCTCTCCCCAATAAATAAATAAATAAATAAGTGTATGGCACGGTTTTGTTGATTCCACATAAACAAGCCTTTTTCAAGATGTGTTGCTTTAATTCCCAGGATTCTCAATGAGGAGGGCTGCGAAGTGAACATATTTGAGTAGGAGCTTCTAGTCCAAGGAAGATTTACTTGGGTTTTAGTATTTTATTCCAGTTGAGGTGGAGAACTCATTAGTTAGGAAGATCTTTGGTAACTAATTTTATTCGATATTGTGATTAATCATCTTTCAAAAATAAAAACAAATGTGTGCTATGTTTTCCTGCTGCTGTTCGGCATATTAAATTGCAGAGGGTTGTTTGTTTTTGTGTGTGGTATGAGTCATTTAGCAGTGTTTATCATTGTGTTTGTGACTGCTTCCATGGTTGTATAACAAAAACATGAGGGCTAACTTGCACTTTAGAGCTCAGAAACATTTCAAGAAGTTTAGTAAGATCATTTTCACTCATAACTTCAAGTCCATATTTAGGAAGTGCAAGACTGGGAAAATAATTCACCTTTGTTATTTATTTTCTGTGAAAATGGCAGCGTAGCCATATACTTAAAAAAGAATAACCACGGGCTTAATATGTTTAAGACCCTCTAATCCTGATCAGAGGTACCAGGGACTTTGGGTTAAAGATCCAGGACCCCTAAACCATGGAATTTATTAATGTTTAATTTACTAAATTTACATGCCGCCCATTTTGCTTTCCAGAGCGCCTGAACAATTCTCACATTGAGTTGGCTGATCACATTTTAAAGGAAGTAAAGTCACACATATTACCAGTTCAAGAGGGGAGGGCATATAGTCATTAAAGTTCAAAGATCATTACATGATTTAAGTGTGCCACTGGGCCACATTTCCAGGGGGATTGGTCTCTCCCATGGGCAGCATTTAAATGTCACAAATGTAAAGGATACATTTCACCACAAAGATGAAATTATTATTTAAAGAACCATTATGCACAGTTTCCAATAAATCCACAATGAGGGAATGCCACGCTATTTCTTATTCTTACTTTCCAGACTCTTAGAACTTTGGGATAAGTTTCAGTAAACATATTGGATATCAGAGAGATTGGCTTCCAGCCCTCTGTCCATCTGCAGCGAAAAAAAATTAGAGATATTTTAGTTGATAATCTCCCAGCTTTATCCCTTTTTGAGAATTTAAATCTTTTAAATAGAAAGCACAGATACCCATTATAATGACTGAAATAAGCCCCCTAGCCTTCCTTCCAGTTTCTCAGATGGAATTATTGAGTTTAAAGAAGTAGGTTTTTAAGAGACGTATCATTGGTTTGATTGCGAAGGAGGTGTTTCCTTGTCTTTTCATTAAGAATAAATTCAGCCCAAGGGTGCAGTGTGGCTTGGCAAATAGCATTATAATAGTCAGAGAATATTGCTACTGGAAGCCTGAACTGATGATTAAATTTAAAGTATGCAGTGTCCACATAATGCAAGAAGATTATTGTGTGTGTGTGTGTGTGTGTGTGTGTGTACATGGTGCTGAAGATGCAACTGCTAATTATTGTATGAATTTTTAAATGTAAATGTACTGTAAATTTTGTATAGTACTAGTGTGACCTTATAGAGAGGAAGGAAAAGTTGACAGGGGGCCTGTAATTATAAGATGGTGAAGAAATGCTGTAATTATTTACTATTTTTAGGCCTAGTGTGCACAGCCTCTTAATTTGCATAAGCTTTAGACATTCACACGTTTTCTGCCTTAGCTTGGGGATGATAAATTCTTATTCCTATGAAAGAGGAAGACAGTTTCCACAAGAAGTTGGCCAACTGGGAGGCTGATTATAATGAACAACAAAATTGTTGGTGGCAGCTTTACCAAATAATAATAATAAAATAAAATAAAAGATGGGGAGAGTTTATTTAGATAAAATTGGTTCTAAACCAAGATTAAAAACAACCCCTGCTTTGGGTCTTGAAAACTTGCGATTTGCTTTTAGAGAATTGACTAAATTATCATGTGGCTAAAGCATTAGCTTAATATAAAGTGGGAGGTGGGAAAGAGAAAAAAAACAGGAAGAAAAGCCCGCAGCTCCCTGGTAATCTATTTATCACGTGTAGAGGTTGATTATGACAGTATGTTCTTATTAGGGATGAATATTTTGTGCTCATTAAGCTTACCCCCTTGGGTAAAGTGTACTTTCTTTTTTAGCAAGTACCATACAGTATAATCGGCTTTTATTTTTTCATGTTTACCTTCCATTTGCCTTGCTGCCTTTTCTTCTTGGAAGAAGTAGCCCAGCGCGTCTGGAAGCATTAGCTCACCTCCTAAGGAATATAGAGGAAGCAATGATTGAATGGTGAGAAACTATTAGAGTCTTTGGGACAGAGACAGAGAGAAGTGTCCTGGCCCCGCAGATAGAAAGGATCCAGTGCAAAGTAGGGATCAGTGTTTCAAATAACAATTAGACAGATTCCTTTCAAAATGGGCAGTCACCCTCATCACTTAAACTAGGGGTCCCCAACCTCCAGTCCGTGGACCAGCATGCCAACAACTCGGCCGCACAAACAAGGAAAGCCCCATCCACAGCATGCAGGCAGCACACAAAACCACGCACTCTCTGGTCCGTGGAAAAACCTCTCTCCACATAACCGGTCCCCGGTGCCCAAAAGGTTGGGGACCTCTGACTTAAACTATCATTCCGAGGATATTTTCCCCTTTCCAGTTGCATCCCATTTAATGCATCTTCCATTTCAATGGATTAAAAAATTATAGAGAGGAAAAAATTAACAGCTAGCACTGAGGGCAGTGAGATTAAAGAAGAGGGCCAAGCTCGTCCTATAGCTTCTATAAAGACCATGGTTATTACTCACCTCACCTCTAAATTACCTCAGTTTTATATAACTTGCTTTCAAATGACTGGAGTGAACAGTGCTGAAGTCAAAGTTGTAGCTAACTCTGAAATCGTTGAGATAGTCAAAATGATTAAAATAGGCCCCAAGGGAGCTCCCAAAACTCTTTTTACGCTAAAATGACAATTGTGGTTCAATGTAAGCAAATATGAGGTGATGCATTTGAGGACCATTCCTAACTTTACAAACCGTATATATACATATACAACTGTATATGTATAACTTTACAAACTATACATGAGGCCTGGGAAAGGATCTTCAGGTTGTGGTGGACACCTGAAAGAGGGTCATCAAGAAAGAAATTGAAAACATCAGTCTTGGGATTGTAATGTCTGTGTACAATATTTCATATCTATACTGTATAGATATTCATATCTATACTGTCCCCAGCACATCAAAATATTATATTAAAACTGAAAAAAAGGACAGGTGCCTTAGCAATTCCACTACAGGGAAAATGGCAGCATTTGCGACGTTCTGGTTTGTTGTAATGCACCCTAGCAAGTCACCATGAGGCCTTGGAACAAAGGAACAAAGGCCATGTGGCTTGACCATGCGGTTTTGGAACAACAGGAAATGAAGGAGGGGCTAATAGGTGGAGGAACGTTGTACCAAGATTTGAATCCATTGGCTACAGATGTAATTTTGCCAGTGTAACTTTGCTATTGGCTACAGGCATAACATTGTCATAGGCTGTTTGTAACCATGTGATGCATTGTGTAACCGCCCACTGTAACAGGTAATAAAAGGGGAGGCAGCCTTTTGTCTGTTGTTGCTTCACCCCGAGAAATGTGCTTGGTAGCATGTCTCTCCTTAATCCGGCCATTGTGAAGAACCCATCAAGATTGAAGAAGCCTGCGGAGGGCTTGCTTCACTGGTTTAGTTTTGTTCTTGTTTTTTTTTTTTTTAAAAAGGACAAGTAAGGATTTGTAAAACGTTTAAGGAGGAAATGACAAGAAAGTTTGTTTTTCTTTGCCTTAATATGACAACCTAGATAATGCAAGTGCTGAGAGATGCAGGATAAATACAAACAAATAACATAACAAGTAATTAAACTATGTAAGGCACTATTCTGATAGGAAATAAAAAATAGTACCCGGTATATATTTTAGAAGAATAGCCGTTATTGGTTAGCTGAAGTTCCACTAATTTGTGTAAGGGTACGTTCATTCTCAAAGCCCCTTTTCACTGCAATCCTAACCAAGAAAACCTATAATTGTTGGTTGACAATTCCAATATCTTGGTGTTGTGTGTTTGTTGTAATTAAAGAGTTTTCTCCTCGAATTACACAAGTAAATTTTGATTCTATATGAGTCAACACTTGAAATCTGAAGTTTCTGCCATCCAAACTGAAGCTCACCCTCCCAATGTGGGTTAAGTCTAAAGAGCCTTATTGGGAGCGGGTTGAGGGGATGTGTGGGGGGGAAATGATGCTACATTTTATGCTGATTCCTGGGAAACCTCAGTCACCTGTCATACCATTTGCACATCATAATCGTGTTTATGACGTGCTTCGGTTTTATGCTTCTATGATACTCTCAGATCCTTTGAAGGTGCTCTTATGGTCCACTATAGAGTTTCCATTGCAATGTTTGTTTTCCAGTTTCACTCATGTCTAGTATTCTTTTCTTCCCCGCCGTTAATAAACCTAGCTCTGATTTTTTTTTTGATGTTCTAAACCTGCGCATCTACCAGCTTTTTAGGCTATCCCCTGATTTTTGGAAATGTCAATCCAGCACACACAAAAAATCATGCAGATACAAAAGGGCCGAACATAATTGTTATGTTTCTTACCATTATTATGATTCTATCTTTCACAATAGCTGCTGAACAAACATTATTCAGATTAAAAACAAGTAAGAGCTGAGGAAACTTTCAACAAAGGCTGACACTGGAGAAAATCTGGAGTGTATTTCATTACACTCGAGGATGTTTTGAGTGTGGTTCATTCATCTAAAAAGGTGACTCTCTAACGCAGAGGTCCCCAATCTTTTGGGCATCAGGGACCGGTGGAGAAAGGTTTTTCCATGGACCGGAGAGTGCGTGGTTTTGTGTGTTGTCTGCATACCATGGATGGGGCTTTGCTTGTGTGTGCAGACCAGTTGCTGGCATGCCACAGCCCGGTACTGGTTCATGGACTGGGGGTTGGGGACCCTTGCTGGTCCCCAACTGGTTCACGGACTGGGGGTTGTGGACCCTTGCTCTAAAGCAGTTAAGCAAGGTCAATGGTAGCTACAGATATTACCAAATAGGACATTAAGGAATATCTTATAAATGTTTTGGAAATTATCTCTTTTGCTGTTTTTCTCCCCTTGGATTTCACCTTTTCGGATAGTTAAACTATAACTTTGGATGCCAGAACTGTAAATTGCTTAGCAGTAAGGCAGTTTATTTCTAATTTATATTTTCTGCATCTTGCCATTCAATTAAATTTAAGATTTGAATCTTTTCCTGTCCTGTTTGAACCTTTTTTTTGTCTTGTTCCATCGATCATAGACTAAAAATATGAGAAACCAGAAAATATACATGTATTAAAACAAAGAGTATTTTTTTGTCTTTTTCTGTTGATCAAATCTGTATTATGGTCATAGACTATAAATATAAAAAACCAGAAAATATAAATGTATTAAAACAAAGAGTATATATAAAAATATACTATATTTTTTTAAAAAAAATCTGAAAGAAGGGATAGGATCACTACATAGACATTGGATGTCTTGTTCCCATTTTCCTGCATCTATTGAACAACAATGAATACGTTCCATAACAAGAAGATCAAATGGGAGAATTGCATGGCAACAACCAGCATATAGATTTATGTACTCCGTCTAATTTTTTAAATTGTTATAGAGTCCTTATTTTCTCAATGGGTGGATCAGTTTTGACTGTGCATAATTACCACGTGCAAATAAAAGTCAAACAAATGTTTCCGTTACTATCCAATTACTATTCCACATGTTTCAGGATCTGAGAAGCTTATTGGGATATTAATCAAGAAATAGGACAAAAAGAATCCAGTAAACCGGCAAAGTTTAAATCTGCAGCTGAGCAATATTGAGAAAGGTTGCTGTTTCTGTATTGGATTTATAGGATTGCCAGCCAAACATCTATGTCTAGCCTGAAAAATAATCATAGGGAAAGTTGTAACTCAGAGTATCATTGTAATGTGCTACATTGCACCCACAGCAGTGTTGACAGTGTAAATTATTTTGCGCAGGAACAACAGCAGTATACGTAATGCAAACTGATTGCATGCAGCTGATTGGATTTCATATAAACAATCCTTCAGATCCACAGAAACCACATGGTAAACATCTAATACATTTAATCCCTTTGTGTATTTTCTGAATGCAGCTTTCTTGGACTCTATGATGGAAGGAGAAGCTTTGTCAGACTCTCTAGCTGGATGCAAAGTACATCATTCAATTTTTTTTTTTAAAATTCAAATGCAGTCTCCTCTTATTGCTTGTTAAAAGGTCTGCCACCCTGTGTGCAAACAGGCTTATAGCAACCCTAGGCTTGGATGCCTTATTTATTCAAATTGGGTGGGCAATGGGAATTGGACCCAGGTAATTGCCTTTTTTTTTAACAAAACACGGTGAAATCAACATAGTTTTACAAATCAGATTTACGTGGAATTTGCGTACACATACTGCTTGAGATTTATGGTGACAGGCTTGGCCAAAAAAATAGTCAGATTTTTCTACATTATAATTGTATAGACAAAGAAAAAACAGCTTGACTTCATTGCTCTTTGTTCTTAGTGTTGCTATTATTGTTTTAATCCAATATTTGAAATGCATGCTCTTGCCGTGCATAATGAAATGTGACAAATCTATACCAACCCTCTTTCTTAATAGGGAGCCTGCAATATTTTATCAGGATAGCTAGTGTATCAATTTGATTGATCGTTCCTGAATCTTGTTGTTGGATCGGACGTATTACAACCCAGTCAACAGCTATGTTGTTAAGGCATGTTGTGGCACCTTAGTCACAAGTATCCTTTCATTTCTGTTAGAATTCTATAAGCAAGGTGACAGCAGAACTATAAATGCATACAATGTGCATTATATATTTATATAATAAATCTTGTTTGAAATTCTATAATATTGGCCCTTCCTTCCTTCCTTCCTTCCTTCCTTCCTTCCTTCCTTCCTTCCTTCCTTCCTTCCTTCCTTCCTTCCTTCCTTCCCACCTGTAAGGACAGCAAAGATATTTCATACCTTTAGTGTGTAGCAAATAACAAATACAAAGCATTTTTGCTGTCAAAGTTGCAGTTCAGAAGTTGTATTTGAATATAGTGGGCCTCAGTATTGCTTTTATTTCACAAACAGGATTAACAGCCAAGTTCCATCTTTCCTTAAGAGGAAAAAAGTGCCTGGTATTTTCAAAGTTTTTGTGTAGCTACAGTTGCAAATATTTCATCTCAGCACATCAGAAGAGAACAAAACACCTCTATTGACTGCCTGATTGTACATGAACAACTAGTCCAGCCAACACTGCCTGTCATTTTTTCTTACATATATGTTCCCTTTCATAAAAAGAAATATATTCCACCCCTGCCTATAGAGATGGATACCAGGCGCTGAGTAAGCTTCTTTTCTTAAACAAGGCATCAGAAAAAGATATTACAATGCAGTGATGTTCTCTACAATAGCCAAAGGTTGCACAATTTCTGACCCACGTGGCGTGTGACCAGTGGTGGGATTCAAATATGTGAACAACCGGGTCTCTGTGTGTATGGATGCCACTTCTGGAAGTCCATTCTGGGCCTGCACAACAAAAAATTAGCTACTGGTTCTGCCAAAGTGGTGCGAACTGGCTGAATTCCACCACTGCTTGTGACCCATCAACAACGTGTGAAGGTCTCTCAGGGACTTTCCAAGACTGTTACTTTGTCTTGGTAATCAACAATAATAAATTTATTAAAATTTTGGTAAGTCAGCAAACATGAAAAAAGTTGTGTTAGGTTTTTAGGAGAAGTTGGAAAAGCCTGAAGAAATTTGGAAGATCCACGTTCATACAGGATATTTGATTGTAGGTGCATCTAGTCCCTTGTCGCTTGCAAGAATTCTAGATCTATTCTAGAGTTCTAGAGCTGTTTCCCATTCTATAATCCAGGCATTTCCCCAGGATCCCATAATTGCTGAAATCTCATATGTTTGAAGCAGAACCATGCAAGGTTTCAATAAGGTTTGGGCATTCTTGTGAAAGATTTGAAATCATTCAGGATATTAGCCATGGGAGATCACTCCTTGTCAGCCTATATTTGAAGGATTAGCCTAATGCTAATAAAACTGCTTGAAATCTCTAGCTGCATTTGTTTAAAGCTGCATTTGTTTTCACTGAAGTTTTCAAGTGGACGTTAGACAGTCATCTGTCGAAGATTTAGCAGCAGAATCCAACTACACATGGAGCAAAAGCCCAAACTCCTTTCAACTTTTGATTCTGTGTAAAATAGACACTGATTCATATGAATACGTTTTGCTCTCTTTAAATCTCCATTGTTCTAAAGGACAGTGCTGTGTTCCCAGTGCTGTGCCTTTTGGGTTTCCATTCAAATGAAGAAATGCTTGCTGGTAGCAAAGATCATGATTTCTCCCGCTTTGGTGCCAATATATTTTTGTCTTCTTGTGGGAAGCTTGAATATCAACAAGGGAAGCTACCTCAGATTGGCTTTCAAGAATTATAGGCTGGTCTCTTTCCAACCTGCCTGGAAATGCTGAGGACTGAAGCTGGGACCTGGGCTTGCAAAACAGACAACGTACTTCTGGGTTACAACCATTCTCCTCTGAAAGGTGTCTTGGGCTTCAGAATGCTTGTTCTCCAAATATCTGGGAGAGAAAGTAGTATTAATTTCATTCCTGCAAAGGACCATCACTAATGGGAAGACACAGGATTCTGTAGCCTGCTTTCTTCCAGACCAGGGGTAGGCAACCTTGGCTTTTTTTATGACTTGTGGACTTCAACTCCCAAAATTCCTGAGTCAGTATAGCCTAACCCTGTTCTAGACCCATCTGCCAAGGTACCTTAGACTTTCCATCTAGTCTGTGGCACCCACCACACAGGCCGTTCAGCTCATGCTGTTATGTTTTAGCTAGGTGCTTAGCTCTTGTTTTGGGAAGACAAACATGAGTGAGAAGCCTACTAAAGAATAATTAGAGGTACATTTTTGAGCTCAAATTCATTTCAAGTCTAACCAAATTACCACAAAATGCAAAGGAACTAACATTAGAAAGGAAGAATTCATGGGATCGACTGAAATCCTTTTTTGTCGCTATACATTTCAATCTTGGCACTTCTTTTGTTACAGAATGATCTGAAGGAAGCAGATAATTTGACTGTCTCACCAGCATTGTTAAGTTTTACCACTGATTTTACTGACGGGTCTTATCTTCATATCATAGTTTTGAGAAGGAAAATGGGAAGAAGTGGGGGGGTTTTATGACATTACTTTTTAAATAGAATTTGGAGCTTTGTATGCAGCCCAAATATATTATCAGGAAGTCTAATGAAACTGACTTAATATTTGGAAACATTTAAGGGATATAGAGCCATTTATTGACTGGAAAGAAGGAAAAGGAGATAAAGAATTGGCAGTCAGAAAACCTTTCCCTTGAAAGAGTGGTGCAAAATTCATTCTCAATTATTTTCCAACTGCATCACCCTCCCTTATTGGCTAGCAGAGCCACAAGGCATGATGCCAAAGGAGTTAACAGTCTGGCAGGTTTTTTTTTTTAAAAAAATAATTCTGATTCAAAGAATGTGTGACAGGCCTTTTGCACCATATGGTGCCCAAGAGTTAATCCGGGGAAGGAGGGTGGACACCTAGGGAGACTTATGTTGAAATGCCATTTAGAAGAGAAACATGAACTTGTGATGGCAAAAGTCCAGAAGTCTAAACAAGCAAGGCTAGGGAGCCAAGAGGCAGGAGCTAAGGGAGGGAGGCATATGATCACAGGCTGCATTTCAGAAAGCTTATCTGAATTTAGTTCCCCAGCTTTGCTTTCTTCACTGCACTCCTGGAAAAGGACAACCTTGTTACCAAACTGCAGATTGTATTACTCCTAGAAGAGAGGCCCCAACTGGCATCAGTTCACCCTGATCTGATCACCTCATTACAGGTTGGGATATGGGGCCCAACGGTTGGTCAGACCGTAGTAGATTTTTTTGTCTTACGAGATTGACAGCGCACCGGCCTGGCAGCTCAGTTGGATGGGTTGATTGGCCCTGAAAGCACCGCTACCCTGTCAGCTTTTACAAAAGCAAATTGAGCTTGTATCAGTAGAGTCCTCTCAACATTGGAATCTGTGTGAGTTAGTTCTGCGCTCAACTTGGATGGAAGCCAGCACTGACCGAACTGGGGAAAAGGTCTCTTCGCGTTCAGATCCAGGTTCTGCAGAGGCAGGTTTCCCTGGCACACTGACAGGGCAATTAGCCTAACTCAGTGGTGGGATTCAGCCGGTTTGCACCAGTTCGTCAGAACCGGTAGCTAATTTTTTGTTGCCCCAGGCCCAGAATGGACTTCCGGAAGTGGCATCCACACAGAGAACCGGTGGTTCACATATTTGAATCCCACCACTAGCCTAACTGGAAATAGGAGTTTTCATCTGTCTTTGTAAAAAAAAAAAGCAATGAACTCAAATTGGGTAGCATAGGATAGCAAAGTTTTTTAAAAAAAGGAGGGGGGAGTTTACTGACCCTTGTGATGCGGTCCTGTGGTCACTTGGTATCTTTTTGGGATAGTGCATTAATGCACTGTATCTAAGCAGATTCATGGGAATGACTTTATATTTTAAAGATGATGATGTAATATTGAACTGCAGAGCTCTTCCAAAGCAAGAGGCATACGTGGATCGCTTTCTTTTTCCCCCACTAAAAAGAACTACTAACAATAAACTAAATAAGCATTTGTCATTTTTCATGTAAAGGGAAATATCAAGAGGTGTGCTTTTGAAGGCAGTATTGAAACGGGGACAAGTAACTCTCATAATCCTTAAGCAAATCCTCATTAAGCAAAGGATTTTTGATTTCACAGAAAATGATTGTGTATATGTCCATGAAAGAGACCTAAAACAAGCAAGTATTGCAGGCCCAACTGGCAAAGGAAAAGCTCAGGACTCTATTGGTTGCAAAACATGCAGAAGAGGCCTTCATCCTGCAGTGGATAGACAATGGCTAGAATGATGATGATGATTATATGTATATGTATTTACAGTGCTTTTTTTGAAGAAAAAAAATGCCGGAACTCACACATGTTATACAACCCGCCTTGCCTACCCTACAAAGTTCCATCCAAAAAAGGTGCCGGAACTCTGTTCTGGGCATTCTATGACAGAAAAAGCCCTGTGTATATATATATGTGTGTGTATGTGTATAAAACTTAGAAAGGTCCACTTTGTACATATAATCTTTTTTCTATCAGTCTATCAATCTTTCTATACCACCTCTACCCCTTCTCTCTGTCTCTCTGTCTCTCTCTGTCTCTCTGTCTCTCTGTCTCTCTGTCTCTCTCTCTCTCTCTCTCTCTCTCTCTCTCTCTCTCTCTCTCTCTCTCTCTCTCTCTCTCTCTGTCTCTCTCTCTCTCTCTCTCTCACATACACACACACACACAGATAGAAAAAGAGAACAGGTTTGGCATTACTGTTACACTAGGAAGCTCTCTAGATTCCCTGTTGCTTCCTAGCATCTTACTGAATGAGTACAGTTTGCAGCCAGCACTTGGTTGGTTGATTTATTTATTTACTATATTTGTATGCTCTTCATACAAGGTTCTCACTAGCTAACAAGCAGAAGCACCAAGCAAGAGGCCCTCCATAAAAAAACAAATAAACCCACTTAAATCATCATCATGATTATTATCATCATCTTGATGCCAGAGAACAACATAGGCAAGCGTGTGTCCACCAATGTACCCCAACATTCCTCATGAGCTAGCTCAGGGGTAGGCAACCTTGGCTCTTTTATGACTTGTGGACTTCAACTGCCAGAATTCCTGAGCCAGTCAAGCTGGCTCAGGAATTCTGGGAGTTGAAGTCCACGAGTCATAAAAGAGCCACGGTTGCCTACCCCTGAGCTAAACGGAACAGCCAGGTCTTAATTGCCCTCCTGAAACCCAGAAGATCTGTCAAATCCTATCTTGGAATTGTGGATAGATGGGACCTGGAGGAGGTTGATCCTGTTCAAACCGATTGGATGAGAAGGCAGTCCTAGAGATAAGCAGATCTAGAGACACATTGGGCCTTAAAGGTGACAATCAGTACTTTGAACTGTACCTGGAAGCCAACCAGTAGTGACTGGAACTCCAGAACAGAGAGGCCATCAGAGTGTAACTGCAGAAACCCATCGCTGCTCAGGCTGCCACATTTGACCCAGCTGCAGCTTACAAATACTTTTCAAGGGCAGCCCCATGTTAACTGGTGTGTTAACAGTTGTCAGATACGATTATCTATGTTTCTGAAATTCCGAGGAATGATTCCTGTAATACACTCTACAAATGGGATGCCTATGAAGAGAAATGGCGTAGCTTGACGAATACTGGAAAAGAAGAACCATATTCAGCTGGGTCTTTGGCACTGTCCTAGGCTCAATCCAGGACAAAAGAACAAAGGGCTATGAACAATTTTGCTTCCATTCTCCCTGTAGGAATAGCACTATTAATAGCAATAAGATCAGCTCATTTTAACTTTCCATGAATGGATATATTCAATTGCTAGGAGAAATTGACATTTTGGAATGATCTTTCCCAGGAGGTTAACAACAGCATTTCCCTTGATAGCTTTGCAGAACTCTTTTAAATTATCTTATCCTTATAGACAGGGTAGTCCTTCGGGTTTGAAGACGACACTCTGTTGAGCCGTTCATTTGTGGACACAGAGGGGCTCTGCGCTCTCAGTCTGGAAGGCAGATTCTCGCACAATTTTGAGGCACTGGAAGTCCATTGTTGTAATAACCGTGGATGTTATTCAGTGATGCTGCTCATGGTTTTCTGTTAGTTTTTGGCAGTGCTTGTCTTCAAAGCCAGTGGAGGCTTCATAGCCCAGGGCTGGCCCACTGGTTGTGCCAGCAGCTGCAGCTTCTAGTTTCTTTGGCTGGATGTCACAATAGTGTAGGGTTTCTTTCACCATGTCATTGTAGCACTTGCATGGGTCAACCTAGAAGTCTCAACCCAGACTCCAATAAACTAAAGCAGGGGTCCCCAACCAGTACCAGGCTGTGGCATGCCAGAAACCGGTCCACACAAACAAGGAAAGCCCCACCCACAGGATGCAGGCAGCACACAAAACCATGTCCCCCCCCCGGTCCGCGGAAAAACCTCTATGCACGTAAACAGTCCCTGGTGCCCAAAAGGTTGGGGACCTCTGCACTATAGAGCAACTGGAGAGGCACACATCAGACGTCCATTCTGATGATGTGTCCCTCCCATCTCATCTAGGCTCTGATAATCAGGGATCAATTGCTGGACTCTGAATGGCGGCCTCTACATGATCTAAGACTTCCAGATTGGAGACACAGTCTCACCAATAAATGCCAAGGATGGCGTGGAGAGCGTGCGTGTGAAATTTCTCCAGTTGTTTGATGTGCCTTTAATACAGAGTGCATTACATGTGTATTATTTTTGTGGGAATAGCTTTCAAATAAGAACACCAATACATATCTGAAATGTTGGAAGAGAATAAAATGCTGGATAATGAGGAGGCCAAAGGGATTGGGTTGGAGTATAATGATAACTTTTGATTTGGGATATTTTAGGATAAGCATTAAGCCAGCTGATGTATTTTTTAAAATGCAGTCGGAATGATGAAGCAATAGTGTGGTATTATACCACTAACTCTACCCTCTTGGGGCATTTGTATGACATCACAGTGTCAATAGACAAAGGGCATCCATCTGATTTGTCTTGCTCCCCCCATACCACCAAATGTAATTAATCTCCCTCCTTTTTATCCTGCCTTTATTATTTTTATAACTCAAGGTGGCAAACATATCTTATACTCCTTCCTCCATTTTCTGCACAATAAACAACCCTGTGAGGTGTGTTGGGCTAAGAGACTGACTGGTCCAAAGTCATCCAGTTGGCTTTCACGCCTAAGGCAGGACTAGAACTCACAGTCTCCTGGTTTTTAACCCTATGCCTTAACCCCTAGATCAGGGGTCTTCAAACTTGGCCCTTTTATGACTTGTGGACTTCAACTCCCAGAATTTCTCAGCCAGGCATGCTGGCTGAGGAATTCTGGGAGTTGAAGTCCATAAGTCATAAAAGGGCCAAGTTTGAAGACCCCTGCCCTAGATCATTTGATTTGATTGCACTCAGTCATGTAAGGAGTTGCTTTTGAAATTCCTTCACCAGCAGGTTTCACTCATTGCTTTTATTTGGAAACTATATGTATTATTTCTTGAAAATAATAGTTCCCATTTTCTTCCAGTATTTTTAAAAATGTATTTTTTTCAATGACAGATTGTGCTAAGTCTCCTAAGCTGGCCATAATTAAAAAGTTAAATTACTTTTTTTTAAAGAAGATAAACTGGTGGGTGAGATATTTCTATCACACAATTTCTCCTTGAATAAATGGCAAAAAAGAGGCTCTGTACGATATAGTTGCTGATTTTTTAAAATGTATTTGTATGTGTTCTTTTGTTTTCTTTATTGTAATGAATTCTTATATTATGCTGTCGAAACCTTTTGGAACATTCTTGTTACTGAGCCAACTAGCTAATTTGCTTAATGAATCAAAAGAGGCATCTCTTTATTTAGTCCCACTACTATTTACTTACTCTGTGCATTTACCTGTTTGTTTTATCAAATGCATTTGTTATTTAACTCTGCCTCATTTGCCTTACGTGTCCTCCTTTGCTGATCTTCCCAAGTTAATTACCTCCAAGTTGTCAGCAAAAATTCACTTCAAAGGCTTTTTATAATTTCTGGCCCATTTGGGAGTCAACTGCAACAGATGAAAATGTCTTGATATGTCTTTCTTCTTACTATATAAGTATAGAGGGCAGCATCTTTTTTTCTGTTTGCTTTTAATGTGTTTGCGTAGAAGTGATTTGTTCTTTTCTGGAAGTTGCACGAATCATAGTGGATTCTGTAATTGAGTTTGACCCTCAATCTTCATTAATTTCTGTACAAGATTAGAAAAAAAACCACCCTTAGATCTTTGATCAGTGCCCCATGAAACTATATTAGCATCATTGTGTTCGTTCTGGTTTTCTCTCCCCTTTTCCTTCCAAGAGATTGTTATCTGCTGTGCTTTAATTATATTGTCTTTTTAAAATCCTCAGCTATTTTCCACCCTGTCGGACTCCAATACATCTTCACAAGACAAGAGGTCCTATCTTACTCGATTAAAGGCAATTGGGATTTTATCCCCTGCCTGCTGAATTCAGTGTCTAGATTCCCATTGATTTTTGTGGGCAAATAGATTGGTTTGCCAAGGATCACATAAGTCAAGAACCATGACAGTTTTTAATGATGATTGGCTTTCCTTTCCAATATATTTTACTCAAACTTTGGATAGCTTAAGTGCACTGAGCAAGCTTCTCTTTTCTATCCCAAAACATTGACATCTAGAATAAGACAATCCTGTTGCCAGTGTTTACATGGATTGTTGTAAGGTTTCTATTGTAAAGTCAGACAAGATGGCAGAACCAATACTTGAATAATCCAGAGTGACAGCAAATTTCTCACTCACTGATTCTGTGGGTCATATTAGATTCAATTCTATCAAGGTTCGGATGGCACCGTGTTTTTATTCCTCTATTTCTGCTAAACCTGATCAATATTGCCCAGAAAAATACTCATCAATAAAAAATAAAATAAATCTCCTTTGAGTCAACATGTCTCCTGATGACTCCATGGATATGTCATAATTTTGTGGCAACAATACAGAGGTAGTTTGCCATTACAACTTTCTAAGTTTTTTTTTTAATTTCCCACTATATTTTACAGTCCCCGTGTTTCTTGGTTTGCTTTCCATCTGATGATGCAAGTTGTTTAGTAATATATTATGATTTGTTTCCTAACAGGTAAAATGCCTATTGTTTAGCTTGGAAGGATAAATATGTTGCTGCTGCTTTTTAAATTAGGATTATTAGTATTTGGAAATATTGCAATCCATTGAGTCAAAACCTGGGACCTTGAGGTGTAGTTGGAGATAGCTGGGGTGTTGGAGAAGAAGCAGATTGATGGACTGGTTATTATCAGTTTGTGCTCTTGGTTGAAGTTATTAGCTTCATATTTCTGAGCTGTTAGCTTCATATTTCTTAATCTCTTTTACATACTGTATATATTTGTCTAAACATCATCTACTTTTGTCCTTAATTTAAAGTTCTACAACTGATCCTGGAACCGATTTTGAAAGATGGAGTCATAAGATTTTGATTAGCAGCCTGTAGTTCATTGTTTTAAAGCAGGGATGGAGAACTTTGGCCCAAGGGCTACATATAATTCTTGTTCTAATTTACAAAAATCCTCAGCCATCATATAACCTTTTCATTACTCTGCCCTTATTTCTGACTTCTGGATTCTACCCCTCTGGAAATGGTTCTGTTTATAAAATTTGCTGAACTTACTGAGGTATGCTTGAATTTTATCCTATTGGTCTTTCATAAACCATAGTTAAACCATGGTTTAGTGTGTTGTGCAAACTCTGTGAGGTCCAGTAAGAAAAGGAGAAAAGAAAATTATAGGGTAAAACAGGAATGAGGGACATGCAGAGAAAATTATCCAAAGTTGCAAACTCTATCCAGTATGGGCTCTGACTCTGCTGTTGTCAGGTTAAATATCCAGACACACAGCTGAAGGGTTCCAATAGCTGTTTTATTGCTCCAGCCTATACACTGGAATCTTCTCAGACTGACAATTTGCACCTGGGTGAGACTAGATAAGGTTCAACAGCACTGAAGGGGAGTTGGACTTGCCCTCTTGTGCCCACATAGGGATTCCAGACTAAGTCCCCATTTGATTCCTTCCCCTGGATTGGCCAGCCTCTCTCCTCTCCAAGGAATCAACAAGGTTCTGGTTTTGCAATGAACATGATATGGTAGAGGGAGGGAGGGTGGGGAGACAAACAGATGAGGGAAATACTTGCAAATATATGTGGAGCTTTGTTGACTCCACATTAAGTGGAATAACCCATCCAAGTGAAAGTGGAGCCCTCATTTAATTAACCCTCTTGCAGTAGTACCATGTGATTAAATGTGACGGAGCTGCTCCTTGGGGTTCCACCGACTGAAAATACTAACAATAATCATTTGTTTTGTTTTTATATTTAAACACATTATTGCATAGCTTGGTGTGGAGATAATTACCAATTTCATCTCCTGTGTTCTCCTAATGTTCATTAATAATAATAAAAGGTGGTAGGTTAAAAACTCATTTAATTGCCTTTATGTTAATGACATTATGAATAGCCTTAGCTACAAGATTCTAATTTTGTCCAGTACCTTGCTTCTTGGCAAAACCCCAAGAGAGTTGCTCATTTTATCAGCATTACCAATTCAGAGGGTTGTTTTCTCCCCACCCACCCTCTTAAAGGTGGGTTTTCGTACATAATCAAAATTAATGCACAACACATTGGGCAAGAAACTGTGTAAGAAGCCCTCTGAATAATTGACTCAAAAACACCTAAGGGAAAATTATGCATATATAAATTTCATATTTATATATATACTGTACACACACACACACACACACACACACAAACCTGCCATATCATAAATTCATAAAACATTTAAAAATGTGACAATACAAGATAAACACTTGGATAATAATACACTTTCATGTTGTTTTCCCAGCTCTGTTGTGTACAGGAGATACTGTAAGCATCGTTTCAATATTCTTGTTAAAGAATAGCTGCCTTGACCAGATAAGAGAAACACCAATCAAACAAAGTGTAACAGGAGTATAGTTGAGGCTAGACGCGAAGGGTGGAAAAAGGCTTACTAAATCAGACGTTTTCAATGACTAACACTTAGTATTGTATATCAGGTGCCATGATGATTGCTGCACAATATGCTTTTATGTCCAATGTTGATTGTTTTAATAAAATAATTTTATATTTAAAAAAAAAGAATTTCACAAAGAATAGTGCTCTTATTTGGAAGAAATTAAAAGTTTCTGAAATAAAATAAAAAAAGATGAATTTATTGAGCCTCAAACATTATAATCTAATACAGTTGCATGTGATACTTCTGAATTGTTTTTCAAAGTAATAATTATTTTATTAAACATTAAAGGTTCACTTTTCATACACACACACAAAAAAAATAGCTGCCTTGCAACAGCTTACAGCCCAAGACAATCCAACAATGACTTTTGGCAAAATAAATAGAAAGCGATCTTCTATTTTTTTTCTTTACTCTTAAAAGTGCACAAAAAAAAATCATTTGATGCAATGTAACTGAACAAGTCTTTCATTCATTTCCCGGCTACTACCCCAAAGAGGAAAAGAAAGGTTCCTTAAATTACTTTGGACCAAATTTGCATTTTCTTACCATTCTGCAAAAGAAAATTAGTTAAGGGCTACTCCTTTCCTCCCTTTTTTCTACGATTATCTATGATGGCCATAGTGGCTGGAGTTATAGGGAGTTGTTTTTCAGCATCACCTGGAGATATGGATGTCCCAATCCTGCCCTGAACTTTGTGAGTAAAAGAAATTGACCCCCATCTCTCCAGCTTAACATTCTCCCTACAATTAGAGCACTGGTATTTTTTATCAGGTATATTTTGGAAATGGTGCTGATTGACATAGAAGTGAATAAGTGGAATGAGCTGTTTGGTCTCATGGACTAGGCAGGTCATGGTTGGAAACAGCATCTCAGGTAGCTTTCTTCAGCTTAAATTTTTCTAGATATAGACTACAATTCCCAGCTTCCATAGTAATTGGCCATTTTTTTCCTGAGGTTGATAAGTCCCAGATCAGGGAAGATACTGCTAGATTAAATAAGCTTTTAGACCAAATTAGCTAGACAATAATAATATTTGCTTTCTCCTATTTGGTTTATTCTATCTAGCTCACAAAGTAATGAGAATCATGTGATTACTCCTATTGTATTTAGGTGTATGATCTGGGGCAACTTGATAACTTTCCGATATCTTTCACCCAAAATGCCCATCTAAGGCTGATCCAAGGGGAAAGAATATTTTGTTTGTGTGTGTGTTTATATGTGTGTACTTAACTGAATATGACCAGAATATATGATATTAAAAATATAGCAGTACTAATAAAAATCAGAAAAATATACAGAAGAATGAATAAGTGAATAACATTTGTAGAAACCAAAAAAATATCCATAAAATGTTAATATAAGAAAGAAAAGGAAGGAATCCAGATCGTAACTTTAGTCTTGTTACTCTGTTTGAATGACCATCATAATTGGGTGTTGCGAAATTCTTAGTTGCATTATTTACTTATTTAATGTATTTATTTATAGAGCCGTGGTGGCGCTGTGGTTAGAATACAGTATGGCAGGCTAATTCTGCCAACTGCCAGGAGTTCGATCCTGACTGGCTCAAGGTTGACTCAGCCTTCCTTCCTTCCGAGGTTGGTAAAATGAGGACCCAGATTGTTGAGGGCGATATGCTGACTTAGATAATTGCTTTAGAGAGTGCTGTAAAGCATTGTGAAGCGGCATCTAAGTCTAAGTGCTATTGCTATTATTTCCCACTTCTATCAAAATGACCTCCCAATATAAAACAATATAAAACAACCCTACCTAAAATGTATCCATGGCATGGATAAAATCATATCAGAAAAAGCACACATCCTAATCAATAAAGATACAATGACTGCAAGATCTAAGCTAGAATGCTCTACAAAATAACTCACTGATCACCATCTCCCTGAATCATACAGGAAATAAGCCAGCTAGTCTGGTTCTAACCAGCTCTGACTATTCCAGGGGACAGGTGCTGCTCTGGGGCACCATAGATTGGATAGATAGATGCTGTTAGGATGGATCTGTCACTCTTTTATGTAACTAACTGAACATCTGTTGAACTTCTGTCTTACTTATTAACAAGTATTTGCAAGGTTGTTATTGTTATTATTATTATTATTATTATTATTATTATTATTATTTATTAGATTTCTATGCCGCCCTATTCCAAGAACTCAGGGCGGCTCACAGCATGAATACTAACATAAAGAAATCCAATAGTAAAATACATTATAAAACCCATTAATTAAAAAAAACCCAATCAATCAGAAACAGACATACAAACATACATACACTGGCTGGGGCAAGGTGTTAACTGCCCCAGGCCTGCCGGCAAAGATGGGTCTTCAATAATTTGCGAAAGGCGGAAAGGGTGGGGGCAATACGGATCTCCGGGGGGAGTTGATTCCAGAGGGCCGGGGCCGCAACAGAGAAGGCTCTTCCCCTAGGCCCCGCCAGGCGACACTGTCTGGCTGACGGGACCTGGAGAAGGCCGACTCTGTGGGCCCTAACCGGTCGCTGGGTTTCATGGGGCAGCAGATTTGTTTAGTGACCATTCAAAATTACAACGGCACTGAAAAATATAACTTATGACCATCTCTATGGTCATGTGATCAAAATTCAGATGCTTGGCAACTGGCTCATATTTACGACGGTTGCAGTGTCCCATGGTTATATGATTACCTTTTGCAACCTTCTGGCAAGCAAAGCCAGTGGGGAAGCTATACTCACTTAACAACCATGTTAGTAACTGAACTGCAGTGATTCACTTAACAACTACGGCAAGGAAGTTCATAAAATAGGGCAAGATCCATTTAACAACACTTACGAACAGAAATTTAGAGCTCAAGGATGGTGGTAACAACTCAAGGATTACCTGTATCACAATGTAGATAAATTCATTGCTAAAGCAGCAAAGACTGAAGACCGAAAGAGTATTTTTTTTTGGGGTCCTTTGTTTATAGACCTGATTCAGATTTTTTAATAAAAAAAGTCCATAAGATAGCGCCAAGCCATTGCCATATAACCATGTGGTCCAGAAGCCAAGAACAAAACTATCAAGAAAACAATATGGACGTTTCCATATAATCCACAAGCCTTGAGACAGAAATCTCTCTCTGAACCTGAGGAAATGAGTTTCAAAATGGCAAATGCTATCTGACATAAGCAAACAAAGTGTGATACATATTGATGTGAAGAATTCATACAAGAGGGTCTGAACTGGCTGGGGCCGGTGAGGAAAGTTGCTGTAGTAAAGAGCTCACTCAAAATATTGATCCAATGTAAGCTGCTGTGAAACTGTCAAATTCTATGTTGGGAATCATTAAACAAGGCGTGTAAAATAAAAATGTCAATATTGCAATAAAAAGCTATGGCGTGGCTGCGCTTAGAAAACTATCTACAGTCCTGGCTGCTGAACCCTCATAAAAGAAATTTGTGGAGCTGGAAATAGATACAGAAAAGAAGAACTGGAATTTTGAATTCTGAACACATTGGGGCTTTTAAACTTAGAAAAAGAGACAAAGAACATGGACACCTGAATTAAATTAACACATGGCATGAAGAAGTTGGATCAGAAAATGTTTTTCTCCAGACATGGGATTGTTCTTTCAGAATGTATAAAAGGAAATATTTATGCAGGAGAGATTTTCCATTCATGACCTTTGCCACTATGAGACATAATGCTGGCTGAAGAATACATGGAGGTGAAAAATTTGGGCAGTTTTTTTTTTAAAGCATGACGATGATATATTTCATCCAGTTTTGGAACTAGTAAGTTTGTCATTGCAAGTTGCTATAAAACATGAGTAGGCTTTGTAGACCTAACAGAGCCATTTAATTAGACATAGTAGGAGATGAAGTGCAGGACTCCTCTGATAATAGAGGAAGCTATGCTCTTCCTAGGATATCCTGGAGAAGAATGGACATATTTTAAAATAGCCATTCTTCTACTACTTACCTTGATGGGCATTTAAATAAGCAATTCTGTTCAAGAGTAGAGAGTGCATCATTATTTTATTTTTTTTTATTTTTTTTTATTATAAAATTCTTTTATTAAAACAATCAACATTGAACATAAAAACATATTATGCAGCAATCATCATGGCACCTGATATACAATACTAAGTATTCGTCATTGAAAACGTCTGAATTAGTAAGCCTTTTTCCCACTCCTTGCGTCTAGCCTCAACTATACTCCTGTTACACTTTGTTTGATTGGTGTTTCTCTTATCTGGTTCCATATTAATGTGATCAACATTAAACCAAAGATCCTATTGCTAAACAATCATCCTAGAACATAGCATACAACATTAGGTATTAATCTTTGTAAACATCTGTTTTAGTAAACGTTCTTCCCTCCTCCCTTCCCTCTTCAAGTATACTCCGAGTACCTTTTGTTTGATTGGTGTTTCTCTTATATATGGTCTATCTACTGTATCTAGTCTATTGCATATTGTTTGTTTGCGCTTCTGAATTGACTTCATCCCATTACTAGTGCAATCTTTTATAGTCCCTAACCAGAGATCCTGGTAACTCCCACCCACTAATAGTGCACTCTTTCTATCAACTTGGAGGAGGCATATCACCTAGCTTGCTCACTACCAACACAGAGGAAATGAGAAGACAGTAAGTAAATAAACAGATGCGGGTTGGTTAGTTGAGAGCAGCGGTCCATAAAGTGAAGCAGGAATCCAGTGTAAGAAGGAGCTGGGGAAAAAAAAATTAAGCCCAAAACTGGAGAAATGGAGTCCCATTGAGTATTTAGAATTGAGAAGGCTTCAAAAAGAAATGGACCTTCCATAATGATCGATGTTTCTTAATCAGTATGGGATTTATCTTGATGTCTTTCTCAAACTATTATTTGCTTGCTAGCTGGTCTTATAGGATATTATAATCGTAATACACTTTAAGGGACTATATTGCAAAATTATGGGTGCAATATGGTGAAAATTTTGATGCATTTGTATTTCACTGGTACACATAGAATTTGCGTACTGGAATGGTTGCTTCCTGCCCACTGTTTTTAACAAATTTCAATAAGGCCTAAAACAAATGTTGTCTCTTTGCTAATGCCACAGAAAGAGAAAAGGTATATTTCACATTAGCTAGTATCATCCTCCTTCTCCCCCTGGTTCTGAAGTTTACCGAAATATCCTGATGTTCACTTGTATCTTACTTATATTCTGAAGAGATTGAAAGCATCTGCTTGGTTTAATTCATGTCCTGATCCTTCCTTCCTAAAAAATATGTATACCCAGATCTACTATGTCAACCAACTGGGACAGCCTTCAAAACCTGGAAGAGAGAAGCGATGCTTCCTTTAACTCTTTGCACCTACTGTACACAATAGTAGACCACAATTCCCTCATCTAGAATCAGTGGTGGCATTCAGCCAGTTTGCACCACTTTGGCAGAACCGGTAGCTAATTTTTTGTTGCCCAGGCCCAGAATGGACTTCTGGAAGTGGCATCCACACAGAGAACCGGTTGTTCACATATTTGAATCCCACCACTGTCTAGAATGGGATTAGAAAAAGCAGTGGACTCTACAGTAGAGAATAAAACTCAAATAGTATAGATTCTAGTGTGTTAACCTTTCCAGAAAAAAAGGCTCTTGGGGACATACTTGAAGAGAAGTGTTTTGTTTTTCTATAGCAGACGGATTGCTCTGGTAAGGTAATCTTTTAGTTATGCCGATAAAACGAAAGGTTGACAGGAAACCGAAACTGCCAGCAGTTGGTAGAGCATGGCTATTACCCAGGCAGAAATAAGGCCAACACAATGATAAACGAGCACTTCTGGCGTGCTCTTTGTCGACTGAAGGATGACCCGACTTCTCCTTGCATCTGAGCTCCAAGGAAGCCAACATTTTTCACTTCGCCACTTAACAGTGGACATTAACTTAGCCCTTTCTGAAAGCGCTGACCTGGAGAGGACCTTCTGTGGTTCTCCCTGCTGTAATCGCTTGTTCAGCTTGTAATTGTATCAAATGGCATGCCCCTTTTCCAGCCACTTATTGGCCAATTAAGACAAGTCCTCACCGAAGGGGTCCAGCTGGCGTCAAGTTCTCTTAGATGAATTGATGGAAGACCCTCAACAATTTCTGAACCCAATTTAATGATCTAGGTGATAATGCTAGTTATTCTTCACAGTCAAGGGAATTTGCAGCAGCTGTTGTCTGCAAATTCATGTTTGTATGCAGTGGAGCATCGGAAGAGCATTTCACCACCCCCTGTGCTGCCGTACAGTAGGTCTGGCTGCCTTGTGAAATGAGAGGTTTGACATTCACGTAGCATTGCCAAAAGAAGGCAGGCTTGTGCCGTGCGTTTCGCGAAATTCACTTTGACAAGCCTGCGCTGAGGAAATGCACATTCTGTAACAGCAATCCCAAATCAAAAGAGTAGAGTTGCATGCAGTAACCCCACTGACATCCTACGTAAAGGCCTGATTTAAAAAAAAAAAAAAAAGCTGATTTAGGATTAGATGCACCCAGTTTTAACCTTAAAGAAAAAAAAAGGAGGGAAATACTTCTCCTTTATTGAACAGCATATGCTGCTTTTGAAAAATTGGCTCAGTTTCAGAAGCACTATGTCATGTCAGGTTGCTGATGACAAGCCACATCAATTTAATTCCTTAAATCATAATCAAATACTCTTATCCAACGTCATTTAGTAGGATTCAGTTTATAAAGGTTGATGTGGACCAGAATGATACCAGAATTTAAACACTGAAGGATCTGTTGTGATCTTGTTGGAATATGGCATCAAAATGAATGGGGTAATATTTGGGAATAGCCATGATCCTTGAGAGCGCACAGGGTCGGCCTCCTCCGGGTCCCGTCAGCGAAACAATGCCGTTTGGCGGGTCCTAGGGGGAGGGCCTTCTCTGTTGTGGCACCCACCCTCTGGAACCAACTGCCCCCTGAAGTCCGCGTTTCCCCCACTCTCCCGGCCTTCCGGAAGAATCTAAAAACCTATCTATGCCGGCAGGTCTGGGGATGACTGTGATTGTGTGTGAATGATGAATGTGTCTGGGGGTCTTTTTAAATGCTTTTTAGATTTGGTTTTAGTTTTTTGGAAATGTTGAGATGTTGTTTTTATTTATGTTGTTAGCCGCTCCGAGTCCTCGGAGAGGAGCGGCATAAAAATTTAATTAATAAATAATTAATAAATAAATTTTCCCTGGAGGTTGTTTCCCTCTATTCCAACTCCTAATTCCTCGGAAGACAGTAAGAGGATCTTCATGTTCTGATTTTAAACAAATATTTTTTAAGGGACCCAATATAGAAGGCTATCCTGGGATGGTGGATTCAAGCCAACTTTGAGATGTTATCTCTAGGGAACAGCGATATCACAAGTGTTGGAATTACATCCACAGAACTTCCCATGGATGCGTGGAAAGGCTTCAGGCTGAAGGGCTACCTTCAACTAGTAGAGAGGAAAGTGTACCCCGTTATATACCCATTTTCCATCCAATTCTTCCTTGGTGGTGGGGTAGTAGGGGTAAATTGTTCTGCGTAGCAAAGAAATATGCACATTGATGTTATCAGCAATGATCAAATTCACTATCAGGTTATACCACCCAGAAATGACAGAGTAACCTACTTGCAGATTTCAGTGTTCCTAAAAAAGATCCTAATTAAAGTTTCTGAAATTCACATCCAGATTTTCTGCCTTAGAAATGCCATTATTTTCTTTTTTTGGAGGCAGCATATAGGAAAGAGAAAATGAGTTAAGAAAATGAAGCCAGGGTTAATCTTTTAAAGGAGGCTCATACTTCTCAGGTTGGCCTAGATATTAATCTTTAAAACTAAATCTATATTTCATAGTACCTAGTGTGAAATGAAGACAAAAATAAAACAGAAATAACCACTGAGCAAGTATTTATTGAGTTTCAGCTTGCTCTTTTCTCTTTTCTCTACCTGAATTACATTTATATCCACAGCAGCACTGGGTTTTTTTGTGGTTATTTTTTTTATTGATTATGCATAAAGGTTGTTGGCAGAATACCCACTAATAGGAGGAAAAGAAGGAAAGACATGGAAGGAAAGACATGGAAGGAAGGAAGGAAGGAAGGAAGGAAGGAAGGAAGGAAGGAAGCAAGCAAGCAAGCAAGCAAGCAAGCAAGCAAGCAAGCAAGCAGCATCAAAACAGACAAAA
Source organism: Bothrops alternatus (assembly GCA_034064705.1). NCBI lineage: Eukaryota > Metazoa > Chordata > Lepidosauria > Squamata > Viperidae > Bothrops > Bothrops alternatus. The sequence continues at coordinate 13,118,228 of JARGCV010000049.1, read as the reverse complement.
ATATGATTATTATTGTATTTATTAGTTTATATACCTCTTGGTCCAACACGGCTGGAAGCAGCACAGCTGAATGAATAAATTAGTACAACATTAAAATAAAGATCATGATTAAAAATTTCAAAAGAAAACAAGAGCTCCCCAAAGAACAACCAAGCCCACAGCAGGGCCCAGATTGCAATAATAAAATTTGCTCACACTTCTTGCTGAAACTCATTAGAGATGATCAGGCAAATTATTGTTCAGAAATCTGTCTTTTTTTTTTCTTTCACTGATCCAGCTGTTTCCATATTTTGTCCTTCTGGACATCATTTTGGAATTCCTACAAATTATGTAGGCATTTGGACGTGGAGTGGTACAATTGAGCTAGCCAACTTCCTGACATTTTCTCCTGCCTAAGGTCTTTGGTATGTTTTAGGAAAGTAGAAGGATACAAAAGATTTTTTTCCCCTTTTTTTGAAGTGAAGGTTATGCAACAACGAGTAGAGATGTGCAATGCAGAAGGAAGCTTCTCTAGACCAGATTTCTGTAAAGCTTTTAAATCCCCGAGCAAATAAAAGTGGAGATTTTGGCCCAAAGCTTCATGTTTGATCGTTTCGCTCACATGTTCGTGCCCTCCTTTCTCAGTGTTTCATTTAGTTTCCTGGGGACAATTACAGGTAACTAAAGAATCAGAGAGAAAATGGATAACCAGATTTTTTTTATGAAGTGATTAAAAAAACTTGAGTGTTTTCTGTGAAGACATCTGTACCATAATATTTTCTAGGACAGAGGTCCCCAAACTTTTGGGCAATAGAGACCGGTTCTGTGGAGAGAGGTTTTTCCGCAGACCGGAGAGTGTGTGGTTTTGTGTGCCGCTGCATCCCACAGATGGGCCTTTGCTTATTTGTGCAGACTGGTTGCTGGCATGCCGTGGCCCGGTATCGGTCCACAGACCAGGGGTTGGGGACCCGTTCTAGGATATATTCATTCACTCTTCTATTATATTGGGAAATCAGCATAGGAGCCCCCTACTGATTCTATTGGTTGTTAGAGTATGGTTTCCCCCTTATATCTGCAGACTTGAATTGACTGTTGCAATTGACTGATGGTCATTTCATCAATGCCAATTGTGTTCAAGTGGTCCAGTTGTTTTGGGATTGCCTCCAAGGCACTTATAGGTAGCCCACAACCTATCACCATAATAGAGTTGTTAAGTGTTAAGTGACCACAAGTTGTTAAGCAGAGCACTGGGTGCCTCAGAGGTGGGGGGATGCCTTGAAAGGCTTAGCATTGGTCCAGGCCTCTCAAGGCCTCCCCCACCCTTCTGAGGCAGCCCGTGTTCTACTTCCCATCCCTTGGGGTCCCCATAAACCTTTAGGCCTGCTTCCCTCCACACGTATCAGATCCCTGAAGGCCTTGGTACTGCTTCCTACTCTGTCTGATCCTACATTCTCATCACCAATTGTGCAATTATCTTTGGAACATCTAACATGAGCTCTGGAGCTCCACTCCTCCATTCCTCAGGGCCCCTAGGCCACTCTGAAAATGGCACCCACTTCTGGGATGAAGCCATGTGGCCTATAGACGGAGCGTCCTAACAGGAGCTCCAGAGTTCTTCTAAAGCTAACTGCATGATAGGTGGTGAGGAGGTGAGGACCTGGCAAGATGGCAAGCAGGCCCCAAGCCTCCAGGGACCCAATTGAGGGGGGGGAGGGAAAAGCAGTCCAAGGCCTACAGAGACCAGCAGTGTGGGATGGGGAGGAGATAACCTGAAGGTTGCTGCAGTGTCCTTGCAATTGGTCATAAGGGTGAACGAATATGATGTTGCAGTGGCCATAACTTCAAAACTGGATCGTAAGTAGCTTCTGGGGGATCCATATTTTAACTCTGAATGGTTGCTAAGCAACTGATTAAAAGTCGAGGACTACTGGTTTACTAATAGTACTATCTTTGCTTTTACCAGAGTCATTTTACTTCTATTTGTAGATACTTGTATTTTAGGAATTTCTCCAGTTGTTTCTCTTATACGCTGCCATCTCCAGGTACTGCCACGTCCACTGTCCAGACTTTTTTTGTCTATCTTAGTAATCATTGTTCAGTCTTGGGTGTTATGTGAACAAGCACTTGTCTGTTTGAATTCTACAGTTCTAGAGCAATTTAGCCTCTTCATTTTCTGTGATTTTTCTCTATTTTATGGTCCTACTTGGGACCATTCCTGTCTGGAATTTCCCTTGTGTTAATTGCCCTGATGGTCTTTCCTCCAGTGAGTTTAGTCTTTACTATCTTCTTCATTTTCATGATGTATTCACTTCTAACCTTCTTCTTAACTTCAGTGTGCTTGATATTGTCAGCTTTAAGGATGCCCAGGTATTTGTAGTGATCTTCATCCAGATTCTCAATGTTATTTCCAAAGGGCTTTTGATTCCTTCACTTTTCACTATTTTTCCCTTGTTGATAGTAAAGATGGCATATTTCTCCAGTCCAAACTCCATTATAGTATTTTGGCTGCATATGCAGACAGTGTTAAGCAGTAATTCTATTTCACTGTGTTTTTCCATACAGCTTCAGATTGTCCGTATAAAGGGAGTGAGATAGCCTGGCAGACGTTTTTCATGTCTGATAGACATGGCTTGATTCATTCAATATCGTTGACATAAGAATCAGTGCAACAATGAACCAGTGGTGACAGCGAGTCTCTTTGAAAGATTCCATTCTTGATATTAACCTTTCCCAGTCATTGACCAGCAACTATGTCTTCCATTGTGTGATCAATTTTTACACAATGCCTCCGATGTTTCATCTAATTCCGGTTATTTCTGGACACTTAATTATCCAATCACGTGCAGGAAGTCTAATGCCTTCTTGTAATCAATCTACGCTACATTCAAGTTGGTGTTCCTTCTCTTGTAGTTTTCCAAAATCATCTTGTCAGTTAGGAACTGCTCTTTTATTCCTGGGCTGTTTTGTGCATTTTTCTTTCTTGTTCAGGTGGAAAGAGCTTGTTGTCAACCAAATGCTGCTGGATTGCATCAGCTACCTCATAAGTTAGCAATTTGAAAGTTGTTGGTAAGCAGATAAAATAGCCCGAAGTTGCCTGCTGTTGCCCCTTTTGTTGGATCTGCCATCATTAAGTTTTTTCCCCCATGTGAAACAATCTTTAATTTCACTTTCTTGCAGTATGTTGTTAGGCTACTTGGCAACTAGTGGGTGTAGACCAGTCAGAAGGAGACAGTGTTAGACTTCTGGAGGAAAAGAGAGAAACCTGCCCCACTTTACATCGAAGGGGGCTGTGTGGAGAGAGTTTCCTCCTTTAAATTCCTGGGAGTCTACCTCTGTGAAGATCTTATCTGGAATATTAATACAGCCCAGGTGGCCAGAAAGGCCCAACAGAGACTCCACTTCCGCAGGGTCTTGCAAAAGAACAGGGTAGAACAACAATTCATGACTTTCTTCTACCATGGTTTGGTATGCTGGCTTGACAGCCGCAGACAGGAAGGTATTACAGAAGGTGGTGAGCACAGCACAAAACATTGTGGGCTGTTCCCTGACATCACTGGGTGACATCGCCAGGGCCCATTGCCTTGGCAGAGTGAGGAAAATTCTCAGGGATGACTCACACCGTGGTTGGTACCTCTTTACTCTCCTACCATCGGGTAGGAGATACAGAAATATAGCCAGCCGTACCAACAGGCTGAAGAACAGCTTCTATCCATGGGCTGTCAGGCTCTTGAACGGGACATAAATTTATACATGATAGACTCGTGAGGCCAGCACGCTATGCAATTAGCTCACATGGTGTAATAAGTTGGTGGGTTTGTAGTCACTGTGAGTTGTGGGGGGGGGGTGGCACGGAGGGAGGCTCAGCCAATCTCATTGTATACACGTTGTGCTTTGATAATAAAGGTTCATTCATTCAAGTTCATCTTCAACTGGTTCTGATCAATTCTTGATCTTTCTTGTTCCTTTCTCCACAATTTCTGCTGTTATTGCAAGTTCTTTCACTTCAGCTTTCTTTATCCAAGCTTCATTCTTTTATTTCTGTGGGTTGTTCCATTGCTGCACTAGAACTATATTATTTCTTCTTTGTCAGGTGTTGATTAGTTCATTGCAATCTCTCCATTGGAATTAGTAGAAACATTTCTAATTCAACTGAAATTAAAATCCTGCCTATAATGTACAATTTGAGCTTCATATCTCCTGATCTTCTTGGCTGTAGCTGTTACTTGTTGCTTTATTATTTCTAGTACTTCCTTGATCTTCTTCTGATCAGACATTCTTTGGTTTTCTTGTTCTTCAGCTTTCATCTCTCACATCTGTTCTGTCTTGCATGCATCTAATCTTAGCATATCAATCTTATTTTCCATCCTGATCTTCCATCTTTGTGGTACACTATTCGACTTTTTTTCTTGTTTGCCGATTTTGCATTCCAGGTATTCGGTTATGCTGTATGTTAGTTAGTTTGCTCCTTGCGATAAGCTGGTGTTTATGATTGATATTACAGTATTGGCATCTTCCAATACTTGTACTAAGCTGTTTCTTTGTAACAAGTTTCAGTGCGGGCAACCTTATTCTGTAGTTTTTATGCTATTCTAGATGTTCAGCTGCTTTTTCTTTCAATTCCTCTTTTTTTTACAATTGGAGGGCTTTGCCCTTTTCAAAAAGCAGAGGAGAGGGTGCCAGGTTTGGGAATAAAAATGATTCCATATCTATGTGGACTTCCTCTACTGCCAACTCCTCCTGGTTTGCCTCTAATGTTCAAATTACTTCTGGCAAGGCTTTGATTTCTGAGCCTTGGATAGACCTTTGCAGTTCTTCCCATTCTGCTTCTACGAATTCTTCATTTTGCATTATAAATCAGTGTTAATCTGCTAATCTCTGTTCTGTTACTTCTGATTCGGGATCAGAATGTTCTTTCCAAGACTGATGCATTCTTTTCAAATATTCTCTTCTCATTGTGTTTGATTTGAAACAATAGATCATTATTTCTTTGTTTTCTGTTTTCGTATATTTCCAGTGGATAAAAAAACTTTTCTTCCAGTAGTCCAGCTGCTAGCCCTGGCCCAGCCAACAGTACCAAATCCTGCAGCCTATTTGTCACCAGATGTCCAGGAACCCCAACAGTAAACATCTTGTAGTCACTATATTCTTTATTTATTTTTATTGGTATATTATTTATTACTATTATTTTATTACTGAACTTTTCTGGACTCTTTGGCTTGACTCAAGCTTTCTCCTAAGATTACTCCCAACATTCAGAGAGAAAACAAGTCTTGCCTATCTTATTGTACAGAAAGCAAAGTAGTGACTGTTTTGGGTTAACAGTATGACTGGAGAACAGTATCTACTCCATATTTAGCTGAAGAGTTTTTCCAGCTGCTGCTCTATATTCCCAATGTTCTGTTCCCCAAGTGAATGGATATTATTTAACTATTGGAGAAGGAAAAAAAAGAATGTTGCTTTTTCTCCTTCCCCAAATAATGATTGTTGTTCAGTTCAATATTAGGTCTGTTGCCCTATGTGCCGTTCACCCAATAGGGAGATGGCATTCTGCAGAAAGTCACAGATATCTCTCAAAGCCTTGGTAAACCCACCAATACCACAAGTTACAGCATGTTTCACATCACAGGGTCACAAGTTGTTCTTCTGTCCTTTTAAAGTAATGTCTTTACCTTATTAGCACAAATGAAGCACAAATGTTTCAAGGGTGTACCTAGGTTGACCATAAGATTTCTACATATTCCGTTGCATAATTCTTCTAGTCTAAAGTTCTCATTTTAGCAACCCACATTTAGCTATAATATTTGCAAACGTTAATAATAATAATAATAATAATAATAATAATAATAATAATAATAATAATAAAGTTGCAAGGGACCTTGGAGGTCATCTAGTCCAACCCCCTGCTCAGGCAGGAAACCCTATACCATTTCAGATAAATGGCTGTCCAGTCTCTTCTTAAAAACTTCCAGTGTTGGAGCATTCACCGCTTCTGGAGGCAGGTTGTTCCACTGATTAATTGTTCTAACTGTCAGGAAGTTTCTCCTTAGTTCTAGGTTGCTTCTCTCCTTGATTAGTTTCCATCCGTTGCTTCTTGTCCTGCCTTCAGGCACCTTAGAAAATAGCTTGACACCTTTTTCTTTGTGGCAGCCCCTGAGATATTGGAACACTTCTATCATGTCCCCCCTCGTCCTTCTCTTCACTAAACCAGACATACCCAATTCCAGCAGCCGTTCCTTATACGCTTTAGTCTCCAGTCCCCTAATCATCTTTTCCTGTTTGTGCCCTACACCTTGTCCCATAATACACTTAAGAGTTACAATTTAGCAAGCTAAAGAGCTCTTGCCTTGTCCTAGAGCCTGAACTTTAATTGGACTATTATTGGACTTTTTACTGGGGATTTGGGCCTTCTCTGTCGTGATTGGGGAAAGCTGCTTTATATTTGCAAAAAACATGATTGTGGAAAAAGGTTCCAATCTGTGGAAAGTCTGCATGGAAACTATCCAGCGCAGACATTCACCAGATGTATGAGGAGAGGATCAACTGACGTAGCAAGCCAGCTGATCAGGACCAGAAACCCTAAGCATACTCTTTTGGCAATTAGAGCCAGAAAAGGTACATAGGTTTGTTTGTATTTGCAGACCACCACAAAATCATTTTACCTACTCATTGCAAGGAGAAGGGGAAAAAAAACTAAATGTTTACAGAGATCTCTTAATTTTTACACCATCTTATATAGATTAAGTTGGCCTAAACCTCTCCATCGCAGAAGAGGTACCTGGAAGAAGGAACTACCAAAATCAATGAAATGAGTGACAAAAGAAGTATAGTTAGGTTTATGCTTGCTAAACTCAGATTTCCAGTATGTTTTTCATGTGGGTATCTACATATAATTATCTAAGGAATATGTACATACAAGAGGATGGCTTGTATGTAAAAATGGATAAGGGATTAATTAATTTTATAAATGGTTGGCTTATTGTGCAGGCCATTAATTTGTCATTAATTCCAATTATATGTCTAATCTTCCTTTCAGGGGGGCTCATGTTCCCTTCAGTGTTGACTTCCTTTTGAATTAATAAATAATTGCATCATCTGTACACTGCCCAATTAACCATGTCCTCTGGGTTATTAACTGTAGAACTTTTAAATGCTTGCAGAGAAAAAGAAACCCTAGCTAAATACCTGGAATCTACACTCTGAAAATAGCCAAAAAAGATCACATTTAAGCAGAATTTTTTTTTTATAAGCCGGGAATTCTTTTATTGTAAAGTTGTAGTAACAGAATCTTGGATGTCTAAATCTGCATCCCCTCCCTCACTTTTTTTTTATAAAAATTTTTTATTAAAACAATCGACATTAAACATAAGATCATTTTAAGAAGCAATCATCATAAAACCTGAAATACAACACTAAGTATTAATCTTTGTAAATGTCTGACTTGGTACACATTCTTCACTCTTCACTTCAAGCCTCAACTATACGCCTGTTACATTTTATTTGAGTGGTGTTTCTCTTATCTATAGTCTATCCACTGTTTCTAGTCTATTACATATTGTTCATTCGAACGATCCTTCAAATATGCCAAAAAAAATTCTCCATTTCTGCCAAATGTATTACTTTCAGAGTCCAAACTTCAATAGGTGGTGTTTCTGGCTTCTTCCAGTATTGTCCCACCTGCAGTCTAGCTGCTGTGACCTAATTCAGAATTAGATTCATCTCAGTAATAGTGCCCTCTTGTATAATCCCTAACAAAAGATCCTGAAGTAGAAATTCAATAGCCTGAGGTAAAAATTCAATCCGCTTTTTCAATATTAAAGTAATCAACATTAAACATAAGATCATATTAAGAAGCAATCATCATAGAACATAACATACAACATTAGGTATTAGTTTCTGTAAACGTCTGGTTTGGTAAACATTCTTCACTCCTCTCGTCAAGCCTCAACTATACGCCAGATACATTTTATTTGATTGGTGTTTCTCTTGTATATAGTCTATCCAGAATTAATAGCATCAGCTCTGACAAATAGGCAACAGGCAAGATAAAGTAGCCTGAAAATAATCCCTATAAATATATTAATTTTTGATAGATAAAACTTCAGAGGAGGCAAACATTTGTAGTCCAGCCTGTCCTGGAATTATAATTTATATACAACACTAAAATATAAATTGGGAGGGAGGGAGGGAGGGAGGAAGAAGAAAGGAAGAAGGAAGGAAGGAAGGAAGGAAGGAAGGAAGGAAGGAAGGAAGGAAGGAAGGAAGGAAGGAAGGAAGGAAGATTTCTGGTGCTCCCTGCTAGCTTCCCACAAGGAAATTCCATTTTAGGTTTAGGTAAGGAATCCCAAATGTGCTTTCCAAAATGCAACTGGGCTTTCTTTGTTTTTTGTTTGAAAATGGTTTGCTTCTCATCCAAGAAGCTTCTTCAGTTCTGGATGAGTAGCGAAACATTTTCAAAGAAAAAACAAAGGAAATCCAGTTGCATTTTAAAAAAGCACCTTTGGGACAACCATGATCTGGATGATTGAGAATCTCCACAGACATTTAGGTAAAGAAATATCTCTGAAACTATGATCCAATGAGGCACAGGTTGTCTAGCATCTTCTATTAAGCTTGATTAACTTTGACTGGTTTAAATATTCACATTGTAACATTTCTATTTAAATCTGGCACTGTGGACGTTTGGGCACTGTGATGTTTTCATCTATTAGAATGCTGTGACTGTAGTATAGCAAAATTGCACCTTATTTCCACTGTAGTAGGTAAGCAATATTTTGGCTGTAAATATCCAGATGACCTCTGGATGGCATCAAATGATTAGAGTTCTCTGTTACCTCTTTGCTGTGTTTGACTGCTTCTTGGATTTTTACAGAGATGGATCTGTAACCATTGAGATGGTATATAGGGTTTCCTGTCTGAGTAGGCCCCTTGCAACTCAGTTATTCTATTCTGTTCTGTTCTGTTCTATTCCCCAATTGGAAATGCCTTGTTTAATGGAGGCTTCTCCAGCCTTGCAAACTTGCAAAATGCAAATGTCATCATCCCTAAACAATGAAGTCCCATAATTCTGGGAGACACCAAGGTGGAGAAGATGGGTTTAGCATTTTAACAATTATCTACTAAATCTGGACTAAGATTTCCATTTGATGGAAATGCAACCAAAAAGAAAAAAGAAAATATTTTGGTTATAGTGTCTCTAGGCAAGGATAAACTTGTATGGATTGATCAGTCATTTTTACCTGTTCTTCCACATCTGGTACAGCATGCTGCTCCTGCATTATTTTTAGGTAATAGTTTTCCTAATCTCTTATATAGCATTATGGTTATGAATGCAGCAAAGTACATATCCTTTGGAGGATAGTGTAAAAATTTTCTTTAAAAAGGTAGAGAAGAAATTAATTAGAAGCCATAAAAAACCATGAGCAATACTTAAATTCAAGTTTTAAAAGCTTCTGGCTAAAATTAAGTATAACCCTACATTTATGCAAAGGTCAATTGTGATTCTAATTACCCTTACGTAAACCAGCCAGTATTTGAACTGTGCAATTATAACTCATATCAATGGACTTCGTTGCCTGCTTTTAAGCTTCTTTATAAACAGAATCTGGATTTTAATTCTACCTTGACAGCTGAGAGGAGCATAGTAGTGGCAAACCTCTGCATCCCTAACCTCATTTTCCAAAGCAGAATTTATTCTGGTTTAATTAATGCATTCTTTCACTAGAGTCATTTTAATGCAGCAAAGAGCAACTTTAAAGTTGTCTGTCTCTCTGTCTATCGAGGCAAGGTAGAGGAGATTTGACACTCAGCTCATTGGCTGAGCATTTTGGGAATTTATGATCTGGTCTGAGAAATAATTTTAAAACATGGACTTGCTGGATCAGACTAGAGATCTGTATAGTCCAGCATCCCATTGGGGCCAACTAGAGGATATTAGAAAAACAGCTAACAAGACATGAGCGTAACAGCACCCTCCCTTTTCTGCTCCCCAGGAACTTTTCCTCAGAGACTGCCTGCATTTGGTTCTTCTGGTAATTAATAGTCATTGTGACTTGGAACCACTGATGACTTCACCATGAATCTGCCTAATCCTCCCTTTAATCTAGCCAAGCTTAAAAGTGATTACTTCTGTTATATCTGAGAAGTCATGCATAGGATTGCACTGTCATTTATCCTTGAACAATCTTCTAAGGTGGGTTAACATTGTAATCTCCAGAGCCCATCCAAACAACATTGATGCTTGAGTCAAAGAAAGAAAAAGTGATATGCCAGCTTATATAGAAAATGACCCTATGTAAATCTGTGGGTTATTTTACAATAGTAATGATGGACCAATTGTTTTCTACCACATATGAAATGCAGCCAACTACTTTAGGCACAGATGGCAGGCAGCTCTTTTGAACCTTGAACAATTTGTTGGTCCTCTCCAGCACCTACCACCTGAGTGAGTTCACGACTGAGGTAAAATTTGAACCTAGTTCTTCACATCGCAAGTTACGAGCAAACGTTCTGCAGTAACATTATTAGAAAATCATCCACGTTCAGCATATATAAAAAATTATCACAAAGCTCTTGGCTCAGTATTCTGGTTGAACAAAATCCAAGAAAGATAAATTAAAACTAGCTCTTGATATCACTGAGGAGAAGAAGCTAGTAAAAGATTGCCAAACATTTTCATACACAGAAATCAGGGTCAACTTGGATACCTATCAAAAGACAGGCAAATCGGAATCATATTACACATGCAACATATCCCCCCCCCATCTAGTTGCATATACAATCTTATTCGGGAAACCGCCTCAAGAGACAATTATAGTCATCTTTTCAATGTTTTTTTTGGGGGGGCCACTTGATATGAAAATAATTGCTTCTAATTCCCTGTATTGCCTAAAATACATAACAGACTAGAAAAAAAAGTGCCAAAAAATATCTTGGAAAAAGATGGCTTATTTGACTTGAGAGCTTCATGAAAATATTTTGATAGAATTCTAATGATATCAAATCAAAATCTCAGGTTCCAGGACATATAAGGAAGAAATTTGGTTTTGGAACATCATAGTTTTATTACCCACTTTCACCCCACAATTCTCCTATTTACAATAATAATTGTTAGATATTGAATCTGCAGAGACCAGTGCAACATAAGATACAATAATTCCTTCTGTTCTTGGAATATGGGTTTTGAGTGTGCTATGTGAGTAGGTCAACTTAAGTTACAACCTGAAAGCATTATTAGTCAGTTTATCAATTTATACCTGGAATCTACAGCTGGAAAAAAACTATTTTTAGACCTATTTTTTTTGTCTAAGTAAAAATCATTTTTACTTTTTTATGTAAAGACATTTGTTTATGTTATCAACTGTAAGAAACTGTATACATGAAACATCAGCCTCTTGTTACAATTTTTATTAGTGAATAGATTATGAAAAATGTATGAGATGACCTTTCCCATTAAAATCTAATTGTAATTTTTGATAACATATTATTTGCATTTTTTCAAAATTGGATGATGCTCCCAAAAGCAACTACCATAGTCCATGAAAATTATGTATTCATTAAAGCCTTCAAACACCACTAAAGAATGCAAGTCTGGAGTCCAGTAAATTCATATTTTACATTAATTTTTGCCACTTATGCAGTTATCTTTCTATGTCAAATGAAGCCATTTGTTACCACTTATAAGCCTGTTGGGTAAGAATGTGTGATAAAAGTGTGATGAAAGAAAATCATTAAGGATTGCCCATCAATGTCAGGCGTAAATGAGGTGGGGCAATTAGAACTTCAATGTCCAAAACGTGGTCTGCTGTTATTTCTTAATACTGACATTATTTATTTTGATTATACAGAATAGTTATACATCTCCTGTCATATACAACATATGCAGCTGGTATACCAAAATGTAAAATAGGAAAATATATTAAAATAGAATCATCCACACAAATAACATACATTTATGGCCATAATTAATGCAAGAACATCTTAAGAAAACTCCAGTGCAAAAAGGGGAAAAAATATCAACACGCACCTAAGGTACAACAGCACTGGTACATGTTTTATTTCTGGATTTTGCATTATTCCTCTCCTATTTGCTATGACTCCTTGGGAAGTAAAAGATAATTTGCCCCAGAAGCTTTCCTTCACGTAAAACTGTCTAATGCGTTACTGCAACTTGGAGCTGAAAATTCCTCTTAATTATTATTTCTGTAAAAAGACACAGTGCTTCATCACCTGTAGTTTATAATGCTATAAACTAATGCTATTAAAAATACAACAGATACCTAGCCTCCATCAATTTTTTCAAGAAAGCATAGGGACAAATTCTTTCTATGCCATTTATTTGCATAAAAACCAAAGACATAATCATAGTTTATATTCTGTGCTAGGTAACCGTTACAAAACATATGGATGCATTACATGCAAATTTGGGGGCTGGGGACTTCCCATCATTGGTCTTAAATGAGGCGGCACAGCCTCAGACAGACCCAATATACAATCTGGTGGTCCTCCTAGACTTACAGACTTTTGCTCAAAGAACAACTGGCAACCATGGTTAGGAGGACCATTGCACACCTTCGGGTTGGGTACCAGTTGCACCCATTCCTGGACCAGAAGGCCACTCATGTCCTCGTGACCTCCTGTTTGGACCACAGCAATCCACTCTACACTCTTCAATGCTCTTGAAGAACATTTGGAAGCTTCAACTGCTATAGAAGGCGCAGCACTTTACTAATCATACCAATTATTCTGCCCATAAAACACCTCTACTCTGGAAATACATTGGTTGCCAGCGTGCTTTCTGGTGCAATTCAAGATTATTATTTTATTATTATTTATTAAATTTCTATACCGCCTCTCTCCCGAAGGACTCGGAGCGGTTTACAGCCTTAAAATTTAAAAAACCTATAAATGTACAAAATTAAAATATTTAAAAATAAATTAAACAAATTAGGCCATAAAATCTATAAAACCCAATATATACAAATCCTAAAATCCTAAAAATTACAAAAATCCTAAAAATTAGACAATCCCCCTAAAACATTTTCACCCGGTTGGAGCCGGAGCTTCTATGCCAGGCCGGCCTGTTGAAAAAGGAAAGTTTTCAGTTCCCGACGGAAGGTGCGTAAGTCCATCATCATACAGAGTTCGGGGGGGAGCTCGTTCCAAAACGTTGGAGCTCCCACAGAGAAGGCTCTCCCCCTGGGGGTCGCCAGTCGACATTGTCTGGCCAACGGCACCCTGAGGAGGCCCTCTCTGTGGGAGCGTACCGGACGGCGGGAGGTATTTGCTAGCAGTAAGCGGTCCTGTAAGTATCCGGGTCCGATGCCATGGAGCGCTTTAAAGGTGGTCACTAACACCTTGAACCGCACCCGGAAGACCACCGGTCTTAAAGTTTGGGACTGTGTTACTTGAGGCACTATCTTCCCCAGTTTTTTCTACTGGTCCAATCTGGTCAGGTAGGATGAACATGGTTTGGGTCCATTTGCTAAGGAATGCCAGTTGGCGGGGCTTAGAAGACATACATTTTCTGCTGTAGCACCCACCTTATGGAACATTCTCTCTTGCAGATCACATAAGCCCTTAAAGACCTGGCTTTGTGCCCAGCCTAGGGCCCTGAGTGTGGTAACCTTAGTCATAATGATGGGTGATTTCTTTTAAGCTGTTGTGTATTTTAAATTGTATATGTTTTAATTATTTTTTAATTTTTAAAATTTGTCAGCCAGGGTCACTTCGAGAGATTAGAGAGCAGCCATACAAAACAAACTAACGAATGAATATTTAATGGGTGTCCCTCATCACATGTGCAGACATGCCCACAAAGATATGCATGTACAGACAGCAACATCATGTTTCATAACATACTGTCAGTGAAAGGTGAATATATACATCTTTTTTCAGTAGTGTCTTTTTGTAACAATATTATGTGACAGAGGGGTGGACAGCATATAAATTTAATTAATAATTAAATGAATAAATAATATTCCCAGAAATTCATTTTGAGCCTTTCATAGCTATGTTGTATGGCAATACTGATATCCTCAAGAGAAACTCTGTCTAGTCCAAACTCCTTTTAGAATATTTATTTTCGCAATCATTCTTTTTGTCGATGTCCCAATTATTTTACCTTTTCAGGTACCTCAAAATATGTGTTAATTTTGTTTACTTTGATATCGCTGGCATATCTGAAGGGCTTGATGAGAAGAGAGTTATGCTTGAAATATTTTGTTTTATATGACTATTAGCTATTCTTTGGATTTTAGTCAGAAGAAGCATTTGGCAACCCAAAAACAGGCCTGTAAATGGCAATTGGCTATGGAGCTTAGAAAAACTGTTTTCATGTTAGCATGAAAAAGAAATGCAGCCATAGTCATAGTCATGTTGGTCTATAGAAAAAGATGAGTAACTCTTCCCTGTTCTTGTAAGAAGAAGAAACTTCATTAGAAGGGTACTTGCATTTACTAACTCACTTAATCCAAGGTGCATCATATTGAATTCCAGCTGTTTTGAAACATGACATCTTGATTTTCTTTCCTCATATCCAGCAGTTTTTAGTTTTCTCCCTTTCTTATTGATCATCTATGTTTTGAAGGAACTTCCTCTCCTGCCTAATGGTAGAGTCAACTATTGTGAAGTTAATAAATATGCCAATTATAGGAGATAGGAGAGGAGAGAGAAAGGGCTATTCTAATCCAATGGGTGCCATTTATGACCTGTATAATAGCTACTTCAAAACAATGTCGTTTGGCGGGTCCTAGGGGGAGGGCCTTCTCTGTTGTGGCGCCCACCCTCTGGAACTAACTGCCCCGTGAAGTCCGCATTTCTCCCACTCTCCCGGCCTTCCGAAAGAATCTTAAAACCTATCTTTGCCGGCAGGGGATGATTGTGATTGTTGCTTGAATGTTGTACGTGTGTTGGGTGTCTATTTTTAATATTTTGATTGGACTTAGATTCTTTGATGTTTTGTATATGTTGTAAGCCGCTCCGAGTCTCCGGAGAGGAGCGGCATACAAGTCCAATCAATCAATTGCAAAAATCTTTTCCTTGTGTTACCAAGAACAGAGTCTAGTTATTATTTCTTACGTATTGTAAAATGTATTTTCAGGTAGATGCATTCAAAAAATCTTCATAAAAGTAGATTGTCATATTTCTATGTAAAAAATAACTGCAATTTCTATCAAGAAAGTAAAAGGAAATAGAAATATAGTTAGGTTTATGTTTTATGTCTTAGTTTGGGTGGTGGATGACATCACCAGGCATGATCGCTACTGTTCTCCAAAAAAGATGGAAAGAAAAAACTGAGGAAATTGTATACAGATAGTCCTTATGATCGGTTGTTTAGTGACCACTTGAAGTTACAACTGACCATGCTAGAGGTACTTACACCCCGATTCTGAAGTTCTGACTGCTCCCCCATAGTCATGTGATCACATTTCAGGCACTTGGCTATCAGCCTGCATTTACGGCTGTTTGAAGCCTCCTCTAGTCATGTGACCACATTTTACAACATTTTTGCCAAAACCTGACATTTACCTCCAGTTTTTGGCAAAATCAGTCCATAGTGAACAATTGGTTTGCTTAACAAACACAGCATTCACTTAAGGAGCACCACAAAAAAGCTTGTAAAATCAGGTCAGTCTCATGGGTGACCTGCTTTATCAACATCACAACTTACAACTGTAATGGGTAGGCTCATTATGGTCATAAGCTGAGGACCACCTGTATCTGTTTTCACATGCAAATATCTATAGGATGCACATGCATGGATTTAGAAAGTACCTCTTATTGATGGTGACGAGTATAGGATATTGAACTGCTTCTCAGAGATCTTGGAAGATTATAAACTAAGTGATTAGATAGATAGATAGATAGATAGATAGATAGATAGATAGATAGATAGATAGATAGATAGATAGATAGATAGATAGATAGATAGATAGATAGATAGATAGACAGACCGACAGGCAGGCAGGCAGATAAAAAATAAATAATAAATAAATCATGAACCGATAGTCCACTTGGTTGCAAAATATATAAGCCAGTTCTATGAAAACTGCTGCTCAGATTGTCTGCAACATGGACGGATTCTTATTTTGATTTTGTGGTAGGTTTTACCAGTTTAAAATAATGTAACACCAAGTGAATGTTTACATTAAGATTCTGACACCAAATCAAACATAGGAATATATTAAAAGAGGCATCTGGATTCCAGTTCCATTTAACATCCAACTTGTTCACATTAAAACATGCCCTTGGCCTGACAAGGCATTATTCACTTGCATGTTAATAAAAATAAAATGTTGTATGTTTTTTTTAAAATTGAAAACTGACAAATTTGATTTAAATAGATACTGAACTCCAGGCAAAAGTGTTGTTTGAACTCTGCTAGCTGCACTTGAACTGACAGGGGCCATTAAAATAAGACTGAGTGGTCAATATGTGATTAAATATCATATGTCATGCTTAGGAAGCGCATGCCTTCCAAAGAGAATTATATTGTTAAAAGTAAGTGACAAATCCCAGGCAGGCCCTCCAAATCCATGACGATACGGAAAAGGATGGACATCTGCTTGCAATAAAGCCATTTTTCCATAAGGCAAGGAAATAGCAGCTGGGCCTGGCATTTCAAGTTACTGATTTCCCCAAAATAGCACAACTTCTGACCAAAAATCCTCCTTTGAATTTTATATAAGGACATAAAAGGAGGTGACAATCTTGTCTGTTTGTCCTCAAATGCAACATAATAAAATATATGTATCTTTATTGTCACCTACCCTGTTCATTGGTAGGTAGGTAGGGGCTGGGGTGGGGTGAGGGAAAAAGAGAGAAAATAAATGAAATTAAGAAAAGAAACACCCTTTGAGCAGGAGGGAACATTATTCAAATCTCATTTTAAAAGAGATAAACTCAGGTGTTCGTAAGAGCAAATCCTTTGGTCAGATAATCAAAGTATCCCATTGCGAAATGAGAAGGTTGGCCAATGTTGACCATATTGAAAAGATTATATGCTTAAGGTCTAGCACTATTGCCTGAAATATTATGAAAACTTGGACATACACACAAAGTATCATAAAAGTAAGTGACTTTTCAGTAAGTAATGCTCAATTTCCTTTAATAGTGGAGAATGTTTACATCTTGGTAACTCAGCTGTGCTTGAAGCAGTAGTGCTTATTAGATTCCCTCAGAATATCAGAACTTGCGAGTATCAGTAACATACTAAAGAGGCTGCTCTAGGGTCGTAGTACAGAAAAACATGACCATGACATTATTATGACCCACCAATGACTCTCCAAACCAAATAGAATCTTGAGCATCAAATTCTACTCTCTGTGCTGAGGACTGAACCCTGACAGAAACAACATTCTAGAAAATCAACAACAGTTTCAATTTAAATGGATTTAGTAATAGGTGGGACTTGTAGGGTTTATATTTCCTTCTCTAGTAGTCTCGTTGAGATTATCTAGGGCAGTGGTTCTCAACCTTTTTAATGCCGCAATCCCCAACCGGTCGTAAGTCGAGGACTAATCAACCGGTCGTAAGTCGAAGACCCCAACCGGTCGTAAGTCGAGGACTACCCAACCGGTCATAAGTCGAGGACTATTTCCCTGCCCGGGAGCGCCACGCATGCATGGTGCTGCCCCCTGTGCCGGCCGAGGCGTAGCTGGCAAGGGGCAGCGACGGCGCAGGGCGAGTACCGGCTGGGCCAGCAGCTGGCCCAGCCCAAGGGAGGTAAGGCACCCGCTGGGCCCCACGCGCACCAGAAACCCTCCCTGCGCCCACTGGCCTCCCACCTCCCACCCCTGGCCCTCTTTTACTTACATTTTTAGTAGTTGCTCAGCAGGGAGGGGTGGAAACTTCCACACAGCTCGCCTTGGCTGCAGACAACTTGCAGCACCATTTGCAGACTGGGACTTTTGGCGGGCTCAGCAGGGCAGAGACAGCCTGGACAATTCCTATTGGCTTTTGAAAGCCAATAGAATTAGACTCTATTCAAGAGAGTCTATTCTATTGGCTTTCAAAAGCCAATAGAATAAGAGGGAGTAGCACAGCTAAGGAAAAGGGGAAAAAATGGCGGACTGCGTTGTTTGGCGACTCCCGTGAAATGGTCGTTCGACCCCAAATGGGGTCGCGACCCACAGGTTGAGAACCCCTGATCTAGGGAGCCAGAGGCTGTGAGACTGTGAACATATATACACAACTTCCAAATAGTTATGGTCCCTGAAGCCAGAAAGATGGTCTATCTCCATTTGATGCATTTAGTAACAATCCCATTAAGTTTGGCCTATTTACCATATCACTCTTCTAAACAAAAATAAGGATCCTTAACATGGCATGTGAAATTCTTTCTTTTGTGATAGCTTGCTGGTCTGACATAATATAAAATAGAGTCTAGTCTGACTTGCCAAAAGCATGTTGAAGCTAAGCTGGTACATAAAGAAAGTAAAGCCTTCTTTGGATGGACCTTTTCATAGCATTGCAGCCACGGAGAACTGTTTGTACTGCATTCTTCCCAATCTAAGTATTGTCTGATGCTCTAACCAAGACTGTTAGCTTAGCTTTTTTTTTTTTTTAAATATTTTTTATTGGTTTTTTTTTTTAAATTTTAACAGAAAAAAGAGACTAGTCATATCAAATCATAGTATTAAAATAAACAATCATCCATAAACAGATCATAAATACATTTTCCAACGCATCTAATGATAATAACTCAACTGAAAATAAACATCTCAAACAAATAACCTTCATCGTTCTCTATCTCCATCCTATTATTCCCCCTTCTTATCAACTTCCAGTTAAATCAATCTTCACTCCACCAAAGGCCTCCCAGACAACCCTTTAGTAACAATAATTAATTATTCTTCCACCAACCCCAAATACAGTTGAGAAAACATCATATCTAAAATTATAATCCCTCCCTAACCCACGACTTCCCAGAATGCTTACAGGGTATAACAAAAGAAAACCCCACTACATCAAACATAATTATTGTATAATCTTAACAAGAATTTTAAACTATGTAATATATACATTCTCTAAATCAAAGCAATCCATTAAAAAAAAACTCATCTTATTAAAATTAAACAGATGATATTAATGACGATAACAATATCAATAAATCCCTCAGTTCAAAAAAATAATAATAATAATAATAATAGTAGTAGCAATATCAATTATATTCTAAAAAAACTCATCTTATTAGAATTAAACAGATGATATTAATAACGATAACAATATCAATAAATCCCTCAGTTCAAAAAAAGAAAAATAATAATAATAATAATAATAATAATAATAATAGTAGCAATATCAATTACATTCTAATCAATTTAATTTCTCATAATATATCTTAATATATCTTCATTTAAACATCCTCACCAAAACCTTAGCTATAATATTTATCTTTAATTCAACCCATAATCTTAGATTAAGCTTAATTCCTTATTAAACAATTAACTCATCTTGTTAAGAATAATATTTATCATTCTATAAATTTCATTTAATCAATCGACTTCTGGGTTCTCTCATCTAACAAATAAACCTCCATAATACAAACAAACTATTTATAGCATTTCTAACTTACATTCCTTCAATTTTATCCAGTCTATCTATCTCATCATTAAGTCAATCTAATGTCAAACCCAGATCATCAAAACAAATACATCCTTCATCTATTTAATTGTGTCAACCATTAAACATCTTCTCTTGCATCTTAGTCCTAATCTTGGTCCTCAATTCAGTCCATAATTTTAAATTGCCAATAATTCCTTACATACAAGTTTAAATTTCATTACTTCAAACGAACTCTAGGTTTTTTTCCTAACCAAACAAGCTGCCATAACAGGGCCACCCTTTCAAATAATAAATCTCTCTTCGTTATTTCTTCAGCCCCGTAAATAAATTGCTTCTGAAACTGAATCTTCCTTTCTTGAATCAATTCCTCTTGCTCTCCATAAATAAACTGCTCATCAAGCAAAGTCCATTTCACTTTGAATCTCTCCTTCAAATGAAGTACAATCCTCTGTTGAGTATTATACAATACAAGAAAAATTAGGAGATCAACAGGGAAATGAAGAGGATACTTCTGAGAATAAAGACTATAACTGGATTTTGCTTGATGAAAAGTTTATTCACGGAGAGGAAGAGGTTTTGTTTCAAGAAAAGGAACTCTATCCAGCTAAGCACCAAGAAGAGGATTTAATTCACAGAAGAGAGACATTGTTTTACCTCAAGAAGCAATTAGCTTAGCTTTTTGAACTTAGCCAAGGTCAGCTAAGTTTGCCACCTAGCTGGTCAGATCTATATTGGCGATCAGGGCCTAAATAGGAAGCAGAGGTCAGTTACCTTGAGTTCTATGGAAAATAAAGTGGGATATTTTAAATGCAATGAACCAATCAATTTCCCCCAATTTTCTCATTTGACAAGGAGGGACAGACTTTTCCTGATGGCATCCTGAATTCTTGCTTCTCCAATGAACACGGAACTAGGGTAAATTTTCACACATAGTTTCGTTCTCTGACTCCTGCCCATTTATACCACTGGGGAATTCATTCCTCTGTATGAACAATTTGAGTGATAAATGCAATACCCTAACAACTTTAAACAAGGGTTCCTCTTACCCAGTACTCAATTTCTAAGAGCAGCCATTAGCCTGCTTATAGATCCACCTTGCAGAGTTTCAAAAGCAAGATGGGAAATTCCAGGCCTTTCACATCATTTGTCCCCAGTGTCTGGGCTGCCTCTGGAGCTGGCCTGGTAAACTAATACAGCAGCCTCTATCTGGAGAGGAACTCCATTTTTGTAGTAGAAAAAACAAATTCTTCAGTCATCATACTGTGGCTAAAGCGGGCCACAGTATTATTCAGCAAATTATCAATTTGGTGAGTTGAAAGATTGCAAACTGTCTGCTGGTTTCTTGTCTTATTATTTTTGGCAGGGTTGCATATGTTCTCTGTGCTCATTCCATGAATTCATCTGATTATTATTCCAATCACCAGAGGAAGAGAGAGTCACATTAATTTGTAGTAATTAATAGCACTGATGCATTTGACAGTGCATGTTAACAAGCCTCTTTGATTGTTTGGTTCTCTAACTGCGGCCCTTCTTGTTTGCATCACCTCCAAGGAATTCATAATATCAAAGCTTAACGGTATCTGATACTTGTCAAAATGCAATTTATAAAAGTTTAATTCTTTTATTGATTTAGTTTGGTTTTGATGCCTGCAGAGTCAGCTCCCTTGACAGAACTTAGCGGATTCAAATGCTTGTCACCAGCTCGGCCTCCTTTTTGCAGGGAACAATTGCCATAGGCCAAGCCAACAGGCATGGTTTAATTGCCATTAATTAAAAAGCATAAATCTTTTTTTTTTCCTGCAGTGGCTCTGCTCTTAAAGCAGGCTGCATTTCTCTCCCTTTTCTTGTGTTTGTCAGAATACCTTCTGGCAAGCCAAATTAACCCATTCCATCTTCCTTTACAAAAATAAATAAATAAACACATACACACACACACACACACACACACACCCAGACACACACCTGGGAAAGTCTTTTGAAACCCAGCTCTATGATCTGATGCAAAATACAAGCAGTTTGGTGATGCTTAACAAACCGGATTCCTTCTTTATTGCAGTATAATGAGGTCAAATGAATCCCTCCCTGGATTGTACACATGCTTAAATGGTTTCTGCATCAAATCCTTTCTGACAGCAAATAAAACAGCAGCCAAACAAAACAGCAGCTACTTACAAATGGCCAGAATTATTAAAAACGAAACAGTATATAAAAAGAAAGCCTACATATATTCCAGCTGGCAGGATAGCTAAGCAAATAGCTTTGTGTGGCCATTTTCGTTAGACATAAGAGCAATTAATGAGGGATCCTCATGGACCGAGAGGGGGCAAGCTGCCATTTATGTGTGCATATATATTTATGTGCCATTAACAAGGTATGCAAGCTATGCTTCTTCTTTGCCAATCGGGTTTGGCTCTGCTATGTCTGTAAAGGAAGTTACACAAAACAAAAGCCAGTGACATGGCCTGCTCAAGGACTGGCTCTTTCCCATACAAATGTGCACCACTGGATGGGCCCAACAAAAAGTTGCACACATGAATGAGATTTTCAGTTTTTGATTACTCTTATCTTTCACGAACAACCTTAGAAAATAAATCCAGTCCACCTGTTCATTTAGGAAGCAGAAGGTGTACAAGTGCGCAGTTCAAGTCCTGTGAAATCAGGCTGCAGAAAGTTTGAATAAATCCACTTCAGTCATAGTTTGAAAAATAAGTCAAAAGGCTCAGCCGTATGTTTTTAAGGTAAGGAGTTGATTTTTAAAAAAACTATTACCTCTGTATGGGTGTGTACATGCTGCATGAAGAATTTGCATTTAGCTGCAGAGTCCTTGGTGCTCTCTAAGCTTGGTCGTTTTCTTGCAGACGTTTCATTACCTCTGGAGTAATGTTCAATAGTGCAATGGAAATGTTACCTTGTTAGACAGTGAAACATCTGCAAACATCTGTGAAACAGTGAAACATCTGCAAACATCTGCAAACATCTTGCCCCTAGCCAGTGTATGTTTGTGTGTATGTTTGTTGAATGAATGGTTTCTTAAATTTAGGGGTTTTCTTTTTATATATGTATTTTTTATATATTTATTATGTAGTATTTTAATATTGGGTTTCTATTTATGCTGTGAGCCGCCCTGAGTTCTCGGAATAGGGTGGCATAGAAATTTAATAAATAATAATAATAAATAATAAAACAACCAAGCTTAGAGAGCACCAGGGACCCTGCAACTAAATGCAAACTGTTCATGCAAGCATGCACACACCCATACAGAGGAAATATTTTTTTATTACTGCTTACAGTTCAACCCTGAGCTACCAATATTCCCTTCGACTGGTATCACATTTAGTTACTTAAATAACAGCCTGCTCCACAATTAACAGCTTAGCAAATTCATTTGTTTGTCAGTGACAACACCAAAATCATTCCGTTTTCTAGCACTTGTCTTTCTTTTCAGTTTCTATTCTCCTTCAAATGTTCGCTTTTGCTACTACTATAGAAAGTGATTCTCACCGGCTCAAGATTGATTCAGCCTTCCATCCTTCTGAGGTCGGTAAAATGAGGACCTGGATTGTTGGGGACAATATGCTGACTCTATAAAATGGCTTAGAGAGGACAGCAAAGCACTGTGAAGCAGTATATAAGTCTAAGTGCTATCTGCTATTTACACATATTTATTATGCTGCTTATGCCAGATTAACAAAACATAAGAGAGCCACTAGCATTGTAGCAGATTTGTAAGTTGCCATAATAATAATAATGATTTGATTTCACTTTTTAAGAAACATTTTGTATACCTTAGAGAAAACAGAATTTGGTAGAATTTATAGGCTTGCATTTATACTGTCACGTAGGACTGTAGCCCTAGCCCAGCGGTTCTCAACCTTTTCCGGGGCTCGACCCCGGCCCGCATCGTGCATGTGCGGCGTGATGGGGCATGGCGTGACGGGGCGCGGCGCGCATGCGCGGTGCAACAGCCCGCATTGCAAAGGGAAAAAAAATGGCCGACCAAAAAAAAATGGCCGACCAAAAAAAAATGGCGGGCCCACATCGCGCATGCGCAGCGCGACGGTCCGCATCGCAAAGGGGAAAAAATGGCTGACCAAAAAAAATGGCCGACCAAAAAAAAATGGCGGGCCCGCATCACGCATGCGCGGTGCGACGGCCCGCATCGCAAAGGGGAAAAAATGGCCGACCCCCCCCCAAAAAATGGCCGACCAAAAAAAAATGGCAGACTGCAGTGTTTGGTGACCCCCGTGAAATGGTCGTTCGACCCCAAATGGGGTCGTGACCCACAGGTTGAGAACCGCTGCCCTAGCCCCACTGTAAGCATAGACTTAATTCTGACTTTAATAAAATGCATCCACCTTGTTTTCAGTGTCATAGACTATCAGGTCAGATTATTTCTTCCTAGCATAAAATTTAGACATTTTGTCAACATCCCAACGCCCAAGTGAAGCCTGGGAGAAATAATCTCCTATAAATTGCCTCTTTTACTTCAGAAATAAACACTTTTTTTGGAACAACTCATTCATTAATATCAGTGATACTTATGAGCCTTCTGTCCATGATTACAAACCGGCAGCCTAATCTTGTAGGGTTCAACCCAAGAAACAATGCAGGGAAATTTTTTAATAATTACTCAGAACTGGGGTGATCACAGGAGCTGTTCTCAGCTGTAGTTACCATGGCCCAACAAGGCCTCAGAATCTCAGCTTCCCTCTTGATCACATGACGCTCTCATCTGTTCCCCGTATCTTGAGTGAAGCAGACTTAAATTGTCACTAATGCCTTGGAGCATCTTCTACTATCTCCCAGTCATCACTGAACTGATATAAAGTTTGTTCTCATTATATCCTCATTATGTGATTTCAGCACAAGTAGGGTTGGATGACTCTGGAAGACACCAAAGGCTTTCCCCCATGTCCAACTGCTATCCACCAGTCCTTGAGCCAGCGGAAAACTATGCAAGCATAAAATGTGTTGCTCCCACTGATTATCTCCATCCTGCCACAGGCTGTTCTTAATTATGGTATAAAGATCATATTAAGGGCAGGGATTGATAGATTCACTGCTTTGTTTCCCTTCTCTTCCATCAAATATCCCCACCCGATGGAAAATTATCCACTGATCTCCTCCTTCATATGGAATAGGTTTGGGGGAAGACATGTATTTGACACATGGCTAGATTGGGAAGGGTAATCATCTTTCCAAATTAATTTTGCCAGTGAACATACTATTGTCCTTACTTGCTTTATATCCTACCTTTCCTCCAGAAGCTCAGAAGCCTCCTCCGCTTGGTGTCCTCTTGAGAATTCTACGAATTAGAATAGCAATAGCACTTAGATTTATATACCGCTTCGTAGTGCTTTACAGCCCTCACTAAGCAGTTTACAGAGTCAGCCTATTGCCCCCAACAATCTGGGTTCTCATTTTACCGACCTTGGAAGGATGGAAGGCTGAGTCAACCTTGAATCGGTCAGGATCAAACTTCTGGCAGTCAGCAGAATTAGCCTGCAATACTACATTCTAACCACTGCGCCACAGGGCTCTTAGCATGGCCATGAAACAGCAGCTGAGAGAACTCACTCTCTCTTTCGCACTGAGCATTGCAGTCTCCACTACTGCCACCGTTAGTCAGCAGCTCCTTAAATCTGAGCCAGGAATAAGAATAATGCTAAAAGAATAAAAAAGAGCATTAGAAGAATATCTGAAGGACAGTGAAAATGATACACTGGAGCAAGGTTGCACTGAAGCTAACATATTGGGAAGGCTTACTAAGTACTGGGGAGACCAAATTGGCCTACAAGAAAGACCAAGTGAAGGATAGAAAAGAGGCATGGAAGGCAAAGTATTACATGGCCAGTACGCAAAATCACTAGCAAGCAAAGCAGATAACAACAAGATCTGGTAATGACTAAGAGCAGGAAAGTTGAAGAAAGAGACAGAAGGGTTAATTCTGGTTGCACAAAACCAAGAACAAATGCATATAAAGCCAGAACAGCAACAGACAGAAAAAGCCGCCTTTACGAAGAAGCTGAAAAAACAGTGGATCACCCAGCTAGCTGTTGCAAGAAGATCGCAGAGACTGACTATAAACAAAGGCATGATAAAGTAGCAACAATGGTGCATTGGAATATCTGCAAGAAATAACATTTACCTGCAAGCAAGAACTGGTGGATCATAAATAGACAAAAGTAATAGAAGTGCTCTGGGATTTTAGAATTCAATCAAACACCTGCCAGATAACACCCCAAACATTCTGGATAAAGTAGATGAAATCTGGATAATGGGTGTTGCAGGACCTGGAGAAAGCAAAAAAGAAAAGAAAAGAAAAGAAAAGAAATAAGTAGAGTAGATCACAAAATACAAAGACCTGCAAATAGAAGTAGTATGACTTTGAAGAAAGAAAGCAAAGATAGTACCAATAGTAATAGGTGCCTTGGGTGTAATTCAGAAACATCTGGATCACTACTTGAACACCATCAGCATTGACAAAGTCACCTCCTCTGACAATACCTTTAACACTATCAAACAACATCTACTTTTCCAGGTCCTTGTGAAGGACCCTTGACAGGTGAATAAACGTGCCAAATCCAACCTAAACATCTGGCTGACTGTGCAATCAAACAACACAATGATACAAACAGACAAGCATCTGCCACACAAACCCCAACTGTAACAACTGTTGATAACAAAAAGTCTAGATAGTGGACATTGCAATACCTAGAGACAGCAGAAAAGAGAAAGAACTAAAGGAAATCACAAAATATAAAGACCTGCAAATAGAAGTAGAACAACTGTGGCAACAAAAGTGAAGATGGTACTAATGGGTGCCTTGGGTGCAGTTCCAAAACATCTGGAGCACCCATTTGAACACCGTCAGCATTGACATAACCAAGCTTTACCTTGCCTCATTAAGGAGGCCAGTCAAGGGTTCAGCCTAACACTTCACCGTGTGGCAAGTTAAGAGAAAGCAATTCCACAACCACACAACTTCTCAATCACAAGCTATAGCAGGCAACTGGAAGGGGGGGGGTGTTGTCTGCACCAGCTTCAACTTGCCAATAGGAGCTACAAAGATCCTGCCCCCTGTCCATCCCCACCTATTAGGCAAATAGCAAAGCACCCTGGGTGATTATGGAAATAATTTTCGCCACTTCAGGAAAACCCTTTTAGCTGGCCTCAACTGTGAGCTGGAATGAGGAAAAAATACAGTGCATACGTGTCCTTAAAGAATGGGTAGCAAACCATCTCCCAGCTGAAATTAAGGGGACATATGGATGTGCCCTCTGAATTACTTGGCAGGAGGATAGCAGAGCCTGCTTACTGTAATGAGACTTACTTCAAAGTCACAGGCAGTAAATAGCAGGATGGTAGAGGAAGCAGTAAGTGCAGAGTTTTAATAATCGCAATAGCATTTAGACTTATACACCGCTCCATAGTGCTTTGCAGCACTCTCTGAGCAGTTTACAACCATTTAATGATGCTAGAGTAATATAAAGAATCCTTGTTTGGCGGGCGCTGTTGGGACCAGCAGCTAGTTATTAAATGATTGCTAAGTGAAACGGTCACTGTCCTTACCACCTTACTTCAGTTTTCCTTTGCTTTGCAGTGTTTCTCAACCTTGACAATTTTAAGGCATGTGGACTTCAACTCCCAGAATTCCACAGCCAGCATTGCTGGCTGTGGAATTCTGGGAGTTGAAGTCCACATGCCTTAAAATTGTCAAGGTTGAGAAACACTGCTAGAGACCTGTGAAGGTAATAAATGCACGTCTTGGCTATAGTGTTTCATCACTGTTGTAATGAAAATTCCAACTATTACTAGCAGGAGTACAGGTACTCCTTGACCTACGACCACAACTGAGCCCAAAATTTCTGTTGCTAAGTGAGATACCTGTTAACTGAATTTTGCCCATTTTACGACATTTCTTGCCACCCTTGTTAAGTGAATCACTGCAGTTGTTAAAAGTAGTGACACGGTTGTTAAGTGACTCTGGCCTCCCCATTGACTTTGCTTGTCGGAATGGGATCACATGATCCCAGGACACAGCAACCCGTCATAAATATGAGTCAATTGCCAAGCGTCTGAATTTTGATCGTGTGACCATGGGGATGCTGCAGTGGTTGTGTGAAAAACGGTCGTAAGTCATTTTTTTAGTGCCATTGTAACTCTGAACGGTCACTAAATGAACTGTTGGAAGTCGAGGACTACCTATACTAGTACTGTATTGCTAAGTGTTGATATAACTGCACCAAAAGATGAGCAGTGGTTTTGCAAATCTCCAGTAGACAAAGTGAAGTTATGGTGACCTCACTTTTTAGTCCCACTGTGGAAAGATTAATTATAGGTAGTCCTCGACTTACAGCCATTTGTTTAGTGACCGGTCAAAGTTACAGTGGCACTGAAAAGTGACATGACTGGTTTGCACGCAACTATTGTAGCATCCTCGTGGTCACGTGATCAAAATTTGGGCGCTTGACAACTGGCATGTATGTATGATAGTTGCTCTGTCCCAGGGTCATGTGATCACCTTTTGTAATCTTCCCAGCTGGCTTCTGACAAGCAAAGCCAGATTCACTTAACAACTTCTTCTGTCTCATGAATCCCAGCGACCGGTTAGGGCACATAGGGTTGGCCTCCTACGAGTCCCGTCTATTAGGCAGTGTCATCTGACGGGACCTAGGGCATGGGCCTTCTCCGTTGCTGCCCCAGCCCTCTGGAACCAGCTTCCCACAGAGGTCCGCACTGCTTCCTCCCTCCTAGCTTTCCGTAAATTATTAAAGACTTATTTATGCCGACAGGCTTGGGGTGCATGAACTGTGCTTTGCCCCCGGGCCTAGGAATGTGCCTCCATCGTTGATTGTGTGTTTGATTGTGATTGCATGTTGTATTTATGGATTTTTGGATTGGATGGTTGTTTATTAAATTTTTATATGTAATTGTATTGCTGTTGTAAGCCGCCCTGGGTCCTAGGAGAAGGGCGGCATAGAAATTCGAATTAAATAAATAAATAAATAAATAAAACTGCATAATTGACTTAATACCTGCAGTGATTCACTTCACTGTGGCAAAAATATCAGTTGTAAAATGGGGCACGACTCACTTAACAACTGTCTTGCTTAGCAATGGAAATGTTGGTCTCCGCTGTGGTTGTAAGTCAAAGACTACCTGTAATCTTGTTTTTTTTTTCAAAAAAAAATGTATTAATTTTCTATTATTACATTTGATTAGTGCTTAATAAACATTGTGTTGTTTGGCTTAATTTGTTTGCTTAACAATGCAAGTTACATTCTTAGTCTCTACCCCTTTTTTCCAACAATTGATAAAATAAATTCCATGTTTGAAAATATTCTGTATCTTCTTTCCCTTTGATCCTCAGTGTAAGTCTGTCCATTTCAGCACTGCCCAACATCTTGATTATCTCTTCGCCTGGTGGTGTTTCTTCATTCTTCCAGTGCTGAGCAAAAACAATCCTCGCTGAAAGACTACCAGTAATCTTGTTCAGTTCATATGAGTGAGGGAGGGCATTTCCTCCATACAATTTACGCAAGGTCTAGCTTGAAGCCATATCATTTCCTGCAAAGATTATTAAATTCATTGACAACTAGTTTGGTCTAGTGATTAAGGCCCCAGGCTAAAGGCCGGGAGACAGTGAGTTCTAGTGCCATCTTTGCCATGAAAGCCAGCTGAGTGACTTTGGGCCAGTCACACTCTCTCAGCCAACCCACCTCAGAGTTGTTGCTGTTGTGGGGCAAAAAGAAGGACGAAGTTATGTTCGATGTGTTCGATGTGTTCGTGGCCTTTAGTTATTTGTAAAAAATAATAAAGATGGTATATAAATCAGTAAAACTCCTTGAAGTTACTTAAAGGAGCCACGGTGGTGCAAGCCATTAGAATGCAGTATTGCAGGCTAACTCTGCCCGCTGCCAGGAGTTCGATCCTGACCGGCTCGAGGTTGACTCAGCCTGCCATCCTTCAGAGGTTGGACCCAGATTCTTGAAGGCCATAGGCTTACTCTTAGAGAATCCTGTAAAAAACTATGCAGTGGTACATAAGTCTAAGTGCTACTACTATTAAAGGGTTTTACCTGGAACTGAATTGCCGGGACAGACAAGGCAGAGCTTGTCTGAAGGGTTCAAGGCCCATCTAGCCAGAAAGAGGGAAAAGTGTGTTTGTGTGGGGGGAACATCAATAATCCTCACCATTGGGATCTGGAGCGCCACAACCTGCAGATCTGCACTCCTGGGTGCCCCCCTGTAGCACCCGCTAGTCTTTTATTCATGCTGCAATTCCAAAGGAGACCCATTCTTCCAGCCCGCGCAGCCTAGAGCAGGGGTAGGCAACCTTGGCTCTTTTATGACTCGTGGACTTCAACTCCCAGAATTCCTGAGCCAGCATGGCTGGCTCAGGAATTCTGGGAGTTGCAGTCCACGAGTCATAAAAGAGCCAAGGTTGCCTACCCTTGGCCTAGAGGGCCGACTTTTTCCAAGGGGCTTTTTTTTAAAGTTTTAGCTCCATCGAAGTCGAGAGGGCTGCTTGCCTACCCTCGCCGTAGGAAATATAGAGGAAGGGTTTTCAAATGTTCTGCTTGACCTAACCGGGAAGGGGGAGGGGTGAAATCTCTTCCCGCGTTTCACACATTCCCCCCCCCTCCCCGGGTCTCCGCCCAGACGCTCTCAACTGAGGGGGGCGGTCCTAATTAAAACCGCGCCGCGCGCGCCCCCGAAGCAAAGCCGAGCCGAGCTCGGAACGGAGGTGTGGACGGGGGGGCGGCGGGGGGGCTGCTTTAATGGTATTTTAAATTGACAAGCGAACAATGATTTCCGTATCGGTATCTGTCAAAAGGTGCGAGGAAATCCTCCGCTGATAAGGCCCAACGCTTCCAATTAGAGGGCCAGCGGAGCTTCAGCCAATAATGATTCCTGGGGAGGGAGGGAGGGAGGGGTGGGCGTGCTGGAAGGTGCCCCCTCTCCCTCCCCACCCCTCACACACACACACACACACACACACAGAGAGAGAGAGAGAGAGAGAGAGAGAGAGAGAGAGAGAGAGAGAGAGAGAGAGAGAGAGAGCAAATTACTGACAAAGGGCCCCGCTGTATTGATGAGGGGAAGAACGGGCAGCTTTCCGGGGCCCCGCCAGGAAGAGCTTGTAATGAGGCCGCTGGCTCGCTGACGACGACGACGCCACCTTCTCCCTTCTCCCCTTTTTCTTTCCCTCCTCTCTTCGTCTTCTCTCCTTCATCATCACCATCGTCGTTCTCCTTTTTCTCCTCCTTCTCCCCACCTTTCCCTGCTGCCTGGAGCCCCTCCTTCCTTCCCTCCCGCAGTCCTCTCGCCTCCCACCGGCTTGAAGCGTGTTAGACACTTCTTCGCCAATCTGATACATGAAGGACCACTAATTTGATGTCAAACTCCGGCGCGGGTCTCATCAATATTAGCGCCGAGACGGGGCTTTAGTTAGGCGGCAGGCGCTCTCGTCCCGCCCGCCGTCGCGCGCATGCGCGCTCGCTCGCGCACCCAACGGCCCTCCCAGGATCCCGAGGCCTCGGGAAGGAACCTCAACTTTCCCCCCCCCCACCACCCCTCGACTGCCGTTCCCTCTGGCTCGTTCTCCTCCCTTCTTTTTTGGGGAGAGAGAAACGGCCAAGAAAGAAGAAAGCAAGAGGCGGGAAGAAGAAGGAAGGGCTGCTGAGTCGTTGTACCTGACTCTGTACCCGACCCCCCCCCCGGCCCCTGCCGCGGTTGCATCGTTACCCCGAAGGAACTCCGCAGTCCTTAATGCGGGGTTTGATTGGAGCAGGTTGAGGAGTTGTGGTTTTGAGGATACGGTTATGGGCTCCTCCTTCCCGGAAATTTTTGAACTCTTACAATGCTTTGGCATTACTTTTCTGTTTCTTCTCTTCTGTGATTTGAGGGTAAAGGGCGGGGTGGGGGTGGGGAGTCCTTTCCTTGTCTGGGCTCTCTCTGCTTTGCCTGCCTTTCGTAGTTCATTAATCCAGAATTATGGTCGGCACAACCGTGGGGAACAGGAGAGGTCCACTTTCCCCAGGATTTCATTTCCTCTAAGATAGTTTAGCATGTGTGAACGCGGGCTTAACCTGTTGTGCAAGTGCAGCCAATTGCAATGAATACAACAGACTGAGGTTAAACAAACAATAGTTAGTGCGATGCTTACAGTGCTTTTTCTGAAAGGCCTGAAATTCAGCTTGGTTGTGGGGAGGTGGTGCCAGTACATTAAATTGCTTAGAGTTAGCAGCATTGGTTTATTTTCATAATCAGTACTCCTTAAGAAGTAATGGCACCAAAGATGGCAGAAAAACATTTGCAGTGTTTTCTTTTTCTTACTGGACTACAATATTTTATTTCAGATTAATACCCAGTTTTTAATAAATCCATTGAGATTAGAGAGCTGACAACTTCCATCCATTGTCTTAGTTTTGGGGGGTGGCAGGAATGGGGAAGAAGGCCAGACAAAATAGGGATTTTAAATGATCTGGGAGTGTTCAGAACACTCTCATGAAATTACTACATAAGAGTAATCAGAATATGTCCAAGTGGATTCAGTGAAATCTACTCCCAAATTACTGACTTTAAAATTGTAAATTCATCTTTATTTATTTTATGGGTCCGAATTAAGACAATATTTGACTACCTCTTTCAAATCAATGGGATATTAATTTTGGCCAGAGTGAATCAGGTTATCTGCCTGTCCCATCTCTCCCCCTCATCTCTTGATTTCTGAATCTCAGTTTACTATTTGCAGTCTTCTCCAACTTAGTATTAGCCAGAGTTGTTGGTTTTTAATTATTACATTAGTTGAAGAATGATGCTTAGACAAGAGTCTGGAGGACCTTATATCAAGGAACATATCTGCTTTTTAATATATTGCACCACATAAGCACCTCAACATTTCTGAAGCCTCTTCAGTGTAACCTGGAATTTGTCAATGGGTGAAGGAAGTCCTTAACTCAGGGGTCTTCAAACTTGGCCCTTTTATGACTTGTGGCACGCTGGTTGAGGAATTCTGGGAGTTGAAGTCCACAAGTCATAAAAAGGGCCAAGTTTGAAGACCCCTGCCTTAACTGAAGGGGAGGCATGGGATTAAAGGGCTGGGATGGGATGGGAAAAACTAGCCACAAATCCTAAAATATGAAAGGCAAGTTCACCTGTCCTAAGCCAAATTATAATCCTGTTGTGCAGATTCTGTCAGAGCTGCCTCACAGGGTTGTTGTGAATGGAGAGGTAAGGAAGACAAGCGTAAGATATGTTGAGTTCTTTGGAAGGAGAAACAGGCAAACAAAGAGAGTGGGGAAAATATTTTTCAATCTTTATTTTCCTCTTGAGGTTTCAAACATGGTTCTTCTCTCTTCCTTGCCTCTTGGAGCCTTAAGGGATGCTGAAGTCACCTGCCTTTGCCTGAAGTCAGCTGCCTCCTTTTAGCTCTGGGATCCAAGCTACCCCTTGCCCACCCTGACCTGGGCTGCATCCCAGGGTGTGCTTTTCACCCTCCTGCCCCCTTCTTCCTTGCCTGCTTGGCCGCCTGATGCAACCCTTCCTTCCCTCTTTCATTTCAAAAGGACAAAAGTCTTGGTTTGCCCTGGAGTGGCTGCCGGGGGCAATGCTAGCCTCAGCTGCTCCATCAAAGCCAAGGGACTAACAGCACCTGACTGCGCTTAGCTTCCTTTCCCTGCGATGGTCATATCACATCAACTGGGGCACATGTGATATTACAGCCATAACTTTAAGCATTTTGTTGCTATCTGCCGCTTGGAAGCTTCATGGCTGACTGGGGAGGAGATAGGCAAGTGGGGAGAGAAAGAGGGAGGGGGAAGACTATATAGAGAGATATATAGATATACATGCACGCACACTGGCAGGCCTTCGCCCAGTGGTGTCAGATAATGGCCTATTATTGTTCTCCTTGATATGGCCAGTTTTAGAGGGAAGGAAGGAAGGAAGCTCTCTTCCTCTTTTCCTCCTGTTCTTCTCCTCCTGCCCCCCCCCCACTTCCCTCCCTCCATTTGAATTTCCAGATAACAGGCTTTGACTTCTGGCTGCACGTTTATGGGTCTTTTCATGTTATCAACTTAGCTCATAGCGTGGAACTAAAGAACACAGACTGCAAGTGACAGGCCGGCCAGTCAGCAAGGCAGGGCTGTCAGTATCTCTCATCCACTAATGATTTCCCTTTAGTCTATTTTCTGTCTCATTGGCCGTTTCCTTCAAAAACAAAATTGCTCATTTAAATTCTCCTGCCTGGGGCATTTTGGTCTTCAAATATTGTTGGAAAGTGAAAGGATTAGGCAAAATATGCTTTTTTAAAATGTTAATATATTTTCTGGTTCACTTTCTCCTCTGAGGCCAATTAGGAAATTTCTGCTGGCTGCATTAATGTCAAACTGACAACCTCGGCTATAATTACACCGCGCTTGAAACCTAACTTTCACTTGTGGGGGAGAGATGGCTGCGTCTGGCAGTGACATTGAATTCACTCTGCCAGCTTTTGATCATTTAATCATTGCTCGCTTTCTTTTCCTCTTTGCTAGCTTATTATTTCACCTTTTATTCTGGCGCTTGCAAAATGCAGTGTTGTCTTTCATGATTCACAGTTGCATTTTGCAAGGCTCATTAGTGCCATTGTTTCTCCAATTTGCTGTGCATGGGAACGGATGGTTCCTTCAAGAGCAGCAACCAGATGGAAGTTGTTTACCTACTCCATTTGCCACATACCATTGTACTTGTTTGACTTTAAAAATACAGCCAGGCTTTGCGCAGCAATGTGCCTGCTCTTGCTCACCTTCCCCCCCTTTTTTTTACAGGAGGACAGGAGACGTAGAAGTAAAAGAAGACAACAAAACGTAACTTTGTAGCTTTGGTCTTGGCCAGTGTGTGTTTGTCTGGGGTGCCCTGTTGGATCCTAAAGTCTCTCTTGGCTAGGTCTATATCCAAATATAGCTGGGCTGTTGTTATTACCGGTAGGTGCTGACATGGCAGTTTCCTCCTCCTCCTCCTCCATCTTACTCCATCTACTGTTTTCCAATTGTGCTGGTTAGCATGTACTAGGGCATGTTCAGACACCCCCTCCAAACCTTTTAGAGACTGAGTGCCCAAAAACTGACCCTCTCCCACTCCACCCCCTGTCCCGCCCCCACCCCGTCCCCTGCCCTGCCGGCCCACAGGGCCACTCACCGCCTCCCGCAGATTGCCCAGGCATCCCAGCAGCATCAATGGCGGCCACGCATCAACCAAGCATCAACTGTGCATGATGGGGCGTGAGGCAGAGTCTTGTCCACGCTGCCTGGCTGCCATGTCCTTGGCTGCTCTGCTCCACATGGGCCACGCTGGGGGAGGGGCGACTCTCCTCCAGGGGGGCTGCTGGTGAAGGGATCGCGGGGGGGGGGGAAGGCGAGACTGGGGCAACAGCATGTGTGCCCACAGAGAGGGTTCCGAGTGCCGCCTCTGGGTTTGCCACCACTGCTCTAAAGTATGGAAGGTAAAGAAATCCAGATTCCTTCTCAGATTAAAGCCAAGAAGGTGGTAGCAGAAATCCAGAGGATTGGTTCCAACTGGTGATGTTATCTTGACTCGGAGGCTTGGCCTCGTCAATTAAAGGAACTGCCTACCCAATTCAGAACCATCTCCTTGTACCTACTAATTGATTTGCATCACCACCATCCTATTTATCTCAAGAGATGCTTGGGCACATTGGCTGTCTGTCCAAAATCGGGAGCCTGGCTTTTCCCCAGGCCTACATATAAATATCAAGATCCTTTTCACAAGGAAGATTGATCCTTGACTAAATAGAAGTACTTTCATGTTTTGACACCTTTATAATCCTGCTTGAAAAATCTAACTGAAAAGGGGCCCTATACCATGAGTTGGATTAGTAAGGTTATAGCTGAACTTCACTGAGTTGCACCACCAGGAGTGGTGATTCAGTTGAAGACAACTAACTTATTCCAAGCTAGCCCCTTTTGCCTGAACAAGACCCTCTGCTACAGAAATGAATCTTATTCCCATCCAGAAAAGTCCAGGCCTCTGCTTGTTCAAAAGGTATGAGATTGATCATGACTTGGAGATTTATTTGTATTTATTTATTCATTAGCTGTATATTCCAACTTTCTACTCATATGAATACCAAAGGGTATTATCAATAATTCTTACTTTAATACCCATACTTTTCCAACTTAATCCCTTTTTTATAATTTGTACCACAAGGCTCATTAGCATTCTAGCTTATGGGTGTGAAGTTGTGGTCCATAACATCTGGAAGTTGAAAATTTGGGGAGTATGATTGTCCTGAAGCCCTAGGTTGTTAATTATGATGAATGAGCCAGGGCCTCACTCCTTACTAGCTGGGTTGGAACCACAACTAGGGTTTGGATTCCACCCACCTCATTAGTGTGAAAATTATTTTTCTTCTTTGGATCCCATAGGAGAAAAGGAATGGCAGTTTTCTCAAAGAGGGTCAGAATCTTCCCATCCCAGCTCAGTTATGAGCAACGAGAATGACTGAATGGATGGGATGAGTAAATACTAATTTGGGGGAAGTAAAACACCTAGAAAACATTTCATTCATAAGCCAAAATCTAGAACCCGGGTTCTTCGTCACCTGAAAGGAATAAAATATCAGTCATTGATGATGGCATGAAAAAAAAACATTTCCCAAGTAATCACCAGTGCATGTTTGAGAAAAGGCATTGGTATATGAGGGAGATGGGGGGGGGGATTTCAGTCCCTAAAATTGGATGTGGACACTTTCCTTGATGCTGTCCATGCAAGCCGAATGACAAGAAAATTGGAATATTTTAGTCACTTGTGACCAGATGGACCATTCTAGATGTAACAAAGTGAAAACCAGGCATAGTGAGTTACATAGGAGAAGTCATTGTTCTTCAAACAAAGGTGGTAATCTTTTTTTATTTCAAAGTCCTTACCTGTGGGAGCTGCAAACACCAAGATGAGCTTCTCAATCAGTGGCTGATGTGCTCCTCTGGTGAAAACACTAGCCCTGATGCTTTCTAAAAGTAGCCCTTCAGTATCCCAGATCAACCGATCCAAAAAGTGGTGCCAGGAAGCTTCTCCTTTCAAGAAACCTCTTCGCTGGAGAATATTGAACTTTTAACTTAACCTGTTCATGATAGCACAGTAAGAAGAGCGGTTAGTTTTATGGTAATGATTTCCCTAAGGTGTGTTGAACCCTTTAAATAAGGCACAGACACCTGATGATAACCGAAGCACACATTTAATATTTTGAAGGGCAAGGCACTAATATAGGAAAAGATACCTTTAGGGGAATGTGGGGTGCAGAATTAGATTTTTAATGGGAAATGCCTATTTTAGGGCTTAAACTACTGTCTTCTCCATTTCCACACCTTATAATAACAGGGAAGTCTGTCATAGCTTTTAAGCATTCATGGCCAGGAGGATCTCCATGAGTCACAGACTGCCTTAAAAGAAGTACTGGAATTTTTTTCTCTTTTTATCAGTGGCAGGAGTAATAAGCAGGCCTAAGTCACTTTTGAGTATTATCTGATTATTTTCCAAATGACTATTATTCAGAGGATCAGGATGCCCAAAAAAATGTAATTCCAAAATTAATACCTAGTTAAAAGAAATCCCACTGAGAGTAATGGCAGAAATACCTGCCTGAGAGTTAGAGGTCTCCTCAGGAGTTATTGTAAGCCAATGTCAGCGTTTCTTTGTTTTAACAGAGCTTATCAAATACAACCTGTTCCAAGCCCACCTGTCCTGGTTGATTGGGTTTTTCATTAGCTGTGTTCTCATACACCTTTTTCAGTCCAAGGCCTGCCAGATGTGTTGGACTTAAATTCCATTTTTCCCTTCGTGGAAAAGCCCAGCTTGGGGAAGGCTGAATGAGTCACTCTCCCTTGCTTAGAAGAGACATAACTTGTTTGTTTATATTCTACTTATATAATTTTATAGCAGCCCCTCTCATACAAGTGACTCAATTAAAAGCAAACCCCACAAGCATACAGACATCACCCATACTAGCTAAGGTCATCTCCCCCATGGTCAAATGCTGCTTCTTAGTAGCTCCGATTTCTTGAAGGCTCACCTAACTTGTTTCTTCCCTGGAGGCCAAAAGATGTGAGGCCTGGATTAGAAGGAAACATCTGTAGTTGCTACTGCTCCTTGCCTTCAATAATGAATAATGCTTCAGGTCAGAGAGGGAAGTCTGGCCCCAATGACGAGGTCCACACTGTTTCCTCCTAATAACACTCTGTGCAAGTCCATCCCATCCATGTTAGTTTAGAATTCCTATATCCCAAATCCCGGAAGTTAATGACTATTCCAGGGTTGCAGGCTAGACTGGAAGGACTACAGCTGCCCTGGAAGAAGGCAAAGGCAAAATGACTTGGATCGTGGCATTCAGATATCTAAGTGGGTCTGTCCGAGAAGTTATCCAAAGTCAGTTTTGTCTGCAAGGAGACTATTTTTCCCTGTAAATGCTTGATGGACTCAGTGATTCTTTACTGAACTGTCTGGGTTTTTTTTTTTAAAGTAAAACAGGAGGAAAGGGTGATGAGGAAAGGGAAAACACGGAAGCTGCTTCTGTTGAATCCCAACTTTTCATCCATCTAACAATCTACAGAAGATGCCAGAGATCGAACCCAAACTGCTTTTAAAACATGCTCTCTGTATTTGAGCACTCAGCTCAGAAACTTGCTTTTGCGGTAGATTTGTGATGAACAATAGGACTGTAGTGCCCAGTGCTCTTGAGAGCCCTCACCCTGGAGAAAGTGAGGCTTCTGGAGATCACTTGTGGTTTTTGAAAAGAACAAGTCCCTAGGTCTGAGTCCATTAAAAGGCTGCTATTCAGTTAAAAGGCTGCTATTGAGGGGAGCAGTGATCCAGTTGATCCAGAATCTATGGAACACCCCTGTCCTAAATCAACCCACCAAGTTTCTGGGTTTCTTTCTTTTATTTTTAAACTCCCTTAAACTTCCACTTCTGCCTCTTGGTTAAGCAGAGTTGCATCCAGCCCAAGATTGCTGTAAGAGGAGAAGCCTTTCCTTGGTCTAAAGGCAGAAGTTCTTAGGGGCTCAGGATGAAGCAGGAGGTGTGGAACAAAAAAAAAAGCTCTCACTTCTCAACATTCTGGAAAAGAAAGTGAAAGTCTCTCCCCATGAGTGAAAGTGTTTGAAGGTTCCATGCCCCCCCTCCCCGCCGAGAAAGGAGGAAACTGGAGAAGGGGAGTCTCTTTCCTTAAGGCTGCAGGCATAGGTGCCAAGCTCCCATCGCCATCACCTTCCTTCCTTCCTTCCTTCCTTCCTTCCTTCCTTCCTTCCTTCCTTCCTTCCTTCCTTCCTTCCTTCCTTCCTTCCTTCCTTCCTTCCTTCCTTCCTTCCTTCCTTCCCCAGCAAATGATATTTACTTAACTATAGCTGACAGCGCTTAAGAAGGCGGTTCCCGTCCGCTGTAGGACCGGATCTCTTCTTTTGCCTGTCAGTTTCGAAGGCAATCGTTGTAATAACCGCGGGATCACTTGAAAATGTGGTTTAAAACCGCGACGGACAAAATCAATCTGCCATGTGCTGGCTCGGGAGGAAATCACTTGCAGAATTTGACAATACCCTTCAGCAATCCTTAATCGCATCTCCGGTTTTTCTTTGCCCATTTCCCGTTCTTTTCTCTTTCCCCCCCCTTTCTTTTTCTTCGTCCTCTCATCCGCCCCCCGCCCCCCGCCCCCGAATACGCCTCCTTCTTTCCTTCCATATAAATATATACATATACATTTTTTTTTCTTCTGGTTATCCTTTCGCTTGGACTTCAGGTAATCTGAAATGGCATTGACCCTTCTCATCCTTCCGATTACCTTTCTGAAGCATGAACTTGGGATAAAATCACACATCAGAAAATTCACTCTAATTATTTTGCAATGCCATCAGCACAAATCAATCAAGCCGGAGAAGGCAGTAGCGGTATCTTCCTCCCAGCCACGAAGGCGGCCAGCAGCGGGCCCGCCTGACTGACAGTTTTGGTAATTAAGTGATTGTACAGACCTCTCCAACTGTTCTAACAACCTTGTCAGGGCCTGTCTGCGGACGGAACAAGCTGAAATCAATGTGCTTTCTGCTCTCTGAGCATTTCTGATCGTGTACTCTGGACTCGCAATTGGGAACAGAGAGAGGAGCAAGATTAAATACAAAAATCGGCTTTTTCATTAAAAAAAAACACCACAACAAGAACACACCACGGAAGGAGTACAAAGACTTCGGTTTAATTGGGTGAAGAAAAGCAGGCGGAAAAGTTAACTTTTGCAAGGGGGGGGGGAGAGGAGTAGAAAAAAAAAAGGCCAAAAAAAAAAAAAAAGGTAAAAGCGCTCTTTTTTTTTTTTTTACGCTGAGGATTCATCCCTACTTTTTGAAAGAAAAAAAAAGTTAAACATCTGTCCAGGCTTACTGGGAAAATCCCAATCTGTTCTACTGGCCTTTTTCCTCTGGAAATGTGCCCGGGGGCTGGGCGTTTTAGACCCGGCGCAAACTTATATTTTTAGAGATTGAAAGGGTGGACGGAGGAGTAAAAAAGCCACCCCCGTCCAATCTCAGGAGGGGATCCGTGGCCGGAGAAAGCCTGGCTTGCAAACTCCCTCTCGCTCCCCCAGCCCTGCGGAACCCCCGGGAGGAGAACGCAGCCCTCCCCTCCCCTCCCCCCCCGTCCCTCGTCCTCCTCTCCCTCCCCCCCTTTCGCTCATTTGTTTCCACTCATCGCAACATTTCTGTATCTCTTCTCGAAAAGGCGGCAAACGACTCGGCGGACCCGTCTCTTTTCGCCGGCCGGATTATCGGAAAGAAGCTGTTGGCAGAGTGTAAATGTCAAAGCAGCCGCTTTTAATAAAAAAAAAAAGGGAGGCGCGTTTCCGAGTTGCATTGCAGGGCAGCCAAAGCGCCTTCTCTCGCCCCCTCCCTCTCCCTCCCTCTCCCCCAGCACCGCCTGACCTCCTTTCCGTGGGCTGCAGCTTCTTGGGAGGGGGACTCTTTCCCGCCCCCCCCTCAAATCCCATCCCGAATTTCGCCCGGGGGAGGAAGACGCGCGTCCACCACCTGCCTACTGCTTGGGCAAATGCCTCCCCCCCCACCCTTCCGCCCTCGGGCTCTCTCTCCCGGCCAGGTGGGAGGCCTGGGACGCGGAGGGAAGCAGATTTTTTTCGGGGTCCTTTCGGTGGATCCCCGTTGCCATCGGCTCGGAATAAAGTGGCCTTAGCCCGATCCCGGTGTGTGTGTGTGTGTGTGTGTGTGTGTGTGTGTGTGGGTCGTAAAAACGCCCCGTGCGGCCAACTCGATCCCTACGTGGGACTTTTTAGGGATCCCTGGGTTTTATTTATTTATTTATTTTAAAATCATATATTAGATTAAATATTACGTGGGTGCCTGTCGGGGATGCCCTATTACTTATTGGGCTCCTAAAAAGTGGCAGAGCCACGCTGGGGGCTCCTCCAGAGTCTCGCCTCCACGTTCTCAGTTCTCTTGTTTCACTCGCCCTCTTCGTTGACCGAGGGGACGCCGGGACACGGAAAGTCGTGGCTTCTATTCAAAATG
Source organism: Bothrops alternatus (assembly GCA_034064705.1). Classification (NCBI taxonomy): domain Eukaryota; kingdom Metazoa; phylum Chordata; class Lepidosauria; order Squamata; family Viperidae; genus Bothrops; species Bothrops alternatus. The sequence goes on along the minus strand of JARGCV010000049.1, from coordinate 13,077,127 downwards.
ACCAACTACTTAAAAACCAAGGGCCGGGTTGAGGTCAGTTGGGCTGCGCGGGTCTCCGGATGGCTGGCTCCTGCGGCCGCGGCGGAACCGATGAACGTGGGAAGGCGCCCTGGTCGGGCTTGGTGAGTCCCGTTTGATGACAAGCTCAACGCTAAGTGCCCCCTGATCTGCTAGGTAGGAGCTGCCAGTTGAGAGGCGCGTTGCGTTGACCGCTCCGGGCGCGCCCAGGGAGTCAGACGGGAAGGTCCCGGAGGTATAGCTCCATCGGTGGGGCAGGGAAGTCAGCCCGGATTGTTGGATTTAAAGATGCTGCTTCCTTAAAGAAAGGCAAAGGCAAATGGTAGCCTTTTTAAAAAAATATATATCCTTTTAGTGGTACGATATTGTTACTATCACCAGAAATTTTGTCGGAGGTAGGAAACTTGGAGGAAGTCACTGCTTTCTTAGCAATTCTGGCGTGCTTCGATCCTGCATGTCCTCTGCTTTCATCTCTCAGATATTTGGGTCTCTCCCAAACCCTTTGGCCTCCTTTGAGCCTTCACCCCAAGTTTCGGTGCCTTCACATCGATGGGTTCACTGGACGTCCCCCAAACAAGGTTAGTGGAGGGCCTCATTTCCCAACCAATATCCACTAGTAACCCATTTCCTGCTAGTGATCTTGTGGGGCAGTGTTTCTCAACCTTGACAATTTTAAGGCATGTGGACTTCAACTCCCAGAATTCCACAGCCAGCATTGCTGGCTGTGAAATTCTGGGAGTTGAAGTCCACATGCCTTAAAATTGTCAAGGTTGAGAAACACTGTTGTAGGGCAACATCAGAAGACACCATAAGTTGAGCCAGTCTGAAAGAGTGTGACTCCCCTTCAAAGGCCATGAGTTTCACCCTTGGCCATAACATCAGGGCAAGGTGTCCTTGCAGTGCCTCCTGACTCCAATGCTGAAGCTGGAGAGTCAGTTAGTTGTTGCTCTCAGTGAAGACCTAGGTAGAACTAAGGATAAATTTCCTGACAGAACAATGAACCAGTGGAACGAGTTGCCTCCAGAAGCTGTGGTTGCTCCAACACTGGAGGTTTTTAAGAATGCATTGGGCAGTCATTTGTCTGAAATGGTAAAGGGTTTCCTGCTTGAGCAGGAGGTTGGACTAGAAGACCCCCAAGGTTCCTTCCAACTCTATTATTTGGTTAAGACTCTTCTTATAACCTGAACTGGAAAAACATCCCAAGCCAGATGATGTCAACATACAGTAAGTGGGAAGAGGGAAGGTCCCCATATATATCTAAGTCACCATTCTTTGGGATGTAGTCCTTTTGAACTTACCTTCTGAGTGAAGGTAAGGAGGAAGCATGAATAGGAAATGCAACTACAGGCAACAACACTCTTCCCCCTCACCCCACCAATCCCATTTGAGTGCATCAAAGGTCAATTCGCATTATATTAGCCTTTCTGGAATTTAAGGAAGACCATTCTCCAAAGACTGAACAGCTCTGAAAAATATTCATAGCCCAGCCCAAAACTCAACACTGGGTGATGGAAAGAAGACTCCAACTGAACTGGTGCCAGGAAGAAGGGACTGCCCCTCACTATGGATATCCATGCAATTAATAATGATTCTCGGTGACCAGATTCCCTGATCCCACCACTGCCTTTCTGCTTGACAAGTCCCAAAGATCTGTTCTGGGTAGATACTCTTCACTACGGGGGAAGGCAAAGCTCTGCTGGAGTCCTAGTTTCCCATGGGATGCTTTGTCCTTCACTGGGATCAGTCGCCATTCATTGTCTCCCCATTCTCTTTGTTGGCCTTTGAGCTGGCAGTAAGGTTGGGCAGGATCCTCCACGAGTTGGCTCAGTTCCCACGTTAGGCAGGCATGTTTTTCTTTCGGCTGGGAGGGGGCAGGGAGAGAGGAGGACCAATGATTCCCTCCACCTCAGTGTCTCGTTGACCTCGGTCAACACCAATCGGGCAAGAATCGATTGGCTCAACCTCAGTCCCTCATCCCTTCATCGACCCTGGCAGTTCGATAGCATGATGCTCCAACTGGTAGCATTCAATTTGTTCCAGTTACTATTCCTGGCTTAATAAAGTGATTGATTAGCGCTCAAAGTGCAGTTTTAATTAGCTTTTTGTTAATTAACGTTGGGCTAAGATAGCTCTCTCTGCTTTTCCCTCTTCCTCTTGCTTAGAGGCAGACCTCTAAGAGGAAAAGGAACAATAACTGAGAGAAGACTTTATGGCCAGCGAATTGGTACAGTGTTCTGGGATGAAGAGAGCACCATCCCCTCGTCTTCCTGGCAGGCAGGCAGGCAGGCAGGCAAAGTTAGGCTCTCTTGACTGGGGGAGGAGTCCCATTAGGCAGACGCTCTGGGTAGCTCTGTGTATTCTGTGGGTAGCTCTGTGTATTCCCCAAGTCAAGGAATATATCAATATCCATGAACATTTATTCCCCCTTGACCATCGGGAAGGGCCAGTTTCATTCTAGGCCGGCTTCCTTTGGTCCTTAGCGGCCTAAACAAAATCTAGCAAACACCATGATGGCAAACGTCTCAGCTTCCCTAGACGAACGGACTATTGGCTGGGTCCCTTCGGCGTCACAGGATCAGCCCTTGTGTTCTGATCCTTGGCCTTGGCTTCCTAGAGACAAGTTGGGAAAAGGACACATAAAGCAGGGAGCCTGGACAGGGGCAACCTCAAAGATTGCTCGTACAGATCTAACCACAAAATGTGGCTGATTCCCTGTGGCCTGGGAAATCCTTTACTGTACTAAATTAGGATACTGTCAGTCATTTACCTAAGTCTGGTGAGGAACTTGTGTGTGTGTGTGGGGGGGGGGAACCCTAAGCGAGGAGAGATGGTTTTCCTTCCATTCTTAAATGTGCTAGATAGAAACCAAGAAAAGTCCTGACTCTTAGTTTTGGATCTAACATACAATTAAGAGTTTTCCTCATTAAAAAAAACCGCGGACAAAGGTTTGAAATTGGCTTCTCATTTAAATGCAGTGATTAGCAAAGCCTCCCAAGAAAGGAGCCACAGCTAAGAACAACTTTTATGCAGGGATGTTGGTGATGGGGATCTACCCACCAGCGACCTTCAGAGAGGAAAAACTTAGGAAGGTTTATAAATGTGTGAACCGTTTCTAAAAGAAAAGAAAGCATGCTCCCTTCCAGTCCAGAACTTGTACAAATGTTTGGGTTCGAAACTTTTGGCTGTAAAATCAGAGAACTGGAATTATCTAAGAGCTCATTTAACTAACGTTCACATTGATTTTTCCCTATTTCGTAGTCTCTAAATCTGCTAGGCTATAATTTCCATAATAAGGTTAGGGAAAGACAATTTACAGGATCTGACAGTGAATAGGGATTGCTCTATATTTCCCTAGTTCTTCAATGCAAAAGTCATCCTTTTAATTAATATATATTAATTTATTTCCAATAAATTAATAGAAGCTAATCAACTGATTCATCCCTGGTCCTGTAAGTGATGGATCTCCATCAAGACACTCAAGTTTTTCCAAACCAGGATCTTTCTAACTCTGTCAGCCCTCAGAAGAAAGGACAATTGCAAACCACTTCCAAAAATGCTGCCGAGAAGTCCTGGAGCCCAACAGATTTGAAACACACACACACACAAACACACACACACACACACACACACACATCTTGGGAAAAGATGGATTAAAACTGATTGAATGAGGTATCTTACATTAAAGCAATGGTGAGGACGGTTTTGTATGACAACATTAATTTAAGTGTCACACATGGAATAAAATCTACACTAAAATCAGAATCTTTCACCCAGAATCTTTTAAAGGAATTGATATTTATGTTGCACCCTACCCAAAAAAGTTCTTGGTCTCCCCCTCCCCCCAAGCAGTAGTGATAAAAAGCCACAACCAAAAAGTTTTTTCCTAATGGCAAATAATTTCACACAGGCAGGGTTTGTGAATTAATCAGCAACTTAGTTAACACGAATATGGGACAATTTGTCCTACAGAATGTACTCAAAAACATTCTAATAGCAGTTATGGAACTCAGTGCCAGGCAAAAAGTTTTTGCTGTCCAAAAAGGAACAAAAGAATAAATAATTTTGATGCTGTTTATTGTTTTGGGATGTCCAGAAGATCTTGGGAACATGAGGATATTTTGTGATTATTGAGCTGGTTTAATAGAGATATGCCTCTGATCAGGATTTTAAAATGGGCGTTGAGAAATTTGCTTCCTATTTAAATTTCCTTGAAAGTCACAAAGATTGTGAAATGCTGATTTAAAAGCAAACTTTTGGGTGTTTTTTTTTTGCTACACATATTTAACTACTTTCGTGTGTGTGTGTGTGGGGGGGGCTGTAAAAGCACCTCTTCGTAGTCCGACCAAGAGCTTCCTAAAGACAATAGAGGCCTCTATTGTCGCCGCCTTGTGGCAAAATGTGTAATTGCGGCTCTCCAGAAGCAACTTGGGAGTTGCTTCTGTTCCCAAAACTTTATTTTAAAAAGAGGAGGTGCAGCCACGTAGTATTACGTGCTTGGAGCTCTCATTAAAATCGCTTTCCTTTCCGACACTTTTTTTCCTGGTATTGTAAGTTTTAAATAATTTTTGAAATAATTACTTTAGAAAAAAAAAGTCCGTTAAGAGGATTTAGAGTTGGATAAAAGACTTGTCTCTGTTCTGCTTGGGCTACAGGACTCGGTTTGACACAGGGAGCATAGTAAATTTCATGATGGACTGGTATGCATTGTGCAAATTTGAAAGTAAAACATCAAGAAAATGATTTTCTGTTAGCGAGTGCATTTTGCAAAGAAAAGGAAAGGAAAGGGGAAAAAAGCATACAATTATTACGTGTGTTTAAATAGAGGAAGCAACTTTATTTGCTCCAACAGAAACCTCTCTTCCTGAGCATGTTTAGGTTGCAGTCTTGCGCACAGTTGCCCTGGACAGAATTTAATAGACGTTAGTTCTTGAATCAGCATGCCTGGGATTGTGTAGCTGGCACAAACGACCAGGGATGGAATTAGACCCATTGATCATATATATTTTTTCTCCAGTAGATAAACTAGAGAACTAGCTTAATCCAAATTAGGGAAGGAAGAGTGAATAGCGGGGGTTCTCCTTTAAGTACAAGCACTGTAGATGGAGGCTCAGATTTGGATATAAATAGCAAAACTTCTTTTGCTGCCTGTGGTGCCCCGTAATTATCCTACAAAGGGGAAACAAAGAAACAGATAAACGAACAAACCACAGAGTGGATGCAGAAGATTATATTCACAATAACCCCAGGCACCAACAAAATGAGGAGTTCTATAGCCATCTGCATCCAAAAACGTGCGTAAATCACGGGCTTATTCAATCCTAATATTTTTCACTTCCCCCCCTCTACTTTCTCCTATCGGGAGGCAAATGAATGTGAAAAGCACACAAACACCACTGTAAGGTTTTGTAATACATAAAGATTTTGGATAGCAGTTCCCAAAATGTCCACCAAACCCCACATCCGGTTGAAACAATGTCCTCGTTTTTCCCTAAAATGAGCCCTATCCACTCGCTGAGCTCCGAATTATACCGCCGGTGTGTTGTTGCGTTCAGAGACAAATACGAAACAAAACCTCTGCTTCAAATCCGTCCTGCGTTGCCACCGAGGGATGATCAATTTGATCCGAGTATAAATGAAATGTGCAAACCCATCGCTCCTCAGAAGATCAGGGAATCCCAAATTTTAACCTGTCTTCTGGAGGAAGTGTCACCTTCCGGATTTTGTTTTGAACTTTTCAGTTTCAAACTTTCCCCCTTTGAAGCCTTTTTAAAAAGCCCTCCCCAATAAAATGCCCAGCTCCATCAATATTTCAACAGGGATAAAGTGGGCAGCTTCAAAGATGCTCAATTTCTCCAACCCCCTCCTTTCATTTTGTGGACGTTCCCATCCTGAAGGAGGTATTTCATATGTCAAACGTTTCTCGTATCTTCAGAGTCTGAAAGGCAAAATCATCGCCTGCGAATCTTTTCGACTAGAGCAGACTTTAAAAAACAAACACCTGGAGAAACGGGTGGCGGGTCGACCTCTGTTTTTTCCCCCCTCAGTTGAATTACATTCCTACCTCGCCTATTTCTTTCTTTATTTTTCCAAAAAGCAAGTGTTTATACCAAAGCAATGAATACTTCAAAGAATTAGTTCTGAAAGGATAGTACTGAGTGGTTTTAAATATATTTCAATTTGGACCAACGGGGGGTAGGGGGAGAGGGGAAGCTATAGCCTACTTTGGAAATGCAGAACATAGTTATCTATCCCTTACTCGGGGAAAAAATATTTTCGAAGGGAAATCGATCCACAATAGCAAGTGTGTTTGGATTATCTTTCAGGGATGAAAAGGGAAAAAGGACAACAAGGCAACATGGTTCTAGCCAAATTGGCAATTCTCTGCGTCTCTCCCTCTCCCCTAACTGCCGCCCTTAAATCGTTTTATTCATTTTAAAGGGTAAAGTCCTGAATTTTTACCCCTTGCTCGTTCTTGGGACAATACCAGCAAAGCTGGGCAGCCACGCCGAACTTGTCGGCGGCTCCCCGCCGCAGCCAGCAATTCACACACCACAATGCCAAGCCTCTCCTCGCTTGGCCCGTGATAGGAGAGTGTCGCTGGGAGCGAACGCGGGGCTAAAGCTTATGGAGGCGCCGATGCAAGGCGCAGTGGGACTCATTCAGCGGTCCGAAGTCGTCCGAAGTCGCTTTGCCTTGAAGCCCGGCTTCGAAGGAGAGGAGAAACCTCGTCCAGGTATATTGCTTCTTTCTCAGGCTGACTTGTCTTTTCATTTTTTTTCTGGTCTTCCCTTCTTCTTCCCACGCACAGACGTACATCGCCAACCCAAGGAGCGTCAGAGCAATATTTTAAACTGGACGGTGTCTCTTGAAACTTCACCGATGCCCCCCCCCCCACTACTACTACTACTACTACTACTACTACTACTACTACTACTACTACTACTACTTCTTCTTCTTCTTCTTCTTCTTCTTCTTCTTCTTCTTCTTCTTCTTCTTCTTCTTCTTCTTCTTCTTCTTCTTCTTCTTCTTCTTCTTCTTCTTCTTCTTCTTCTTCTTCTTCTTCTTCTTCTTCTTCTTCTTCTTCTTCTTCTTCGTCTTCGTCTTCGTCTTCGTCTTCGTCTCCGTCTCCGTCTCCGTCTCCGTCTCCGTCTCCTTCTCCTTCTCCTTCTCCTTCTCCTTCTCCTTCTCCTTCTCCTTCTCCTTCTCCTTCTCCTTCTCCTTCTCCTTCTCCTTCTCCTTCTCCTCCTTCTCCTTCTCCTTCTCCTTCTCCTTCTCCTTCTCCTTCTCCTTCTCCTTCTCCTTCTCCTTCTCCTCCTCTTCTTTCTCCTTCTCCTTCTCCTTCTCCTTCTCCTCCTCCTCCTCCTCCTCCTTCCCCCAAATCTTGATCTACCTACCAGCCTTGAGACACTTCCAAGATTCTTTTAAAACTTGCAGAGACGCAGGTGCAAAACGCTGCCTCTCTCCAACTCCTTGAAATTATATTATCTTATTTTTTTTTCAAAAAAAGAGAGCCTACTACATCCCACCCACCCCCCTACCACCACCACCACACAGCTCCTATCTTATTTATCTTCAATTCGCCCCTATTTTACACGAACAGATTTCGTTCGGTTCTTTCTGGAAGCGCAAGGTTTGAACGTTGCTGCCGGAGGACAGAAAAAAGAACCAGAGACGGGAGGAAAGAAGGCCAGGCGGTGGGGAACCTGGAAGGGATGCAAGCGCTTTCCTTGCAGGAACAGTCGCTTTTCCCTTCCATTCGCCAGTTCCTTTAAAAAAAAAAAAAACAACCGGAGAGATTTGGAGTAAAAGACAACTCGCCGAACTTTGAATCATTCATTAGCACCTTATAATTGCTCTGCTAATTAGGTTGGCGGTACTTAATCAGGAGGAGCAATACGGCGTCTTGTCACTGGCACTTCCCATTACCCTGACATTCAACAAGGGACAGGTTCGAACCGCCGCGGCGTCCTAGCGACAGATGAGCAGAAGCTGAGACTCTTCCGCGAAGCCAAACGCGGTGCTTGCTCCCGAGGTGCGAGGCGTTGTCGGCCCTAACTGGGTCGGTAGGAAAATAAGAGGCGCTGGAAATAGCAGCCGTGCAAAGGCAAACCAAGAAGGCGAGGGAAAGGAGGTGCGTGCGTGTGTTGCGGATGGATGGATGGATGGATGGATGGATGGATGGATGGATGGATGGATGGATGGATAAAGCCACTCTCTGGATGGAGACCTAGAGCCGGTGGTTGTAGCTAAGCCGCAGACTAAAGTCGCATGCAGGAAGAAAAACCACCCAACTTGGCCACCGCCGCCTGCCTCTTAAAAGTCTTCTCCAATTAAACAGGCGAGTCGGTTCTAGACCGAGATTATTACTATTCCCCCCCCAGGAGCCGCTTCCCTTTCTGCTCCCCGTCCCTTAGGAAAGGAAGCCAGGCGTTTCCCCCAGTTGGCTCCAAGGGACATTTTGCCCGCCCCGCTCTTACTTCCCTAGTTCTTCAATGACATTGGGTCGCTTCTCCTGCCTAGGACTGTGGCGACAAATGTTTCTGATCTTCCAAAGAAGGACATAATGGGAGGAAGCCCTACAATAATAAACCCTGCATTTTAACTTATATCCCGTCTTGAGGAAAGAGATAGGTTACTTTTGTAACGATCTCGTATACACAAGACTTCACAACTCAAAATATCACACTTACACGCAAATTCCTTCCTTCCTTCCTTCCTTCCTTCCTTCCTCCTTCCTTCTTTCCTTCCTTCCTTCCTCCTTCCTTCCTTCCTTCTTCCTTCCTTCCTTCTTTCTTTCTTTCTTTCTTTCTTTCTTTCTTTCTTTCTTTCTTTCTTTCTTTCTTTCTTTCTTTCTTTCTTTCTTTCTTTCTTTCTTTCTTTCTTTCTTTCTTTCTTTCTTTCTTTCTTTCTTTCTTTCTTTCTTTTCTCCCCCCTACCTTGATTTCTGCTCTCAAACTGATCTCTATGGTCATGCCATTCATATTCGGCTAGAATAGAGGAATGGGGAAACGGAAGAGAGGAAAGGAATCCTAAAAGGGTCTAAAAAAAGAACGGTTGCCCAGTCCCGAAACTGACCCCCCCCCACACACACTCAGGTCCTCCCTTCCCTTCCCCTCCCCTCCCCGCGCCTTCTCTCGCCTCTCCTCCTTCTCATTGGCTGCCAACCGCCGAGCGTCAAGGTTCGGCCGCCCGCGTCCAACCAATCAGAGGCCGCTACACGACGGGCGGCCTTAAATAAAACAAACAAATAAATAAATAAGGAATGTTTTGGTTTTGTTTTTTTTTTTAAATGGGGGGGGGAACCCCCCCCGAGCCTTAAAAGAGGTTTGATAAGGAGCGAGAGGCGAGCAGGCGCTGCGGCGATGGCCGTGACGTCACGGGCGGAATCGCAGGGAGCCGAGAGGAGCCGCTCGCCCTAGGAGAGCCGGGCAGCGGCCGAAGCATCGCCGCCTCCTTCCTCCTCCTTCCTCCTCCTTCCTCCTCCTGGCGTCGCTCCGCCACGCCTCAACTTTCCGAGAAAGTTCAATAACTCCGGCGGTCGCAGCCAGGCGATCGGGTCCGGGCGGCGTCCGGGCAGCGGCGCCGCTTCCTCCTTTGGGCTGGGCGAGCCAAGCCTCCGCAACGGGGAGCCCCGGCAGCCTTCCCGCCGCTTCCCGCTTGTCCGGCCGGAGGCTCACCCAGGCCATGCCGGCTGCTCTGCCCGGACGGCGCGGCGGTCCCGAACAATAAGCGGCCGGCGGGGAAGGAAAGCCAGCGAGCGAGCGAGCGAGCGAGCGATCGGGGTGTCAGCGCGGTGGATCTGGCGTCTTCCTCTCGAATCGTTTCCCGGCTGCTCTCCTCCTCCTCCTCCTCCTCCTCCTCCTCCTCCTGGCTGGCTGGCTTCGGAAGCTTTCTCCGGCTGGCTTTTTTTCCTCTCTCTCTCTCTCTCTCTCTCCCCCCCTCCGTGCGTGCGCCCGGTTCCTCTGCGCGTCTCCTCGTCGTTTCGCCTCGTTCTCCCTCCTTCCTTCCCTCCCTCCCTCCCTCCCTCCTTCCCCTCCCTCTCTCCTTCCTTCCTTCCTTCCCTCCCTCCCTCCCCATTTAAATTTTGATCGAAGAGATTCGCTTCGTCCATAATTGATCCGATTTGGTTGGTGGTTCGCCTTTTAAACCGTCGGTCGATCGTCTGAGAGCCAGCCGTCGCCTCCTCCCCTCCCGCCGCCCCCCCCAAAAGCCCGGTCCGCGCCAGAGAAGGGCGTTCGGGGAGGGGAAAAGGGGGATGAAGGCGCTGCTTTGAACGGCCACCATGGAAGGACCGAGCGCTTCCAGTTTTGGAATAGACACGATTTTGTCTAACCCCAGGTCCGGCAGCCCGGCGATGATGAACGGGGACTTTCGGACGGGCCACGGCGAGGCCAGGGCGGCGGATTTTCTCAAGCGGGCCACCCCGTCCCCTTGCTCGGAAATAGACACGGTGGGCACGGCTCCCTCCTCGCCTATCTCGGTCACCGCCGAGCACCCCGACCAGCATCTGGCGCAAGATGGCCTGTCGCCACAGCATCACCATCTGCACCACGGCCAACATCCGGAACAGCAGCAGCCAAAAAGTTTGCAACCGTCGCCCCAGCAACAGCAGCAGCAGCAGCAGCAGCAACAACAGCAATTGGGTTCCTGTAGCTCTGCCCCCAGGACTTCCACTTCTTCTTTTTTAATTAAGGACATTTTGGGAGATAGCAAGCCGCTGGCCGCCTGCGCCCCTTACAGCACCAGCGTCTCCTCTCCCCATCCCGCCCCCAAACCGGAGAGCAACGCGGCCAGCGAAAGTTTCAGGCCAAAACTGGAGCAGGACGACAGCAGAACCAAACTGGACAAACGCGACGATACCCAGAATGAGCTGAAATGCCACGGTGAGTAGGGAGGCGGGTGGGGGGGGGAGACCCGCGGGTCTTTCGGACGCCCCGGTGCGAAACTGTTGGCGAGCGTTCCGTTGTTTACGTTTCGAAACCTTCCCCGTTTGTTCCTCTGTGCTTTCGAATAGACCCCCCCCACACACCCCCTTTCCTGCTGTCAGCAATTGCTTGTTCTGAAAAGTTCGAGCCAACTTGGAAGGTTGGCGGCGAATTCGCTAACCCGCTAAGGAGAGGCTCCAGCAACCTGGAAAGTATTTAAAAATAAAAGAAGTCTCCCCCCCCCGTAAGAAAACGACAAACACAATCAGGTTATTTGCAAAAATCTCAGGAACCGTAATTTCCCTATGTTTTTTTAATAGACAATCCATATAAATATAGTTTGAAGGCTATATATATATATATATATTTCCCATATATATATATATAATTTCCCATATATATATATCAGACTGAAGCTACGTATCCCCCCTCCCTTAAACAAAAAAAAAAGTTGATGCGAGAAGAACAAAAAGAGTCTGCAAGTGTGCATTTCAACAATACCAAAATGCCATCTGGGATTACTAGAGATTTTAAAATGCAAATGCATATTATAAACTGCGGTCTGCATGCATAATTTCTAAACGTAGTTCACACAGATTTAGCAACTCTTAATTAGCAAGGCAGACCTCCTAAAGAATTTATAATAAAATATGGTTGTTTTTTAAAGCAGAGTAACAAACCAAACGGGTGGGGTCCAATCTGGGGTCCTTTTTCTTTCTTCTGGTTCCTTCCTTCCTTCCTTCCTTCCTTCCTTCCTTCCTTCCTTCCTTCCTTCCTTCCTTCCTTCCTTCCTTCCTTCCTTCCTTGAAATGTTTCCTCCTTTAGACTAAGTTAGCATTGTGCAATATTTTATAGCGTTTGTTTTGGGGGGATACTTTAGAGAGCGCGTGCAATAGTTACGTTCTAAAATTCAAACGTACACGGTGTGTTCGGTTCTGCCACTTCCTGGGGGGGGAATAAAAGACGCCCCCCCACTACCAAGGGAATCTCACTTAACTGGAAAGGCTGTGTGTGTGTGTGTGTGTGTGTGTGTGTGTGTGTGTGTGTGTTTTGAAACGTGGTGATGAGAGAGGACACATTTCGCTCATTTTACAACCTTCGGCTATTTTGCAGTAACTAATAGGACTGCTATTCAATTTGCCATTTTAGCACTAACATATGAGCGTCTAGAACCAGATGCAGAGTTTCGTCTAGGGTGTTTTTTTTTTTTGTGATAGTTGTTGGTTAGTTGGTGCACCAACCTCCCCAGTGGGTCAATTAGAGAGATTATTGTTCTCCCTGCAGGGAAGATCAAGGAGAGCCCAGAAAAAGAAAGAGGGGAGGGGGAGAGAGAGGGAGAGAGAGAAGGGGGAAAGAGGGGGGAGAGGATGGCGGTGATGGTGGAGGAGAAAACCTCATACAAACACAGATGGACTGGGGTATCGATTTCCTAACATTGCAGCTATAAAAAAAAACCACACCTCCCTCAAATAAGACTCAAAGATTCCAGACCAAATCCGGTAATATTTCCGCTGTCACCTGGGATTGCGAAATCCATCTCTCTCTGTTTTTTTTGTACCTGGATGACAAGCACTCCAGGAAAAGTAGTCGGTCTGTTGCCATGGCTTGATCGTAACCGTTTCCGATGTGCACTTGGAAATCTGAATTTGGCCGAGGGGAGAAAGTGAGGAAAGGCAGCGGAGGAAAAAAAAAATCCCCTCGGGGGTGGGTTGGGGTGTGTGTGGGGGGGAAAGGGATATTGTTAGGAAGCTTGTGTGACAGGAGAAGTTATCACTCCCGAGAAACGGTGCTGCTTTTTTTTTTTTTAGCCCCAAAATCTTCCCTCTGCGGGTTTGTTCGAGGCTGAATCGCGGCTGATAACGCCAGCTTCCTAAACTCATCGTTGTGGTTGTGGTTCTGTGCCACCCTGTGCAAAGTAGGGGAAACAGATCAGCTGGTTCCTAAAGCCGCCTTTTCGAAGGATCCGTTTGAATCCAGAACGGAAGACTCCCCACCTCCTCTCTTGAGGCTTAATAAGGTTTTTGTGTGCGGGTTTAGTCCTCATTCCCCCCCTCCAACACACACACACACACACAGTGTTTTTCTCCTCGGCCCTAACCCAGAGCTTCTGTCTTGTGTCTCCTCAGGGGCAAAAGAAGAAGGGGACCGCGAGATTTCCAGCAGCAGGGATAGTCCCCCTGTGAGAGCGAAGAAGCCTCGCAAGGCGCGGACTGCCTTCTCCGACCATCAGCTCAACCAACTGGAGAGAAGCTTCGAGAGACAGAAGTACCTCAGTGTCCAAGACCGCATGGACTTGGCAGCCGCCCTCAATCTGACTGACACCCAGGTCAAAACCTGGTACCAAAACCGGAGGTAGGGGCAGGCTTGGTTAGGGACGAAAATATCGGGCTGGGGGGTTTTGGTGGGGGGGGGGGAGAAAGGGCAACCGCTCAAAAGGCTCAAAAGAAGGGTCCTGAGCCGCCTTTGGCCCAGAAACAAGTCTCATTATATCCTGTGGAATTGCCTCCCAGGTCGTTGTGGTCGTGGTTTTTAACCTTGCCATCCTCCTGCCTCGCCCACCGCCCAAAGGGAAGTTCAGAGAGGCCTACGCCCGGGTTAAAATAAAAATAAAAATAAAAAATAAAATCAAAAGGATAGCGCGATCTCCAATCAGAACTCCGAGGGACTTATTTCGGGGCAGCCCCTGGCAATTTCCTTTGGAAAGGCAAAGGAAATCAATCGGCCTCCTTAGTTAAACTCACCCGTGGCCTTTCTAAGGATAGTAGAGGGCCACGTTTGGTCGTCTCACTTTGCATCTCCGTTTCTCCTCCTCCTCCCCCCCACCCCATGTCCACTACACCGAGAATGTTATTTTCCTGCGGGGCCAAAATTTTAGTGGCTGTAAATCCAGGGGAAAACCTTAGCAGGTGCATTCTGCGAGCAGGCTTGGTTAGTAGCCGTGGTTTGTTTTGGTTTGCTTGTTTGTTTTTGCTTTCATAGCTAGGCTTGACACGCGAACCTCAGCCGAAACTCTTGGAGTTAGCTAGCGCTCGTGGAGTGGTGCGAGTTCAGGATACGAGTTAACCGTTCCAAGTTAAGGCGGTTGTGCGTAGGCAGGCGCCGTTAGGTTGCTCTTCCACTTGCCTGTCGCGTGTAGGTGGGCGCAATCTGAATAGCCACGGGAGGAAAAAAAAAAGAGGTGAACAGCGTACAAGTCGAATTGGTCTCCCCATCCCTGTGAGCAAACCATAAGCTCGGGAGTGGGAGCCAGGGAACGCATTAAACCGGGGAGGGCGCCTCTGGGGAAAAGCTGATTAAGGTTCAGGCTCGGTGGGATTCACTTTTGGAGACCTCCACCCTCCTCGGTCTGATTTGGCATTTTCGGACGCCTAGATCTGCAATTCAAGTCCTGGGTGTTCAGTCTCTCCTTTCTCCAGTGTGCGGTCGAATCCAGATCTCTTGTGAGTGGAAAACGAAGACTTGGCGAAAGGAAGGCTAGTCGCCAATGTCTGGGGGGGGGGTGATTTTCTTCTTATTTGAAAGAGAGGCCGAAACGGCGCAGGAGAAGAGCGAGGAAGGAAAGCCCCCCCACACACGTTAAGAGCAAAATGCGGTTTTTTTTTTTCTCCTTCTCATTCTTGGCAGAGGAAACGCGGGCTGGAAACCTCTGCCCAGTTGTCATCTTCGCTATAATTTTCTGTCTCACTTCATACGGTTTTGCAGCCACCCTAATTCTGTCGGAAAACATTAGCGTCATTTACAGCCCCGGCTAAACAGGCAGCTCCATGCTTGTTAATTTGGCTGCGTTTCGTACGGCTGTGGTTGACTTCCGTGTGTCGTGCGCCTGCTGAAAACCCATCGATGTTCACAGCCAGCTATGGGAGCTTGTTTCCCAAGAGAGACTAGCGTGTAAGTTCTGTGTAAGGGAACGGACTTGACGGAAGCTTCCTCCTCCTCCTCCTCCTCCTCCTCCTCCTCCTCCTCCTCTGTGTGTGTTTTGCAATATACCCACATGAGGGAGGGAAAAGAGAAGGTCCATATCCGTTGCGTTTAGCCTCGTCTTCTTGCATCTCAAGGCCTGCGTCTTCCGACAGAAGGAAAATTAGCCCTCTTCCATTCCCATCCCCCTTCCCCCTTCGCCCCACGCCTCAAAGCAACAGGGTTGTACAATCCTAAAATGTTCAGGATTGTGGTTTCCAGCGACCAAAATCTCCCAGCGATTTCGCTTTTCCTGCAGGCCCGCGCGTTGTCACTAGGAAGAGGAGTATAATGAAATTCTCCCAAGGCGCGCGCTCTCTCTCTCTCTCTCTCTCTCTCTCTCTCTCTCTCTCTCTCTCCTCCCTCCCTCCCTCCCTCCCTCCCCCAGCGTCTGCTTAAGTGTTGGATAGCGGAGGCTATTTTCAAACGGCTTGGTGGAAAGTCAGTAAAAAGCGGGAATATGGTCTGGAGTTTTCCAGAAAGAGTGGCTGGTTTCCTTCACCCTCCCCATCCAAGCAGCTGTTTATATCTTGTGCCTTAGTAAATGCATCTAGATTTTTTTTTCTTTTGCAGAAAATGTTATAATTGCTGGGGGTGGTAAGGACTTTCCTTCTGTTATTAATATTAGAGAGCAACATGAATATGGCCATTATTTCGACGAGGCCATAGGTAACACTGTAATTACGTTTCGGAAAGGAAAAATGAAGCGTTTATCAGCTCGCGTTGTCACTTACAGGCCGGCGAGACTTAAGAGTGGCTCCTTTTGTGTGTGTGTGTGTGTGTGTGTGTGTGTGTGTGTGTGTCTTTGGCTTTGGCTTGCAAATGGTTCCCGGGATTTTTTAAGTGGCAGCTCCTTCTGGTTCCTCTTGCGCCCGCCGGTCTTTCTCCCAGCCAGAGCAGTTTTCTGCTCTAAGACCCCACCAGTAATTGTGCTGCAGCTGCGCTTCCTTCGAGGAAAAGGCCCGGTGGACGCAAGAGACTCAAGGCAAGCCCAACTGTCTTCTGTCCGAGTCGGTTCCCGCGTGGAGGCCTTGTGTCGGGAGGAAGGGTGCGTGTGTGTGTGTGTGTGTGTGTGTGTGTGTGTGTGGTGATGGTCAGTCCGGTTCTCTCTCCCTTCCCCCCTA
Source organism: Bothrops alternatus (assembly GCA_034064705.1). NCBI lineage: Eukaryota > Metazoa > Chordata > Lepidosauria > Squamata > Viperidae > Bothrops > Bothrops alternatus. Next base: position 13,061,103 of record JARGCV010000049.1, on the reverse strand, counting down.
GCCTCCCCTCCCCCCCCCATTCGGGCCCAGCCGACGGTGTCTCCGTTCCCTCTCTTGCAGAACCAAGTGGAAGCGGCAGACGGCGGTGGGGCTGGAGTTGCTGGCCGAAGCTGGGAACTACTCGGCTCTGCAGCGGATGTTCCCGTCGCCTTATTTCTACCACCCGACCCTGCTGGGGAGCATGGACAGCACCACGGCGGCCGCGGCGGCCGCGGCCATGTACAGTAGCATGTACCGGACTCCGCCGGCGCCTCACCCTCAACTCCAGCGGCCTCTGGTGCCCCGGGTTCTGATCCACGGCCTCGGGCCGGGGGGGCAGCCGGCCCTCAACCCCTTGTCCAACCCCCTCCCGGGGACCCCTCACCCGCGGTGAAGGACATCACCGGGCGACTCGCTCAGCCCGGCGCCCCCTCCTTCACCCCCTCCGCCGACAGATCCCCCCTCGCTCCCCCCAGCAGCCACTCAAAGCCAGAAAGGAGCCGAGGCGAGCGAGGGGGCGGGAAAATCAAGCGGTTCTTCTAACGGAGCCGGAGGAGCGACCGGCTCGGAGCGAAGAGACTCTGGAACCCGTAAGTGACACGTAACCACCGAGTCCCGCAGCGGCCCCGGAGGAGGCGGGGAGGAGGAGACGGAGGGGGGGGGGATCCGGGAAAAGCCGGAGGGCCAGGAGGGACTCTTGAGGGACGCCGAGAGAGAAAGGGCGCCTCCCCCACCGCGGCCCAGGAGGCAGAAGGCCGAGGGAGAGCGGAGAAGTTTGCGCCGAATTCTCACGGACCTTTTTTTTTTTTCCCCTGACTCCGAAACTGGCATTTCCCCCGGATCTGTTTCGTCGTTGGTATATAATATGCTACATGCACATTTCGAACAGGCTGGTGTGTGAGAAGTTATATTATTTATTATATGCGGTCCGAACAGAAAGAAAGGAAAGAAAGAAAGAAAAGAAAGAAAGAAAGAAGACTTATATTCATTCGTTTTTAAGAAAAAAATCTAAGAAACAAACGAACTCCACAAAAAAATATTCTCCCCCCCCATGTCTCCCTTTCCGGGTTTTTTTTTGGGGGGGGTTTGCTTTTGTTTGGGTTCAGTAAAATATATATATCGAGAGCGAGCGAATGAGAGAGATTTTGACGAGTGAAAATGGCAGAGAAAAAAAAACCCGACCGGAAAAAGAAAAAAAAAGAAAAATAAACTTTTATCTTTTTTTAAACAAACCTGCCGGCCTAAACGAGCTATTTTCCCCCTTGATTCGCGCGCCCTTATTGTTCCTTTCCGTAAAATGGGCCGTGTGTGTGTGTGTGTGTGTGTGTGTGTGTGTGTATCTGGCTGCGTGCACATGTCTTGCTCCTTTCTAAGCGACGGGTTAGGAGACTTTTAATCCCCTCTCCCTCCTCTCCACACACACACCCACACACACACACACACCCGGGCAATAGTCTGGTTGGTTGGCTAAAGAGATTGCTCGGAGGGGTAAAGAATGGGTTGTAAAGAAGGAGAAGGGGAAAAAAAAGGCAGAGAAGAAACGACGGACTCGGAGGTTGTTTTTCAGACCTCGTAAGTGAAAGCGGGGGGGGGGAGAGAAAGAGAGGGAGAGGGAGAGGGAGAAAGAGAAAGAGAGAGAAAGAGAAAGAGAGAGAGAGAGAGAGAGAGAGAGGGAGAAAGAGAGAGAGCGAGTATTGGCGATGGGTGCTCCCCCCCCTCTCCTGGGCCCTCTTCTCGGCCTTGCCTCCTTGCCGTCGCGGCTAGGGGTTCCCTTGGTCCTCCTTTGCTGAATATGGAAGAGGCCGAGGAGAGAGCGAAGGGCTTCCTGAAGGCGGGCGGGCCTTCTGGGAAGCCAAAAGGTGCAACCCAGCCTGGCAGCTGTTCCGAGGCGCTGATAGAGAGCGCGGAGAGGACAGCCTGGGAGCGAGAGGCGCTCGGGGGTGGCAATTAGGGAGAAAAACCAGGAGCCGCGGGAGAGAAGCAAATCCGCCGCGACCCACAGCCGCGGGGCCCTGTGTGTGTCTGTGTGTGTCTGTGTGTGTGTGTCTGTGCCTGCGTGCGTGTGCAACTGGGGGCGGGGTGCCTCTGTGTGTGTGTGTGTGTGTGTGTGTGTGTGTGTCTGCTTTGATCTCTTTTGGACTCCCACCCAGGGGAACCGTCCCTTCCCCGCTGGAGGACGCGGCTTGCCGTCGGTGAGCTGTTTTTAAAGCCCGCTCTTTCCCCCCCCTTTTTTTTAAGAGCGAGAGAGGGCTCTGGAGGTGGAGGCCGTTTTTAATCCTTCGCTGGGATGGGGGGGGGAGAGAAGGGGGGCTCTTTGTAGGCGTCTGGCTCTAGGTGCAAAAGGAGAAGGGGGGGGAAAAGGAGGAGAAAAGCCAGAAATCAATGCAAAGGCGAGGCTGAAGCTGGGACTGGAGGTGCTTGGGTGAGGACGGGCGAAAGAGGGAACGGGAGAGGTAAGCGGGGCACTTCTGCCACTTCTCCCGGGCCAGGCCCAGGCTAGGGCTGCCAAGCCCTGGGCACCAACAGCTCTCCAAAACCAAAGGCAAAGCGGCCCCGGCCTTGCTTTCGTTCGTTTTCTTTTTCTAGCGGGCTTTGGAGGTTCGACAGATACACTTGCAATTTACCTATAAAACATTCATAACTCCAGTCCAGTATTATCCCCTCCTCTGTGGTTTGTGGGTGGCTTTCACCACCACCGCCACCACCACTTTTTATTTTATTTTTTTGCTAGAGTGGGTTTTTATTCTCTAAAGGAGGAAGAAGGAGGCGAGGGGGGGGGAGAAGAGAGAAGGGAGGGGAAGGCAGGGGGAAAAAAGCAGGGACAGCCTGCGGGTGCGCATTATTTAGGCGTTGCTAATTAAGGAAGGGGCTGCTGCTGCTGCTTCGCTCCTTTTCTTCTCCTCCCCTCCCCCTAGTCCGCTAATAAACTCGCCTTCAAAAAAAAACCACAACCATCTTGACCTTGGCCGCGTTTTCCACAAAAGGGTCCGGAAACGCCCACCTCATTTTCAGCTCTTGTCGCCCAGGACCCTGACAATGACTCGGCGACAGAGCGGTGGGCGCTGACGTTGTACCCCGGAGAGTAGCCTCCCTCCCTGCGACCCATCCTCTCCCCTCGCCCTTCTCCTCTTTGGCTGGGTTAATGGAGACTTCAGAAAATAAATAACAAGGCTGGCTCCGTCCCCACAGATCAAGCTGAGGTTGCCCTGGGCCTGGAGGGTTCTCCTGAAGAAGTGGAGGCTTCCGCTGAGACGGCAGCGTCGGGACATTGACAAGATCGGGGAAACTGACTAGCACTTAATCCAGTTTGGGCTTGAAATCGCAACGGCTGATAACGTTGCTTGGTCTGGTTTGCTCCCAGGCCAACCGGGCACAAAGAGGGTGACTTTAGAGCCCCGCCGATTTCTTTAGGAAAGGTGTGAGGCGTTGCTTTCCTTGGGACGATTGGGCTTTCAAATATTCAGGGGTTCCCCCCCCCGTCCGCCCCCCAGTGACATAAAACACAACAAAAATGGTTTCCTTTGTAAGTAAGATACGTGAAACTTCAAAAGGGGAAAAGTAAGGTGCTTTTCTAGATGCTCCGAGTGCAGCTTATTGGAGAGTTTGCACGTGAGGTGCCCGGGGATGTGTACACGCAGGGCGTTGAAGCCAGTTGAATTTTGAACTCAATTGAATGGCGGGAGAATTAAAGGCTGGTGTTGAATCTGTATCTTAGTTTTTATTCATTTATCATCATCAGAAGGAAGGAAAAGAGAGCTTAAAATACTTTCACAACAAAAACAAAGGCGACAATTTGTACCGATCGTGGAAACACCGTACAGTGGTTTGAATACATTCTGAAATACGTTTAAAATATGTTTTGAAATAGGCTTTAAAACATTTTCTCTCACAAAAATTTTTCCTCTTAACATCAAAAAAAATATTAAAATTAAAATTCTTTATTATTTGTTTTCTTAAGTGGATAAATGTGGGTAGAGGAAGAGACATTTTATAATAATTAGACCCAGTGCTATGTATCTGGGCTCTGAAGTGAGTCATTTCCTTCAATGGGTCTACCCGGCTGTGCTTTTTCCCCAGCAGAATGATCTTTTCCTGAGTGGGGCAAGAGAAGAAGTGAAAGGAAGAGCGGCTCGTAACAAATAGTTTTTCTAAATGTTTGTGACCCCCCCCCACCTTAAAAGAACGAGGCTGTTCCCGATGGGTGCAGGCATTTTTTTTTTCCTGGAAAACCAACACTGTTTCCTTCCTCCCTTTAGTTTTTCCACGCCTGCGGTGCAATGGTGAACTCTTCACTTTGGTGATAAACAATTTGGATTGCTCCTCACTTAAATTATGAACAAGCTAAATAAACCCACTTCATTAGACGCCTTTGCTGGCTTCTAAAGCTAATTAAAAGAGGCTTTTCCTTAAAGAAAGGGCTTGATTCGATGTTTAAAAAGCTACAGATGCACGCTCATTTAAATGCACTCAAGCAAGCAAGCAAGCAAAAAAAAAAATCCCTTAAGTTGTTCTTTCTCTTTCTCTTTCTCTTTTTCTCTCCTCTCCTCTCCCCCTCCCCCTCCCCTCCCTTCCAATCTCTCTCTCCCTCTCTCTCCCTCTCTCTCTCCCTCTCTCTCTCCCTCTCTCTCTCCACCCCTCTCCCTCTCCCTCTCCCTCTCCCTCTCCCTCTCCCTCCCTCCCTCCCTCCCTCCCTCCCTCCTCTCTCTCTCTCTCTCTCTCTCTCTCTCTCTCTCTCTCTCTCTCTCTCTCTCTCTCAACAAGCTCTCTCTGAACGGAATGGTCACCCAAAGATGGAGTTAAATAATAGAAATGGCTTTGCCTTAAAAGGCATCTCCAAATCTATCTACCTTTGAGAAGCAAATTGTTTTTTAGGTTTGACTCTCTCAAGAGCAACCTTTAAGTCAACCTTCCTCTTTTCTCTAGCATTTGTCTATTTCTATTTCCAACAGGATTACAAGAGGAGTGGCTCTTTCACCACCCATCTCTCCAGGATTCTGCTCATTGCCACTTCCTTCAACTCCCCATCTCCCAGTTAAACGTTTTTTCCCCCTTTCACAGAGGCTGATATTTCATTCCCAGCTTCCCTTTATCCTGGAGACTGGTGATCTTCAGGGTTTCCTTCAATGGAGAAAAATCAAGGTAACTCGTTTTTCTGGGCTCGACCATTCATACTTTCCGTTACTCTTCTGTTACTCTGGCTCTGTTGTTATTCTTGCCTCCATCTAGAAATCTGGAAAGGCTACGGTTGACTAGTAGAATCTGGATGAAGAGAAGTGGCAGGCAGTGTTTCTCAACCTTGGCAATTTTAAGGCGTGTGGACTTCATTGCTGGCTGTGGAATTCTGGGAGTTGAAGTCCACATGCCTTAAAATTATCAAGGTTGAGAAACGCTGCCTGCAGGCCCCTCTGGGCAAGCTATTCATCCATCGGTATGCTTGGACTTAGCTTTTTCTTAAATCCTAAGTCCTCCTTCCTCCCCCCCCCCGTGCTGTTGCTTTTGTTGCATGAGCAATATGTGTAGATTCAGAAGATGATGAGGCCCACATATTGTGGTATTAAAAACTCTTAACAACCCTCAAGGTTCACCAGGAAGCAGGCATTACATGACTAGTTTCATCCTATCTGGGACATTGGGACATGTTCTTGGAGGAGACGGTATGGGGGGCAATGTAAATCTGGGGGAGGGGTGAAGAAACTTTGGGAGTTTAAGAGATATAACCTGGAAGGGGGAGGATTCCATTTTCCCAGGGACCTGCAGAAGAAAAGGGGAACAGCTCTCTATATTAGGATATGGCACCAAGACTTCCAGAGGATTTTTGTTTTTACATTCAGATATGAAGTCGCTCAATAGCTGTCAGAGTACTCCAAGGATGAAGTACAATTCCTCCCTTCGCGTTGCTGTGCATCCTGGGAATCACAGAAGGGCATCGTTTTGGGAAAAGCAGTGCTAGAAGTTGCAGCACCTGTTCTCCCCTTGAACCCTTGCTTTGGAGTCAGAGCAAATTGATTCCTCCATGAATGTTTTGTCCCCAATTATCCTAAGCTGGAAACAAATCACCTTAGACCAGATGATCCTTTCAAAAACTCTGCATAGCATCGCGTTATAAGAGTAATAACCAAAGGGATGTCTATGACTGCCTGTAAGTCATCAGGCAGTAATTAGAGTTAAAAGTCAACGTATTTAAAGAAATAAAAAGATAGGCATCACGAGCCAGACGGATAAGCTTGCTGGTCCAGTCTGCTTTAGTAAACTGCTCTCTGATCTGCTAATATAGAATAGGATTCATTCGGCTTCCTTAGCCAAACTTGTCTGCTTTGGGGGGAAAACTCTGGACTGTGAGAAGGTGGAATGCCTTCTTTAGCACCAAGGACAGCTCCAAAACTAAAATGACAAGTAAATCAATTCTGGGCACTTGAAACTTTGCTGCCTGGGCTGCAGGTTCTGTTCTTTTTGGTCTTCCTCTGCGTTTGAGAAGAGGAAATGAGGCTGGGAATGTGCTTCAGAAGAGGCTCTGGAACTCGCTACATTCGTTGATAATTCTTTAAGCCCCGGGTGGGAATCTATCAGTTAGAAGCCTTGAAGGTAGAGGGAGCTGAGAATTTCTGACTACAATTTGAGCTAAACCAACTACATTTCCGCATTCCATTAAAACAATGAGAATCAGGAGGCAGATGCTTCGGTTTGAAGGAGGGGAAAAAAAAAGGTTTCCAGTGAGTGCTCTAATTCCCTTTCCCATCTGATCAAACCTAAAATGTATTCACCAAATCAGCTTGTGAATGTGTCATCCTGTTGTCACTATTATACGAGACAGCGAGAGACGGTAAACTTCCCATTTCGTAATAAGGAAAGGGACTTTCTTTTAAAACACCCAGGCAAAAATAATAGAGAGAAAAATCCCCTTTCCAGTTTGGTGTTTCATCAGCCTTCTTGAATATTCTTGAAACTATTCAGAAATGGAAATTTCCTCCTGTAGGAGCAGTGTTTTTTTTTCTTCTGGGTATCAGATGATATGCATCTAGCTTGGTGGTCCTTGTTGGGAAGCAGAATTTTTATTGCATCAAATGAACTGGTTACCTAAACCAGAACACACACTGACTGGTGAACATGAAGGCATGGGGATATTTAGAGCAATATCCCAGCCTTAAAAATAAGGCCAATTTAAGTGAGACTTAGGACAAGGGTGCAGCCATAAGCAAAATGAAAGAAGGAGCCAATTAGGGGTTATTACTAAATAAAACGTATCCTTTTATTATTTGAAGAAAAGCCACAACTGAAACTATAGAGTTATTCTGCATTAATATCAGCGAGGCTGAAGAAAATTATGGGTTTTAGCACGCAGCTCTTCGTTGAGTGCAGCCTCAGGCCTTGGTTAGTATTTCAAATCACAGCCATGCCATTTTTTTTTCTTACAAGCAGGCCTTTGATTTTTTTTTTTTTTGCATTTCAAGCAAAGGTTTGGTGAGGAGTTAATTAAATACAATTATATATGTGCCACCGGTGGTAAAGAGTCAATTCAATAACTCTTGTTATTATTTGGGAAGGGGGGAGAAATGCATCACTAACTTCAGCCAATCTGCTGGGGGTGTCAGAAAGCTGAAGTCTAAGAGAAGACAGTTTTGATTTAATTTAGGTTAAAGGCAGAACATTCAGAAAATGACAAGATCAGCCCCTCGTATCTCTTAATGATGCTCCAAAATACTGAAGCCTAGTTAGGTTGCCATTGGATTGTTTTATGGAATTATTTTATAATTGGATATTATTTGTGTTTCGCATAATATTAGCATAGCAGCTAAGACTATAGTATAGCATAGCTAGCATATTTGCCTGTTGTAAAATATACAAAAAAAATCAGCTAAGAAACTTGTGGCATCTTAAAGAGCCATCGTTCATTCAAGTTGCTTAACTTACAATATGATTGAATTAACCATTTTATGGAATTATGCATTACAATTAAAAACTAATCCAAAGTGATAGGTTCACTCCTCCCCTTCCTAATTTACAGAAAATTAACCAGAGAACTCTTTAAATGGCCTGGTTGTAGGAACCCTGTCTTATTATGGCATAATCTTTGATGGATTTCATGCTCTAATAAATTGTTAGCTCCTTAGGTACTACAAGATTTTTGGCTCTCTCTGCTTTAATTGCCCAGCCTGCCAGCCTGCCTGACCACTGTCCCTTTCCTGTGTCCAAATTTAAAAAAAATAAAATAAAATAAAAAGCAGACTGACTTTTTATATCTTTCATCCATAAGACAACTCAGCTATGTCATTTAAAAAAGAGAAAACCATGCTCCCTTGCAACATTCAAGGCCTAATAGAAGAGAAGCTCTCCTTTTTGTGACTTTGCAGGTATAAAGAATCTGGAAAGAAAGGCATTTCACCTACAACTAAATTCCTGGAAAGAATTAATCTCTTCTCCGTCAGCCTAATTTTGATGTGAGGGTAACCCCACGCCAGTGCCTATCATACTAATATATATGGTTAGAATGTAACATGCTAATTATTTTCATGCAGACAGATTTTTTAAAAATTCAGTGATATGACACCTCTCCCAACTCTATGACTCTCTCCCACCTGAAGTGGTGTAACCCAGAGATAAGTTTATCATCTCTATTTGAATGAGGGTCTTCTCAAGAGCAATTTGCTTTTCAGAGGCCTTGTAAACATAGGCCAGGAGTTTAGTTCCAGGCCTCTGAAATAAATTGCTAATTAAACATTAATACAGCAACCTACTCTTTTATTTTCATAAGGAGCAATGACAGTAACAGTGAGGAAGGCTAGGCACCGTCTACTAATGGCCAGATTTAGCTAATGATATTTTCATTGCTGATCTTTTTCAAAATTAATAATTATTTTTCTCTTGCATTAGAGACAGGTTTTAGGATTAAAGTTCAAACCCATTTCATTTTAGCCTTCATTCCTCGGAATCATTATTGTTATAACTTCTATAAGGAATAAGAGTCTCATTCTCGGTGGTGAAGCTCCCTATAGGTTAGATCTGCAGTAGTGATTAGCAGGTCTCAGCAGATGGCAGCACCTGGCTGACTTTGTCTAGGATTGGAAGATAGGAAGCTAAGTAGGGTTAGACTTGGTTGGTACATGGATGGGAGACCTCCAGGGAATACTAGTGTCATCAGTTAGGCTGGCAATGGGAAAAAAAGTACAAAGAAGCGAATGATAATATTTCTACAAGGTCGTACAGGTCCATGGAGCGCACAACTCAAGGAAATGTTTATAATAGATTGGTAGAATACTCTTTGCGCTGGAGAAAGGAAGAGGAAGAGAAAGTGTTGTTTGAAACTTCTTTTGCCTTGTACCTTGTCTGCATCTGCTGAGGTACTGAATAGCTGCTCTTAATGGTTAGGAAGTTAGATTCTGGGAAACCCATGAAATGATGATAGCAAAACGTAGGAGAAAGAAAAATGGATAATGATTGCTTAATTTTCTTTTTTTTACATTGGGTACACTATGATAGTTTAGTTAGCTCACATGAATGGAATAAAACTTTTCATTCACAGAAAGGCTAATCTGGATTTAATCTATTAATATCAATAATTTGTGTCTACTTTTGACCCATGAGTATGTGTCATCTAATTTCTAGACTTCAGTTCTGTTCACTGAAACTGACCAGTTTAAAAAAACAAAACAAAAAAACAGATGTCTGTTCGCACAAAATAGCATGAATGCATATAGAAACTCATTAAAGCATGTCTGAATGAGCATTACCAAACTTAAGGTGCCTCCCTACAGTAATATCCACCCATCCTTAAAGCAACAGAAAACAATACCAGTATAACATTTGCTGTCCATGTTACCAATGCCTATCTTGTCTCTGTTGAGTGTGTGAGTGTGTTCTGAGTCACTGTGGAATGCTACCATATTTGTGAGAGTGGAATTTTGTTATAAGTGATTAACTTTTTCTTCTGGCTCTGATCTCCCTTCTTTTTAGCATTTTATCAGCCATCTGCCATTCCCCATTTGGATGTTCTCCAACTTAAAATAATATAAAATGTTATAAGTAATAAATAACATCAATATAAAATGAAATGAAACACACACAAAGACACCAAGCCAGAAATTGCTCCAGAGTGAAGACAGGAAGACAGTTGGCTATACAGCTAGCTTGATCCTAGAATCGGAAAGCTGAAACTGACTAACTACTGGGCAACCCCACTCTTTGTTCAGAGAAGGAAAAGAAAATCCATGGAGTTTACGAAATGCAGGGACAGTGACAAATAAACAACAAAAACCATTTTAACATCTTTGCTTATTCTTTTGCTTATTCTCTCTGTGTGTACTTACTCTCACCACACTGTAAAGTCTCTCTAGGCACCACAAAGAGGACAAACAGAGCTGCTGCATTTTAAGGTAAAGATACATTTCATAATACTGTTAAAGTGAAATAATAAAAAAGCCCCCTTTCCTTTCTTAAATAAAATAGTGGAAGTCTGCTGTCTTTTGTTCTACTTTCTGGGAAGTTGATGTCACAAACAAGGAATAGGGAGGTGATGGGTATGAAAAGAATCCAGGAAATAAATTACTAACAAAGATGGTAAACAGGGTAGAAACATGGCTACCCTATATAGGGTCCAGAAGTAAGAGACAAAGCACCTCCCAGCACTCCCAAAACACACTTCTGATAATATGCACAGCAGGTTAGTTGACTTCACCTCCAAGGTGGTGAACATAACATATTTTATACATCCTGAGGTTATTACTGGATAATATCAGAATGAGAAGAGATGACTGTGTTATACCTGTACTGTTGCTTTCTCATTCACTGATGGGGACAAGATTAGGGCAACACCATGAAGATAATGTTAGAACTTCACATTTTCAGGTCACAGTTGTGTCATAGATTTTCTGAATATTTACCTGTGAATTTTAGAATTATCGGAAGCTCTGCATCATCCAGGAACACATATCCTGACTTGCTGAATTGATTGAGTTTGATGAGTCCTGGCCGTGCAGTGGTTAGAATGCAGTGTTGCAGGCTAACTCTGCCCACAGCTGGAGTTCGATCCTGATGGAGCTCAAGGTTGACTCAGCCTTCCATCCTTTTGAGGTTGGTAAAAGAGGACCCAGATTATTGTTGGCAATATGCCAATAGTGCTGACATTGTGAACCACTGAGAGAGTGCTGCAAAGCACTATGGAATTATTGCTAAGTGCCTGGATACTAAGGCAATCATTTATTTACCATCTAGACCAATTCCAGTTGAGAATCTTGCTGATGAAAGGAAAGGAAAGAGGATTTATAAGGAGTTCCTTCTCCCTCTGCAACTGCTCTACACAATTTCAAAGCATCCCCAGCCTTCATGGGAAAATATTCAGGAAGGAACATATTCATGTTCCCTTCTCTACTGATACCAGTAGAAGCATCCTGTGGGTGGAACACTACTCAGGGGATGCTCCTGCCAATAGATCCTGTTGCCCCCAATGGTTTCCTCAAAGAGCCATTGTTAATCTATTAATATGGGAGTGCAGCTGAGAACTAGGGTTTCTTAGATTAGAGATGTCCACAACCAATAGTTGTCCAGTTTCAAAGCTGAGAAGCACAAGACAAAAACTGTTAAACTTCAGAAAGATTTATAGAAAGGAATGCTATTACATTTCCCCAAAAATAAGACCTACCCCAAAAATAAGCCCTAGCTTGATTTTTGGGGGTGGGCGTAATATAAGCCCTACCCCCAAAATATTTTTGTGGCGAGGCGCTGGCCTAAAAATCAAGCTAGGTTGTGGGGGAGTGGATCTGCTAACTGTTGCAGCCCCGACCTCCCATGCCCCAACACCTGCCTCGCCTCGCTGGCCCTTCTGCGGCCAGCGTATCACCCCTGGCCTCCATTTTGCTGTCAGAGGCCTTCAGGAAATGCTTCTGCAGCTGAGAACGGAGCTCCAGATTGATGTGCACAGCGCCTCCCAAGCCTGCAGTTTCCTGTCAGAGGCCTTCAGGAAAGGCCTCTGCAGCCAAGAACCAAGTTCCAGATTGATGCGCGCGGCTCCCCCTGAAGGCCGGCGGGTGCTGAGCGTGTCAATCTGGAGCTCCATTCTCAGCTGCAGAGGCATTTCCTGAAGGCCTCTGATGGCAAAATGCAGGCTGGGGACGTCGCACGCAAGTGGCGGTGAATGGCCACAGAAGAAGTGGGCTGGCTGGGTGGAGCTGTCAGTGCCACCACTGTGAGGTGAGACAGGGGATAAGACATCCCCGAAAATAAGACCTGGTGCCTCTTTTGGAGGCAAATAAATAAATAAATAAATAAATAAATAAATAAATAAGACTAGGTCTTATTTTCAGGGAAACACGGTAAAAATTTATCTGCAACAAGTAAAAAGAGGGAATGCATTGTTTTAGTGGCTTCTTCCTAACATGCAATAAAGATTTTTTTTATTTAAGTATGCCATGTTGTATGTTGGAGTGCATTCAGTGAGATATTGAGCCTAGAATCTAGCCAAAACATGCAAAGTTGAACATCCATGAAATTCTGCTGAGGTTTTGCCAAGGAGCTTGACAATTAAATAGATAAAAAAAGTGAGTAAACTGTGTTTCTGAATTTATATTCAAACAATAAATTGAGCTCTTCAGGATAGGGATTAACATAAAGTAGGGAAGATTACCGGTATATACTTGGGAATAATCCTTCGGGCTGGTCATTGCCTTCTCTTTTAATATTCATATGAATTGAATTTTCAACTTTTTTTTTCAAAGTATTGTATTCCTTGACTAGAGAGCCTGAGATTTGATTGGGGTGTTAAAATTAGAACTTATCTAGGTTCCAATTATTAGCTGGTAACTTTTATCACTTCTAAGTGCCACTGATTTTTATATTAATGTGTCCTATTTTCCCACAAGCTTGCCTGTTAATGAAAACTTTCTAACTTGTTCTCTCCCAAATTAGGAGTAATTTCAAAGAGATAGATAGACATGGCTTAGGCATTAATTACATTCCCTAACATTATGGTGGGCTTATGGGCAACCCTATAAATCCCCAGCTGCTGAGTTTAAACTAAAATCAATCTGAACTGAAGAGCTATCTCCTTCTGCTTCACTGCAGGCCAATAACTCTACATTTCTTTTAGTTGAAGAAACACAGGCAATGATTTCACCATTATTTTATTTATCACTATATATTTAAAAAAAACACCAAGTAGACAAGTTTTAAATGGAGAACTCTACGCTAAAGCCAATTAAGACAAAGTCCAGCAGATTAACAAGATACATCTCTATCAAGAAAAACAAACAAACAAACTTTAAAGGAACAATTTTAGAATGAAATACGATATTAGCTTATAAGACCTAGTTATGAACATGAATCTGACCTGTAATTTTTATGTGAACTGAGAAGTAAGCAAACTGCAGCTGGAATAAGTGGATAGAATGATGGAATAAACAATTTACCTGGCTCAGCTAGATTTTGATTATTGTTTGGCAATTCATACGTTACTCAAATTTAGTGGATGTGGTTAGTAGTAATTAGGTCACACCAGTAGAAAAGCAGAGAGTACTGATTTTAACAACAATCTCTGTGTTGATGCCAAAATAACAACCTGCATACAGTGACACCATCATGTCTGTATCCCAGCATCTGATGTAAATTGTGGCATTTGTGAGATGTCTTTGTCACGCATCATTTGCTTCTGTTCGTTTCCTTCCTCCTTTCCGAATGCCCAGGCTTTTAACTGGGCAGGACAGTCAGAAGGAATGCTTCGATTTATTTAGGTGGGTGAGCTCAAAAAAGCAACGTTAGAATGAATATAGATCAACTATCTATCTGGCGTTATTGCAGCTGGTTTGGGTGGATTGTAGAAAAGATGCCTCCCAAACATCATGATATGCTTTTGAAAAGAGTCATTAAGATTTTGAAAGTTTGTTTTTTAATATGTTCCCAGGATAGTATTTTACACCCAGAGGCTCTTTCTTTGGAAATATAACCCTCTATCAGCATTGGCACATGATAAGGCACATTTGTTGGTTTTAATTTTTTTTGTTAGTATACAGAATATATGACAAATGGCAAGCAACATTTACGAGTCGTTTAGAATATTCAATAACTCAGAATAGTTACAATAGAAAACATTTGTAATGCATTAGTTTAGCATGATAGGTTCTTTGATTTTGGTAAGGCAAGAAGCAAATAAAAACCTATTAGACTGGATTGAAGGTTAGATAGACTGATATGGATTGTGTCATAAATGTATGTTATATTCAGTTAGCAACATGATACAAATCAAATTCAGAAAAGGCATTCCAAAAGAGTAGTTTAAGGATACTCCAATATCTTTAAAGAATCAGTGAGAACATCATAATCTTTTTTACTCTTACTCTTACTCACTCTTGTGACTAAAATAATAACACACTTGAGAACCAAGAAATCTTAATAAAACAATGATCTCATCCAAGACCTTGCCTGATTTATACAATGTTTATTTTTATTTTTGTGCCCAGGCCATTTATACAATTATTTAATTGTGCCTTGAAGCAGAAATGTTTGCCGACTCTAAGTTTATTTCCTTAATATTGCTTTCTAAGGGAACAATTCTAATATACTCTGGGAACAAATCCAATTGTATGTATTCTCACTTTGAGTAGAGATGTACACATGGTAGTATTTTAAGAGAACCAGGGTGGTCTAAATGAAATTCAGCTGAAGAGAAGCTTGCGATCTTTGTATAGTTAGTTATAGTTTCTAGGGAACATAGAACGATCTGTTTGCAAGTCAAGTCTGTTGAAAAATTTTCAGTTCTGAAATACAGTTGATTAAAGTTCAGTGGTTTAAATTCAGGTGTAAATATATTGATAAGAACGCTACTTAAATCAAGAAATCATAATTTAGTCATGTTGCATGGGTCTAGTCTCTTGTGGATCCAATACAATGTCTAGGATTGAACAGCTATTCTACTTTATCTTACTTCTAATACTGCCTTTAGATTTGGAGAAAAAGCACTAAAAGTTATTTGTTAATTATGCAAATACTGTATGTCTCTATTCATAGCATTTTAAGAGCAGCCTACATTTATTTTTATCACATACAGATAGTCATCTGAAATGTCATGTACAAGACTGTTGATCAAAAAAGTTCTTCTACATCAGGGGTGTCAAACTGCTGGCCCGCGGGCTGGATGCATCATGGCGAAACCGCGCCCACCCCATTGCCGCCAATGGAAAAAAAGTCATGATAGGTCATGACACATCACGTGATGTTGCGAGCTTGACACCCCTGTTCAACACTATCTTAACATTTAGGGATGGACATCCCTTGAAATTGATTCTATACATATGCATAAGACTTCATGTGAACACAGTACCTTTCTGCTATTCATTACAGCAGCCCCTGTTTTTTTTCTTTTTATTAAAACAATCAACACCAAACACAAGATCACATTAAGAAGCAATCATTATAGAACCTGAAATACAACACTAAGTATTACTCTTTGTAGACGTCTGACTTGGTATACATTCTTCACTCATCACGTTGAGCCTCAACTATACGCCTGTTACATTTTGTCTTTTATGATCCCCAGCAAAAGATCCTGAGGTAGAAGTTCAGTAACCTGAGGTAGAAATTCAGTACACTTTTCCAATATTAAAGCAGTCAACATTAAACATAGGATCATATTAAGAAGCAATTTCTTAACAAGCCTGAAAAAGATGTGGCTTCTTTAAGAATTTGGTTCAATTAATGTGACTCTTAAAGCAGCCACGTACCATATAGTCAATTGTTCCACTTACAGGCTTAGATATATGTTTGTTGAGCCTTAACAAGATTGTTTTATTTCCTCTAAAGCAAGGCTGGATATGTCATGCCAAAACTACACCCACCCCAGCTCCGGTAATGTGAAAAAGTTGTGATACATTGCGACACGTGACGTGGCGAGTTTGACACCCCTGCTCTAAAGGGTTTGGAGAAGACATATGTTCAGGTCCTTGGATACTAATAGCGTCATCAAATCATACTGATTTTCCTGTATCAGGCCTTCCACCCAAAATGTAAAGAGTTACCTAAATTAGACAACCAGTGGTTCAGAGGTAGCCTTGCTCTTCCTAGTGTCTTCCCACCACTGTTGCTGATATTTGTACTGGCCTGTTCCTGGTCTTCCCAGGGTCTTCCTATCTACAACTCAATACCTGATCTTCCTGGCATCTTTCCACAACTACTGTTCATCTTCCTGCTGGTGGCCCCCCCATCTACTTTCACATCTTTAAATATATGAACAACAATTGTAAAAAATATATGTTTTATTGGAAATGACAAAAGAAGGCTTGTGGTGTAGGAAGAAAAAGTACATTTCAGATGAATGAGATTGAACTGACTAGAAAAATCACCCTACCAGCAAGGATGAGAGAAATGGCAGGGTCCTAGAACTTAGCTGGGCCAATTATTTTCTGGCTGATGCCGCTTGCTGATACTGCTGTACATGCTGTAATAGCAGTGGCATGGAGGAAAGAGTTAGGCACATGTAATATATTTACACTATGTTGTGCTGTTAACATGCACGTATCACATACGTGGGGCTCTGAAGTGTTATTGGCTGTTTACATTAAGTTTGTCATGTAGCAAAGCCAAGATGCCACTAAAGGAGGGGATATCACCAGGATCACTACCCGCCTGTCCATATTAAATCTAAAGGTGGGGTTAAAATGATATAGGATTTTCCATAGGGAGTTATGGCTCATGCTTCTTCTATTGGCTCAGACGCTCCCATGTCACATAAATAGATGTGGATGAGAAGAACTCATGTTTCGAATTCTAAGCTCCACGAGCAGTGTTTGAATAAATTTCCCATCAGGTTCTAGTTTTTAAAAGTGGTGTTTATGAACCAAATGGCGTGTTTTGGAACTTTTCAACGAATACAAATAGGCATTTGTTATTTGTACGTACTGAATGATGAAAGGAGGACTTAGAGATGGGATCTTTCTGTTAGGGTGTGTGTGTGTTGTAAGAGAGAATGAGGCGTTTTGCAAGGGATCTCCCGCCTTTTCATTTCTATGACACACATTAACCGCAACACAGGAGTTCCAAGAGAATTGTCTTGTTCCCATGTCTCTGGGAGCCCATGTAGGGCTCTTTAATTGCCACATTTTCAAACCAATCTAATGGTAGGGATGTCTTAGTAATTACCTTAATGAGATAACACCTTCCTTTCCCTCAACCTACTCATTATCACGCTTCTTGTTCAAATTCCAGCTACAAAGAACTATACATGTAAGGGTAAAAAAAGAAAGAAAGAAAAAAAAGAAAGAAATGATGGGAGGAGGAGTTTGAAACTTGGTTTTTTGGTCTCATTCTGCAATTTAATTGATGTATATTTCCAATTTAAGGGGAGGGGAAAGACATCCTCTCATATCTAAGAAATGTTTGAAAAGAGCCAGCCTAAAACATCTGGACACCCTTAATTATTCGTGGTTGGCTTCCTTAGTTTGACCTGTAGTGATGCAAAGGTGCCAAAGTGATGAATTTTAAGATGTTGGGCTGTGAAGACGTGCAGCTGCAACACTGATGGATTTGTGAAGGGATGGTAACAAGGTTAGCTGCATGTGAAGTGTGAATTAAGATTTTTGCAAAGCGACTGTGATTGCAGACAGGCATAATGTTGTACCCTTGCATGAAATCTTGCTATTATTGTAGAGTGGTCAGACAGGGTGTGAAATGACTTATTACTTTACTTTTGTTCTTTAATGAAGTTGGCTGCTGTTGTGGAGGTAAGGCGCTAGAGTGAACGCTCGGAAGCTAAATGGTAAGCAGCCACTGATTAAATAATTTGGTATCATTTCTCCCTTCCAATAGATTGACTTTAAAGTAAGATTCAGTTGTCTGTTAACCTATCTACCTCATATTGCCTTCACATGAAGTCTTCTTCCTTAGGAATTAAAATGAAAAGCACATTTTTTTTTCTCGACACCTTTAATGATGTAAAGTTGGAGAATGCAAATGGCAAGGATGACATGTATAACAGTGACTGGAAATCCAGGCGTCTCTGGTGGGGGGGGCAAATGATGAAAAGTGCCTCATGATAAAGCAAATTCCTATCCCTATATACTTGTGTTCAACATTGGAGTGCATGTATGAAAGGGAAGAGCTTGCATCGTGACTTCAGGTTGCACATTTCATCATTTTAGCATTTTGGTTAGGGGTGGGAGCTTTTTGTTGGAAAGGAGCAAGATAAGAGCTGGAACCAGTGGTGGGATTCAAATACGTGAACAACCGGTTCTCTGTGTGGATGCCGCTTCTGGAAGTCTATTCTGGGCCTGGGCAACAAAAAATTAGCTACTGGTTCTGCCAAAGTGGTGTAAACTGGCTGAATCCCATCACTGGCTGAAATTCATGCAGTGACACAGTGGCTGTCTCTCCTCTGTCTGACTTGCAGTAATGTTTAAATGAAAGTAACAATGCAAACTATACTTATGCACTCAGATGAAGCCCTATTGACTTTATTGGAGCTTACACTATTTGCTCTACTTACTCTAGTCTGGTCTAGTGATTAAGGCCCCTAGCTAGAAACCAGGAGAGTGTGAGTTCTAGTCCTGCCTTAGGCATGAAAGCTGGCTGGATGACTTAAGGCCAGTCATTCTCTCTCTCAGCCCAGTCTACCTGACAGGGTTGCGGTTGTGGGGAAAATAGAAGAGGAAGGAGTAATATATATGTTTATTACCTTGAATTATTGATAAAAAACAATAAAGGCACAAAAATAAATAAATAGATTTGCTGTCGATTATTTCTTGTGGTACCTCAGCACGTTATTTCAGTTGTTACACCATTCCAGATAGGCTTTGTGATTCACAGGGATTCCCATAAAATAATGCCTCACCACATAACGGGGTTCTTTTAATTTACTGCACTTATTTGTGTGTAGCGTTTTAGCTGGCAGCATAATTCTATTGAATTTCAGAAGTTCATTGATTTGCACAATAACTGCAGGTTATGTATTTATGTATTTCTTTCATTGTTATATGTGCCCCATCCAGGAAGAAGTGGGGACCAGGCTGGCTGCTTAGCATACATTTATCACTTGCTTTGCACATCGGCATGTTGAAGCACTAATCACCATTTATGATTCAATAAGATACATTATTTTTATGAATATGCACAGCAAAGCAGGATGAATCTCTCTGGATCCCATCATGAACAAAAGGAATCTCAGCCAACCAGTCAGAGGATGCTTCTGCCTGGAACCCTGTGATATAATTGTTTCTTGCCCTTTATCAGACGATGTTCTTAATTTAGTGCAAACAGTGCACAAATTAAATTATGATACCCTGTCAAAACCTAATTCAGATTCATGGATACTATACTGGCAAGAAAAAGATCCACATCAAGATCATGTTTGCCTATAGGGGGAATTCTGCTCATATGTTCTGCTGGTAGACACAGGATTCCTTATTGCCCATTTTTTCATCTTGTGCTTCTCAACAATCTGCTCCAAAATTTGAGGCTTCCACAGGAACAATATGGGAACTGACACAAAAGTGACTCAGCAAAAAATGCTATTTTGATGCAACGTTGAAAGGCCTTTCTGCATCTTGTATAATGCATAATAATAATTAAAAAAAAACTAGTAATGACTCTCCTTTATCCATGCAGCTTCTGAGACTGAGGCAATAAGGTAACCCATCAAAGTCAAGGTTAATTCACACACCCAAATATAAGCTTAGTGGTCAACTATCCTCCATGTATTGCAAGGTAGTTGTATTAATGTGTAATGAAAGAATTATCCATGTTAATTATCCAAGCAGCTTCTGTCATACAATCTTTGGTACATATTGGGGTCCTATTGCAGTTTGATGACAACTAATCCATTAAAATATTCTCTTTAGATTCATTATAACATTTTATAATGAGATGGAGAATAACCAGTAACAGCATATTTGGTTCAACGTTTTTTTCTATAAGGGTCACATTGTCATTATATTGGAAAAGCGAAAATTAACATTTCCAAGGGATGACTTTAGTTTCTAAATAGCCTTTCAACCTAAGGAGATAAAATTGGAGAGTTCCATGTAAGTAAGATATCTTTGGAGGAAGATAAATAAGATAAAATAAGATTAATAAAATAACAATAGATCTGATTACATCTCCTCTTGACAACAGACCAGGGATCCCCCGTGAAAGTGGTTATGACTTTTAAAAAAGCCTTTCAAAATAAAGAATGTGAGTTTATTTTGTCCAATAAGTATTCTTCCTGTAAAAATACTCAGCATATGAGAGTCAGGTTTGGTCTAGCGGTGAAGGCACTAGGCCAGGGTAGGCAACCTTGGCTCTTTTATGACTCGTGGACTTCAACTCCCAGAATTCTGGCTCAGGAATTCTGGGAGTTGAAGTCCATGAGTCATAAAAGAGCCAAGGTTGCCTACCCCTGTGACTAGGCTAAGAAATCAGGAGGCTGTGAATTCCAGTTCTGTCATAGGCGCGAAAGTTAACTGGGTGACTGGGCAAGTCACTCCATCCCAGCCCAACTCACCTCACAGGCTTGTTGTTGTGGGTAAAAGAGGAGGAGGAAGAATTATTAGATATGTTTGCCACCTGTTCATAAAAATAATAAGGGGGTGGAATATAAATAAAACAACATAAATGATAAATAAATCCTCAGGAATTTTAAGAAGATTCAGCAATGGTCTTTTTTTTTTTTTTTAAATGGTAACAGTGGCACAAACTAGATGAACTGAGACAAAGAAATAATCCCTCTGGAAGTTGTGTGATGCTTTGCCTTGATTCACAGTAATCTAGGATTCTGCCTTTGCATTTCCTTGCAGCCTGCTTGCCTTCGGCTGCTGGCTATTTGAGAAGCTTCCTTTGTATCTGGCAAAAAGCACTGGTGCGAATGCAATGCAAAGTGTGAGCAGCAAATCTCTGCTTCTTCCATGGAGACTAAGCTCATTATGCTGCAGTCTTCTAAAACATGCCTAACCCCACCAATCCAAGCGCTGGATCTCAAAAGTGCTGAAGAGCATGGACACCCCAATTAGCACTTCCAATGTACTGTTGACATTTCTTGAGGTTGGCCCAACAGGAATAATTAGTTCTGATATATAACATGGAATCGTTTAAAAAAAAAAAGAAAGAAAAGAATAACAAAACAAAACAAAAAGCAGCAGGAATGCTTGGGTGAAAGCCTAGCTTAGTTTTGCACCTGCTAATGTGGAACCTTATTCTGTTCTTATTGTGTGCTCCGTTGAGGCATAATATTATTGGTGAACTGTGAGACCTATCAACTCTTAGATTTATCTTATGTAACTGATAATGGAAAGGATATGATTGAGTTAAATTTGAGGACTAGGTTAGGCATAATTTCTTGAGGTTTCTTTAATGCCCACGACATATCTTCAGCCTTGGAGGGTGTTTCAGATATTTCTGTTAATTATTATAAAGAGATGAAGCATTTAAAAACCTCCTTACTTTTAGCAGGGCAGAGCAAGAGTTCAACATCCCCTGCAGTAGGTTGCACAAGGTAGAATATAGGAACGCCCGTCTTTAATCTGGCACCCTCCTGAGCCAGCAATTACTGGCAGGAGATTCTGGAATTGTAATCCCAAAATATTGGGATGACAACAGATGGGAGAATGCTTAACAATGTAATAGAAAATAAATAAGGTGCTCTGGGTTATTGATTGTGTTCAGTTTCCAATGAGGTAAAAAGAAATTGAATTATGAAAACTCATAATTTTATTTGGATCTTAAAAATCAGTGTCCTAATAAGTTATCTTGTACAAAGTTGATTGATTTAACTGAATCAATTGGAAGGAACTGATATATATGTATATATATGGAAAGATGCCCAAACATTCATATTATCTTGTTTCGATCTCAATAGACTTTGCTGGCCACTGTCACATTCCAAAGATCTCTAGTGCTTTGTAAAACTTCTTTTTGTTTTGTAATCATCACCAAAATTCTGTAGGGTTTTTTGCCAGTATATGAAGAACAAAACTCTTATATTTTGGAGTGGATGATTCACTTGGAAGACTTTTATTCTTCATTCAAGTCTTTTATCTGCTTCTATCACATTTGTAAAGGCTATCTATCTGCTTGAAAGCATTGCTACTTATCTCACATGGTATTAGCATTTGGATTATAATTTTCATTACTTTGGTTTTACCCAATATAGTTTTGGATGTAATATTTTTTCCAATAAAGCTGTCTTATACTGTAGCTTTCTGGGTAGCAGTTTTGGGAAGTCCTATGTATAGTACAAATATACTGAGAGGCTAAAGAAAAAATCTAGGTATAAGGCTAACTTAATTCCTGTTAAATATGTTAAACCCCTGGAAGTTGAGATGAAAAGCAAAAGCAGAAGAGTGTTTTTATTAGAAGAATTGTATTGCTAAATTGTTGATAGGAGATGAGAAAGAACAACAGAATGAAAAGATGGCATTTAACTTTCACTCAAGGTATGGTCAGCCATGGTCATCGTATGTGATTGAAGCTCTATCTATTTTTTATATAGATTAAAAACATCTGACGCTTTGATCACATTATCATGACTGCCTTCTTGACTTTTTTGACCCTAACCTGAGTAAACTCCTGAGTGAAAGTTAAATGCCATGGTTGGGTTTTTAGACAGCAGGCCAACAAAAGTGGGGGCAATAGAAGACAAAGGGACCTGCAAGAATGAAGGCCTGGTCCACAGCCCAATAGACCAGTCAGGTCATCAAACTAGGACTTGGGTGGCTCAGGGGCTGTGGACAGTGACCTGGTGGGGAGATTTGAGGACAAGTGCTGGAATGACAGAGAGAGAATGAGGGAAGGAGAAAAAGAAAAAGAATGAACTATGATTGAGAAAGAGGAGAGAGTTTGACAGAGCGTAATGATGGACAATGAAAGAAGATATTAGATGGAGAATCATAGAACAGGGGTATGTGTGTGGGGGGAGGGATTTAAAAGAGCCATTTTCCTCCTTAGGAGAATACCAGGAATAGAAAGGGAAGCCTGCCACTCTAAAGGGATTGGACAGGATGATGAAACCCATTTCTTCCTGAATTTTAACTGAGAGACATAAAGGGACTGTGTGGAGGTAGGCTGTGGGAGGAAAGGAATCAGTGTAGTTAGTAAATTGTGAAAGGGAGACAATAGATAAGGGGGAGAAAATAGAGATCAGGATATAGCAGTGACAGTCATGGGAAAGCATGGTAAGAGATGGGAGATAGTTATTCCAGTGATTGAATATATACGTTTGATCATAATAAATACTTTTGGGATCCTTCATAAATGAAAAATAGGTTTCTGCGTATGCATGTATGTGTGTATTCCAAAATCTTTAGATGTAATAGAAGCTTGTCCATTTCAGTCAAATACCTTTCACTTTATTAAATGAGCATATGTAGTGAACCTTATCTAGCTTCAAAAAGCTAAGATTAGTATGACTCTAATTAGTAATTGAATGGAAAAACATCAACACATATGATAGTATCGGCTACATCGGGAACTAAAGAAATATCCTGGAAGAAGAAAATCACCATGAAATCATTGGGTGGTGACTTTGATTTGATTTGACTTAATTATTTATTTCACCTGAACTGTCATGTTCTATGTCAAACAGTAGTGAAAACAAGAAAAAATTTGGAAGAGGAGGTAGGTAATGGCTATGGAGTTCAGGTTTTACTAAGCCTCCATTTTAGCAAATGGAAAATGATCCAAGGAAACCATTGCCTTGGTAATTGTTCCTTTAATGAGCTTAGGGTCCAATGAAATAGTGGCACAAAGGGCCATGTAAACAATGAAGTTCTACTACCAATCAGCTAACAGCAAATTTGAAGAAGTTGTACCAAAGTGGACAGCAGTTGGGGGAGTTAATAGATCACAGGGACAAAAACTTCCAAGGAGAAGACTTGGAAGATAGAAAAACACTAAGGGGAAAAAGCCAGATCCTTTAGGAAAGGAACTGGAAGTTACTGTCCAAATCAGGAGAGTCAGTGGGAAGCATTTTGGTTTGGGGACAAACAAGCTCTCTTGACAGTAATCTGGGCTAGAATCTTAAGAACATGGATTAGAAGATTTCGATATAACCATTAGGAGAGAAGGATTTGCCAAGATCTCTCTGAATCTCTTAAGAAATTTGGCCTATCAAGAAGACTAGGTGAAGCCAGGCCTCAATTAGTGTCTGTGACTATCAGCCAAAAGAGGAAATAGGGGCCAGGGAAAAGCAATTTAATTGTACAAGTGGAATTTGATGCAATTCCATAGAAAGTCAAGGAAGATAATTGGATTTTGCTGTGTGGAAACTAATACATTTCCACCCAGTCTACATTTGGACTTCCCTTCTCTCTCTTCCAAATCCCATTTAGCATTTTGATACTCTAAACAAGCCAAAACATGAATATATATATATTTCTTCCTACCTTTTGTTTTGGTATTAAGAAAGATATTTTGCAGAGTCTTTCCATATATGTGCTATTCTCTATTCTCACATCCAGTGACAAATCAGCCAGGGGAAAAATAATGTATATTTTTCATTTTCCTGAGAGCAAAGGTAGTGGCAGGGGTTTTCAAAAGTGAAGGCCTTTTGTTTTTAATTAGGATGGGGTCTCTCTCGCTTTTCATCTTTCCAACAATTTGACAGAAAGTGACGGTTAGATCTAGAAGAATTTCTTCTTCCTTTACGTCTTATCCTTCCGCACTATAGTTGGTTGCCATGATAAGATTAAGGAGCATCTCTTCTTCCTTGCATTCCCATTCTTCCATACCAAGCAAATGAAAATCTGTTTGCCCCTTCGTTTATTTGAAACATTATATGTTGCTACTTCCATGTTGCAACACTAGGTAACTTACAAATGGCTGAATACAAGAAAATCCCAACAAAGACACAAGACGCAACACACAACACACAAAACTGTTTAGTCAAACAGCAAGTTATAGAAAGGCCTTCTCTCAGCAAAGACAGAAGTTTATCAATAGCATCTATCCCTTTCTATAATTCTGTGGAAAAAACCTAAAGCACGGTAGCTCTTTTTTGCGCCCCTTTTGATCTAATGATTTAGCAGCTAAGGAGCAGTGGACAAAATCCAGAGACTGCAGGAGCTCTGCTATGTAGAAAATGCCAGGATGGCAAAATGAGTTAAAGTTTTTAGAGCAGAATACTATACTATTTCAGTTTTGCAATCATAATTATTGAAATAATGCTTCCCAGCCAGCAAAACGCAAAAAAAAAAAAAAAGGATTCATTTGTGGCTTGAAGGCTTTTCCTTTGCATTTTTTATTATGCTATGAACCTGAAAATGAAGATAGCAAAGGAAGGGACATGAAACGATCATTTTTCACTTTGCCAAAATCACATGGCATTTTTTGGGGGGTAATTTGCTTTCTTTTACTTCAAGATGTTTGAAGAATTAAAACACAAACATTTCTATGTTTGTGTTTTTTAGTGGCAAAAACTATGTTGTTTTTATGTATTGTTTTTCATTAGGGGCGAGACATAAATAAAGAATAAGACCAAACTACTAAAATAAATTATGATTGAGAGAAGTAATAAATCTAACATGAGAATAAAAATATAATGAGAATACTTTTTTCCCTGCATAAATATAAATCCAGTCTGCAGTCTAAAATCCAGTTAATTGGACAACTACTACAGGAGTCAGTCTTAAAAGCCATTCGAGAAATCTCTTTCTACTCAGGGATGACATTCAAATATCACACAAAAGATCTGACAAATGACCTCCCTCATATCTTATTTATGCTTATGGGAGAAGATATCGTGGGAAACCTCACTCAGAAAAGAATCACATCTAAATTCATAAACCTGTTAAAGGCACGAAGGGGCTCTGACCTTGCACCCAGTCCTACGCTTACAACTGTTCTCACATTTCTGTAGGATGGGCCTGCTAACTAACTCCTTGTGGTATCACACTTTATCATACCTCACAGGAAATCTTGGTGTGGTTCACTGAGACGTCCAGTTTCAAATGCACTTCCATGGCAAGGATGAGACACTGGATCTCCAAGGCAAATGCTTTTGAAATCTGCAGGGAAATTCTCTTTTGTCCTCCTCCCCCGAGAGAAATGAAAAGTCAATACATGAAATATGAGCATTTTTTCCATATGTCTTACTTCTTGCAGTGAGAAGTCTCCAGCAGAT
The DNA here is from genome assembly GCA_034064705.1 of Bothrops alternatus. Lineage (NCBI taxonomy): Eukaryota > Metazoa > Chordata > Lepidosauria > Squamata > Viperidae > Bothrops > Bothrops alternatus. The sequence goes on along the minus strand of JARGCV010000049.1, from coordinate 13,035,062 downwards.
TGTACTAATCACAAATATTGAACAGCTAGCTGAGAGAGACAGGGCAACATACCAATTTTAAAAATCGACTAAACAAAAGGTGGAGTTTACTTTTTTACATGGATGCTAGTAGCATATGCCTCTCCTTCCTTTCAGTTAATATGATCAAGACAGTTCAACAATTTTAAAATATCAACATGGAGATACCAAGTTGGCTTCCTTTAAATGAGAATAGCCATTCCTGAAACATCTTTCACCCCAGCTGCCACCTATCAAAAGACAGTTTGAGAACTTTATTCTCTGCAAGAATTGATGTGAAACAGTCTTGTTATTTACTTCTACAAGTAATGAAGCCTTCAAAAGATAATCCAAGAATGTTAAATGATATAAAAAATATGAACTGGGTGCCCATACACCTATTTCAGTGTTGGTGAGATTATGGACCCAGTGACCAACCCCAATAAAACTTGACATGGAAGCTGTCATTTGAGCTAATTTTGATTTCTGCATACATTTTCTAAGGTAGCCCCACATGCAGCATTTATGATTGATTAATGCAGAGTTATCAGAATGTGGCAGGTGTAATAGCACTACTTGGAAGCATAGTTATTCTATGGGAGAACGTTTTCAAAAGCAAACTCTAGCATCGTCCTGAATTTATTGCTCCTTCAGTTTCAAAACAAAAACAGTTTTAATAACTCAGATAGAATATAGCCTCTCATCTGGACTGTTAAGTGATCAACTCCACAGGTGATTAACTGCGAAAGCTGTGTACTATAGTGGTGTAGAGTTATAGGTCTATACTTAAATTTTAATTTTGGATATTAGTATTACTTAACAGGCTTTACCTGGGTTCCATTATCTTAATCCCAAATGTGTTATGAATTCTAGACTTATTGATGAGAGGAATAATATTGCAATCACTTACCAATTAGAGATGAAGTCTCATTGCTTCTGAATAAATGTATATATGATTGTGTAAATTAGGTAAATTCATGCTTGCACTGTGAATTTAGTAAAATTCATTTGTACATTCAAAACTGAAAAGGTGAGTTATTGAATTCCATACTATTAATAATATTAGCCTTTGTTGTGCTGATGTTGTTTTAGTAAATAAACTGACAAAAGGTGATCCAAACTAAACCAGGCTCAGGGCTTAACAAAGGAGAATGGTTTACTACTTTGGCCCATTCTTTCTTTGATCCGAATCAAGGGCCCTTGAACATGGAGCCAGTCTGGTCCAGTGGTTAAGGCATCAGGCTAGAAACTGGGAACCTAGGAGTTCTAGTCCTGCCTTCTGCATGAAAACTAGTTGGATGACTTTAGGTCAGCCTAAGCCCAGCCCACCTCACAGGATTGTTGTCCTGATGAATATGAGGAGGAAGGGATATTACGCGTGTTCATCACCTTGAATTATTTACAAAAATAATGAAGGTGGAGTACAAATAAATAAATACACTCTGTAGTGGGAAGAAATTGCTTACTGTCTCCAGGATTTATAAAGCTGCCCGGACAGAGTTTAATTCCAGTTAGTAGGATTCAGTTTGCTTACTTACAGTTTGGTATAATTCCTAGGAAAAGTTAATACATGATCCTGAGGAAACAAATGACAATAAAAAGTGTCCAGATATAGCAGCCTTCAGATTCCTGCCTTCATGAAGACTCTTGTCATCAGCAAACACTATCTGCAAAATGTCGGTAAGCTTAAATGATACATAGCCTTCCATCTTCTGAGCCCTTCCAGCAAACACATTTTTTAACCACATGGATTGCTTTCTTGTGCACATAATCTGAGATGGTTACCAAGTCTTGCCAATGAATGACAAATCTACATACACGTCATGTCAGCTAGCAAGATTTTGCGGACTTAATTGCTTTGGCTCCGGGCATTCTGTGTCAAAATGGAGTGTTTTATGTCCTGCGTGTTGCTCCTCTTTTTTTTTTTTACAACAGTTAAATAATTCTGTAATTTGCCTGTTTTCTTTCTAATGCATTGTCCATTAAGTTATTTAATAATTTATGCTATAAATCTCACCACACAACCTTAAATAGCATATGGAGACTGCTCAGGCTGTTATGTCTAGAATCAACAAGAGCATCAACATACTTTTCATACCAAGCTAGGAACTTTCTAACTTGGTTTTTCTTTTCCTTTCGGCCAGTGGGTGGGTTGAGACAGGAATGGGTACTTACTGAGTTTGATATGTAGCAGCAAGGACCTTGTTAGGAAAGAAGAGTTTGGGGCACATGTCAAGGGCCCCACTCAGCAGAATGAACAGAAGAATATCTATCACAGTAGGACATGCTTACTACAATTAGATTAAGTGAAATAATGTGTGTGCTTGTCTATAGATTTCCCACCTCCCCTTTTTTAATAGCAGGGCTTACAATTACTTAATTATTGCCAGTGTTCTGCAATCTATTTTGAATGGAATTTGCCAAGACTGATTTTTTTTTCTCCCAATGTAATAAGGGCCTCTGCCATTCTTGCCTTCTTTTACTCTCTTCCCTGGAATTACAAGTTACAAGAATTTGTAGGGTATGGACGGTCTCAGTTCTTGTAGACAAGAATCATCTCGTCTTCTAACTCAGGGATGGATAACCATAGAACCCCACACATGCAAGGGTGATAAAGGAAATGACACACCATGAGAAAGCAGCACAGATGAAGCTGCTGAGCTGTTTCGTTTTTCCAGTTTTGGAGGATTGTTGATTTAAAAAAAAAAATCATTAGGCCAAGAAGACACTTAACATCCTTCTCTTTTTCATAAATACAAGATTTTGCTCCAAAATATTAATACTTTGGTCACATGATCTAGGAGGGCTTTGAAGATCACAAAATGGGGTTGTCTATAGGTTGTCCGTTCATTTAAACCAGCGGTTCTCAACCTGTGGGTCGCGACCCCATTTGGGGTCGAACGACCATTTCACGGGGGTTGCCAAACACCGCAGTCCCCCATTTTTTTTGGGGTCGTCCATTTTTTTTTGGTTGGCCATTTTTTCCCCCTTTGCAATGCGGGCCATCGCACCGCGCATGCGTGATGCGGGCCAGCTATTTTTTTTTGGTCGGCCATTTTTTTTGGGGGGTGGCCATTTTTCCCCCTTTGCCATGCGGGCCGTCGCGCCGTGCATGCGCGATGCGGGCCCGCCATTTTTTTTGGTCGGCCTTTTTTTTTGGGTCGGCCATTTTTTCCCCTTTGTGATGCGCCCCGTCGCGCCGCGCATGCGCGATGCGCCCCGTCGCACCACGCATGCGTGATGCGGGCCGGGGTTGAGCCCCGGAAAAGGTTGAGAACCGCTGATTTAAACCCTAACAAATTAAAATTTGTAATACAACTTGCTGGTATTTCTAATATCTTTACTCTTGCTGTCTTCGTATCACTTGCCCTATGTCTCTGTTCTTGTATATGCTAGCATGCTTCTGTCTAACCTACAAAATCATGGCTTTTGCCTTCTGTTGAGTTTTTCAAGGTCAGTTAGGATAGTTCCTCCAGTACTCCTTATCTTTATTGGGTCCTTCCATACTGATCTGCCTGTCTAGGTCACCTTAAATCTCTCTGTGAAAGAAAATCCTAAGTTGGATACATTTTAGGATGCAAAGCGTCAGTCCTTCAGGACAATCAGACTAGGAAACCAAAGTTAGGAATGCTAATACTACTTTTACTATAAGCTTATATTAACAACATTTTGGAAGTCAGAATATATCCCTCCCCCCTTTATGTTCATGAGAACCTGGGAGAATCCTGTGTAAGACACTTTCTTAAATTACATTTTTGCCCCAGATTCAGATTTTTTTCACCCCCAACCATTGTTTTGGTTGCAGCTATTCCTCCTGTCCTCAGAGTTATACCTTTTTTCCCATTACATAAAAGGTATTCAGAGCCAGTTTTGTCTAAGAGCCAGTTTGGTCTAGTGGTTAAGGTGCTGGCCTAAAAAACCATGAGCCTGTGAGTTCTAGTATCACTGTAGGAATGGAAGCCAGCTGGTTGACTTTGGGCCAGTCACACTTTATCAGCCAAACTCATCTCATTGGGTTGTTGTTGTGGGGAAATCAGGAAGAAGAAGGAGGATTAGATATATTTGCTGCTTTGAGTTATTTGTACAAAAATAATAAAGGTGAGAAATAAATTAATGTTACATTTCTGACTTTGCTTGTGGAAAGCTGGCTGGAAGGTTGCAAAGGAAGGTTGCAATCCCACGATTCCAGAATGGCTACAACCATTGTAAATATATGCTGGTTGCCAAGCACCCAAATTTTCACCATGTGACCATGGGGATGTTACGACAGTCGTAAGCGTGAGGATCAGTCAGAAGTCATTTTTTTCAATGCCACTGGAACTCTGAACAGTCACTAAATGAAAGGTTGTAAGACAGGACTACCTGCAGGTTAAATGGCCCTATAGCTGAAGCTAAGATGGCCTAAACTTGAATGACTAATGATTTGGAAATCTCACTGGGAGGTAAGATAGCGAGGGAATAGATAGGGAGGTAATAAATATTTCTATGCGTTTCCTTCTGGTTCCTTCTAAATGACTTAAAGCCTAGCATGTGCTATTCTAAGTTGTCTGGAAGAACATAAGGAGTCAGTAAATAAATAACAATAGCAATAGCACTTAGACTTATTTATCATATATACCACTTCATAGTGCTTTATAGCACTCTCTAAGCAGTTTACAGAGTTAGCATGTTGTCCCCAACAATCTGGGTCCTAATTTTATCGACTTCAAAAGGATAGAAGGCTGAGTGAACCTTAAACCGGTCAGGATCGAACTCTTGACTGTGAGCAGAGTTAGCCTGCAATACTGCATTCTAACCACTGCGCCACCAGGGCTGCAATAAAAAGATGCAATCAATGACCAGCAATGATCATCCACTGATTTTGGAGAAGATATCCCTTGGTGGGTTCACACATTGGGTGAAATCATAAAGTAGGTTATTTAGCTTGGATTTAGTAGATTCATTGTACCCAGCAACTCTGGTCTTAATCCAGGGTTTACTTGATATGATTCCAGGCAATTGCGGCTTGTTCAATATTCTACCGCCAAAATAAAAAAAATAAAGAAAACGTTGTTTACCGAGTGATTCTTCAGTTAAAACAAAAATTTCGTTGCATTTCTAAAAATTCTTGAGTTACAATAAACTAGTTTTGCCCGCATTTCTTTTACAGTCCTATTTTTTTATGTCTGAATAATCCAGTGCTTGTTTAATTCCACTTTTCCCATTTAGATCAGATGCTTAGGGTTGTTGTTTTTTTTTTTAGCTCCCTCCTTCTTTATCATATTGGCACCAAAGCTAGGAGTCTTTTAAAAAAAAAGTATGTTGGGAAATAAGACTCCCCAAGGTCTGTGAATTATAGAACAATGTTGAGCTAAGCTTGGCTTAACAATTCCTAATTAGAAACTCCCTGATCATTTGCTAATTTTTGAGATAGTCTTTGGTAATTAGAACAGTGCGCCTCACTCTGCCAATAAAGCAGAAGAGGAAATTTGCAAGGTGTCAAAATCAATTATCCATTTGGATCATCGGGTTTATAAGCCTTTCATCCTCCCTGATGCACGGCTCCTCAAATACATTTTGGTAACAAAATAACCTGGGACCATCAGCCACCCACGTGAAGGAGAGGTTGCAAGGGCGGCTCCCGGTCATGTTCTTGTCCTGAATTTAATTTTACATTGATAATTAGGCTCTCCAAGCCACCTGATATTTTTTTTGACCAGCAGGAAACAAAACCCCCACTGGCTGACTCAGGGGAGAGAAACACACCGCTCCTGCGGTGCTCACAACATGGCTTCACAAAGAGTGAAAACAAGAGCTGTGGCAAATTGGATCATCCTACAAGTTTCGACTGGCCCATTGTGTACAAGTAGTGAATTGAGAGCTGATATTTCTGAGAACCATTTATTAGCAAAGCTTGGGTCTGGCTTGCTCTTTGTCATATTCTTTGGCAAACAGCTTTTTACCAGTTTGGATGAGCAATCTCTGCCACTTTATGTAGGGCAAGCATAAGAGAGGCAGGGAGTGGATCCTTGGGGGGGGGGAATTATTGTGAGTGGACGCTTGCAACGATTCAGGCTGAAAGCTTGGGCAGTTGGCTGACCTGCTCCCTCAGCAGTTAAAAACACTGGATGCATCTCTGATTATATCGTTTGAAGTAAAGCTAATGGGAAGCATTTGCAGGCACTTGCTGTAACACAAACAGTGAGAGAAAGGGGGGGGGAAGCAGAAAGGTATTTTGATATTTCCTTCTTTTGGCGCCTGGCTTATTAGTATTTTAAACAATGACGTCCTAGGGACAGTGATCAGTTCTAATCATGTAGTGCAAAAAAGGTGCGAAAATAGGAGGCTGTGACCAGTTAGCAGAAATCATAGTTAGACATGCTGAGACCTGCCAGGCTATGCCAAATTGGCTATCTCATATTGAATGGCTGATACCCTGGCTAAGTTTCTTTTTCTAAAGTCGCAGGGAGATAATGGGATGGCTGTTTCATTATTGCCCCCCACTCCCAGCCCTCAGTCATACCTTACACATTTCAGATTTGGATCTAGGAAAATACAAAAATCGGGGAATGGGGGTTGAGGGAAAGAAAGAGATTTTTTTTCTTACCATCTTGCGGATAAATACTTGTATGGGAGTTATATATATATTTTAAAAAGTCCTAACAAGATTCTGGGCATGTTTACAGTGCAAACAGTTATATTGTTGCTAGGCATACCCCATGCAACTGTTGGGTAAGAATACATATTAATATTTATCCAAAATGGTCCACTTGACGTATGTAATATACGATGTAAGTGCAGAATGAGGGGCTTTGTTAAATGCAATGCAGAAATCTTACAATTATTTCAAGTCATTCTCTGGATTGGAAGTAAGGTTAAGGGCACTATTATGACTGACCTAGATGTATGTGTGTGTGTGTGTGTGTGTGTGTGTGTGTGTGTGTGTGTGTGTGTGTGTGTAGGGGGATGAATTACTAAGGTGACCAGTGTTTTTACAATGAAAAGGAGGACACAAATAAATTGAAGAAAAAATATCATAAATAAAAGAAACATTTTATTCATTGCAACAATAATACAGACAACTTACGTGTGCAAAGTTTGCCGGTCGGGTGTTTTGGTGCGCTCAGCAGCAATTCCTATTGGCTTTCGAAAGCCAATAGGGGGAGTAGCACAGCTCAGGCAAAAGTTGAAAAAAAAACCCATCAAAAAAAGGTGCCGGAACGCCGTTCTGAGCATTCTATGAGGGGGAAAAAAAAGCCCTGCGGATTAATCTTCAAATATCGAAAAGAAGAACATGAAGGAGGACACTTTTCGAGGGAGGACAGAACTCACAAAAGGAGGACTGTCCTCCCTAAAGGAGGACGGCTGGTCACCTTAGAATTACATGACCTTGTCTTTCCTTACCAGCAGAAGCAATCCATTTATTTAACATGTTAGCCATCTTATGATCCAAAATGATTCTGGGCAGCTTTGAGACTAGGCAAAGCTAGCTTTACTCGTTCATTGCAGAAGGGGAAGCGAGTCCTAGGAAGCGTCTATGGAGATTCTCAGTCATCCAGGCCATAGTTATCCCAAAGGTGCTTTTTCACGAGGCAGCTGGACTTTCTTGTTTTTCTCTGAAGATGTTTCACTTCTCATCCAAGAAGCTTCTCCAGCTCTGACTGGACGGTGGGGAAGGGAAGGATTTATACAGCCAGTCAGAGCTGAAGAAGCTTCTTGGATGAGAAGCGAAACATCTTCAAAGAATAACAAGAAAGTCCAGCTGCCTCGTGAAAAAGCATCTTTGGGATGAGTCCCAAGAAAGACTCTGTGACGTACTTTCTAGGGGGGGAATAATATTTTTTATTTATTTTATTCGGATTTGTATGCCGCTCCTCTCCGAAGACTCGGAGCAGCTCACAACATATATATAAAACAATTTCAACTAAATCCGAACAAAAAACATTAAAAATAAAACCCCATACATACTCATCAATCACACCACAATCAATAATCATCCCCAGGCCTGGCGGCAAAGGTAGGTTTTTAAATTCTTTCGGAAGGCCGGGAGAGTCGGAGAAACGCGGACTTCAGGAGGTAGTTGGTTCCAGAGGGCGGGCGCCACAACAGAGAAAGCCCTCCCCCTAGGGCCCGCCAGATGACATTGTTTCGCTGATGGGACCCGGAGGAGGCCGACCCTGTGCGCTCTCACCGGTCGTAGAGAAGTATGTGGCAGAAGGCAGTCCCGTAAGTATGCTGCTTTTCTCTAGCATACTTCCATTGGCACTACAGTATGGTTCATAAAAGAAAAGCATTCACCTGGCACCACGTATTAAGAAGAGAGAGGCAGAGAAAGCATCCACAATGGTCCTGTGCCTTTTTCAGAAAATGATCATCCATTTGAACGGTTCTTAGAGAGCAGGCCTGCATTGGGATGACAGTCAGAAGAAGGCCTTCTGTCTAAGGACAGTTTAAGGTCGGTTGAGAGTTGTCTGCTTAACTTTACAATAGACTACAGATCAACTGGCTTAAGGTAAAGACCTTGAAACATTTCACCAATAGTTATGAGCACCACTAGGCAAGCAGGTACACAGTTCAACTCTTTCAAAGTATTGCTTCAGAGCAGCCACACTGATAGCTCAATTTCCAGAAATCTTGATTTTACAGTGTGATCCTAGGCTAAACTCATGTTACTGTGACATTTATAGTGGTCACCCCTTTCCCCTCTTCTTCAAAGACCACTCTAATACTTCTTGGTTCCATTATCCCTTGTTCTAACTTACTTCAATGACCATTTTAGATTTCTAATGAAAAAAAAATCTAATTGTGTACAGCTTTCTAGTATCCCAGGCATGGATTGGGCACACAGAGACTCCCTTTGAAAATGAATGGTTCTTTTTAAGGCAAAGTGCCTCTTGGAACCTTACACACACAATGCATGCACTTAACCTAAAAATAACAATGCTCAGATTGCCAATATATTCAGCAATGTAGTTGTGATGATATTACAAGTTGACACACATGAATTTACTGGCAATAATTCAGTTACAGGGAATACAGCACTTCATGAAAATATTTAATTATGTTTCATACAAAGGTGAACAGTTCATCTCTTCTGTACTCATTGCTATAGCATGGATTATGGTTAAGTTTTTCAGACTGGAAATTTCATTTTCTTTCCGTTTTTCAATAGCATAGTATTTGTTCTTCCTTCCTTCAAAGAGATAAATTTTGCTCCAACTAACTTTTGGTCTACTTTTATATGGTTTAAACATGCTGAATGGGCACTGAGGTTGTAATCCTCCAGGTTGATTCTTAGGTGCATCTAAAAATTAACTCTTCAAATGTATCTAAAGTTGGTTTAGGCAAGACAAGCCTAGAAATACCTGTGAATCTTGATTCAAATACTTCATCAATCCACTGCAGTTTATTCTTATGTAAGCTTGTTTAGGCTTGTAATTGAAAGGTGCAAAATCCTCTTCTATTTTGATTCTATTTCTCTATTGTAACTTAAAGTATTTTCTTTGTTGTTCAGCCACTGTTGAAGTGCTCTTTTTTGTTATATCAGCACAATGATGGATGTTTAGAAGATTAGAGGACTGGAGGCTAAAACATAGAAAGAACGGTTGCTGGAATTGGGTATACCCAGTGCTTTTTTTCTGGGGAAAAAAAAAAAGGTGCTGGAACTCATACACGTCATACAACCCGCCTTGCCTATCCTACAAGGTTCCATCCCCAAAAGGTGCCAGAACTCCATTCTGGGCGTTCTTTGAGAAAAAAAAAAAGCCCTGGGTATATCTAGTTTAATGAAAAGAAGGACTAGCAGTGACATGATAGCAGTGTTCCAGTATCTAAGGGGCTACCACAAAGAAGAGGGAGTCAAGCTGTTCTCCAAAGCACCTGAAGACAGGAGAAGAAGCAATGGATGGAAACTAACCAAAGAGAAGCAATCTAGAACTAAGGAGAAATTTCCTGACAATTAGAACAATTAATCAGTGGAACAACTTGCCTCCAAAAGTTGTGAATGCTCCAACACTGGAAGTTTTAAAGAAGAAGATTGGAAAAACATTTGTCTGAAATAGTACAGTTTTTTTCTGCCTGAGCAAGGGGTTGGACTAGGAGACCTCCACGGTTCCCTCCAGCTCTTATTCTGTATTTTGTAAGACGTAAGTCACCAGGGAGATAACATCTACAGTAAATCTGAAATCATGTCTAGGAAAAGGGTAAATGGATCTTATCATCATGGCTTCAGCTGGAAGTGTACATATTACACACAAAAACACCTTGTTCTTGAATAATTTGGGAAAGAATAATAATCCAGCCTCAGCATGTAACCTGACATCTCATGTACTGTTTTGGCATTTCAGTTTAGACTTATATGTGACATTTTCGCTTGAATTATGGCTTTAAAAAATTTAGAAACAGCAAGAGCACATCATCCAGCTTCTTGTTTGATGTAGAAAATGAGAGGCTACAATACTCCCAATAAATGGATGCTCCATCTCTATTAGAAGGAAAATCTTACCACTCTCCAGCTTGTTGGTTCCATTATTACAATGCTTTTCTGGCACAAAATTTATCCTAATAATCTCCTTAATGTTCCTGTCCTGTTTTACACTTCTGCTGCCTAATTAAATGTTTAGACCTGCTGCTATATCGATCCCCCCAACAGTGATTAAATAGACACGATAATCTTTCTCCATAGCTTCATTTTTGCTAGTGAATGAGTATCTTTTTAGACTACAGGAGAATTTATTTTTGGCCTGGCAAAATGAAACAATAAAAAATACTTTAGTCCTTACTGATACAGAAGGCTAAAGATTTTCTCCATTCCAATTTAGAAGAAAAAGACTGACGTGAGTTTGAGATTCATGTAATTAGCCCACACTTTTATTTAATATGCATGGATTATTGAGTTACAAAAGTAGAGGGAAGAGGAACAGAGGAAGCCCATCTTCCTGGGCTGATTAACTACATTTGTTTTGGATTTCTCAAGCTATCACCATAGCTATATTTGAAGATGGAACTATCTTCTTGTATTAAGAGTAACGTTTTCCAGATTCAACAGTTCTCCAGTACTTAGAGGAGCTCTCTATTCCACTTAGTCCCAGATGTAGCTGTGTCTCACTGCATATTCTGTGGCTCTCAGGACTGCTTAATAAGCTGATCAGACACATAAATTCAACTGAAGAAGGTTTGAGTGACAGGCGGCAGAAACATGTATTGTAAAATCAGGTCCAAAGTTTCTGCCAATTAGGTTAGAAATTGGTCCAGTTACAAATCTATCCCTCTGCTATGGATATTATTTCTCCCAGATACCAATCCAACTATGAACATGACAAAAAATTAATTCTGTGGAATCCAGTTTTTCCACTCTCACAGGTTAATGTCTTTCCTTGCCTCTTTACTATTGATAGCTTGTTGAATGTATTGGTAAACACCAGAATAAACAAGCACACACATTGGAAGGATGGAACTTGGGTGACTGTATGGATTGCTTTACTGAAACCTTTGTATGTGTTTTACTGACAAAATAAGGCACTGTTGTAGATTGGTACAATTGTACAATTTCTTTTGATTAAAAGCGTATCACAAAGATATCTACATAATTTTTCTTACAGTAGTTTATCATGAATATAACGTGGCTTTGTTAGCCATAAATTCAAAGTATATTTTTATACTTTATTGCAATATTTCAATAATATACATATGCAAATTTAAAAAAATCATTGCTTATTTCCATCAAGTTGGATGAAATTACAATATTTTCCATAGAACTATAACTTTGAATAATGTGAATCTGAATAATGGCACCATTTTATGGGATTCACCCTAATTGAGACTTACCTGTAATTCATGTTGAATTTAAGCAGATTTTTCCAAATAAACGGCTGGAATGATATGTGGGAATGACCTTAGGAGACAGAGTAGAGACACAACCAAGGGTCAGATAATACATAATTTATCATGCAGCATGAATTGGATGTGGTAACTGGCTCAGATGGGACCCTCACTAGTTTTTTGAGTTGTAAAGGGGGTGGGGGGAAGAGGTGTACTTTCAGATTCTCGATAATGTAACTGTTGAAAGAAAAATCTTCATCAGGTTCCAGTCCAAGCTGGGAATAAACAAAATGGAGACTACTTTAGAAAGAAGGTTGTAGTTTATTGAAGAGCAAAGCCAGACAGAAGCGTGGCTCTGGGAAAGCTGACCACATGGAGCAGGGAGTGGTGGGTTTTTATACCTTCTTGGGCTTTTGTATTTGGAGTTGTTCCTGTGGCATGAACTTTGACTTGAGGTTCAGTGTGCCTTTCTGGTATTCTGATGGTGTTGGGTTAATCCGATTATGTCCTAAAGGTCATATCCTGCTTCCCTGGGGCTGTGGCTGACGGCTATGTCCTGTGTTGGGTTTTTTGGGGTTAGGGGTTGTTAGTTCTAGGGATCTTTGTACTTCTAATCCCATCAGCTCTAAGCTTCCTGGCTCCAGTCTTTCTGACAGGATTATGATATCTGCATTTCTACAGAGTTGGTTTCTGCTTGGGGGAGGGAGGCTTGGGGCTATTAAGAAAAACTGGGCATGCTTTTCTGCCTTTTTAAGATCCTTTGAGAAAATACAATATTCTACCTTTTTAATATTTCTTTCTCTGGGGTGGGGGTGATTTCCCACATAACCTTACAATAAAATGAGAATTAGCTCATCTGGCTGTGCTTCCTGTCTGGTCTATCTCGCAAGCTGACAATGGCTGACAGATAGATAGATGCATTTGATTGCAACTCTTATTATGGTGGGTTTGGGTGAGCAGAAAGGGGATTTCACTCATCTAAAGGATACTTGGGGGAGGTCTTGTACCAGCATTTCCAAGTGCAATTGCTCAGGAAGAAGCTGAGACATCATTGCTATCCTTGCTGAATTTTTGCCAAGCAAATCTGATGCTGGGTGGGTTGATCATGCCATCCTATGCTGAAAGAACAAACCTTGCCAATGCCTGGTATGTTGTGGATGTGTGCCTGTGTACATGTTTGTATCTATATCCTGGCATGGGTGGGAGAAATAGCCAGTTTCTAATTGTCTTTGCTCAACTTCTCGCGGGAAAAAAAAATCTTGCAAAGTTGGAATTGATTGATTGAACTTTTTAGTCCCACCCAGCCTGCCGTTACCACTGCAGCCACGCCCACCCAATGGGCCACACTCGGCCAATGGGCCACACCCAGCCAATGAGCCACATCCACCCGGCACCTGAGGATGCATAAGTGGGTTTTGGGTTGCAGTTGGGCACTCGGTCTCTAAAAGGTTCGCCATCACTGGTCTATACAGTTATGCAATTAGATATTGGCATTGTGATTGCATTTGGGCTGTTAAAACGCCAATGCCATCTAGTACAAAAGACATGATTTTGGTAGGTGTTAGGTTCACTCAGGTATCTTGCCAGCTTGTGCATGATTTTGCAGCCATGATTATGCAGAGTGTCAGGAGAACTTTATATAAAAACTTAACCTCAAGAAATAAGAGAGGAGGAGGGAAAGTCTCAGTGAAAAGCTATGCCAGCACATTATCTAATTCTCAATGTAAAATAATGCAGGGGTGTGGAAGATGAACATCTGATTTGTCACATCTGATACACTAATGTTTTATCCAAAAGGAAAAACACATTGTAACATGCTCAGTCATCTGCATAAACACCACCTGGCCCTTTGCAGGCATCTACTCAAATTACAAAAGTTAACGGCAGCCTATTTGAAGCCATTTCACTGATAGGAATTGCAAGCTCTTTGCTTTCGCTTTTACTCCCCCCCATAATATTTACAAGGCTATTAATTATACATTAGAGTCTGGGTTGGACTCTAAAGATACAATTCCAGGCTGCGTGATTTACAGTTGTCAATATGTCTTTGAATGCATATTATGCCATTGGCCATTGAGGGTTATACATCTGTATTTGTTTTAATAGCATAAGACAAACATAAGAAACACAGAAAAACCCTGGATTAGTCGAAGATGATTTTCTAACAGTTTTAGGTATATGAGGCGCACAATGTAGCACTAATTTATGTACCCCTAATTCCGATAGTAATCAATGGTCAGCTATTTATTGTTTGAAAAAGAATTATTAAACAATGTACTACCCAGCAAAATTATCTATTACTGCATTTAACATCCTGGAAGTTCTGATGTACTTCAACAAAATTAGTTAATTGTACAATGTACTGACATTTAAAACAAACAAATATTTTTTTAAAAAAGAAAATACTGATTATAGTAGCCCTGAACTGAAAGACCTACAGAGAGAGGCAGAGGGAGAGGGAGAGAGAAAGAGAGGCAGAGGAAGAGGGAGAGATTATAGAATGACATTTTGGAAGAATCCTAGATTAGATTGGACATTCTATAGGTTAATAAAAATGTACATGTTTATGAAATAACTGGGTTATCTCTGAGATAAGTAGAATAGAAAATTCTCTCTATTATTTGTCCCTGAATATAGCAGGTTTTTTGGTCTGTCTGTCTGTCTGTCTGTCTGTCTGTCTACATATATATATATATATATATACACATCACACATCATTTTGAATAGACAAATCCTGATATTATGGGCTACCACCAGTATTATCTGGTAAAATTATCTGATTCTCTGCCCATAGTACAATAACATCCAGGAACTAGAGATATTAAAATGCACATACATCAGTAAGGAAAAAGAAGAAAGAAATTTACATGAAGTGTGAACTGCCAGGTATAGAGAGGTATGTTTCATACATGCCTGGTCCTTTGCCCAGATTTTAGATGGACAGATGTGATGGGTAAGAAGCAAAGAGTGGTGGTTGTCAGTTTTGATTCAAAAGTCTCAAAAGTACCCCACCACATACAGCCTGGGAAAGTTTTTGGCTACAGGATGGTTCTGGCATTTCGAAAAACATCATGATTTAATAGAATGAGAAAAAAAACCAGGTGCCTGTGACCTCTGACCTGGCAAAGGTTTCTTAATGCCAATATTTTAGCCATCTAGCCGAATGTTTGGCTTATCATATAGCTTGTGTGGGCTATATCACAGTAAACAGTCAGAATGTGGTAGGAGGTAGCCATGGAGTCTTAGGCTGCAACGATAGAGTACCAAACTGAAAGTCTCCATTCAGTAACGAAACGCATTAAATGAAAAGGACAATTTGGTTGTTCCCAAAGCAATCTGCCTTCCAAAGTGCTGTCTGGGTAAAATAAATAATGGCCAATAGATTGCCTTATATACCACCCATGCCCTTCATGAAGAAAAGGTAGGTTTGAACTCATGGGAACTGTCAATAAATTAACCCGTTGACTAATACTGAGGATGGCAGGCTGTTGATTGTAACACTCTACATGACTGAAGTGGTATTATTGACGGAGAAGTGATTTCAGGGCAAACAAAGGAATACGTGACAACATCTTGGCTGACTGAAGACCTCTCATTTTTGTAAATGAAAAAGTCTGTATGTTGCAATTATTCAAAGATTTACATAACGATGTTTTAGTATTGGTTCGACAGATCCCATAAAGCTCAGACCATGTGATCAACCCGTCCCTTTCCAGCAAACCCATTCCTTGCTAATCATCCACCATAGATGAAACCAAAAAATACGTTCCCAAGTCATTATATTTACATAGCTAGAATTATGGTCCTTTCTCCTAGGGTCATGCCTTCCCTCCATCAAAAAAAAAATATCATTTCAAGGCTGATAGAATAAACATTTCTCTCTGGAGCATCATTTTCTTTCTTTCTAAAGGAAAATGATTGTATTTGTCAGGAGCTCTCTCTACAAAGTCTTCCTTAGAAGCTATCCATCAAGGCCTCCTGATGGCTTGTTATCTTTCTGGCACCATAACTGCTGCCTTTTGGGAAGAAAGGAGAAATTAGAAATCATTTGCCATAAAAGCCTCTTCTCCCCCCCCCACTCCTTGTTTCATAAGAGCTGTTGTCTTTCACTGACCCCCTTTTGAAAGTTGAAATTTTGTATGAGAGAGGGGAGGAGGGACGCTCCTCTTGAAAGGGGGAACTCTGTCTTGTCTTTAATCTAAGGGCAGAATAAGAACCTTAGTAACTGTCTCTAGTACCACTTTAATCAACTTGATGCAGCCTGCTAGGCTATAGGCTTTCTGAGAGTACAAAGAGACACTCCAGTTACTTCCTCAGGACTTTTGACTAGAAAAGAAATCTCTATGAGATAAGAGATCAGGTCCAAGAGGAGCTGGTGATAGGGCACACGGGTGCATGGAGAGTGCCTGGAAATGATGCTGCGGTGTTGTGTCAGGAGATGTTCAATGGCAAAAGACAGCTGGTCTCTTCACTGAGCTTAATTTTCGTTATCATGAGGTTGTACAAAAGAAGGATACCAGGATGGACAATTGTTGAGTTCAAAGACAGTTTTTTTTCTTTAAAACCCCTCTTTATTCTAAAGATTGTGCAGCCACAGAGCTTAAGATATGTATCACTGTCCCTTTCATTTCATCCTTCTGAAAAATCAAAGGCATGGGAGAAGAGAAAAAAAGGTGTGTGTTTTTATTTTATTTTTCCAACGAGTCTGCCTGTTTGAAATGGCATTGTGTTTGTGGGTACGGTTTCCCAATATTGCTTTTGAGAAGATTTGAGAGAGAGAGAGAGAGAGAGAGAGAGAGAGAGAGAGAGAGAGAGAGAGAGAGAGAGAGAGAGAGAGAGAGAGAGAGAGAGAGAGAGAGAGAGAGAGAGAGAGAGCTAGGTAGGTAGTCAGACAGACAGACAGACAGACAGACAGACAGACAGAGATAGATAGATCTGTGTTGTACATGCACACACACACACAAATATACAAGAGTTCAAAAAGCTCACATAACATACAAAGAAGTACAGTTTATTTTTTCCCCATTGCCTTATACCTGAATTAGGATCATACTGTGACACATATATTTCCAAGGTCTTTTTTAAAATGCTTTATAAACTATAGGGCATGATTCCTAAAAATATCAATTGATCAAACATTGATTTTGAACAGAGATCATCAACCATTTTAAGGTATCTTCAGAATTTGCACAGGATGTTAGAGATATTCTCAAAACATTTTTATCACAAAAAGCGGTCTCTCTAGGCCAGTGTTTCTCAACCTTGACAATTTTAAGGCATGTGGACTTCAACTCCCAGAATTCCACAGCCAGCAATGTGGAATTCTGGGAGTTGAAGTCCACATGCCTTAAAATTGTCAAGGCTGAGAAACACTGCTCTAGGCTCCTAAGATATTCTTTATCCTTTGATTATTTAGGCTAGAAGAGTATGCTTCCAACCAAGGAACTAGAGAGACTGTGACTTTCTCTCATTTGAATTTTCTAAGAATTATTCTGGAATATATATGGGATTCCTAGGGATTTTTGGAAATAAAGATTACATTTGAAGATAGCGTTTTGCTAGAATCAGATAAATAAATTAAATTAATCAGGGAATGGGTCCTGGCATGTGTCAAGGAAATCTCACTGGTTTACTGGTTTCAGTATTTACAATCCAACATACAGAATGTATAGGTATCGGTATACATCTGCAAATAATTGTATCTTAAGAGAACTTCATTTCCATAGATTTTATCTAACCTTTTTTTATATATAATCTTTGGCTGCAAGATTGTATAGTATAGGATTTTTTAAATATCACAGTAGCCAATTCAGTTTCAGCCAATTCAGAAGCAGGATACCAGCTTGCACATTTTGCAAAACCTGCCTTCCTTTTCCCTAAACTTTATATTTTCTAGGGGTTTGGCCACACAAGAGAAACACTTTTGCGAGTAGGCCAGACAGTTCAGTCCTAAACAAGTGGAGAGTGTCTCAAATATGGTTTTCCTGTGTGAAACCAGTGAGCTGATCAAAGTTGTCTTTTTAAACTTAGATCCCTATTGCAATTAAGGATCTAGCGGTCTGTGTTGTGATCAGCCAAACCATTGGTCAAGCACTTGGCTGATCTTCTCTGGGCTTGGAATATAGATAGGATGAATGTGGTAAAGACTTAGACTTACTATGCAATATAATGAATAGAAT
This sequence comes from Bothrops alternatus, assembly GCA_034064705.1. Lineage (NCBI taxonomy): Eukaryota > Metazoa > Chordata > Lepidosauria > Squamata > Viperidae > Bothrops > Bothrops alternatus. The sequence goes on along the minus strand of JARGCV010000049.1, from coordinate 13,017,087 downwards.
GCCCATCATACTAATTAATGAGAGGTTTTGGCTTAATGTGTTATGAGAATAAAATTATAGAAGACATATTTACTGTATGTTACTGACCTTGCTCAAGTCAGCAAACAAATGGTTTTCTACCTGGTCCATATCTGTAGAAGGACAGGCACAGCCTGAGGGCGGAGTCAAGGAAGGAATCAGCCTGGAGTTGTTACATTCCCACAAGCTACCGTATGTAAGTCCAACCCCTTTTGAATTCTGTTAACTCTTTTCTAGCGCCAGTTTAGTGCTGACCATCAGTTGACTAGATTCTTATGAATAGGCATGAGCAATAAGTCAGCTTAATTAGAACTTAATGTGTGTTCCTGGTAATTCATGTCTGACATATCTACCCATGTAGCAGAATATGACAGGAAAATGTTGCAGAGTGGTGGAAGCAATCAGTGGCTAGCGAAGTTAAATGCTGGGTTTTTGAGAATTGCACTTTATTTCAATTTATAGAGCCATGTTGGTCTGCTCCGTCAACAGTATTGGGCTTCAGCTCTGGGTTAAACTGTTTATTGGTTTAGCACAAGGCTGAAGTACAGCACTGGACTGGTAGAATCAACTCCTTTGTGGTTTTCTCTAGAATAGCAAAAACAGAGGAATTTGGAAGTCAGCGTTTCTTGCGTACCAGTATATAAAGAAGGAGAGTGAAATCCTAAAAAGTGTCCTTTCCCCCAAAAAGCTTTATTTAACTTGAAACAAGGTGATATAGAAGAATAGCCATAGGAAGGAATCTAGAATTAACATGGTAAGATTAAGGTGCCATGACAGATACTTTTTCTACTCAGTAGTGATGGCATTAAGAGGGAGGGCAGTAAAATAGGAGCAATCAACCAATTGCTTTCTTTTTTGCAGGTTGTATACACATGATGAGGACAGCGCCATTTGGAGATGACTTGGACTGGCAGCCTCTTTTATGCTAATACAATTTGCTACCAATTCATGAATGGGTGGAGAGTACTTGAAGTCAACAGTTGGAAGGGCTCTTGTATCTATTTCTGTTTTTTTTAAAAAAAACATTTATTCTAATTTTGATCCTGAGTAGCCAGAAGTTGGGGGCATATTATGACTACTGAAAATCCTTCTGTGGGAAGGGGGAAGGTAGGCAGCAAAAAGCGAATTCTGTATTTGCTTCCCTGCTTCTGCGAGTTATACTATCTGTTGATCCACGATCTGTAGTTTACGTTCCATCATTTATCCATTCACTTAAATTTAAAGAATTGGTGTGATCGACAACCTTCATCAGCAGAGGTGGGGGGGAGTAAAATAATGCAGTTTTAGCCTAAGAGTCGAGTAATCTGATAATAGAGCAAAATAAGGATGACACTGAAGAGATTCCCTGAGATGTTTGCATCATCCTGAATCAGAAATAACTATGACAGGTGAATGAAAAGAGGAGAAAAAAGGATATTGCAAAAAAAACAACAACACAAAACCCAAAAGTCACATTAATAATTCAAGTAAATAAACTTCACAGCACAGAAATAAGAGATTGCTGTCAAGGTGATGGAGAATCGTTCCTCAGAGACAAAAAGGAATGTGGAGAGGTTTAACGCTGCTGTCCTTTCCCCCAACAGAGGCTTTTTTTATTTCCCTAATTTCACTTCACTCCCTATGTTATCCTGCCTCCCATCTCCAACACAGCAAATGTGGTTTACTGCTGTTCATAATCTGGCCTTGGTAAAAGGAGTGGGATTTCTATTGCACTAAATAAACTTGATTGCTGTGTTAAGATGCTAACAGCATGCTTATTGCAAAGTAACTTTCCCTCTTTTTACCTAATATGCCTTTGCCACATCTATATTTAATGTGCACGGCAACCACCACTTCTTTTCTATTGCTATCTTAACTCATAGAAACGGCCTTCAGATTTATTCCATCTCCAAAGCTCACTTTTAAAATGGAATTTGCCATTAACATTTGGTGACACAAATTCTTAATATGGGAAGGCAAATTGCTACGGGGAGGGGAGGTTTCCCCAGAAAGATCGCTTCTGAGTTCCTGGTTTCAGAGAAGCAGCAACCCTCCCTCCAACTTATTGGGGAAGCTTCTTCCATATAGCATCAGATGTTGGTGAAAAGAGATAGTTCAGGTGGGGGAAGAAATTCCAGAAATTTGCTCCCAGTACTTATAAAGTGGTTCAACTCTGGTGCCAGGAATTCCAATCTGGACGCCAGGGGTCTTGGCAAATGTTAGGGGATGCTGCAATGGTTATAAGTGTGAGGACAGGTTGCAAATCACTTGTTTTCGGGTGCTATTTGTAACTTTTGAGTGATCAGCAGATGAAAGGTTGTAACTCATACCTGTAGTTCTAGTTCTAGTTTAAGTGGTATAGGAAGTCTGTAACCTTTTGGTAGCCACACTTTTCTGTAACATTCCCTCCACGTGTGATGAGACTCAAATCTCAGGTCATGCTGACTATGACTGCTAAGCATCGTGGTCCGAACTGCAATCTTGGCTGCCAATATCTAATTCTGCTCTGGATTTTCTGAAATGAAAATGATGAACACAGGAAACTGACTTGCATGACTGTATAGACCAGTGATGGCGAACCTTTTAGAGACCGAGTGCCCAAACTGCAACCCAAAACCCACTTATGCATCACTGGGTGCCAGGTGGATGTGGCTCATTGGCTGGGTGTGGCCCATTGGCCGAGTGTGGCCCATTGGGTGGGCATGGCTGCAGTGGTAACGGCAGACTGGGTGGGACTAAAAAGTTCAATCAATCAATTCCAACTTTGCAAGATCTTTTTTTTCCCCGCGAGAAGTTGAAATTGACTGATTGATTGAACCTTTTTGTTTTTTTGCACATGGCGGCAGAGGCCTAAAGCGAAAAGGTTTTATAAAACCCAGCTGAAGGCCTAGGACTGAGGCGATGGCGCACGTGCCCACAGAGAGGGCTCTGAGTGCCGCCTCTGGCACCCGTGCCATAGGTTCGCCACCACTGGTATAGACTATCAGTCCTCTATGTTCAGTAGATCCATTAGCAGAAACTTTTCAGAAGACTTTGAGAGCAAAGTTGCATCTAAGTAGAGACATGTAACTAAAAGAAAAATGCCTTTATTGTATGCCAAGCACATTTAAGAGGCAACTGTTTGATAAGTATTAAAACATATACAAAACATTTATATGCAAATGATTACTTGGGGCTACCATTCAATAGATTAAATGGCTGACTGATTAATCAGGATATATATTCATTTTACCAAGACCATTTTTTGTTGCTTGCAGTTTGAAGAGATAAATTTCACCAATCAATTCAAACAACAAAGTTCTAAATAAATCATTTTCTTGTAAGAATCTTTACAAGTACTGACAGGTTTTTTTGTTGCTCCTTTAAAGTATGACAAAAATAATTTTACTATTCTTGAGTTGTTCTTCTGTATTGTACAGTGTTCAGATATTGGCCTTTGCCTTAATTTGGCAAGAATTGAATCGGAATTTGGATTATGCATATGCCTCTTTGCTCCTTCCTTATTGTGAGTAAAAAAAAAAACAAATTTGGATATTTTCCCTTATAATTCAAGTTTTCTACCTTTTGTCATGAACAGAGAAACAACAACATTGAAACAAGTCGAATAATTAAGGCTTGTTTGAAATTGACATATTACATTGGCTTATTCAAAAGCATTAATTGCTGTATACTGAAACATAAAAATGGAAAACTTCTAGCATGTGTAAACAAAAAAATATGAAAGAGTTATCTCTCCAAGGTTCACCAATGTTCCAGTTTATTAAGCCAAGATAAAATAATCAAGCTCACCTACTCCAGGTCTCTAAACATCATCATCATCAACAACAACAACAATAATAATAATGCTGGCTGACTGTGCAACATACCATAATTAAACAGTGAACTAAATTCTCAAATTTCTACTTTGATTTTATTCAGACTTTGTATATTCTCTGTAGGACATAATCAGGACTAAAAAGGCAATTTTTTCCAGTATTTTCAGGGGACAGAGTTCATGCTTAATGAAATTCATTAGTTTTCCTGCAATTAGCTAAAACCACAAGAAGAAGAACAATTTATACATTGGCACAAACTAGAGGATTCTTATGTTTATAAATATTCCTCTATGGAGAGAATTCTGTGTTAGAATAATTATGCATTAGTTCTTCTGTCACATTGAATGGAGGTTACATTCATTCTGTGTCTTTTTTTCCACTAGAGACTTTTTAAAAAATAAGCATACCCTTAGTTTTAAACGAAAAAGTTTATTTAGCAAGATAATTTACCTGTGTGTCTTTGGAGAGCCTGTTACACATTCAAACCTTGGACAGATGGCAAATTATATGGATTCAATGTGTGAACTCAGCTGATTGGCATCTTTTGGCATTCCCCAATGAGGAACATTACTAAATCTAATTAATCAAAATGAGGGTAAAGTGTTGTGAAATAAATGCTTCTATAAGGTCATTTTCAAGAGTCACCATGTAACTATCCAATCTAGTATGTTCTTGCCAGGGTAGCAGACAATTTGGAAATGTCACAGTATTTAGATTTATGGCATGGTGGTTCTCCTGATAATTCATAACATCAGGGCTGAATTAGCCACTGAGTTGAGTATGCCGTAGTATAAGTTACCAGTCAAGTCAAGGTCCCTGCTGAACTGTAGTAATCTGATAGTAACCTTTCAGCAAGCATAAATTATACTTTCTCTGTGCTGGTTGCTATGAGATTCCTTAAAAGCTCAGACTATGGTGTATGTGTATATTTTAATTAAGGGAGCAAGATGGGATGTACAATTATAAAATTTCTTTCTAATAATACAGGATTTTTGCAATCATTCAATGAAATAAGTTTTATAACCTACTGTAACAGACCAACAACCCACCCACCCCGTTTTCCACAAAACAGACAATTCACTTATATTGACTTAACTGGTGATGGGCAACATCTGGAGTGCAATAATGCTTTCTTACTTGGATATTGTTACTATAGAACAATTAGCTTTTGGAGATATGCCAGATAAAATTACTCAGATCTACTCTAAGTTCAACTCTGAATGGGCAGATCCAGCTGATGGGGCTCAGTCTGATGGAATGACTTTGGATGAGTTTGAGTTGGGAACATCCAAGGCAGTGGACAGGGCTCTTTGCCCTGTTAGTTTGGCTACCTTGATTGTGGCAGGTGACTTGTAGTTGGGTCTATGTTATGATGTTGGCCTAATTGAAAGAGGAGGCAGTGCCTTTGACTTTGAAGGAGGCAGTGCACACTCCTTCCTCAAGAGGCTGACCTTGGACCAACAATATTAGACAATTACCATCCCAATTCCATACTTTTCTTTTTTTAACCCAGATGTGTTTCAGTTAGATCTGCCAGGGATTCAGTACCGAGACAACTTTTCATACCTACTGATATCTATAGTAGAGCTAGGATGTAAGTGGTGCACACATTCTTATGAACTTTGATCTCTCAGAGACCTTTAATACTATTGGCCACTGTATCCTTCTGGACAGGTTGTGGGAGTTGGGAATTCTGTCAACATTCTTTTCTCTCCTGTTTAATACCTATTGTGAAGCCACTGGGTGGGGCCATGTCCTGGATTTGGATTTAGTATAATCAATAATCTGATGATACCCAACTATGTACCGTATTTTGACTTTAGATTTGCCAAGTGAGGCTGTTGGAGTCTTGACCCTGTGGTTGGAAGTTGTGCAGGTCTGAATGGGGAGGGAGTAATTCTAACTCAAAACTATCAAGACTGAGTGGCTATGAATGCGGGGGTCTCTGGACCCAGGAATTTTCCACTAATACTCTTAGTTCTCCATTCAAAAGTGGTGCACAGTCTGTGAGTGTGCACCCAAAGTAACCCAGCTGGCTCCATGTCTAAGCAGAACTAGAAGTCACAATCTCCCAGTCTCTAGTGCGGTATCTTTAGCCATTACAACAAATTGGCTCTCATAGTTTATAATGCCCCTTTCTATTCTCCCACACAACAAGATCCTCATGAAACAGTTCATGCTGAAAGAATGCTTTGCAGGTCTTCCATAGCTGAGGGTGTATTAAAACTTGGATATTTATCAGCCATTTATTTTCATTGATAACTTTGTTTCCCTTCTAAACTAAGATCTCAATTATTTGCTGCCAGCTTTCAATAGTGAAGCAAAGAGGTGTCCCATGTGGCCCACACCTATAGATTGTGCAACTTTAGCAACACTTAACAATTTTCTAACCATTGCCAATTTGGTGTCTTCTAGATCCGTTGGACTGTAATGTCCATCATCTAGGGTAGCCGCTGTAAGGAAACCTAGGAAATGTTTTAAAGAAATTGGCACACCCGCTAGATATTATGTAGTTGTTAACACTTTGTTTGTTTTATTGTCTTTGGGTTTATTCAGAGACAGCAGAATGGATTGGGAACAAAAATGGGCAATTGGTGGTTCTAGATTATATGAAGTCCCAAGCTCCTTTGATTTATTTATTTATTTGTCCGGGCTTGTATGCCGCTCCTCTCCGGAGACTCGGAGCGGCTAACAACATATGTATAAACAACAAATTACAATAAAAATCCCAAACAAAAAATATCTAAAAATACAATAAAACACCCACTCAAATTCAACAGTAAACCACAGTCACCAGCATTGATTTCAAGCACCATTGCCGGAAATTGGGGAGTATGGTTTTGTTATGTACTGTACTGTAGATATGCAAGCCATTGACCCCCGCCCATTGTGGAGAAGCTAAGGCTAGCCCTCAGGGGACCCTGACGGTTAGTCACAACTGTTTCGGCGGGAACATTCATATTTGGGCGGGAGATTCTAGGCAGGTAATTGGATGAACGCCTGAGGTCTTAAGTGTATAAGTACCGGCCATTACCTGTCACTGGGCAGTTCTGTTTCTACGACAATAAAGCTATACAATGATGCTGTGTTGCTCCTTGTCTATCGAAGCAACCCACTACATAAAAGTTGCTTACTCTTTTAAGCAGAAATAAACATGGCACTTTTAATGTCAACCTTGGAAAAGCTTAATACATCTAAAAAAAAAAAAATCAGGAAAAGAAGGATGCAGTAAAAATGCCTGCTGTCTTTGCATTCCCTTTTTCCTTGATTAAGCCTGACTTCCCCTCAGTGTTAAAAGCACGCCCTGACCATCAAGCATTTGATCACTTCTGACCAAAACTATTTCCTGTCCTTTAATAAGTCCCCATAGTTTTGTTTTGTGAGTCACTCTCGCCTACTTCTTCAAGACCACAGTAGTACTCGAAAATACTTTTTTTAGTTTCTCCTATATTCCGCCCTGTTTTTTAGTTCTAAAGAACAGAAGTTGATTAAGTACCTTAGCAACTTCTCTTCCCCCCCTCCCTGCCTTCCCCAAATATCTATAGGTGGCTTCTAAACACAAGCCACATTCATCTCTGTTAATAATAATAATAAAAAAGTGAAACTCTTCCTTGGCCTTGCTTGCTTTGACTCCTGCTATCAGAATTATAATCACATTGCAGAAAGTAATTCCGTGATATCTTGAACACAGAATAATTTTATTACAGGTTTTTCAGTTCTATTGTTATGTCCTTCAGGCAATCAAAGTCAAAGTTTCACATTATTCAAGAAAAATGGGAAGTTCTTAACACTGACCTTAAAACAAAATATCTCCAGACAAATATCTAAAGTAAACCAGCAGCATGACTTTGGAGTAAATCATACATGTTCCTAGAAAAAAATGTATCTTGGGCAGAGGAATAACTAATTTATAGCTTTTTTTTTTACAAAAAAGTGTGAAGATTGTTATCCTGTATTAGTTGATTTGTTCATATTTATTTGTTACCTGGCACTGGACTGCCTACTTTATGTTTCCAATCCATCTTTATCAGCACCATTTGATTAATCAAGTTAATGATGACAGTTTTTTATCCTGTAACAAATGGCACACTTATTCAGGCAATGTTGCAGATGATCCATGCTATTGCAAGCAAGCAAGAAAAGAAACATCCATTTGCAAGATTAGATGGTACAGTTTTTCTAATAAAGGAGACCCAAAGGGGGGGTTTAATCCAAAAATAATCTACCACCTGTAAACAATAATGCAAAGATAAATCCAGGCATACCAAGTATGATTCCCACACTCTATCTGGCATTTGAGAAGCAATTTCACTGCAAAAAGTGGATCAAGCCTAGGATTAAACAGCATTTGGTAGTGCTTTTACCACCTCATTTTTAATTTGTTTTAGATTTCAGATGCTTTTATATATAGTAATGTTCAACCTTGGCTAATTTCAAAAAGCTAAGCAAGAGCAGACATTAGGAGAACTTGGATGGGAGACACCAGGAATCTCCATGGCTACAAGGTAAAGTGGGACATTAAAACATCCCCGCTGAAGGGAATAATATACCACTGCCATACTGTTGCAAAGACAATTATATGGGCATATCCATAAGGTTATCATGATATATGCTTGACTCAAAGGCGGTTTTAACATGTAGCTATAAGTAATGTGAAGTGGAGTGGAAAATGATATGATGAATCTTTCAGCCCATTTGCTAGGATGTGCAAAATTCTCATTCAAACTAAAACGGGGGTAGGTAGTTGTGGCTCAGCATGTTTAAGGCAGCTCAAATATTGCCTTAATATGCTGTGCAATTCAGATGATCTTTTTTGGGGGGGGCTAATATTTGAACATAGTTATTGTGGTTATTAATCCCGCATTAGTATATATAGGGTAGTATGACTGCAGCTGTGATTTCTGACTTGTAGATCTTTCTATCCAAGTCAGGGCATGTGGTGTAATAGTTTTGGAAAAAATGTCTTTTCCTTTTTCTTAGGGAGATCAGTTGATTGCTTTCAACATATGGCTTTAAGAATAGATCACTTTTGAAAAGAAAGTTGATTTGTAAAAATTAAATATGTCTTTATTAAACTTAAATCTCCATTTGAAATAGGACAATACTTGCGAGAAGAATCCAGTATGGGAGAAGGCAGAACGAGAAGAGTGATGGAAATGAGATGCTTCTATTTTTAATGTATTTGTTATTAAAAATGCTAAGTACAATAGTAACAATTAATACAAGATATATTAAAACAAAGAAGAAAATGAGGGGAGGGGAGAGAATAAATAGTACAAAAAAAGAAAAAAGGAAGAAAAGGAAAACAAAGAATAAAAAAGAAAATATATAAAGAAATTACTTCTAACCTTCATCATAACAAGTATAAACAAATTTAATAATACTTCACCCCCTCCAACTTTTCAAACCTTTATCAGCAAATAGTCCATAAAGGGTTATCAAGACATTGCAAAAAAAAGTATTATTTTAACCTTGATCAATAAAATAACTCTATAGTCCTTCCTTTTATTGCTAACAGTCTTAATTTGTAATTCAATGAAATATTGTCATAGAATTTGATTTCTCTTCAATTATTCTTTGTCCCATCACACAGATTTCTTCAAAGCTTCAACAAGCCTCTTATAAATCCAATACGAACACATTTTCCAGGCCATCCCATTGGTTTATCATTTGTAATTCCCTTTTAATTTTTAAAACTTAAAGCAGTTTCTTTAGTATATCCAGTAAAGCATTCGCTACCAAATTTTCTCTTGGTCTGTTATTTGTGGTTCCACTTTTGGTATTTTCTCTGTCTTCTTGGATAAAAGTTGTTCCAAATCTGTCATTCCTTCATTAACATCTTTTAGACAGATGGAGTCTACACATAGAAACAGACACCATTACACAAAGGTGATTCTGGGCAGCAATAAAATAGCTGGCTCTGGGGTGATAGAGGGCCAAAGTATACCGGTCTTGCTGGGGAGAGGCAGATATGGCGGGAGCCATAGGGTAGGCCATTCCCGGGGAACAAGAGCTCGCTGTCTAAAAGTGATCCCTTGCTCCGACCCTGTGAGTTCAACCCGAAGTACTGGTAATGGGCGAAATCCGGACCCTGGGCTCAGGCTGTTGCTGCTCAATGCCAGGTCGGTTGTAAATAAAGCTCCCCTCATCCATGATCTTCTCCTGGATGAGGAGGCCGACCTCACATGTGTGACCGAGACCTGGCTGGGCCCGGAGGGAGGAGTTCCTTTCTCTGAGATGTGTCCAGCCGGGTTTCAGGTATGGCACCAGCCACGACCCCAGGGAAGGGGGGGGGAGGAGTGCCTATTATAGCCAAGAAGACTTTTAGCCTACGCAGGCTCGCTGTTTCTGAGATTGCGGGTTGTGAGTTGCTCCTTGTGAAGTTGGACCTAGGGGTTCAGGTGGGCTTGTTGCTTGCGTACCTGCCTCCCAACTGCATGTCAACAGCGCTGCCTGTGCTACTTGAGGGGGTTGCTGGGCTGGCGGTTGAGTTCCCCAGGCTTATTGTCTTGGGGGACTTAAATCTTCCGTCGCTCGGCGAATCCTCTGGGTTGGCGCAGGAGTTCATGGCCACCATGGCAACCATGAACCTGACTCAAGTAGTTCAGGGACCGACTCACAAGAGGGGACACACTCCCGACATGGTATTCCTCTCAGAACAGTTGAGCAATGATCTGAATTTAAGGGGCTTAGATATCTTGCCTATGTCATGGTCAGACCATTTTCTGTTACGGCTTGTTTTCAAGGCTCCAATCCTCCCCTGCAGGGAGGTGGAACTGATTAGGTGGTTCTGCCCCAGACGTCTGATGGACCCAGAGAGCTTTCAGAGGACGCTTGGGGAAATACCGGATTCTCTCATTCTCAGTTCGGCAGAGTCCCTGGTTACGGCCTGGAATATGGCTGCGAAGGGGGCTCTTGACCGGATCGCGCCGCTGCGACCTCTCTGTGGTAGCAGACCCAGGAGATCTCCTTGGTTTACTGAGGAACTCAGGGGGATGAAGCGCCAGAAGAGACGTCTAGAGAAGCGATGGAGGAAAAGTAAATCTGTATCTGACCGAACACTATTAAGATCTTATATTAAGACTTATCAGGTGGCGCTCAAGGCGGCAAGATGCGCGTATCATTCCGCCTTGATCGCATCTGCGGAATCCCGCCCAGCCGCCCTGTTTAGGGTGACTTTCTCCCTCCTTAATTGGGGGGGGGGTGATGCACCCTTGCAGGGTAGTGCTGAGGATTTTAATAAGTTTTTCACGGATAAAATCGCCCAGATTCGGATGGACCTTGACTCCAATTGGAATGCAGTGTCGGCTGACAATGAGTCAGTTGAGATGACAGGGACTCGTCTTGATCCTGTTGTGTGGACGGAGTTTGACCCTGTAGCACCCGATGAAGTGGACAAGGCCATTGGAGCTGTGAGTTCCGCCACCTGTTTATTGGACCCGTGCCCCTCCTGGCTGGTTTCGGCCAGCAGGGAGGTGACGCGGGGCTGGGTTCAGGAGATTGTTAACGCCTCTTTGAGGGAGGGGTCCTTTCCGGCTCCCTGCAAGGAGGCAATTGTGCACCCCCTCCTCAAGAAGCCTTCCCTGGACCCAGCTGTATTAAACAACTACCGTCCTGTCTCCAACCTTCCCTTTATAGGGAAGGTTTTGAGAAGGTGGTGTCACTCCAGCTCCAACGGTCCTTGGATGAGGCCGATTATCTGGGCCCTCAACAGTCAGGATTCAGGCTCGGCTACTCCACGGAAACTGCTTTGGTCGCACTGACTGATGATCTCTGGCGGGCCCGGGATAGGGGATTTTCCACTATCCTGGTGCTACTTGACCTCTCAGCGGCTTTCTTTTTTTTTTTTAAATATATTTTATTGGTTTTTTTTTAATTTTTACAGAAAAAAGAAACTACTCAAATCAAATCATAGTGTTAAAATAAACAATCATCCATAAACAAAACATAAATACATTTTTCAATACATCAAATACCAATAGCTCAACTGAAAATAATCATGCCAAACAATTAACATTACTGCCCGGTACCCCCACCACCACATCCCCCTAACCCTATCCTTCCCCCCTCACTTACCAACTAGCTACCTACTTTCCTCCCTCCTTCTCTACTTCTCTATACCCACCTATCCCTACTCATCCCCCCTCTTGCCAACCTTCTTTCTACTTCCTTTTTACTTCCCTCCATCCTTCTCTATCTCCATCCTACTCTTCCCCCTTCTTATCAACTTCCACTTACATCAGCCTTCACTCCTCCTTCCTCTTTCCATCAGATGTGGTGCCCAGAGGCCACCCGAGCAACCCCTTAATAACAGTAATTACATATTCTTACATCAACCCCAATTACAGTTGAGAAAACATCGTATATAAAATTATAAACCCTCCCTAACCCTCCCCCCCGACTTCCCAGAGTGAGTACAGGGTAAAACAAAAGAAAACCCACTACATCAAACAAAATTATTATATAATCCTAACAAGAATTTTAAACTATATACTATATGCAATCTCTAAATCAATTCAATCCATTAAACAAAACAAACAAATCATCTTGTTAAGAATAATAATTTTCATTTACATATCTAAACCATCAATCTAAGTCAAACCTTAAATCACTTCAATCCATTGAGAGGTTATATAAAATCACCCAAACAATCAAGTTTTATATACATCTTCCAGTAATCAACCTCTTTCAAACCATTAAACATAAAAAAAGGAATCATCTTTTTAGAAAAATAAACAAATAATATCAATAAACCCCTCAATTCAAACAAAAAAATTTTTTTTTGTTCTTAATCAATTTAATATATCTTCCATTAAACATCCTCTCTTACATCTTACTTATAAAATTGGTCTTTGATTCAGCCCATAGTCTTAGATTAGCCTTAATTCCTTTCATTTAATTATAAATTTCATTTCTTCAATCGACTTCTGGGCTTTCTCATCTGTCAAATAAACCTCCATAACCAATACAGTCTATTTATTCCATTTCTAACTTACATTCCTTCAACTTTATCCAATCACATAATGCTTATCTATCCCATCAATCAATCAATCAATCTAATATCAAACCTAGATCATTTCAAAGCAAATACATTCTTCATCATTTTAATTATATCCATTAATCATCTTCTCTTACATCTTACTCATAATCTTAGTCCTTAATTCAGTCCATAATTTTAAATTACCCATAGCTCCTTACATACAATTTTAAATTTCATTCCTTCAATCGAATTCTAGGGTTTTTTTTCAACCAGGTAAACCTCCATAACGAGGCCTCCCTTCCAAATAATAAGTCTCTCTTCTTTACTTCTTCAGCCCCATAAGTAAGTTGCTTCTTAAACTGAATCAATGTCTCTTTTTTCTCAATTAAATCCTCTTCTTGCTGCTTATCTAAAAGGAATAGCCATCCCTTCCTTTCTTGAAACAAATCCTCTTCCTCTCCATAGATGAACTGTTTATCAAGCAAGATCCATTTCCCTATATTCTCTTTATTCTCAGTACTATCTTCTTCTTTTTCTTGTTCTTCTTCTAATTTAGATTGTATTATAAAATGTTCATCAGTCGATTGTAAATCAGTTTCCTTTGGAAGAAAGAATCTAGTTAATTGTTCTTGTTCTTCTTCTTTAGATTGTATTATAAAATGTTCAGCAGTCGATTGTAGATCAATTTCATTTGGAAAAAAGAATCTAGTTAATATTTCTGTAATAGTCTCTTTCAATATTGCTTTAAACTCTTGCTTAAAACTCTTCACTATTTCAAGCCTTTCTTCATGAAATTTATCAATACAGTCCAAAATAGGTTTAACATTTGAATGTAAATTCCACTCCATTTTAAATTTAAAACAATCACTCTGGCTGTAAATCAATTCCTACAGCCATCTCTCTGGCTTCGCTTACGAGAACAAGAAGAGAGAAAAAAGTAAAGAATTCACTTTCACTTTCCAGCACTTTCCTCTAACAATGAAAGCAGTGAAAGCTATACGCCATTTTGAAAGCATTATGTTGATTGTAGAAGTTAGAAATATATAGCCAGAAAAACAATAAAAAAATACTTGCAATCCATTAAGAACTCCTGTATTCACTCAGTCTGCTTACAGTCTCTCCTGTGTTGTAATTTTTATAAGCAGAAGCGGTCGCGGCGTCTTTCTCTGTCTGATGACAGAAGTGTCTCTGGGCAGGAGCGTCCTCCGGAGCTTTAGGGAGCTCGCACTCTTGATCCCTGAAAACTTTTTTTTCAGGGATTTAAGAGGAGCTCAACCCTGCTCCCGATGCTCTACACCTCTCCTTTGCCCGAAGAGGGGATTTTTCACCGCAAAAAACAGCTGGTGTGCGCTGTTTTTTGCGGCTTTACAAACCCAGAGAACGGAGCCTCACAGAGGAGACTCTAGCGGCGCCAGCGGAGCCACCGGAAGTGACCTCTCAGCGGCTTTCGATACCATTGACCATGGTATCCTTCTGCACCGACTGGAGGGGTTGGGGGTTGGGGGCACTGTTTTGCAGTGGTTCACCTCCTACCTCACTGATCGGTCGCAGTTGGTGTTGGCGGGGGGTCAGAGGTCGACCCCTAGGTTCCTCCCTTGTGGGGTCCCTCAGGGATCGGTCCTCTCCCCTCTGCTGTTTAATATCTACATGAAACCGCTGGGTGAGATCATCCGACAACACGGGGTGAGATATCATCAGTATGCTGATGATACCCAGCTTTACATCTCCACCCCGTGTCATTTCAGTGAAGCAGCGGAAGTGATGTGCCGATGTCTGGAGGCTGTTAGGGTTTGGATGGGTGCCAACAGGCTCAAACTCAACCCTGACAAGACGGAGTGGCTATGGGTTCTGCCTCCCAAAGATAACGCAATCTATCCATCCATCAGCCTGGGGGGAGAGCTTTTGACCCCCTCGGAGAAGGTCCACAACTTGGGTGTCCTCCTCGATCCACAGCTAAATCTGGAACATCATTTCTCGACTGTGGCGAGGAGGACATTTGCCCAGGTCCGCCTGGTGCACCAGTTGTGGCCCTATTTGGACCGGGAGTCTCTTCTCACAGTCACTCATGCCCTTATCACCTCGAGGCTCAACTACTGCAATGCTCTCTACATGGGGCTACCTTTGAAAAACGTTCGGAGACTTCAGATAATGCAGAATGCAGCTGCGCGAGCAGTGTTGAGCCTGCCCAGAAATGCACACATTTCGGCATCACTCCGCAAGCTGCATTGGCTGCCTATTGGTCTCCGAACGCAATTCAAAGTGTTGGTTATGACCTATAAAGCCCTACATGGCATCGGACCAGGTTACTTACGGGACCGTCTGCTGCCTCATGAAACCCAGCGACCGGTTAGGGCCCACAGAGTCGGCCTTCTCCAGGTCCCGTCAGCCAGACAGTGTCGCCTGGCGGGGCCTAGGGGAAGAGCCTTCTCTGTTGCAGCCCCGGCCCTCTGGAATCAACTCCCCCCGGAGATCCATATCGCCCCCACCCTCTCCGCCTTTCGTAAACTCCTTAAGACACATCTTTGCCGACAGGCCTGGGGCGGTTGACATCTTGCCCCTAGCCAGTGTATGTTTGTGTGTACGTTTGTTGAATGAATGGTTTCTTAAATTTAGGGGTTTTCTTTTTATATATGTATTTTTTTATATATTTATTATGTAGTATTTTAATATTGGATTTCTATTTATGCTGTGAGCCGCCCTGAGTTCTCGGAATAGGGCGGCATAGAAATTTAATTAATAATAATAATAATAATAATAATAATAATAATAATAATAATAAAAGTAAGTCTAAAACAACTATTAAAAACAATTAAATATTAATATAAATAAGACCATGGGAGAATGGACCAATGTCCTACACACTATATAATCATCTCATAGGCTCCCTGTTTCCATGAGATACCTAAGCCTTCTTGAAAATCATATTTTAAGAGCTTTCTGGAAAGAAAATAGGATCAGGGTTAATTTTGCTTTCAGGGGGCAGGTTCCACAGCAAAAAAGGCTGGATCTCATAAGATGAAAGTCTTGCTGGACCTGATGGGATGGGTATATAGAGCTTATAACATGGGTACAATTATAACTGTTTTGGAAGCATATAATAATAATAACATTTTGACCAGTATATGCAAAGGTGAAGAAACCATTCCCCTTTATTTGTACAACCTTCCTGACAAATAAAAGGTCAAAAATAAATAGGAAATAATTTCAATACTGGAACCTCTTGATAGCGTGGCATAGATAGAAATGTGTGCTAAATGGTTTCAGCCTTTCCACTTCTCTTTGGGAGATACATCTCAGTAGAGATAATAAAAACCAAATTGTATTTAAAAAGAAAATATGATATATAAAAACTCTCTTAATTACAAGATAAAATACCATAAAATACACTTGGAATACAGCATCCAGTTTTGGTCACCACGATGTAAAAAAGATGTTGAGACTCTAGAAAAAGTGCAGAGAAGAGCAACAAAAATGATTAGAAGACTGGAGGTTAAAACATATGAGGAGCGGTTGCTGGAATTGGGTATGTCTAGTTTAATGAACAGAAGGACGAGGGGGGACATGATAGCAGTGTTCCAATATCTCAGGGGTTGCCACAAAGAAGAGGGAGTCAAGCTATTCTCCAAAGCACCTGAAGGCAGGACAAGAAGCAACGGGTGGAAACTAAGCAAGGAGAGAAGCAACCTAGAACTAAGGAGAAATTTCCTGACAGTCAGAACAATTAATCAGTGGAACAACCTGCCTCCAAAAGCTGTGAATGCTCCAACACTGGAAGTTTTTAAGAAAAGACAGGATAACCATTTGTCTGAAATGGTAAAGAGTTTCCTGCTTGAGCAGGGGGTTGGACTAAATGATCTCCAAGATTCCTTCCATCATCATCATGATCATGATCACCATCACCATCACCATCATCATCACCATCATCACCATCATCATCATCATCATCATCATCATCATCATCATCATCATTATTATTATTATTATTATTATTATTATTATTATTATTATTATTTTCCAGGCAGACCATGAGATGATACTGTTAGCCACAAATGAGTACTTTCTACCTGTGAGATGGAAGTAATGAAATTACAGATTACTAGAAGATTATAAATAAAATTAATATTTTCCTGCCTAGCCTGAAGAATGAAATGCAAAGCTGAAATGGCAGATTTAGTTTCTTAATTAATAAGAGCATTAAACTTACATAGCAGAGAAAAGGAAGTTAACACAGATCCCTAGCTAGATTGATATCTGTTATTTCAGAACTAGCATTCCTTTAAAAACAGATGTTCCATTTGTCTCAGTGTCTAGAACATTTCCCATATTCCTGACAAATCCAAAATTTAATCAGAGGCAAATGAAATCATTCCTTAGGATTTCCCCAGTCTTGGTTCATAACGTCTCTTTTAGATGTCTCCTCTAATTTCTGCCAGTTTTTGTTTGTTTGCTTTTGTTCTATCCCCAAAATATGGGAAGGGATTGGGATATTTCTCTGTATACATGACAGAGATCCATCCCTTGTAGAATGTGCATTTTGCATCTGGAAAGTGGCCTGCATGGATATTTGTCATGGGGGATATTTGCCATGGGGGGGGGGTACATCCACATCAATGTCTCCTTAGTTTTTCCCATATAAAGTAATGCTATTAATTTATTCCTTCATGAAAAATAAAATGTGCATGAAGATAATGTTGGGCTGTGAGTGACAGAAATTTGTGACACAAACAGGATTCCTTTGGCTTCCCTGAACCTAAGCAATTATTGACAATAGTAGTTGTGAAGGAAGGACAGATGGAAGCAGCAGCAGAGATATTTACAAAAGGTGGCAGTTCTGTCCTCTCTTATGTCACCACAACACCGAAAGAACTTTAATTATTAAGTTAAACAATTACAGTAAATAATAGAGACATTAATACAGTAGATTAAGGATTGATTTAAAAACAGTTCTTGTCACAATTTAAAAGTGTGAAAAAAGAAAACATTTTATCTGCTCCCCCCCCCCAAAAATAAGTATAGGGAAATCTTTGCATTGCAGTAGACTATCACTATGAATCAACAGATCAAGCAAACAGTAATTTGCCATTAGATTTCCATAGGATAAAAAGTCAAGGAAGAGAATGATCATATTCTTGTGTATTCTTACGGACTGTGTGCTCAGTTTTTGCTTGCTGTTGTTCATTTTGTGCCACTGAGTGCCTGCTTCAGCTAAGTCATATGGGAGGAATATAAGGCAGCCAGGATCCAGTAAAAGAACAAGGAGAACAAACAGGAATTTAGCAACAAAATTCTGCAGTGTATTTTAAGGGAGGAGAGATCCTTAACACACATTCATACTAATGCATCCATCTCGAAGCATGGGAAACAAACAAGATACAATACACTATTTTAATAAAATAAAAGCCTTTTAGTCTTGGTACCTTAAACAAATGTGAAGATAAATGTAGTGGAAACTGCAGTCTTGATCTTCAGCACGTAAAGCATGTTTACATTTCTACTTTAGAATGGCTTGGTATATGTTTTCCAAAATGTTCTAAGAGTTTGTAGCAATGTTTGTGGGAAATGTCAAAGGTCTGGAATGTCAAATGGCCATGCTTTAGTTTAGCAAATGAAGATGAAGATTTATCACATCAAAGAAAACAGATGCTACAACAGGAATTGTCAGAATTTTCAATAGGTAAAATAATGTAACAAAGAGAGCAAGCAAAGGAAAGAATGTGACAACAGAAATAAGAAAAATATTCTTCACCAGAGAAACCCAGGTTTAGGCCTTTCTAGAAGAAACAGGATTTTAGCCCTCAGGGAAGAAAACTGGATCCAATGGACTTTAATCCAAATCCTATGAAAGCTGGAGTTGGAAACCCAAAGGCAGAGACCTGTCTATTGTAGGAAAGATAAAAGTGTTGCCTACGAAACCATTCCGTAAAAATCAGGAAGAGTATTGGTTCATTAAATTTGTCACTCTTGTTGTTTACACACTAATGTTCAGAGTATGGGAAATAAACAGAAATCTGACAGTATTTCTCTTATGCTTAGAATATAGCCAGTGGTGGGATTCAAATATGTGAACAACTGGTTCTCTGTATGGATGCCGTTCTTGGCCTGGACAACAAAAAAATTAGCTACCAGTTCTGCCGAACTGGTGCGAACTGGCTGAACCCCACCACTGAATATAGCAAATAAGAAAACATACAATCTGCTCGAAAGAAATATAAATATTGTGAAGGGGAAACTAGGCATGTTAAAAGTAGCCACACCTATTCATAAAACCTGAATTATAAAATAGTAGAACAAATAAAATCTATATTGTTATTGATGTCTATTATCACTCACCAGTTCTAGAAAATATGGATGATGCTTTTCAATAGCAAACTGTATTTTTTTTCCAAACAGTTATGGCATTTGTTGGAAGACAAATAGTATAAAATGCTCTTTTATACTCTTTTGTCTGTTTTCTTGAGACAAAGTGCTGGGGCATTCAAGCAAATTCCATTTTTCTCATGCACCCTGGCTGTTTCAATGGTGGTCGAAAAGCTTTGTGACGGTAATTTGTTGGAGAAGGAAGAATGTAATATTCCATATCTTCTGGATATGGAATTTTACTCTATTAAGCTTATTTCATTTTTTTAAATAAATAATTTATAGAATAGAACAGAACAGAATAGAATAGAAGCAGAGCTGGAAGGGACCTTGGAGGTCTTCTAGTCCAGCCCCCTGCTCAAGCAGGAGAACCTATACCATTTCAGACAAGTGAATATCTAGTCTCTTCTTAAAAACCTTCAGTGATGGAGCACCCACAATTTCTGAAGGCAACAACGTGTTCCACTGGTTAATTGTCTTCGCTGTTAGGAGGTTTCTCCTTAATTCCAGGTTGCTTCTCTCTTTGATCAGTTTCCAACCATTGTTTCTTGTTCTGCCCTCTGGCACTTTGGAGAATAATTTGACCCCCTCTTCTTTGTGGCAGCCTCTCAAATACTGGAATACTGCTCTCATGTCGCTCCTGTTTCTTCTTTCCTTTAGACTAGCCAAATCCACGTCCTGCAGCCGTTCTTCATACGTTTTAGTCTCCAGGCCTTTGATCATTTTAGTTGCTCTTCTCTAAACTTTTTCCAAAATTTCAACATCCTTTTTGTAGTATGGTGACCAAAATTGGTTGCAGTATTCTAGGTGTGGTCTCACTAGGGTTTTATAAAAGCGGTACTAATACTTCGCATGATCTTGATTCTATGCCTATTTATATAACCCAGGATTGTATTAGCTTTTTTGGCTGCTGCTGCACATTGCTGGCTCATAGTCAAGTGATAGTCCACTAGGACTCCAAGGTCCCTCTCACAGTTACTTTTTTTGAGACAGGTCTCACCTAATCTGTAGTTATACCTTTGATTTTTCCTGCCTAAATGTAAAACTTGCTTTTCTCCACACTGAAACTCATTTTGTTGCATAGGGCCCATTGTTCATGTTTGTCAAGATCTTTTTGTATCCTGAGCTTGTCTTCTGGGGTGTTGGCTATTCCTGCCAGTTTGGTGTCAACTGCAGATTTGATGAGTTCCCCTTCTATTCCCTCATCTAAGTCATTGATGAAGATATTAGTCATTTATGAAGATAGTAGATGCAACATTCCATGAGTCCAGTGATACATTTGACACAGTATCTCATGACATTCTAATCAGACTAGTAGTTACAATAAGTATGGGCTGAATTGAATGACAATTAAATGAGTATATAACTGGCTAAAAAAGCATACTTCGGTTATACTTGTTAATCATTTTCATTGACCTGGGGTTACATATAAAATGAGGTCCTACAAAGTTCAGTCCTCTGCCTCCTACTATTCAGCATTTTTATTAATGACTTGGATAGAGTGCTTATCCAATTTGCAGGTGCCAAAAAATTATGCCCTAGAAAAGAGAAACATAAAGATATCTTATGAGTTTAGAAAAAAAAAATAGAAAAAATACAGCATTCTTTGCTTAGCAAAGTGAAACAAAGTGTATAGGGAATACAGAATGCAGCACATCACCCCAAAAATGCATCAGCAGTTGATTATTAACTGACTATGTAAAGCAATGTGATTTGGCTGCAAATAATAAAAATTCAGTTTTAGGCTGAATCAAGATAAGAGTATCCTAATTACAGGAAATAATAGTTCTATTTTATTTTATGTAGGCTAGACACCACTTTAAGTATTCTGTCTAATTCTGGGCAACATACTTAAAAAGAAATTCAGAAACTGGAATAGTTCAGAGAAGGAGATAGATCATTCTTATTTACTTTTTTAGAAATTCCAAATTTTGTAAAGGATGCAATTACATAAAGCCCACAGAGATCATTAATTTTACATAAGAAACATGTAGAGGAATTTATAATTATCAATAGTCATGAAATATAGTTTTTAAAAAGTAATAATATCCAGTCTTCCTTAACTCTGAAAGAAAAATTCAGTCAGTCTGTGCACTGGTGTTTTGTACCATTGAAATAGTTGGTAATAAAATCTTACATGTCATCCTGTCGTGGGTTACTACTTTTCTAGGATTAAGAAAGTTGCATCATACTTGCTGAAAATCATTGTTTATTGTAATTTCTATCATGTTGTAAGCCGCCCTGAGTTCTCCGGAATAGGGCGGCATAGAAATTAAATAAATAATAATAATAATAATTGTTGTTGTGCTTACACAATTTGTATAGATTCTGCCTTCCACTGCTCACAAACTGAGGGCTGAATAACTGTTTTGCATGAACTATAAAGCTGAAAGCATTTGATATATTTTTAACTGCTGGTGTTATTTTAAATATCTCTTATTTTTGTTAAAAGATTTCTGCATCTTACTTTGTATCAGAATATTGCTTGGGGGGGCGGTTTGGGGGGGGAGCTGTTTCCTAAGGGGAAAAAATGTCTTGTGAATTGTAAGACAAAAAATTGCAATGTTTTTCCAGAACATTGGTTCAGATTTTGGATTTGTATTGTTGTATATACAGCGGTAAACCTAGTCCTGGATTCTCTGGTTTCCTTAATGGTAGACTGTTTGCTCCCTATATATATTCATTTATAATGAGCAACTCTATCAATGTGCCACAGTGATAGCTGAGAAAAGCACATAATTGTAACTTGTTCCCTTCATTTTTTCAAAACACCTGTCCTAAAGAGATTTAGAGTTAGCAGAATAGATAAGGGCCAACATAAGAGCTTTTTCTTTGATGTGTATTATAATAGCAGGCAAAGCAAAATAAAACAACGCCCAGATCCTGGTTATCCTAGAGAGCAGAGCACTACGCTCAGTAGTACTCAGTTCTTTGGGACTGATTATGGCCTATTGAGGCAGAAAACATGTTTGAGTTCAAACTCTTTGAATTCCTTGTTCCCTCAATAGTGTGTCCAAAAAGAGCATTCAATGGCTCATGTAGCAAAATCACCACCAGCCTAAATTGTTCCTATTTCTCTTTTGCATATGGCGGACCAGAAAACTTTCAGCACTCCTCGGTAGCCCCATCATGCTTTGATATGGGTAACATTGCCATAACAGCCTGCATTAGAGAACTTATATTTTATTCTTCTTTTCAGTGTACATAAAAATCCCAGCTTAGTCCGTTTTTGTCTTTTGGATCCTTTGAACTCTTTCAGGCGATTTCTCAAGACTTTCTGTGCTTTGACGGTGCTGTGCATTCACTGTAAAAGCAGGCAAAGCCGTAATGCGGCCACAAGCAAAACTGTGAGTGTCTTAAGGAGAGACCACACAACTCCAGCGAGCATTTGCATATTTTAGCAACTCAAACCAGTGTGAGTCTAAAATTAAAAGAGGACCCCTCCTCCTTGATCAGATGGGTTTAATTAAATAACTCTGCCCCTGTCCAGTTTTAGCAAGGCCATTCTCCTACCTGCTAGTTTTTCAAGGGCATTATAAGTCCTATCATGACATTACCCTGAGAATATGTTTGCACTGCAAAAGAGAGATTGAAGTATAAAGTGCTGATTCAGACACAAAAGTAGACACCCTGAAGTAGCCAACCTTAGGCTCAAAGGGAGCAAGGCCAAAGACAGACTGCTCAGTTCATTTTCCACCTCAGTAGCTGGGGTAATCCAGCCTAGCCAGCTGCTAACAAGATTGGGTCTGAAGTTTACCTCCACAATGAGATAATCAGATTACTAGCCACAAAGATCAAATAATGACCCAGCTTTAGAGCAAGTTCAGTAGGCCCTTGATAGCACTGTGTGGTCCTTGAAACTTGATTAAAAAATTAATGGCTATACTTTGTCTCAATATTTCACATTGGAATTTTAAGTGACTCAATTATTCTTTATAGGCAGAAGCGTCTGACTTTGGATTCTTTTTTAAAAAAATATCTCCTTCTCCTGCTCAGTTTATTTATTGATTGATTAAAAAAATATATCCCACAACAGCAATGCAGAAAATATAGGTGACTGGTAAATTGTGCCTGTTAAGCCTCTGTTCTTTTGAGCTGGGTTTTTAAAGGAAGCAGGCTGAGTGTTTAAACTGGTGAGGTTGAAGAATTGTGCTCAACATAATTACTGGGAAGACGGTTACAAAATAGGATCTGTCTCTCCAAACTCCTTTCAAACAAGTAACCAAATCAAACAAACAAAACTTTTGAGCCCATCTCTCTTTTGACCAAATCATGCCAGCATGTTACCACTGGGACTAAAATAGGCATTGGTTTCAATGGGAAGAAATGCCATTTGAAAGTTTTACAGATTTGGCTCCTGTATGATAGCAGTTTCAGAAGTAAAGGGATTATTCTGAGAGGCATACAAATGCGATTGTCTCACAGCAGATGGTGCGCACTGCTTCACCTTTGAGAAAAGTTAATTAAGCCAAGCATATTGTGCCCATAGAGAGGAAAATGTAGATGAATATTAAGCAATCAAACTCGGGGTCTCCTTTTTTCATCCCTCTGCAATGGGACACAGAATCCCATTGAAAAAAGAATTATGTACAGAATCAAATTAATTCACAACCAACTTTACTCTCTTCCCACGTTTTAACAGGGGTGCACACCAGGCCCTTCAGAAGTTTTGTCCGCAATCAATGGGCCACACTGCTGGGTCCACTAAATTAAATGAATCAGTGCAGAAAAATCTCTTGTGAGATATTAAAAGGGTGAAAGACTGTTTAATTCAAATCCTTCCGTAGGCTTTTCACAGTCTCCTTTTAAATGGTACAGTATTTAAAAAAAAACTTAAAAAAAAAAATCTCAGAGGAAATCACTAAACAGACACAATTACCCTCTTGTTAATAAAAATGAACACTTCAGCCTCATTTTCAAAAGCTGGCTTAAGTTTTGGTTTCTGTTTACTGTTAATTCTGCTAATAGAACATTAAATTGGAATGCAGTAACTGCTAGTGAGGTGCTAGAGTAAAAACAAATCAATTAGCACAGTTAATTGTTCTATATGAATATACAACTTTCCTTGACAAAGAATAAAATACGAATGCTTTCTACTATTGATTTTTAAATAGTTGTTAAAATTAATTGTTGGTTATGAAAGATCATATTAATTTGTAGTGAAGCCTGGAAGCCAAGTAGAGCATCAGCTTTATATCTATTAACTGGACCTTTTTGTTCTAAAATGTAGCTACTAGTCAAATAGTTATGGAAGGAGCTAATATTTGACAGAATTTTCTTCTTGGTGAAGATGTATCACTTGAGAACTGTCTAAAAGGAACACAAGTGACTTGAAGGAAACTTTTTTCCCCATTATTGCAACACAATGGTTTGCTTATAAAGCAGACTGGGAAAACCTGTAGATTCCAGATGCTGCTGTCCTACAAATAGGGATATATATAAAAAAAATAAAACTCAAATCCTTCTGGGAATGCTTTTCAAGTACAAGAATGTGAGCCACTAAAGTGGAATCCATCACGCAGAAATGGATCTGCTATAGGATATCCCAAAGTCTTTCTTCATTCGAAAATTGCACAGAAAAGCCCATATATTTGGAGAGATTCTAGAAAAAGAAATACAGTTATCAACAAGATATAAATTTGGAAAACATGTAGGAAAATACGTATATGTTTGGGAAAGTTGTGTACACAAAGAAACACATTGCTTATGGAGTATTGAATAAAAATATGTGCATATCAAGAAATGCTATTTATTTATTTATTTATCAAATTTATACCATTGCAATCACCAGATCCTTGATACATCACAATACATAAGAGCAAAAACAAGCATTTAAAATTAAACAACCAGAAGCACCAAAACATCTAAAATTCTAACACCATATAACCATAAATAATAACAATATCAAACTAACAATGTTATAATAGGTTGTCTGATAGGACTCAAGTTTTTAAACATATCCAGAAGGCCAGACCAGTTAGGCATAAGTATATATTACAGAAAGCTATGTACTGTATAAAATTTGAACTTTAGGGACAATCACATATAATAATGGTTGAATTTTTCATTTCAAGAAAAATAGTCCACAGAAAGCTTGTACTTCAGTATATGTTTGGCTAACACACACTCTATTTAGACTAATTCACACATCCTAACCTGCAACTTCAGAAGTTAATAGCAGGGTATTATATTGTCTGGAGCTAATGGGGTAGAGTTCAGTCATATCTGAAGGACTATGGATTTCCCATTCCTGGCATATATATTCAGTAGGCTGACTGAAGAATTCTGAGAGTTGAAGTCCACACAGTTTAAGTTACTATGTTTGAGAAACACTGGATTACAGGAACTTCCTGATTGTCTTTCCATTTACATCAGTGAACTAGTACTTTATTAAAAAAAAAGTCACAAGTGGGAGCATACTTTACGCATGAAAAGGAGTATATAAATGGTTGCTTTTCAGCATTTATGGGCCTCTTGTCATTATTATTAGCAGTGAGCAAGCTTCACCCTCAGTTTACTTTCAATTGGTAATTTTTAAAAAATAATAACAGAAAATGAAAAAAGGACCGAAACACCAAGACACATACGTTGGGGTTTTTTTTTTTTTTAAAAAAAAGTCCTTAACACAGGGTTGTCCAACCCCCAGGCCATGGGCTGGTACCGGTCTGCAGCCCGACAGGAACCAGGCCGTACAAGCAAGTGAGAAATCCCATTCATGCATGCATGGGATCCACATCTTGCCAGTCTGCGGAAAAAAGCATTCTCATGGAACTGTCCCTGCCTCCAAAAAGTTTGGGGGCTGCTGTCTTAAAAGATATATTTTTTCTGTTGTATTTTTTTATTTAAAGTATACTTTGTCAGCAGTAAACAATTATAATTCTATGGATATCTAATGCAAATATTATGCAAGTATGTATGTGTCTATATACATACATACACACATATATATATACACACACACACATACTTGCATAATATTTATTTACACAATAATTCTAATACAATAATTATTGTGCATTGTTTTAATCTATTGTGTTTTGTATAAATGAAACCCATTTTTCATTATATTTATCCATGCAAAGTCTATGTCGATAGGCAATCTGCACATGGGTGGCAACTGTTATACATCTTCAGTCCATTGAGTAAATAAAGCCATATGTTTACCTTGCCAATGCTGCAATATCAATTGTTTGGCCATAGTAAGTGCATATAGAAGCCATTTATGTTGTTCAGTTTTTAAATTCCATGTTCTAAGTATATAATTCAAAAGAATATTGTTCTCCGAAAATGTTAGCTTTTGTCACACAGTCACATTTATCTCGCCTGTTACTTTTCTCCTGAAATTTAGTAATTATAAGTAATAGTATAATAGTAATTATAGGACATTGTAAAAACATGTGTTTTAAAGAAGCCTTGTTCTTATTACATCTCCAACAAAATTAAATCTGCAACTAACCTAATGCCTGCTGCTTGCCTGTTTTTAATAAACCCTGCTTGATCATTCTTAATAACAAACAGTATCATGATCCTCTGTGATCTTAGCTCTGCTACTTGGGTGAGAGCCGGAGAAGTAGATCCAAGCAATAATCAGTACTTCTTCATAGGAAGGAGAAATGCAAGCAGCATTAGAATGAGCCTAATCCTTACTAGTATTCAGCCTACCATTTTTATAAAAGGATATTAAGAAAGTAGTGGGGTAACAGACACCCCTGGAGGATACAAATTTCTTCAGCCTTGGCTGCCTAGGCCTAGTCATTGGCCACACTTCTCACTGGTTCCTCTCAGAGATGACTTGTGGTAGGATTTGAATAGAGAGAACACAACCATTCTTGTCCTACTGAATCTCTTACCAGCAGGGCTTTTTTCGTCATAGAACGCCCAGAACGGAGTTCCGGCACCTTTTTTGGATGGAACCTTGTAGGGTAGGCAAGGCGGGTTGTATGATGTGTGTGAGTTCCGGCACCTTTTATTTATTTATTTATTTTACAAAAAAAGCAGAATAATGGATTTCATGTACTCTATATCACAAACTTTAAAGAAGATTAAATTCATATACAGAATCATATATTTGGTCCATCTGTTTGGTTGACAAACAAGCTTGTAGGGTTTCAAACAGTTGACTTTCTCTGCATTATTGAAAATGCCCATGTTTGAATTTGGAAGGTTCATATTGACTGATTGATTGCCTGTCTCTTTGAACTATAGGATTGCCTGCTTTTTCAAATCTGGCACTATCACAATTCTGTGTTTCTTGCCCATAGCATTTCTATACTCACTACTTCTGCCTTACTTAATTCTTAACTTTTTTTCTCTAAGATCTGTTATATATCATTTGGTTCTACCGGTATTAGTAAGCTAGCAAGACACATGCATTTCTGGCCTTTCTACTTCTCAGTTTCTGGAGAATCTGTTCTATAAGCATCCTCTTTCTGATAGATAGATAGATAGATAGATAGATAGATAGATAGATAGTTAGATAGATAGATAGATAGTTAGATAGATAGATAGATAGATATAGATATAGATATAGATATATAGATAGATATAGATAGACAGGCAGATGAACAGACTAACTCACTATGCACCACCCAACTGGGAAGTAGTACCTCTGTTGACCTTTTTTGCTCATTAGTCTCCATATAGTAAACCAGGGGTCCCCAACTTCTGGGCCGTGGCCCATTCAGAATTTGGCCATGGGATTGGCTGGCAGGAGTGCACATGCGTAGCTTAACTAGTGAGAGTGGCGAGCTGGTGAGCAATCACGTGCATACACACCTGCCTGCCACCCGCACAAGTTGAGGTGCATATATGCATGCTGGCCTGCCACTTGCATAAGGGCTGCATATGCGCACATGCAGCGGTCCACTACTCATACAGCCCAGTTCCCCTTTCCACCCCACAGCCAGGGACCTCTGTAGTAAACAATTTTTCTTAATATAGTTCTACTTTCTTTTGTAGAGTCAAAATTCCCAGCCAGACCATATTGACTGGGAATTCTGGAAAAGACTTTCCAACATAGTTGGGGACAGCAGGCTGGAGAAACCTTTGATTTCTTTTTATAGATTCAGTCTTCTAGGTCAATTAAAAACTTCTATGTGCCATCTACTTTAAACAATAACACTTGTTGTTTTAATCAAACAAAAAATAAAGAAAAAAAGACTGCTAGAGTGCATTCTCTCTCTTACCTGCTGCTTCCCCACTGTTAGTGTTGATGAAGCAAAAAGAAGAAACTAAGTGTACAACAAACAAAGGAATCATTTTAGGCATTCTGCACTTATTGGCAGCTATTGAACTAGCTTGCTAGATGAAATGCTTTATTTTTTATTTTTTAATATCCTTCTATCTATAATTCTGACCTGTGACTGAAATAAAAGTTCTGTTCTTAAAATGCTGCTGGGTATTATGCTGTAATAATACAGAAATCAACAACCTTATTTTTTAAGTTAGCTTTTGATGCTATGACTGTTAACAGAGTCATCAGAAGAGACAGGTCTGGAATCTTTGGTCCTTTTTCCTCCTCATGTTTGGGTATTTTGCAGAAGATCAGCTGAAAATGGTACTACTGAATTTCAGAGGTGTGCTCTTGGAGGCTCCAGGACTTTGGGGGCTCAAAGTGCCCAGCATCCCAGTTTCTCATTGTTTCAAAAGAATGTACATAGAGAGGGACTACCTCTTCCCAATTTCATCTGCCCATCCCACCAGATCCAACAGAATAGGTATTTTATCGGTTTTGCTGTCTAGGGAGCTAGGCAGTGGGTCTTATCCGCTGTGGCACCCACACTGAGGAACCTTCTCCCCTCAGAGATGAGGTCAACTTCATTACTCTTGAACTTTTGAAAGTCTCTCAAGATCTGGTTATGCCACAGGCTTGAGGGCTCCAGTGGACAACTGAACGTATGAAGTTGCTTTGATAATATTAATATTTCTCTGTCTGTTATTCTCTTTTCCTGATTTATAGTTTTATTTATTATTTTCAAATAATAACTGTTTATCGAAATAGCTATAACAGACCTCCCTTATTCTTTGTTAGCAATATATATATATATATATATATATATATATATATATATATATATATATATATATATATATATATATATATATATATATATATATATATATATATATATATATATATATATATATATATATATATATATATATATATATATATATATATATATATATATATATTATTAATTTAATTTCTATGCCGCCCTATTCCGGAGAACTTATATATATATATATATATAAGCGCGAAGCCGAAAGCACCAGCCTGAAGATGACGAATGGGACTTCGTCGAAAGGTCTTTGGTTGTTCGGGTTTTCTCCCACTTAGAATTTGAAGTGTCTTGGCGACGTTTCGACGAAGTCTCATTCGTCATCTTCAGGCTGGTGCTTTCGGCTTCTGCTCCTATATATATAGTTTTATTGTAGCATTGTGTAATACCCAGAGTCATTTTCCATGATACAGATGGCTATATAAATTTGATGAATAAATAAATATATAAATTAACCTTTCATGCAGGAACATGAGGTCCTGTAACTAGCATAGCAGGGGTACAGTCACCTGAATAGAGGGAGTCCCTCTTTCTGACAACTAGTCCATGACAGGACCAAAGATACCTTATTACTCCTGGGTTGGGGAAGCATTTCCCCAAAGATCAATTATAGGGGAACAATGGCCGAAGATAGTTTGTCTCCATCATCTGCTCATGTAGTGGAAGTACTGGCTCAAGTGAAGGGACCCCAACTACAGTAAATAAAGAGGCATTCTGGCTTAGAATCCATTCAGGGGAAGAAATATCTAAGATCAAAACCTTAAGTCTATATCTGCTATTCCCTAAGGAGCACAGACAATCTATTCTTATAGTATTGATGACAACAATAAAATATTTACTTGGGTTTATCCATGAGTTATTCTGGCTGTTTAGAGCTGACAGCTTCTGAGGATCCCATCTGGTTTGATTCTGTCAGAAACTAATTACTGTACCAAGAAGTGCCTTGCCCAGATCCTGCAGTGCTAGTCTTAGTGGTAACCTCATAGGAAGGTCAAGGGGGCCAAAGGAGAAAATAAATTGGACCCTGTGCATGCCTCTACCTATTCTTAGGATAGTATAGCCACCATGATTTTTTTAATTTTTTTTTTATTTTTATTTTTATTTTTTTTAAATATTTTATTAATTTTATAATTATAATTATAACTCAACTAAATGCAATCGTTTACAACTTTTTCAACACAAAACAAAGCATAAAAACTTACATGGAATAATTAAAATAACTATAGGTATTGCTCAGCAGCACCCCCTCCACCACATCCCCCTCTTCCTTCCTCCCTACCTCCTATTTCTATCCCCCCACCCTCTCTCCCTCCCTCTCTCTCCACCCTCCTCCTACGACCTCCCTACTTCCCTCCAATCCTTCACTCCTCAATCTCCACCCCCTCCAGATGTGGTTCCAAGGTACTGTCCGAGCAACATCATGCTTATATAATACCAATATTGCAGTTGCATACATTGTAACACCCCCCCAACCCACCCACCCCCAACTTCCCAAAGTGAATACAGGGTAAAACACAAGAAAACCCACTAAACTAAACCAAATTGTTATATAAATCCTAATAAGAGTTTAACTATATTTTTCAGTCCCACATATAAAAATTTAACTATATGCTAAGTACAATTTCTTAGATTGATATTTCCCTTGTATATACTCTATCCATTTTTTCCAGTCCAACATATATATTTCATTTGAATGGTCCTTCAAATATGCAGATATTTTAGCCATTTCTGCCAAATTTATAACTTTCAAAGTCCATTCTTCGATAGATGGTAATTCTAGCTTCTTCCAATATTGTCCCACCAACAGTCTTGATGCTGTAATCAAGCTCAAAATTAAGTTCGTCTCTATGGTGGTGCAGTCTTTTATAATGCCTAACAAAAACAACTGTGGTGAAAATTCAATACGGTTTTTCAAAATATTTTGAAGTATCCACCATATTTTTATCCAAAAGGCTTTGATTTTTCTACAAGTCCACCGTGATTTTGTATGGTGCTGTCTGTTATACCACCATCCAAAACTCATGAGGACAAAAACTAGGGGTCAGGAATGTCCTTCCTTTCTCATTTCATATATAAAGACACTTCATTGGTCACTGTGGAATATCATGATGTGATTGTCTTGCACACAGTTGAAGGTACGGCTGTTGAAAATGCAATATTCATTTCAGGGAACAACTATGGAACTTCAATTTTCTTCAATAATACAAAAAACAAGAACCGCCTGAAGGAAGCATTCAGTAAATGTTACCTTGGAAAGTAATGACATGTGATTTGAGGTCGTATACAATCTATCTCCTTTTCACTTCAGTTTCTTTACAAACCTATCCTGCATTTGTCCTCTCTTTGTATCTGTATAATGATGTAGGTACAGCTACAGGGCTAACCCTTTCAAATTCTTCCCTTCTGTTGTCTTTGGCAAATGTGTCGGCAGATGCTCTGGGGTTACATCAGTGGAAGCTGATGTGACACAGTTGCCGAAGAGAAAAAGACAATATAGTTTTCACTTGTGAGCATATTCGAGAGATGCTTGCTTTGATGAGATGCAGTCATAGAGTTTTGGTACTTGAATCTGGAAGCTTTTCATGCCCTTTGACTGTCTCTACTTCTCTCAAAGTTGCTCAAGATAGTTAATGCACTGATTTACCACTCAGAAAGAAGTAAGCTATAATTGTGCAACTTTTGGAAAGTTACTGAGGCTGATTTTTTTTAAAAAAAAAAATAGTTGAGCACTTGTACGAAAAATAAATAAATAAAAATGGAACATGAAAGAAGAAAGGATCTTGAGCAATTATCATGTGGCATCTTTTACCTTTTTCAAGCTTCTTACCCAAATCTGTATTTTTAATGACTCAGTTAATAATAAAATAACCATTCATGTAAACCAGATTTTTTTTTTTGGTCTTTGATTGTATTAGACCATCAGCATGGGCAATGGTGAAATAACCTGGAGCTTGTTTTACTTCATATTGGATAGACCATGGGAACATGATCTCAGCTAAAGACTGGCAGAACTCGGGCAAATTCTGAATATTTTGGAAGTAAATAGGTGTATACTAGCTTTTGTGATGGTAATGTAATATCTATTTAGTGACTTGTTTTGACTGAACATTTTTGAAGAAAATTAAGAACTTTGGCAATTCATAACTGAAAGCACAGTTCTGCTGCCTTCTAAGGATCCTCAAAACTGTTGTCTTTTCTCACTGTCTCATCACATTAAAATGGCACTTATATCTTAAGAATATTAACAACACTCTGATAATACCAATGAGAAGATTCTATGGATGATCATAATCCACCCTGCAAATGTTAGCAAGTGTTCTGATTAGCTGCATGGATGATGACAGAGTTCTCTCCAATCGGCACCTAGGGATGCTGCTAAGAGACTCAGAGCCAAAAATGTTTGTAGTAGCCATCAAGTCAGTATACAACAAACCTCAAAGAAAACCATTAAAAAAAACCATGAAAAATAGAGCTGAACAGCTACATACTAGCAACTTTAATATCTATTAAGGGACAGTATGACTTCTGCCTGCCAGGGGAAAAATTAAATTAGAATTCAGAGATAAGAGAAATCTTGATCAATAATATCCATGGTGACAGTTTGTCTTGCATTTTCTATTAAACTTTGCTTTAGCCACAAAACTGCATTAAAGCCTTTATGAAAATTTCTAAAACACTATCAATACTCCAATTCTTGAATATTTAAAATAACAAGTCACCTAAAAATCATCATAGTTGTAATATGGAACTCAGTACAGTACTTGTAAAATCTAGGCTAACTGGTTTAAAACATATGTGCCTTTGTTTGTCTATAGCAAACTATACCTTTCCACCCTTTTAAGAAATACTATCTGTAGTAAGGAATAATGCCCTTATAAAGTTGTGGGGCAGTCCATTTCAAATACAGCTCCAAAGGTACATTCAGTCTAGTTGTTTGTACGAAAGTGTACAAAAAGAATGTCTTTCCAAACAGATTTGGGATATATGTGTATGTGGGGTTGAAGAAAGCAAGGAACACTCCACTCCATAAGAGGAACTCTGCCTGGAGATATCGTAGTCTATTTGAGCTATATTGACAATTTACAACTGCATATTATAACTTTTCTAATCTGAGCATAAACAAAACAATATTGCTGCAGGGTGACAGTGATATAACAATGAAGAATTTTGCAAGACTTATACTAAAACCAAAGTTTTCAGTGAGCTTTCCTTGTCTGACCTCTTGTATATTAGGGCTAATGAGCTGTCTACTGTGTCTGTTTTGAGGTCTCCACCTTGGCCCCTTGCTATTGAGAGATTTTCCTTAAAATCTTGGTAGAAATTCTCTTGCAGTTTCATTTTAAGGTTATAATTACGGTGCACTTTTAATGATACCTATCATTTCTTTGTTCGTATATGAAGTCATAAAAATTATTGATTTTCAACCAAGTTAATTAAGAATCTTTAACACAGATCTTGGCAGCAAAGATTAAAAAAGTGGTTCTGTTTCTGTGCCTAACAAAGGTTAATTTTGGCATGTAATTAACTCATCATCCAGCAGATGACTTTTTGCGTTTATTCACACATAAGATTTTAGAGAAAGCAGGGAACATTTTAAAATAGCTGGGTAGTGAAAGTGATCCTGCTGCACTAATAAGCAAATATCCTTTTTTTAAATAAAATTGAAATAGAGTAGCGAATCACATTGAAAAGAAAGAAATCGAAATCTATGGTTATCTAAAAAATCTGTTTTAGATACAGTAACCATAAAACAATCTTCTGAAGAATATATGATCCAAGGGAATATGGTACAACAGAATTGGAAATTATACCTCCTATTTTGATTATACAGGGGCAAAGTTATGAATAATTATTATTTTATAAACTAAATATGGGGGGAATTTCCAAATCCTGAAAAAATCTGAACTAATTAAAAGATTAGCTTTTATCTTTTTTTATTTCTATGTGTCAAGATGAATTTTTTTATATAAAATATGTCTTTAGACATACCAGGTATCTTAAAATTATTTGGCCCTATTGGCTGACTTTTGGGAGCAATGCTAAATGGAAGGCATGACAGAAAACAGAAAAGTAATCTGCCCCTTAAACAGAATGCTAGCCATAATAAGCTTGAAGCCAAAATATCAAACCACATATTTGGGTAGAATATAGCAGAATTTATTTAAAAAGTTAAAAGAGGGATCAGCCTAGAATCCCCACAATCTACCATAAACAGACTAAGCCTAACCCCCCCCCCTTGAATTCCAGTTTACGCTTATCAAACTCCAAGCAGGTGTTAACTGTTAGTTGAAAAGTTTCCTTTGCATAGGAGTTTTAGCAATAAATCAGTTTAATTGGACCTTCATGTCCCATTGGGCCATGTCTTTCTTGCCTGACAATTTGCCCCCTCATAGTATGGCAAAAATATCATTTCACAGAAGACAAGACAATTTCTCCACATCATATCTGAAATTAATACATTGCCTCAAATTAAAGTTGCATGAAAATATCTACTTCTGAGTGAAATATAAGATTTATAACTCAACAGAACACACCTATAATGAAACATTTTCAGTATTAACCTGCCAGGCAGTTTCCCATCATAATCTTTTCCACAGGGTAGTACTGTGCCATAGGATTGCTTGTCCCTCACTAATTTCAGCATCCATTTATTTCTAAAATGATAATTAGTGTTGTCTGTTCTTCTTTGTCTAATTTAACATGGAGAATAATTCACTGGACACATCTGAACAGAATCTGGCCTAATCATTTATTTCTGTGTGGGGCAACAGAACTCATACATTGCCATCCACTATTGCTTTCGTAGTCAGCATTGCTTCAATATACTTACACTGAGAGCTGTGTTCAAGAAATCCTTAGGATTTAAGAATAACAGAATACAAGGATTCTCGAGATTGGCCTTGCCTCCAAACCTCATTAGAATAGAAGATCATCCACTAATCAATTTTATCACAATTCATTAGTCAAAACATACATGCTAAATGAACTTTCAATCTACCCATTTCCTTTTGCCACTAAACTCACTCACAAATCTCCTTCTCACCCTCAGATCATTAGCTGTCCATGCACACACATCTCTGAACGTTCTGTTATCAGTTACATGTTCAAATCCATTCTTTCTCTTTTCTTCATCTGCATACATCTGAGATTAGCAGTACAGGAATGTAATCACAGTTAGTAGGATCCTGCATGCAGATGATGAACATTTGTGAGAGTTGATTCAGATTGGGGAAAAAATAATGTGTTTGTTTGTTTGAAGTGCCCATGTCGTTGTGTAAAGTTGTACATTCAGAACAATTGCTTAAAAAAAACTAGTTAACCTCTGCATACATATCTGGGTACAAAACAATCAGTCCCATGATCACACATTCACATGAATCTGCACACAAGCATTCATATACTAAATAAAATTCCTTTACTTCCTCTTCTTTTTCTACCCCCCCAAAACCCCAATTTCTTCAGCTACATCTGGAAATGTCATAACACCTGATTAAAAATACCTTATCAGTTTTGGCATGATATAATAAAACATGTCAGTAATATTCTTACATTACTATTTTCTGCTTATTTTCTTTTCTCAGCCTCAGAACTACTTTGGTTGATACACTATAGTCTGTTATAGTCTACGTGGTTTATTCACATACTCTGCTAACTGAAAATCTATATAGCTTCTGACAAGTGGTAACTATTGCTTGTTACATGTACAGTAATTCTGACAGATCCATGTTGTAGGATTGAAGCAAAGGGCCTGTTGTTTCCTCAAATGAAAAAAAAATATATTCATAGAAGCAAGACTGAAGGCTTTGGCCGAAGCAAGCATTGCAAAAGCACATAGAATGAAAATCACAATTGTAATAAATTGTGAGGTTAGGCACATGGAACACAAGCGTTTTCTAAACAGAACATCTGATATGAAAATGTTAAATTCCACTATTAATTCCAGCTCATCCTTATCACTTGAGCATAAAATTTAACATAAGTCATTCTTCCATCCTTAGTCCCACCAAACCCTGGCAATTTGTGAAAAACTTTCCTGCAAACAGATTCTGAGACACTGACGAACCGAATCCTCATTAAAACCAAGAAAGGTTAAGGGGGAAAAATAACCTATTTAAAATGAGGTAACCCACCCAGACTTAGAGCTGTAAATTGACAATAGGATTTATATAAATCCATAATTGTATCTTTTTACCTGCGGTTAGGCTAGTTAATGATGAAAAAAGCGCAAAGCTTATCGTAAGGTTTTAATGAGGATTTTTCTCTCTTTCCTTCTCTTTCTTTCTATCTTTCTTTCTCTCCTTTTTGCAGGGTTAAAAAAAATCACTAAATTAAATTTCTGCCAATTTTCTCCATTGCAAATTGAGCACCACCCTGTGAGCAAAACACCCCACCAAGTACCTTGAATCAGTTACAGCTAAATGTGTAAGTCAGCGTGTGCCGTAGCCTTTAGTCATGAAGAATATATTAGATTTTAAAAATAAATGGCTTTCTGCTGAGTCTTCATTGCAGTGGCTTTCTGACTTTTAATTAAATTTTCAGTACTTGTGGGTGCTTCTTCATGTACTCTGGTCATAGATCTCACGACGTATGTATCATTATGTGCCAAGAAAAGAAACTAAATTGAAGATTATTAAGCTTGTTCACTTCTTTGTCATTTACTTGCAAGATGCCTAGGAAATTCATTCTCCTATTATAAGGGCCATATATATATATATAGCATTTACTCTTCTGTTGCATTTGAAAAGAGTGAAACAGGCACTTCTAAAGAGGATGCAATTATCTGGCTGCTCTAAACTGTTAAATGATATACATTATGCATTTATGACCTATTTCTTTGATGTTAAATTAATTTAGTGTAAATTAACAAAATTGGTCTGCACTATTAATACTAAGTGGAAAAGTGGAAATAACTGTAAGCATCTTTACATTCAACAGTACTGAAAATATGCAGTTTTTTTCATGTAACATAAACGTGGCATACTTTATTAAGAAAAAATAGTAATCAAAATAATTTAAGCAGTTGAACTGATATGAAGAACTAATGAATAGAATTATAAAGTAAATATGCTAATAAAGCCTAATCTTATAGAAGAGGAAATATTTTTTTTATCAAGAATCACTGGATCATAGATAAAGTTCTGTACATTGCCAATGCTGTGTGTGATGAGAAGCAAAACTGAACAGATTTAAAAAGCATACTGTTTGTGGCTTCACAAAGCACAATCTTTTTATCTATGATACCTTCAGCTATATTGATACATGGAATTAAGCCAAGGGCACATGATTTCTTAATATAGTCTAAAAACTCTAATCTAGATGGTAAGAATTTCTCCCAGCAACAAATGAAATGGGGTTATGTAAAAGTTATGTGTGCATTTGCAGTCTGCTTCACTGTAATGATTGTTTATTTGCTTTTTTCTTTCATCTGAGTTCCATGTTCCATGTTAACGTTCGTGTTCAAAGCAACTAGTTTTATTAAGAGATGAGAATTCAGAACAAATTCTACAGTTTTCAGGGCAGTTGTCTTATAGTAGTGTGCTTCCAAATGCAGGATATGTCCATAATATAGGAGAAAATCCTCAGCAAAACCATTTTTTTAACTAAATTGCATGAAATTAAAGATTTAATGGGATGATCCACACCAATTTGGCCTGAAAATGGATTGACCTAGCTCTATCAGTGCTAGGTTCTTGGCTTAAAGTAAATAGTTTCCCATTTCAATTGACTATCTTAATTATAGTCTCTCAAATAAAGCATTTTTCTGCCCTTATCATATAATTGTATGTTTTAAAAGATATATTTTAGATATATTTTGATGTGTAAATTTCTGTAAATTTGATAGATTATTGTTATGACATAAGCAGAAGTGACAAAATTAAGATCTAAAGATTGATTTTCACCAATTTAAATTGTATTTTGGTTTGGATCATTTATATTATCCGATTATTGATCTGAATATGTTTGTATGAGAACTGTTTTTCCAAACATGGATAAATGAATTGAATTTGGACACTTCCATTCCATAACTCAAGTATATTTCGCAATTTGTTTCAAAAAGGGGTTCACTTTTTAGTTTCAATTCAACTGGCTTTGAATCAAAATGTTGAATCAAAGCTATATACAGTTCTAACAAATACTACAGACAGATAGATGAAATAAAAACCGTATTGATGCAGTTTCTCCAATTAGAGTGATGGAGTGACAGGAAGACATGAATTCAAAGAATTTCCAGACCATGAAAGGGCAGAATACCCTGTTCTTTATGAAATATAGGCAACATACCTGAATGAGCATGGCCTAACAACAATGTACTGGGCCCTTTATAACCTGCTTCTTTCTATTTCCTCTGCACAAACATTTCCCTCTGCTTCTGCCTCCTACTGGGCTGTCTGAAAGAGGCTATACATATGTATTAACTTATTAAGCAGTAGTATAGATTCTCACAAGTTGAAACACAAGGCATGCTGTGCCTGTGCTCAAGTGTCTCCGGGAGGTTCAAGATTAATAGAAATGCAAATGGAGCATCTGCAGAAGGCCATGTGATTAGAGCCTTCTCCCCTCACACCTCAAAGTCAAAAGCAAAAAAACAAAAACAAAAAAACAAAAACCTGCATGTGAAATGCAATAGCAAACAAAAAATGGACAACATAATATCCAAAATCAGTTTCCAGTTTCAACCAGTCAGCATAACATTCAGCCCCATGCCAGGCAAAAAAGGCACTGCCCCAGCATTGCAGAAACTAATTGTTTTTCCTGGCATCAGAATCCTAGAGAATGTCTTAGTCCTCATGGATATGTCCCCTTGGAAAAACTCTCTGCAGAACGTCAGTAAATGCAGTTCACTGAAGCAAGGAAAAGCTTTTAATTTCTGCTTTTATCTTATGTCCCTGCTCTTGCTCAGCAACTCTATTATTAAGCTCAACAGTGGCTCAGAAATTCAGAATATTCATTTCAAGTAAGGGCTTTAGAATTATCAGGCTGAAAGCAAAATCCAGTTTGAAAGTGCCCTTTAGTTTTCAAACTGAATGTAAAAATAGGAAGTTAGTATCTTCTAATAAATGATATTCACCTCCTCTTCTTATTCTTTTGATTTTAAGAATCCACTTTATTCATTTACACTGTCTTCCCACTTCTTAACTGTTTATTTATAACATATACTGTATATGGTTGCCCAACTCAAACAACATAACTCTGGGTGATATACCAGAACAAAATAATTTGGTTGGAATTCTGTTCCAACCTCCTGCTCAAGTAAGAGACCCTATACCAATGGTGGTGAACCTATGGCACGGGTGCCAGAGGTGACACTCAGAGCCCTCTCTGTGGGCACGTGCGCCATCACCCAGTCCTAGGCCTTCAGCTGGGTTTTATAAAACCTTTTCGCTTTAGGCCTCCGCTGCCGTGTGCAAAAAAAAAAAAAAAAGGTTCAATCAATCAGTCAATTTCAACTTCTCACGGGGAAAAAAAAAAGATCTTGCAAAGTTGGAATTGATTGATTGAACTTTTTAGTCCCATTCAGTCTGCCGTTACCACCGCAGCCATGCCCAGCCAATGGGCCACGCCCAGCCAATGAGCCACACCCACCCGGCACCCGAGGATGCATAAATGGGTTTTGGGTTGCAGTTTGAGCATTCGGTCTCTAAAAGGTTCGCCCTCACTGGTCTATATAGTCATGCAAGTCAGTTTCCTGTGTTCATCATTTTCATTTCAGAAAATCCAGAGCAGAATTAGATATTGGCAGCCAAGATTGCAGTTCGGACCACGATGCTGTTACCACCACAGCCACGCCCACCCAATGGGCCACACCCACCCGGCACCCAACGATGCATAAATGGGTTTTGTGTTGCAGTTTGCACACTCGGACTCTAAAAGATTCGCCATCACTGCCCTATACCAATCTGGACAAGTCCAGTCTCTTCCAGTGGACCACACATGAAGATGTCTCACCAAATATAGAAAACAAAATATAAGAAGAAAATAGCCCAACCGACAGAAATGAAACAATTAAATGGTGAACAGAAACTAAACTTAACTGCAAAATGGTGAATATTCCATAACTTTGAGTGTATGGTTAGTTAATATACAGTATATAAAAATAAATCTGCAGCATTATCCATCACAGGCTGCTTCAGTAAGGGAAGCAACAAACTTTATCCATTACATGGCTCAACCTGAAAGTTTGTCAGACCCAATCAGAACTTTCCAAAAATTCTGGGACAATGTTAACTTAGAGAATTCCCCTAGCCTTATGTCTCTAGATTGGCACAAACATTTGGCTGATACAATGTAGATTGCTTCTGAAGGATCTTTTTTCAATTTCAATTAATGAACAGACTTATGAATATATGGAGAATATAAAGCAGGGGTGACACAAATCCAATCCAAGTGACAGAATCACAATTTTCACTCACACTAACGATAGCTCCACATGTGTAAATTGGGAATGCAATTCTTTCAGGGCTCCCCCACATTTATAAACTAATCTAGTTTTTAAATGACATAATACCATAAGTTAACAGTGGGAATGTTAGTTGCAATTTCATGAAAAAATGGTTTAAGGACCACTTCAAAATAGTCCTCTCTGCAATGGGAATATAAACTGCATGTTTATTTACAGTGTTTCTATATTGGCAATTTCATGCAGACTCCCATAATCTAATTTTGTTTAACTTTTAATCAACCTAGCTGCCAGCTTGTCCAACTACTTATCTGCTTGTCTAAATCTCCCAGCATCTTGTTTTTCACAATAGCATATTGTGCATATTCCTGCAAATGCTTTTTTCCTGTTCATGTCTCCATTTTATCCACATCATATGTAGTTGGATCATGGGGGATAAAGTACTGTAGGAGCTCTAAGGCTGGGAGAGGTGACCATCAGGACTGGTCATAAGTACCTTTTGGTTGGTATGTTATAACTTTGGATGGTCATGAGTCAAGGACTACCTGAAACTCATCTCATGTTGTGTAAAATACCATAGATTTAACATCCCTTATGACCTCCACAGATAAAAATCCTAAAGGGAAAAAACAACTCAAGAACACGGGAAACACTGAAAAATATGATCATAAAAGCCCAGTCCAATATATTACCACTGAAAAAGAAAAACAAGAAATCCAAGAAGAAACCAGCATGGTTGCATAAAGATCTCTCTGATAAACTGAAAGACAAAAAGGATAAGTACAAAAAATGAAAAGAGGGACACATAACTATGGCAGAATATTAGCAGCTAGCATGAATCTGTAAATATGAAGTCAGGAAAGCAAAGGCATGGAATGAACAAAGACTTGCAACAAAAGTCAAAAGATAATAAAAAAGTTTCTTTCAACATATAAATAACAAGAAAAAAGTCAAGGAAACAGTTGGTCCACTAAAGAGAGAAGATGGCAAGGAAGTAACAGGCAGTAGAGAGAAAGCAAACTGCTTAACTCATTCTTTAAATCAGTCTTCATGCAAAAAGAAACTATAGCCCAACCTACCAAAAACATAACTATAAAAGACAGACTAGAAATAAAAATTAAAATAAGCAAGAAAATGGTAAGAGAACACCTGTCTGACCTTGATGAATATAAATCATCGAGACCTGATTGATTACATCCCATAGTTCTGAAGGAGCTGGCAGATGTTATCTTAG
The DNA here is from genome assembly GCA_034064705.1 of Bothrops alternatus. Classification (NCBI taxonomy): domain Eukaryota; kingdom Metazoa; phylum Chordata; class Lepidosauria; order Squamata; family Viperidae; genus Bothrops; species Bothrops alternatus. The sequence goes on along the minus strand of JARGCV010000049.1, from coordinate 12,975,245 downwards.
AACCATTGTACCATATCTTTAAAAAATCCTAGAGTACCAGAGAACTACCAGAGGATTGAAAAAGAGCTGATGTGGTTCCTATCTTCAAAACAGGGGGGGGAAAAACAGACCCAGGAAACTACAGACCAATCAACCTAACATCAATACCTGTGAAGATACTGGAACAAATCAGCAAAAAACAGATCTGTGAACATCTAGAAACAAATAAACTTACAACTAGTAGTCAGCACAGTTTTGTTAAAAACAGATCATGCCAAACCAATCTTATTTCATTCTTTGACAAAGTGACTAAATTAGTAGACCAGAGAAATGCTGTATACTTAGACTTCAGCAAGGCATTTGACAAAGTAGACCACAACCTTCTTCTTGGTAAACTAGAAAAATGTGGGATAGACAACATCACCACCAGATGGATTTGTAACTGGCTGACAAACTGTACTCAAAGAGTAGTCTTTAATGGTACTACATCTACATGGAGGGAAGTAAACAGTAGGGTACTACAAGTTCCATCTTAGGCCCAGTACTTTTCAATATCTTCATAAATGACTTAGATGAGGGTATAGAAGGGAAACTCTTCAAATTTGCAGATGACACTAAGCTATCAGGAATAGCCAACACCCTAGAAGACAAGCTCAGGATCCAAAAAGATTTTGACAGACTTGAACAATGGGCCCTATCCAATAACATGAAATTTAATATGGAGAAAACCAAGGTTTTACACCTAGGCAGGAAAAATAAAAGGTACAAGAACATATTAGGCAAAACCTGGCTCAAAAACAGTAATTGTGAGAGGGACCTTGGAGTCCTAGTGCAGGGCTTTTCAACCTTTTCACCCATTGTACCAATTTTAGGATATGGCAACATCTGAGTACCACCAGTCGCCTAGCAAGGTGTCAAAAATTTGATGACCAAAAAAAAAGGAAAAAAGTGATAAAGTACAGGTAGTCCTTGACTTACAACAGTTTGCTTAGTGACTGTTCGAAGTTACAATGGCACTGAAAAAGTGCCCCCCCCCAAGCCACAGCTGAGCAAGACACCTGCCTGTCCGCCCGGTGGCGTTCTTTCTCCTGTCCGAGGTTTTCATTGTTGTGAGCATTTCTGTTGAGGATTGGCAGTGGGGGTGGGGTGGGGGGTGTTTGGTTTTTATTCCCCCCCCCATCTGCTGGGTGGTTGCAGCAGATTTTGGTCACTTCACATGACACTGGGACACTGTGACCATCATAAATATGAATCAGTTGCCAAGCATCTGAATGTAAATCACAAAACTCTGGAGATGCTGCAACATTCCAGCTGATTGGTGCTTCTTCTGGGCTCAGCAAGAGCGCCAGGATATGGAGCCTGGTGCTGATCCTAGCACTTCAACTGAGCCCTGACAGCCCCAAAGAAGCACTGATCCTGGTGCTTCCACTGAGCCCTGCAGCCCTGCAGCTCCAGCCATCTCCCACTCAGGCTTGTGCAGTGCTACCACTGGTTTAGCTCATTCCCCTCCCCCGCTACCACTTTTCTAGGATGGTCGCGAACCAATGTACCACAGGTGGTACCCGTACCACTGGTTGAAAAGCCTTGTCCTAGTGGACGATCACTTAAACATGAGCCAGCAGTGTATGGCAGCAGCCAAAAAAGCTAAATCAATCCTTGTTTATATAAACAGAGGCATAAAATCAAAATTATGTGGAGTATTAGTACCACTTTATAAATCCTTAGTAAGACCACACCTGAAATACTGCATCCAATTTTGGTTATCACATAACAAAAAAGATGTTGAGATTTTGGAAAAAGTGCAAAGAAGAACAACTAAGATGATTAAGGGCCTGGAAAAAAAAAACATATGAAGAACAGTTGCAGGAATTGAGTATGGCCAGTCTAGAGAAAAGAAGGAGTAGGGGTGACATGATAGCAGTATTCCAGTATTTGAGGGGCCGCCACAAAGAAGAGGGGGGCAAAGCACCAGAAGGCAAGACAAAAAACAATGGATGGAAACTAATCAAGAAGAGAAGCAAACTGGAATTAAGGAAAACTTCCTAACAGTGAGGACAATTAACCAGTGGAACAGCTTGCCTTCAGAAGTTGTAGGTGCTTCATCACTGGAGGTTTTTAAGAAAAGACTGGACAACCACCTATCTGGAATACTCTATGGTCTCCTGCTTGAGCAGATGGATTTGAGATTGATGGCTTTTTCTCTTATGAATTTGTCTAGTAACCCCTAAAATGATCGCTGTTGCCCTATGTTGTAAATATGAATTCCATAGTTTTACCTCTTGTGTGAATTAATATTATCATTTATCTAGCCTGATTATTCCCATCAGTCAGTTCCATCAAGAACACCTTTGATTCCTGTATTAGAAGTAGGAATGGTCACTATCTTCATCTAATACATCATTTGATTTTAATTAGCAAAAGTGAGATACCAAGGCTTTGAAAGATCTCCACTAAAATCCATGAAAGCATCTTTTGGACAGTTAGGCTGATACCTCAGTTCATCACTTCAAGCCTGCTTTATTAGTTTATTGATTGCAATTTTGAGATATTGTTAAGATGCCTTTTGTTAAATTCTTATAGCGATTGGCTGGTAGGTAATCCCTGTGAAAGAGTCGAAAGTAATGAGACTCCCTGCTACCTCACTGGTATAGGAACTAACGCCTATGAAGAATAGCAGGGTGTTCAGAAGAGAAAGTTAGAGAGGAAGCAAAATGGTGGGGAGAGTTGAAACCTGGAAGACTCTTGAGGGACAGGATTCCTTCGGACATTTATAATGAAAAAGATTTGCTGCATTATAGAAACATTCTCTATTTGCCTCCATTATGTTATGCTTGTATATTTGTAAATCCATATTTCAAAAACACCCTAACTTTTCAGCCCTCTCTTTCACAACTGAAAGAAACTTTACCTGGCCAGTATTGCCCCAGGAAACTGCAGTACTTTGGGAAGAGAGGTATGCCCAAGAACATGCCTCTCTTTGGATGTACTTTCACTTCCTTATGTCTTGAACACAAAACTCTTGGCAGAAGTAATGTAATCTTATGCAAATGGAGCGGTGTCTTTGGAGCTTTCCCTTCCCTTCTGCCACCAGTCATATAAATGACATGGCAGTGTACTTCTTGTGCATTATTTGTGTTTGTACAGTGAGCGTGTATAGCCTTAGGAAAACCTCTTGGACTCATTTGATTGCAACCACACTCTTAAATCTCACTTACTGTCTGTGATTTTGACAGAGAAAGGAGTCTGAGTGTGGTTTTTCACATTTTCTGAAGGTTTTATGATGTAGAAGCTTGAAAGTGACTATCCTGATGGCACAGTTGGCTCACAGCTGCTGGTATACTTACTGTCCCTGTAAATGAAATAATGCACTCTTGAGCACTTTCCCTTCCTCAGAATAAGACTCCTGAGCAGCTGTTGCTGCCTTCAGAGTACTTTTGCATAACACATGAAGGATAAAAAAATACATATATGTCCAATTTGAAAGAATCTATGGGAGCTTGGAAGTGACACCAAACATTTCTTCCCATAAAGGACAGCCTATCAGCATGCCATTGCTTTGCCAGGAGACTCACCTTTCCTAACACAAGCAATCCTAACTTCAGAATTAAAGATGGTTATTCATTTTCGTTTGGCTCAGTTTCCCATTTTTAGAATCTAAAATTCATTTTGTCCTCTTCCTCATCATTTTGTGTGTGTGTGTTTTTTTAAAAAATCTGAATGAATATTCACATTTCTCGGAATAAGAATATTTTGTACATACATTTTCTAATATGCAACACATTTTTTCCAATATATTACTGCCAAAATAGATTAAAATACATTTGTAGTGAAAAAGATTGGCTGCGTTATAGAAACATTCTCTATTTGCCTCCATTATGTTAAGCTTGTATATTTTTAAATCAATATTTCAAAAACACTCTGTTGTGTTCTGAGCCTGCAAAAGCAGGCTCGGGACGTTGCATTGGTCCCGGGCATTCCAAGGCTGCCTGGGACCAGACTGAGCGGCGCCGGCCTTGTGTGCATGTGCAAAGTGCTGGCTGCCCGGGACCAGACTGAGTGGCGCCGGCCTTGTGCGCATGCGCAAGGCAAGAAACGCTAAGATACATTGTTCGTTTTGCCCGGGTCTCTGGTCTTTAAAAGAAGCCTGTTTGCTTTTACTGTTTTGAGTTTGTGAGTGAGTTTAGAAGAATAAAGAACTGTTGAAGTAGCCATGTGTCTTCATCATTTGCACTCGAACCCAGAACGTAACACACTCTAACTTTTCAACCCTTTTCAACTTTTCAACTGGTCTCTTTCACAACTGAAAGAAACTTAACTTGGTCAGCATTGCCCCAGGAAACTGCAGTACTTTGGGGAGAGAAGTATGCCCAAGAACATGCTTCTACTTTCACTTCCTTATGTCTTGAACACAAAACTCCTGGCAGAAGTAATGTAATCTTATGCAAATATTACCTGGAAAAATTCATACTATGCTGTTTTATTTGTTATTTATTAGAGCATGATTATGCATGATTTATTAAAACATGATTATGCTCTAATAAAGCACAAAAGCTTAAAAGCTCCACTTGATGATTCTTAGCATTAGCAAAAGAGGCTCAGACAGCCATGTTTTTGTGTGTGTTTTTTTATGGACAGTTGAAAATTGTCAGCAAAATTTTTTAATCGCTAGTACAAAAAAACAGAAAGGGCATCAGAAGCAGGCACTTTCGCCCTACCACAGAAGAGTTCTCCTGCAAAACAAAGTGAACTAGGTATTAAAGTTTCAAAGAGGAACTATGCCGGTTGCTTATTATCGCCTTTTTTTAAAATAATTTTTTTATTATTAGATATCTGTTTGTACATGTAAACAAAGAAAAAGTTCAAGTTAAAGCCATTCAACTTAATACAATCATTTTAAATTTGTAGACCTTCTTCACTGACAAGATCTGTATGTGTAGCACATTCTCTTCTTCAGGTTCTGTAAGATGGTTTGCACTTGTACTCTTTTTCGCTCTTGGTGCTGCAGATATTGCTTATGATTGTTTCACGGCTAGGAAGTTTGGAACTATTGGATAGTCTGATTCTCAAACAAAAATGTTGAAATATAGGCCATTTAGAAGTCAAAGTAACTACAAATGGCGGGCGGAGGAGGGAAACTACTGCTATTTTGCACTAAAGAAACTAAAAAATGCCTCCTATGGCCCTGCTATGAAAGGGGTTGGGAAACAAAATTCCAAAAGCGATGATCATGTGCATCCCTTCCCTATTTTTTTTAAATGGTACTTTAATAAGTTGATTATCACTGAGCTCAGTAGTTACCAATTGTATACAGTTTGCTGCTGCGCAGAAAAAGATTCCAAGACACGGTAATTGGTCTTAGCAATAAAATGCCACAACTTTCAATTATGACTGCATTTCCCTGTTAACAGTGCATGGAAATCAAAGGCAGATTTAGGTTTCTGGGGATTCGGCGAGCTGAGTCAGTGACATCCTGCAGATATACTCTTATCTCAATACTTCAAAATCCCCTTTGTTGCTGGCTGAGAACCACCCAGCCATTGTTGGATTATTTCTGTTTTGAAAGCATTGGAGAGAGTGCGAGCAATCTCAGCTTGTTACATTTCCCTTTGAAATTCTACATACAGTACACGAGCTATTTTTCGTGCAACATACTAGTATGATACAAAGAGGGATACCCAAGTGGTTTTTGCTTCTGAAGCCAAAGCAGTTGGCCCTTGAAACATACTGCGTCAAATTCTGCTTGGTTTTATTATCTCATGTTTCTGCCTTCATCTACTACTATATCCCAAGTTAATCACTGGTTAATAATAGTGATGATCGTTCATTATTATAGTTGATAATTATTCTCCTCCATTAGCAACCAGATCATGTTCATCACAACTTTGCTTTTTGTATTTGCAGAGTTCTTTTGAGATCATGTCTCTTGAAACTGCTCAACTTTAACAATATATTTTATTTATTTATTTATTTATTTATTTATTTATTTATTTGACTTCTATGCCGCCCTATTCCGGAGAACTTTATATGGAAAATATAAGATCATGCTCTTCAATAATTCCAAATAACTGTCCTTGCTGTGGTGGTGTATATGGAGACTATCTTAAAGTAATTATATTAATATTAGAAGCAATCTCAACTGAGATCAGATCTGTTGTCTCCTGGATCTGTGTCTGAAACCACTTATTTCACCTACATAGGTGACTTCTACAGATAGAAATACAGCTGTGCCATGGTTTATCTTGTGTCACCCATTGTTGCCAACCTATATGTGGAAGAAGTGGAGAAGAAAGCACTCAGCTCGCTCCAGGGGTTGGCACCAAGCAAGTATGTGGATGACATCTGGGTTAAAATCAAAGTCCAGGAAGTATAGGCCTTCACAGACCATATAAACACCATAGATTCAAACATCAAGTTCTCCAGGGAACACACCAAGGACAACAAGCTGGCGTTCCTAGACTATAACATTCTGATTAGGATCTATGGCAACCTGGAAATAGAGATCTACAGGAAATCCACTCACATAGACCAATGCCTACTGTTTGACTTCTACCATTCACTTCATCACAAACTATGAGTCATTGGGACATTACATCACAAGACAGAAAACTTCTCCACCCCCAGGGATGCCCAATAGAAGGAAAACATGCACTTGAGAACAGCTCTTAAGGCCTGTGGGTATACAGATTGGGCCATTATTAAATCAGTGTCTCAATCCAACAAAGCAATGGCAGACAGAGCTGAGATTTAGAATCAACTGAAGAACCTAGTCACTCCATATATGGCCAGTGTATTGAAGAAGCTAAAATGAATATTTGAAATCCACCAATACATGAAACAGAAGCTTGTTCACCTAAAGATCACACACCAAAACATAAGAAAAGTATGCAGTCTAAGGAGGCTGCACTTAATAAGCTACCTAGGGCAGTGTTTCTCAACCTTGACAATTTTAAGGCATGTGGACTTCAACTCCCAGAATTCCACAGCCAGCATTGCCTTAAAATTGTCAAAGTTGAGAAACAATGACCTAGGGTAAAGGATTTAGGGGCTGGAACATTTACATCCCAACGACTCTCTGCCTATTAACCTAACGAGCTATCCAGATTAGGTGAGAAGTGAAACCTCCCTGGAGGACATATATAGGATCCCCAATCAACTTGCTCAGACTCAAGGATAAGTAGCAAAAATGTTTTGAACCAACGAGAACTCCAGTTGCAATAACTCAACTTCTAGATAACTTTACCTGGACAACAGAGAATCGTCATCGATCTATTAACAAAACTTATTTAAAAAGAAAATGACTTTCCTTTTTACTTCTACATATGAAAATGAACATATAAACTTAATTTTAAGTAAGGGCATATAAAATACAGAGCCGTGGTGGTGCAGTGTTAGAATACAGTATTGCAGTCTAATTCTGCCAACTGCAAGCAGTTCAATCCTGACTGGCTCAAGGTTGACTCAGCCTTCCATCTTTCTGAGGTTCGTAAAATGAGGACTCAGATTGTTGGGGGTAATATGCTGACTCTGTAAACCACTTAGACGGGGCTGTAAAATACTATGAAGCAGTATGTAAGTTTAAAATGCTGTTGCTATTCAGCTTATCAAGCACCATGAGCTTCAGCTCTAATGTGGAGATTTTCCATTTTCTATAGCACTATCATGTCTATGAAAACTACTATTCTACATTTCTAATTACTAAATACAAAATAATTTTAAATATATATCAAGAAATTCTTATTGTCAGCAATTCAAAGTAGTCTAGACCAGGACACCAAAACCAAGAATACTACAATTAATTTTATTATAACATTACAGTAACAGAATCTTGAAAGTTTGAAAGTGCTCTCTGCCCCCCTTTACATTTCAGAGAACCAGTGATGGTCAATTTTGAGATGCTTTTTCAACCACTATTCCTGCTTTGGACTCAGATTCTCTTATGAGCCTATTGTCCAGTCTGCATCTCTTTCTCCTGTTTCTCAGGGTAAGTCTCACAGCCCATTACACCTATTCACTTGTAATATGTATGAAATGTAAGTAGAAAAGATTGAAAAGTAAAGGCTACCCAAAGTCAAGTTTAATTTTTGTTGATTACATGGATATATCCATGTGGATTTTTCCTTATAGCAATATGGAAGTAGCATGCCACAGTTTTCTTTGGGGATTTAGTTTGAGTTCCCAGTCTTGCCAATAGCCATTGAATCTATTGGTGGTCTTTCATTTCAATACAATCCAAGTTCTACCCTGCTTTAGATTTTTTTGAGATCAGCCAAAGTTCTATAGATGTTGCTACCTGCTGTGGGAAGAAAATATTGTAAATTGCTGTAAATAGTCAACTTCACCAAAAATTCCATAAACTAAAAGCATTTTTCCTTGTTGCATAGAGGAGTTGAAACCTTCCCATTGTTCATGTATTCTTTCTCTCTGTCGTTCCCTTGGCATAAAATGCTTGGTTTCAGTAGATCTCTCTACCTCCATGATTAGGCTTCCAGAGAATCATGATCAAATGTGGAATACTCCAATCAAAGTAGTATATCTTTGTAATGAAGTTAGATTTGTACCCATAGTTAGTGATGGGTAGACTGCCCAGATCCCATGGGCCACAAATGAGTCATAATGGCTTTAGGTCCCCTCAGACAATTCTTTCCTGAATCCTTTCCCAAAACTTGCTTTTCAGTTTGTAGTTTGTTATTTCTTTCACTATAGTTAAGGTCTAAATGAGGAAACTCAGCTCCATTTTTGCATTACTTAGGGTACTTCAGGATTGCATTGGTAAAAATTGACTGATTTTCCAGAATTTCACAGTATGATTTCCTAGTAATTAGGATCAAAAACTGATGAACACAATTGTAAACAGACTTACTTAAAATGAAAACAAGTAGAGCTCTTTTATAACACAAGAGAAAGGGGAAAATAATTATCTTGCTCATTTGTGTGACATTATGACACCATCAGCTTATTGCATCCAGGCCTTGCTAAAAGTTTAATGGAGGAAAATGTAAATTTTGACTGCCAAAAGATTGATGCTCCCTCATATAAGCTGGATATTTAATATTATTGAATGATTTTATTTTTGGTGGTTAGATTGTACTGTCAACTCTACAATGAACCTGGCTGCAGCCATTTTTTGTTGTTCTAGGTTGCCACAAGAAGGGGAGGGAGGAAAGGTATTTCTGGTAGTCTAAACATAAGCAAATCTTGTAGGAACCAAGGTCATTCTCATACTGAACAGGAGAAGGAAGATCATTTAGTCAGAAAGCCCGCCAAGTTGTTATACGGGATAGTATGAGTAGAGGGGTGGGAATTGTTACATTGTATTACTTTGATTCTTGGGGGTGGGGAATTTAGATCTGGTTTCAATTTTGACCATGCCAATATTATATACCCAATAAACATGTTCTTTGAGGAATTTTCTTGCCTCGGAGTTCTGATTTATTTGGACTCATTGATCAGAACCATGACATGTACACTATCTGGAGTCACGTTTCATGAGATGGGCAGCTATATTAATATAATAAATAAATATGATACGTTAACGTCTTATTAAGATTTTTCATTTAAAAGTGCATTTTAATAATTTTTAAATTTGTTTCCAAAGTTAAAATACAAAATAGGGGGGAAAAGGAAGAAAAAAGAAGAAAAAAGAAACAAGCATAAAATGGTGACAATAAAAATAAAAAAAATGTGTACAAAAATAACAAATGACAAATATATTATTAACGCTAACATAAACCATAAAATATCCACACTGGTTGAATGCTGAAAAATATATCTAAATTATCTGATACATTCTCCATCTCCTCTTATTTAACAGGTCTACAAGTAATTATAAACTTTCCTATCTATATTTAATCAAAACAATATGTTGCATAGAAAAACGTCACTAATGTGGAAATCTTCCATGTACATTACACACTGATCTTGATACCAATGAGTAGAAAAGATAATATTTCCTTTGCTCATACATTTTACAAGCAGAAAAAAATTGTATACCTCCTTGAAGAATGCAAAAAAAGTAATTAACTATGTTTAAACACAATCAACTCACATTTCCCTGTATTTTTGGGGTTGCAATATTTTTAAATACATTTTCATATTCTGAAATTCTTCTACACCGTCATTGTATTCCCCCGCCATTCCTATTTGCCTTTCCAATTACTTTTTCCCTCCAGTGTTCCTTCACTTTTTCTTTCTGATATTTGATTGTTAAAACAGTTTCCTTCAAGTTTCCCTTTCCTTTCTGTTATTATAGTATTTATTACTAATAATTGCTTTCTGTGTTAGTGTTTTAATTGCAGAATAAGTTAAAGCTTGAGGCTGTGGTTCCAAACACAGATACTTGAAAACAACTACACTAATGTCAATTGCATCCCCTTCAAATAGGACGCTTTTACCAGACTATTAAATTCTCTTGCGTACATCAAAGACCTATAATTATACATTTAGGCAGAAGATACTCATCTGAAAATCCCAAGGTTTCTATTAGTGTTTTAAGTAGCCTCCCTCCGAGGTTGTGATTAGATCCAGTTCTGCTTAGACAATACCATGCACATTTCAACCATGTTCTAGTTCAAATTTATTAGTCTGATGTTCAGTAGGAAATTTATCAGTCAATAACAGGCAATCAATGATTATCCGCAGTTTGCAAATGAAGATTCACACATTTGCCTTTTTGAGGCAGTGTTGCATTTTCATTGTTCTCATCGAAAGCTTGTTCTCATCTAGTTTGAAGTAAGTATAAACTTGTTCTCATCTCTAGGAACTAGTGAATTTGAGCAGCTGACTTTGCAAAATAACATCCAATTTGTTATAGCTGCAGTTAAAGCTAGGGGGCATTCTGAGAGTATATATTGTAAACTACAAATACAGGCCTCAGAGTAGATGGTGGTTATTAGTCAAGGACTATCTGTATATGAATGACATCACCATTATCAACCTGCATTGTTATATTTTTATAACAATAAAGTTTTGTTATATACTTTCCGCAGGAATCCATGTCAATCCTTATATATGTCATTTCTAGTTAACAATAATTTGAAGTATGTATTTAGCATTATGTGTAAGTTATTTGCATGTGATAACAAAATAATAGGCTGGAAATGTGACATAATCACAAGAGAAAGAAGACATATCTTACGAAGTAGGATGAACAGTATGAACCCTGAAAGAACATAGCTAACCGGGGACTCTTCTGATCCTTCTTCAATGTAATTCAGTGCCTGGCTAAGTTGACTCTTTTATTAACCAGGTCCTGCATGAAATCTATACAGTTAGGGGAAAAGGAATGCAAGTGTGGTGAAATGAGAATCAGTCTGGTTAATGGAGGCTATGCTGACCTTTAACAAAATACCTTTAGGAAGATACTGTCACAGCAGTAGCAAAAGGTGACCTTCACTTCCATTAACGTTTAAAGAAACAACTTGGAAAAAGTTTGTTTTAGGTAAAAAAAAACCAACTGGAAGGAAAGAAAAAGTATGAATGACACTGAAACAGTCGAACCAAATATGATGAATAAAGACAAAATGTATTAATGTCAAATACTTTTAGAATCCTTTTTATTTTCTTAGACAGAGATTTCTTACTCGGTATTTGCCTTCAGGAATCCTTTTCACTTCCCTCTTCTTTGTGGCAACCCCTGAGATATTGGAACACTGCTATCATGTCCCCCCTCGTCCTTCTCTTCACTAAACTAGACATACCCAATTCCAGCAGCCGTTCCTTATATGTTTTAGCCTCCAGTCCCCTAATCATCTTTGTTGCTCTTCTCTGTACTCTTTCTAGAGTCTCAGCATCTTTTTTGCATTGCGGTGACCAAAACTGGATGCAGTATTCTAAGTGTGGCCTTACCAAAGCATTGTAAAGTGGTATTAATACTTCACGTGATCTTGATTCTATCCCTCTGTTAATGCAGCCTAGCACTGTGTTGGCCTTTTTGGCAGCTGCAGCTCATATTTAAGTGATTGTCTACTAGGACTCCGAGGTCCCTCTCACAGTTACTGCTATTGAGCAAGGTACCCCCTATACTATACCTGCACAATTTTGTACTTTAAGATATTTGAGAGCAGAGTCTTGTCTTTTGCTACAAACTCTGCCATATACACAAAGTATGTATTGTATCTGACATCTACACTATAGTCATAAGAGAATGGCAGTAATAAAAACAATAGACTTGTTAACTGCATTCTTGTTTTATGGCCGTTGCTGCCTTTTAAATGTTTAGATGGTAAGAAAAGAAGGTAAGAAAATAAAAGGAAGGAAAAGAAAAGAAATCCCAGTTATTAAAGAAACAGGCATGTTGATCTTGTTGGGATAGGTTCATTTTTCAAGAAACAAAAAAAAACTCTTCCTGCCTCTGATTCATTTATAAGCAGCTAGTTCAGTTTGGCAGTATTATAAATGACAGTGAAAACTTAATAAGGAATTGCTGGTTGATTTGCTATATATCTGAAAGGCTGAATACATAACAAAAAATAGTAATCAGAAATGCATGTTTTTTAAGCAGTTCTATTCAAAGCAAAAAAGAAGAAGAAGAAGAAGCTCTGAATAAATCATTATTACAGGTCAGTTCTTACATGTGCCTACTCAGTAATATAACTCATAAAAATAGGAGATGATTAACACCCACAAAAAAATGTTACAACAGCCTATCTCAGTATGGTGCCTTCTTGCAACACAATACCGATCGGTCATGCAGGCTGAGACTCCTGGGTATACTGTAATCCCAACACATCTAGAAAGCACAAGTACAGGAAAGGCTAGTTTTCATTTTCTTATAACCTGGTGATATTTAGAATTCTAGAGTTGGAGCAATCCTTGGCGGTGTTCTAGCCCCATTCCTTCTCTTCCCAGGGCAGAGTGGTCAAACAGCCCTGAACAAACAACTGTCAAATCCTTGCTTGAAAACTTGCAACAATGGAACTTCCATGACTCCTGAAAGGAGGCTCTTCCACTGCATAACATTTTCATAATGAGAAAATAACTTCCTATTTTGTGTTGGATCTCTCTCTCTAAATGTTCCACCCACTAGTCAGTAGGGGCCTGCTGGATTTAGGGGGAAGGGTGTTCCAAAGGGGAAGGACTACTACCAAGAAGATGCAATATCTAGGTCCCACTAGAACACAACATTTAATGGAAGGAGCATCTCCCTTAGTGTTATCTTGTTTTGGCTGTACCCACCTAGCTCCTTTAAGTGCTTTTAATACGATTTAGCTTCCATGCCCTTATTATTTTCATCGCATTTCTCCGAAGTCGTTCCTTGAATTGTGGTGACTAGAACTGGAATGTTATATGCAATGTTATATAGTGTGACCAATGCAGTATAGGCAGAACTATCATTTCCCATGATGCTGATACAGGTAGTCCTTGCTTGATGACACTAATTGGGATTGGAATTTCCATAGTTAAGTGAAGCAGTTGTTAGGTAAAATATCATGTGACCACACTGCTTAGTAACAGCAGTTCCAGCAGTCCCAGTTGCGGTCATTAGTCATGGTCTCATACTTCTCCTACCCTGGACAAATTGTTGACTCCACCCCACTGCTTTCTCCCTGGCTGGGCCTAGTAAGCTCTTTTTAGCAAACAAGGCTCTGCCACTCTTTTGCATTCACTTCTGCTTCAACTGCCCCACCCACCTATATCCCTCCCTCCATCTATGCTCTTTCAGCTGCTCTGCACTCTGCCGCCACCAGCACCTTTCCTTGCTAAATCCAACTACTCTCCACTTCATTTCTCCCACTGCTTTTGAGTTGTGCCTGGCCAAGGGAGCTACTGGCCTTCAGAATACCTTCACAAGGCCTTCAGAGGCATTTCAAAAAACATGGTGCTAGTAAGAGGCTTGTGACTCTGATGTTTGATAAATGCTTCTAACTTTATGGATTCCAATCTATATAGAAATAATTACTGATGATAAAATTAGCCTCTTCCCCCTTTTACTTATTTATAAAGTAGTTAGTCTGGATATAAATGGAAAATGTTGAACACTGAATGATAGGCTGATTTAAGTGGGAGATTAAATTTCACTTTTGCTAATAATCTTAAATATGTAGACAACACAGTATATGGTTTACAATTAGAGGTTCCAAAACAGAGAAGGATATATTGAGGGACGATCGATGTTTTAGAGGGGAGATATAGGGAAGACACTGTCTTTGGAACAATTACGTCCCTAATGAATATTCAGTTTCTAAAGATATTCAAAATGTTCTTATTTTTCTAATATTTATAAAGTTTGCCAGGATATACCATTCTATGTCTTAAGACTACAATCTCACCAAAACATTATGAAATATATAAAACTATGTTTTGGGGTGACAGTGAATGAACTCCATCAGGAATTTATTGCAAAAAAGAACAAGTAAATCGGTCAAGGATCGCTCCCATATTTTTACATACTACTATTATTGTTTAATTTAATTTTGTTGTTATATTGTTAGATTTATATAATAGTCATTACTATCTCTCTCTCTCTTTTTTTCTCTCTCCCCTTCCTCCCTCCCTCTCTCCCAGTGGTGGGATTCAAATATGTGAACAACCAGTTCTCTGTGTGGATGCCGCTTCCGGAAGTCTATTCTGGGCCTGGGCAACAAAAAATTAGCTATTGGTTTTGCCAAACTGGTGCAAACTGGCTGAATCCCATCACTGCTATCTCCCCAAAGTAAAGACCTGACATTAATGCTATGTCCCCAAAGTAAAGACCTGACATTAATTTTTCCACACTGCTATAATTTCTGGACTCTTTAAGGAATTTTTACTTATAAGATTTTTATAACATAAGGAGCAATTTCTTATATGGAAAACCCTCCAGGTATCCCATGGATAGATGCCAATCTGCCCCCCCCCAACTTTGTTTTGTAAGAGTATTCCTTGGATAATGACAGTAATTGAGGCTGGAATCCTGGCACTCCTCAATAGTTGCTACCAGGCAAGGAAAGATTCAGACAACTTATCAGAGTGACCTGCAATCTTCTCTGCTGGCTTGCCCATTGATTTTCTTTGTTAGAACATGGTAGGCAAGGTTACAAATGGCGATCACATGACTGCAGGATGCTGCAACCGTTGTTAGGTGTGAGTGAGTTGCCAAGTGCCCAGATCACAATCATGTCACTGTGGGGGTGCTGGGACATTTGAAACTTTGAGGACCATCATGTCTTCTTTTTCAGTTGCCATCGTAACTGAACAGTCACTGAAGAAATTCTCAGTGAGCAAGGACTACCTGTAATATATATTAAGAGTCATTTGGAAACTTTATTTTTCTTTCTTTTTTTGTCTTCTGGGTATTTCTCTGTCACCGATAACCAGATTGACCCAGACTCAAGACAAAGCACTGAAAAATTGAACAATTGATTTGGTTTTTGTAAGTTCCTTCAGCGGCTGAGGAAAATTTTTATTTTACAAAAAGAAAGTTTACTAATAAAAATAAGGAATTTATTTATATATTTGAATTTATTAGCTGCTCAACTCCAATGTATATGAAAGTAGAAAATCCTTAAAAATAGATACAATTGTAAATGAGAAACGCCTTCAACTAGTACAGAAATGAATCCTAACAATAAAACTATTTTCTATTTTGACAACCAATTTTCTATAAGCACTTTATCAACATTATATTATTTAAAGACCAATTTCCCTATATTTCATACCTTTCTATTCAATATCTCTAGCTGACCTCTCTATTTTAGTGATTCTCTACATAGAGCTGCAGTCCTTGTTCCACAGAGTTCAATCTGACTTTTGTCTTTTTTAGTTTCTGTTTTCTATATCTGTTCAAGTCTTTAATTTTTATTTGCCTTTTCTGCTTTGTTGGTTCCGGGCTGAGCTTCTTGATTCTTCTCTTCCCAATCTTTGCTGCCTCTGAGGAAAACAGCTTGAAGAACATTTTACCTCACACCATCTCTGAGGGAAGGAAATAAGCACCTGTCTTTCCTCAGTTTTCTCAAGCTATTGCCTCTTTTCCTGTTGTCCCTTCTCATCAGGGCTATCTATCCTTTAGTTTGCTTCTTTATTATGATTCATGGACTTTGGTTTTGTTTTTCAACCTCTTCTTTATAAGACCAATGGCTGAAGAACTCCCAGAAAGCCATCTTGCCTTCGTTCTACCTCTTGCCCAACACTGCTGCTTGATTGGCAGCTGCTGTTTGATTGGCACTGAGGGTGGGGAGAGGGCCAAGAAAGAGCACAGGGGGCTATAATTTGTTTAGGCAGCTGAGCCTTCCAGCTCCCTGCTTAGTAATTTGTGGCTCAGGTCAAATCCTAATTTTAATCTACTCTTTTTCTCTAAACCCAACTATTCTAATGCAAGCTAATACTTAGCAATCAGTCACTGGGCCTGATTTATATCAATTCATAATGTATCTGATGATAGGAACCACTTTAGTTCATTAAACTTATTCAGTGACAAAATATAGTGTATGGAGGGGGAAAGAGGTAAAATAGCATTCAAACTAAGTATATTATTTAACCTTCCAACTTCCTCCACACAAGCTGAAAATGTTAGTCCCTCCCCTTCTACTGATTCCTACCATCACTGTCATGCCTCCTGCTGCCTTCTGTGGGAGACTTATAAATGCAATTTGAAAAAGGTTGCCCAGCATTATTTTTTAATCTCCTATTCCATGATCTATTTGTTCCTAACTAGAGATTCCCAGGATTGAATGCAAAAAATACCTTTTTCTGCTAAGCAGTAATCTGACATAGGCTTGTGAACATTTTCTACTGATGTCTATATTGCTCGCTTATTATATAGTGGCAACAGCTGTCTCCAACACTTATTAACAATTGCTTTATAAAACGACTAACTGCCAACAATCACTCTGCTTGTTAAACTCTCCAATATTGCTTTTTTAAAAAAAATGCTTTATGATGTCATTTATGAGTGTACATGTCTATTTATTATTTAAATCTGAGGTCAGTAAGGAAATATGCAGGTTAATTATCTGTACCCACCATTATCTTAATTGAAGGTGATCTCCTCATTTCTCCACTTCAGCCAAGTAAGGAAAGTAGGTTTCCCCCCCCCCATTTGGCACTTTATAGTTGGCTCTTGAACCACTTCACTTCAAAACAGTTCACTACTCATGATAATAAATAAAACTAATACTGTAGAGTAATAAGAAATGGGATTGAATTACTGTCAACCTGTCCAGAGGATTCTGGCTTATTTGTGATAATAAACTATGCTGAAATATTAAAAAGAAATCTTGATATACTTGTGTAGATCAGATTGTGGCACTGAAATCTATCGATGGAGTTATCAGGCTTGAAAAATCAGAACCACACATTAAGTTCCAGTTTAGCTGATTTATTGCTCATGCCTATACATACAAATCTGGTCAACTAACAGTCAGTGCTAAATTGAGGGCTAGGTAAGAGATAAGAATTAAAGAGGCATTGGATTTAGACTGTTTGTGGGAACATAATGACTACAGATTGATTCCTTTCTTGTCTCCGCTCCCAAACTCTGCCTGTCTTTCTCCCATAAAGTTATTCTTTGTAGTTATATCTATTTTATATGTATATTTTTTAATCCATGAATTTTCAAAAATTTAACAATGCAGAGAAAGTGATATAAGAACATTCAACTTGATTAAGATGTATATAAGTGTATCTGCTGTAACCTATGTTTCAGTGTACTAACAGAGACAGCAAACTCCACAGTAGAGCTAAACTGGCTAAACTCATAAAGATGCCAAAGAAGAAGAGAAGATAATCATTAACCTAACCTACTACCAATAGTTGTAATTTGTTAGGAGCAGCTACAGACAATAACCAAAGATATTGTGATTTGCATTCTGATAACCTTATCAGGAAGTATTTATCATGCAGAGAAATAAATGTCATCATGGATTCTTATATAGGGCATAGTTTATTTGGGTTTTTTGTTTATTCATCGGTGTAAATAGTCCTGGTTTTGCTTTTGGAGTATTGTAGTGCCTTCCTTAAGGTTCCAATTTATTTGTTAAATATATGTCCAGCATTTCTTCCAATAATTAAAGATTGTGTATCTAACATTTCCTGCTCTATGTTTACCTCACTAGAACAACTCTGAGATAGATCAGGATAGGAATATGTACTGTCAAAGAGAGACTGGCCTAGCCAAGGGGAAAGAGTTAAGCAGGGAATTAGTTTGGAGTCTCTAAATAGGCACAAAAGGGCAAAGCCTGCCCCACCCCCTTGGATGCCATTGAACCTTATCTAGTCTGATCCAGTTTGAGAAGATTCCTGTGTTATAGGCATGAACAATAAAATAGTTAATTGAACTCTTTATGTGTGGATCTGATT
Source organism: Bothrops alternatus (assembly GCA_034064705.1). NCBI lineage: Eukaryota > Metazoa > Chordata > Lepidosauria > Squamata > Viperidae > Bothrops > Bothrops alternatus. The sequence goes on along the minus strand of JARGCV010000049.1, from coordinate 12,956,993 downwards.
GTTCCCGCCTGACACTGCCTTTCCTAATCCTATATGACAGTGATGTCAAACCTTTTAGAGACCGAGTGCCCAAAAACATCACTTGACCATATCACTTAGAGATGGCAATCCTGCCAGACTCCATTACTTTGTTAAGTAAGGATTGGGATCATTAAGTAAAGGCCTTTTCACAACTTCCTATCAGCTTCCAACAAGGGATGGGCTGCTGTGGGCTTTGAGCACCATAGTCAGTCACTATTGACTTTGCTCGTAGGAATCACTTTATTCCAACCTCATTTAGAAACCAATAGGACTTCCACGGGGATGATGTTCTAGGAAAGGATGTATTCTCCTGATAGCTCTCCTCTCCTTCATCATTTACCAAGGAAATGATAAATCACAAATAAAATATAAACTCAATTGTTATTTTATTTGTCTCAGATTGGTATTTAAGAACAGAATTTTAAATCCTCTCCCATGATGAGGGTTTCAGATTTATCAAAAAAGTGGAAGTTTTTGGCAAAATAGTGTTGAATATGTTTTATTTTATTTACTTATTTATTTATTCAATTTATATAGCCTATCTCACATTCATGACTCTGGGTAGCTTACAATTAAAACATAAATAATACCTGTTAAATACTTCATTCGCGTGCAAATGATGAAGACACATGGTGACAACTAACAATGCTTTATTCTCCTACTCCAACTCTAAGCAAAAATTAAAAGGCACGCAGGCCTTTTATAGGGCTTGAAACCCGGACAGAGTGAACCAATAAGAGTTCTTCTTTCTTCACGCCTTGCGCATGCGCACAAGGCTGGCAGCGCTCTGTCTGGTCCTGGGCAGCTTTTAGAATGCCCGGGACCATTTGCAACAATTCTGGGCCTGCTGAGTTTCCTCATCAGGCCCAGGACACAACAATACCAAAATAAAATAATCATACAAGCATTAAAATATTAAATTAATTACTATTAAAACCTACAGTACAGTCACCAGGAGAGCACAATAGATTCAGGAACAGTATAACCATTTTATGTGCTCTGCACCACTATCTGATCCCCATGCTAGAAGACAAACCCATGTCTTCAGACTTTTTGGGAAATCCATCAAAACCGGGATTAGCCTGACATCGGGGAGAATATTGTTCCATAGGACGAGTGCAGTGGCAGAAAAGGCTCTCTTCTTATGTCCCATTAGATGACACTCTATTGCAGGGGTAGGCAACCTTGGCTCTTTTATGACTCGTGGACTTCAACTCCCAGAATTCCTGAACTTTCTGGGAGTTGAAGTCCACGAGTCATAAAATAGCCAAGGTTGCCTATCCCTGCTCTAGTGGATGGAGCCCTTCATAGAAGAATTCCCTCTGGAATTGGGAAAACTGCCTCCTATAGCACTAAAATAAAAATGCCAAGTCTTATCCTGATCAATAATTCCCAACATTATGTCCTCCTATAACAACAGCAACAACTCTATATATTTGCCTTGTCTGCAAATTCTGTGGTATATAAAAATGCCTCTTGTTAAGATCTTTTCTTTGTTATAAAACAGGAAGCCTATAATAGGCTTAATGCTGAAGTGTAGAGCAAAAAACGTACAATAATTTAAAACTCTGATGTGAAGTACGTGACAAGAAGTTTTATTTGGCAATGTGCTTCTGCTCCACACTTAAATCTTTATAGTCAACAAGTGCTAAATACTAGGACCATTCCCTGTCACACTAAAGATAAGGAACATATTCAACCCAATTTATGGCCATTGCACCAGTTTCCAGTGAGAGATTGAATAACCCATTCAGTGTGCCGATGTTGATTTTTAAAGCTTATCATGGTTTGCAACCAACCTACTTCTAAGATTAACTTCTATATATCTCCATACTGCTCATGTTATGATTGGAGCTAGATTCTGCTTAAAAACATTCCAGTTTATTGGTATACTGGCAATACATAGTTGATCCTAGAGGTCATTATTGATTTACTGGTTATTTTTAAAGATCCACAAATACAGTTGCAAGGATTATCATTTCTTTAGCTCAAAGGTGATTTTTGTCTGTGTTTATGACATTAATTTGACAAGACCAAGAGCAGAGCCCAAAATGGGTGGAACCAGAGTTATAGCAAGTTTAGAGTTTACAAAGTGGATGGAAGTTCTTACTTTCTTTTAATTCTTTCCATGTTCAGGATGCAATAGGAGATACAAATTCCCCTAAATTGTTTGTGCCTCTTATTGAATTTCCCTCCTAGCATTTTGGAAGACAGTTAAAACAACTCTATTCCATCACCTTCCTTTCAGTGTGAACTGTTCTCTGATGAGCTTCTTGGTCCATATGGTCTATTGTGGTTTTAGTTTGTGTGTATGTTTTTTCTGTATTTGTATTATTATTACATAGCTGTATGTTGCCATGAGATTACATATTAGATTACAAAACTGCAGATAAGTAAGTAAATTAAGAATAGAAAAAGTTATCTCACAGTCATACTGTACAAGATATCTAGCCTCCGGCCCGCCAAGTCCACCGGAAAAGGCTGAAAACCTGGAAGAGCTATTTGATTTTTAAAAAATTTTTGAGTTAGAGCTAGCTTTAAAAAAAGAGGTAGAAAAGCTGAAAGATACTGCCTCTACCTAATTTTCCTCTAAGTTCAGAGAAAAGCATTATTGCTATGTCTTTTGCCACATGGAGTTCCTAATCTTTTATAGATATGTGTATTTGTTTCTTTAAATAAACTAAACTAATAGGCAGCAGTTATCAAACTTCTTCAAGCAGTATCTCAGTTGCAAAAATTGGTGGAAAATGAATAATGAGATAACTCTATTCTGATTTATTCAGAAAGATTGGATTAGATAAATTCACTAAAACTATTTCAGTATTAGGAAAGTTATGACAAACCTAGACAGCATATTGAAAAGCAGAGCCAGACCTTGCTGTCAAAGATGTGTATAGTCAAAGCTATGGTTTTTCCAGTTGGAATGTATAGCTGTGAGAGTTTGACCATAAAGAAGGCTGAGCGCTGAAGAATTGGTGCTTTTGAATTGCATTGGACAAAAATTCGAGAGTCCCTTGGACTACAAGAAGATCAAATCAGTCAATCCTAAAGGAAATCAACCCTGACTATCATTTGGAAGACAGATATTGAAGCTGAAGTTCAGATACTTTGACCACCAAATGGGAAGAGAGGACTCATTGGAAAAGACTCTGATGCTGGGAAAGACGGAAGGCAAAAGGAGAAGGGGACAGCAGAGGATGAGATGGTTAGTATCATCAATGCAGCGGGCATGACTTTGGGCAGACTCAGGGAGACAATGGAGGAGAGGGGCCTGGCGTGCTATGGTCCATGGGGTCACGAAGAGTCAGACATGACTTAGCAACCAAACAAGTACAACAAATTGCTATATCATATGTTACATATGTCAGAATAGAAGCCAAAGTGATGGCTGTAGTGGCATTAGGAGGATAACAGTGATCTATAATCTTCATTTTAAAAATTGTTTTCTGCATGAAGTCCTGAACTGTATAAGTTAAGAACTAAAATATATGTGGCTGTATCTAGAAGTGTTCTGTTTTTTTTATTAGTCATTTGCCCTTCTGCATATCAGAGACATATATGATATTTCTATAATGTAGAACGTAATACAAATATGAAATCAGTTTATAACATGCTAATTCTTTTTTTTAGATTGCACTCTAAATGTCCAGATTATATACTGAATTACAAGTGGGAAGAACACTTTGTAGTGTTTAATGAATGAGTCCATTCTAAAATTGACTCAATCTTGAGTAGAATTGCTTTTATTTCTTTGTAGGGCAAAATGTTATCTTCTAATTTCATAGAGTAGTCTTTTCTTTTTTAATATTTTAAAAGAGCAACATTTTATTTAAAAAACTCACTACCAGCATAAAGAAGGAGTTGATATTTTAGATATATGGGGAAAGATAATGAAATCAGAGTAACAAGCAACTGTACGATGATAGATTTGCTCTGTTTGCTACAAACACAATTCATTCTGGGATGATGTTGCTGTTGAGTTATGAGATGTGTTGTTCACTCCGGAGATAAATTATTTTATATTTGGGTACCCATTATGTATCTGGAAATGTCTATGTTGTTCATTGTTGCTTTGGGCAACACTGAGAGACTAAGCTCCCCTACTGCGTTAGTTGAACATGCCTGCCTGAAGCTTGTAATGCAGTTTCTATTTACAGAGAGGGTCAGCCATATAGCAGGCAACTAAAAATTACATGAGAAATTAGATATATTATCAGAGCATTATTTTTTTTAAAAAAAAACCTTATTTTTCTTAAATTGCAAGATTGTGAACTAAATCCAATTTGGGGGTGGGTGGGTTGGAGGACATTTCATGTCAAAAACGAATTGATGTTTAATCTCTGTTTAACTAAAATTTAGTCAGCTGTCTTGACACTTCGGCATTTGAACACGGGGATTTCTTTGTGGGATGCAATCCCTTTCACTCCACTTAATATCCCATCTTGGTCTCTAAGGGAAAATAATTGAGTTTAGGCTAGTTTTAAATAGCGATAAGGACAGGGAACACAGATGGGTATTTCATTGATTAACATTAACACTGGCCTAAGGCCTTGGTGTCAGGCATTAGATTAGGACATTACTGGAGAGAATGACAGAGTTTTGGCACTTTCTTCCTCCTCAATAACATTCTTTCACATATTAGGTTTATCCCACCCTAGGTAGCTACTTTATCATGCAGAAGGTCTTAATCCACTGATGTGAGTCTGTGTGCTTTCACTTTGATGCTGGCGCTGTTTACAAGAGTAATGCAGGCAGCGTCAGACAAAGTACTCGTGACAAGAACAACTGAATAAGGCTTTTAGATGCACAGTGGCTTGACCTAAAAAAAAAAAAAATAGAGAGAGAAGAAGATGAAGAAGGAGAAGAAGAAGAAGGAGAGGGGGTGAATAAGGAGAGAGGGAATCTGAAGCTTTCTGAAATGAAGTTAGTTATGTTTGCAACAGACATGAGTTTTTCATTAAGAAGACTCAACTTTACCAATCTTCTTGTACAGCACTTTATCTTTTTCTTCACCTTTGACCTTCCTTTCAGTGACTCCTCAAGGCATTGTAAATGTAAGCCTCGCGGTGTTTCTTTCAGAAGCAGGATTGCTGGTATCCCCCTCTGGTGAATTTAAGCAGCTGTTGGAGTCAGCGACAAGGTTGCCTTCGAAATTGGTTGGCTGGCTGGGAAAGAGATTATGGGTCAGTCCCCAGTGCTGGAAGACAAAAGATTCAAGCAGTTCAGGATTTTTTGGATATCCGAAAAAGATTTCATGATATTTGTAAAGATCTAACAGTGTATGACTGGTTTCATGCGGCCTTAACAGCTTATAGCAAGCAAAACTCTGGGCAGCCAGTAAAGTGGTGTTTTCAAAGCCATGTTGGGTCCCCTCCACATAATTTTTGAGCATGATTCCTTAAAACTGATTCCTTAAAACATGATTCCTTAAAATTGTGTAGTTGTCTTATAGAATCTCATAGGAATTTGCAGAGGTAATGCTTGATTTTCTTCCGTGTAAGAAGAAAATAAGTAATTACTTTTATTATACCGTAAGGAGACTGTATCTAAAAATGGGATAAAGGCAGCTATCGGGTTGCAGAGAGTTCATTTCCAGTTGAAGATAAAGAAGGCTCCACTTGTTTGTTACTACTGGCACTGCTGCTAGAAATGCTGAATAGCGTTTCAGACTGACTGTATACATCTGGAATCTGATTTCAATTTTCATTAAAGGCTGTATTGTTCTACAGGTCTTTACAATTAAAGAATCTTCCTGAACTTATCCAGAAAGAAAGTTCCAAAATGTAACTTTTCCTGAAGGCATCTAATTATAAAATTACAAACTTGATAATAAAGGATGATCAGCGTATTGCATGAGGTCTGTAGTTTAACATCCCCAGGTGGGGTCCTGCTAAAAGAAAGGTCTTTCTGATTACCACTTCCAGAGTCCAGAAATCCCTGCCTAGGAAGGCCAGGTTTATTTTAGTTTTGTGTTTCCCCCCCTCCAATGGGCATGATGTTTTTATTTTATTGACATTGGCTTTTGTTATCTAAAACTAGAAAAATTCAATTTGATACATGCTTTGTGTCTTTCACAGAGAATATTTTATTATGGTATAAAACCATGCTGTTAGCTTTAATAATAATGCTTTAAATATGTTAGTCACTCTGAACACCAATTATAGTGGAAAGATAAGAAATACATGTAAAAAATATGAAATATTTACAAGATTTCCTACAAAACTAGAGTTCAGGATAGTACAGCTTCAGTGAGTGCAGGCAGAATAGATAACATTGAAAATATCTGGCTAAAATAATATGCAGCAATGAATGACCAGATACTTTCCCTGTCACCACAACATAGTAACATTCCCTCTGGCAACATCACAGGCTTAAATACTTGAGATATTTCCCTGATTTATTCTGTGAACAAGAGCTGCTAGTATGGGGAAGAAGAAAGTTGGATAAATTCTTTTATCAGCTTACAGTGAACAAATAACTACATACTTTATGTTAAGTAACAAACTGTATGACTTACAGTAGTTTGCTGTGATTAATAGTTTATTTAAATGTTACCCCAGATATTGGAAAGGTTCTTAGTAACTCTGCTGGATTTTAGGTTTGCTGAATAAAGGGTATTAAAACAAGAAGACTTTCCTAAGAAGAACAAAGAAGGAACATAAAAGTTGACATGGGTAAAATAAAATCCTATGAGGAGGATATAATAAAGAACATTAAAATCAGCAGTAGAATTAAAAAAAAATACATTCAAAATATGAAAAGAAATGAGGAGGACCTTGAATGAGAGAGATTGTAAAAGTGTACTAAAAGAGGATATAAATATTGTTTCATAGTTATAATGCTTTTTAAATATGTTTAGCCTTAATGTGTGTAATTTATTTCCTTCACAAGCCTAAATGTACATTTATAGTGAGTATAATGAGAATAAATAGTCAGGTTGGTCTAGTGGTTAAGGCACTAGACTAGAAACCAGGAGGCTGTGAGTTCTAGTTCAGCCTTACCTATGAAAGCCAGCTTGGGCCAGTAACTTTCTCTCAGCCCAGCCGGTCTCACAGGAGGTGGAATGTATGTTGGATATATTTGCTGCCTTAAGTTATTTGTAAAAATAATAAAAGTGGAATACAAATAAATAAAAATGTTGGCCTAGTTTGGATTTTTAAAAACCATAGCCGTATGTTATTATTACTAAAAAGAGGAAATGATTTTTTAAATACAGTACATAGAAAAATAAAATAAGTAAGTTAAGAAACCTGGAATGTTCACTAGCTATTACCAAATAAATTCTATTTTCCTTGGATTTTACCATATAATAGATTTTATTTCATTTCTCATAAATCATTATCCATTTTGAAAATGGATTTTTTTTTACAAATATAGTTGACCATCATTTTATGTTTATATTAAAGTATGTTCAGGATATACAGCTCAACTTGAAAAGATAGGAAGAAAAGAAACCTAACAGTTTTATTAACTTTTTTCTGATTCCTTCCCTCTTTTATGAAAAATTCAATTTTTAGAGTGTGAAGTCACTTAATTCTCCAAAACATGAAAATCAGCTTATTGGTAGGAATACAAGTAGTCCTCATTTAGTGACCAGTATTTGGACTAACAACTAGCTCATTAAGCAAGGCAGTTGGTGAAACCATGAAACCACAACTGTACTTATGATCTTACTTCAGCTTTTCTTTGCTTTGCAGACCTGTAAAGATCATAAATACAAAGTTACTTTTTCATAACTATCATAATTGTGAATGTATGTCACTGTATGAGGCAGTTGCTAAATGAGAACTACCTACAGCAGCATGTTCTTAATGACCAGAGAAAAACAGAAACCTGGCAGTGTAGTTTGGAGGTAGTGAAGTTCAAAATTAGTGAGATATACTTGCTTAGCTTTTAACCATACCTGGAGAGGATTTAGGCTGTGTTTTTTTTATTGGGTCACTGCCCTTGATTTCAATAAAAATAGTATCATACATCATTTTCATTTCAAAAGACAGGTCTATATTTTGGTACTATACTTTAATTCTCAAGGCTTGGAAATTATGGGAACAGTGGATTGTTCTAGTGCCCTATGAGAAAGAGGCTTGGAAAGGCAGTACAAATGCTTATCGCTATTACTTGATAATTTGAAATCTCAGTTGTGTATTACAACATTGGCTCTGCTCTAATTATAGAATACAACCTTGCCTTTGAGCTGGAGAACAGCATATATATGCACTGAAGCAATAAAATAGTTTCATATCTTAATATGATTAAGGAACATCAGCAATTCAGCAAACTGGATTGACAAATTAAATCCTCTTAATAAATACCCTCTTAAATAAAATAAAGGCTTTAATCTTAATAATACCTGACTGGCTTAAATCTGTCATTTTATTTGTCTGACAATGGGTTTTTGGCATGTCAATTTCTTTCTTTCTTTCTTTCTTTCTTTCTTTCTTTCTTTCTTTCTTTCTTTCTTTCTTTCTTTCTTCCCTTTCTTCACGTTGCAGAATTACAAACAAGAAATTGCTGTAGTCTTACATATACTAATGCAAATTAGATCCTGAGCCGATTGAAGAGGTTGCGCACAGAGATGACACTTCTTTAATCTGATTGCAGGTCCCCTGTACAATTTGAACAAATTGGAGGAGAATAACGTTTCTGCATTTAAAAGCAGAAGAACAGTTTGAAAAATACAGACTCTCTTGGTTGCTCCTGATGCATTCTTACCTCCCAAATGTCTAGGCAATCTCCAAAACCTATGTGATGCCACTTGGTTAAAGTCTTTTCAAGGATATGGTTTAGCAAACCTTTTTGATGCCTTTTCGCAATTGGCAGATGTTCTCTATATCAAGGGATAAGCTGGGACTGTGATTTAGGCCACTTGCAAAGGGTGTGGGATGCTCCCCTGTGGGTATCTTTAAAAGGCCATAAGCTTGAGTAGCAAATATGAAAAGGTCCAGGGCTGGTGTTAATTACTCAGAAACCACAAGGAAAGTGCTCACTGTCACAGAGTTGAGAGGTTGTGCATCCCATCTTCCACAGATAAAAGAACTGGTATGAAAACATTTTACAGCGGACAATGAAGCCCTGATTAACATAATCTTTTGCAGTATTCCCAGTAAGCTATCCAAGAGGGAGCTGCTTTTTTCTCATTTCTTTACCCCCCTGGTCTCTAATATCTGGATTTAAGCAACGGCATTGTAAGAATAGATTTTGTCCTGTTTGAAGCCTAACTGTTGTGTTTTCCCGCCTTCATCTGATCATCCCAGTTGCTAGTATGCTACTTTTCAGACTGCCAACAATGGAGGGAAAATGAAGTGTCAGTTCATTGACAGAAACTTATCCTTCCTATTTTTTTTTCTTAATCCAGATTTATCAGGTCCTCTCATCCTTATCCATTCTCCTAAGGGAAGCATGAGCATGACCTTTTTTTTAAAAAAAAAAAATCAGGCTTTTGTGAATCTGAAAACCTTCCCAAAGTTTGATCTGAAATACTTGCAGACTGTGAGAGAAAGGCTGACTGGATTCACATATCATACTAAACCAACCAAAAGATAGTTGGTAATGTAATTGTGGGTTTATATGACCAATTGTAGGATTGGTAAATTATAGTTCATGGCTTCACGGGTGTTGCACACCCACCTAATTAGGTAAACATATTTAGTAAACAGTTGAAAAAAAAATGACTTAGCACATACGAAGTGAATCAAGAAATTAGGCACATTTAGCCAAAACTAAAATATTCTTTTAGGGGGCAGGAAGAATCCTGGAGGTTGCAAGCACAGAATGAAGGTCTAATTTTTTTTGTGGGGGGGGGGGAAGTACAATTGCTTTGATTTTTTTTTTGGTCAAGTATGCACAAATTGTAAAGAAATAGTGAACTAAACATTTGCCTAAAAAAAAAACTATTTAGTGTGGAAAGTAATGAAGCAATTGCTTCTGAAAATGAAATGTTAATATTGGTTTGGCTATTATTTTTAGGTAGGAAAGAGAAGAAAAATATGGCAATGTTTCCTGTCGTCAGTGGTTCTCCCCCCCCCTTTTTTTTTAGTAGCAAGACCTATCCTAGCTTTGGTGTAATTTCTAATAATTCGAAATACCAATTTATGTCTTGTTAATGGCTCTGCTTCTGGTTTCCCTGCTTCAGTTTTGCACTCTGATCTTCCTTACTTTTGGGGCTTTGTTTATTCTCCTCTTCTAGTCCAATCTAGATTAACCCAGACAGCATGTACTAAGAATTATGGGCATTGAAGTCTGTACATTTGGAAGATGACTTGGGAAATATGGCTTAATGGTCCCATCGAGGTAGTCCTCGACTTACAACAGTTCATTTAGTGACCGTTCAAAGTTATGTCACTTAAAAAAGTGATTTATGACCATTTTTCACATGTTGCAGCATGCCCATGGTCACATGATTTACATTTGAAGGATTGACAACTGGTTCATATTTATGACGGTTGCAACGTCTTGGGGTCACGTGACCATCTTTGGCTGCCTTCTGACAAGCAAAGTCAATGGGGGAAGCCAGATTCACTTAACAACCGTGTTACTAATTTAACAACTGCAGTGATTCACGTAACAAATGTGGCAAGAAAAGTCATAAATGGGGCAAAATTCACTTAATGGATATCTCATTGAGCAACATATATTCTGGGCTCAGTTTTGGTCATAAGTCGAGGACTACCTATACTGGGGAAAAGCAGAAGATAAATAAGCAAGGTGATTGGTTAGAGTACAAGTACAGGCAGATCTGGTTATATGGTGTAGCACAAGAACCCATGTTGAGGTTTACGCTGTGGTGAAAGATGCATCATGTTGTATATATTGTATGCCTAAGCTCAAGGCTTTATGAGATGTTTGGGGTTGTCTGAGAGATTGTATTCCATTCTTACATCATTCTCAGAGAGATTCCCCCCACCCCCAGAAAAATCTTTCATTGTCAACCTGGTCTGGAGGTCTGTGTTGTTGCAAAATCAACATGGGATGTCTAATTCCTCTGCTTTGGATTAATTCCAATGTGTAATTAGGATATGGATGGCTGCTTGAAACAATATGTTACACTACTTACCTTCTGAAGCCTTGCTCAACCTGGCTTGTAACCTCTAGTTGGGAGTTTGTTAAAGATATATTTGTTTCTTAGAATTCCATCCTATCTTTCCTTCAGAAGCTCAAGGTGGCAAGCACTGCACTCTTTCTTTACACCTTAGTTATCAATTATCAGACTTCTTCTTAAGATCCTACCTTGGAATCCTTAGCAATAAGCAGGGTGGATTTGATTTAAATCAACTCAATTTAAATCATGATTTAAATCATGTTTTAAGCCACTAGTAAAAAGGCTTGATTTAAATCAACTCGATTTAAATCATAATTTTTAAAGAGTAACTGTCATCTCTGTCCCACAGCAGCTCCTCCTCTGACCCGCTGTTGACTCACCGACAGTCTCATTCACTTTAATGGGACAGCTGGTGATGTGGCAGTGACACAACAAGGTGAGGGACGTGGCAGGCAGCAGGTGAGTGGATGCCCATTAACAGGCACTGCTATGATGGATCTGAAATGGCAGGTGCTCTTTAAATGTAAGGACTCATTCTTGCTGGTAGTTAGAATCTTTAATATTATTTGCAAATAAAATGAAGGCTTCCTATTTAGAATAATAAGCTGTCAGGTTAGTAAAACAGTGACATCAGAACTGATTTTAGGTTAATGGGTTAGTCACACATAGTTGGAAAACTACTCAAATTCTTTTATTTAATTAGAACACTTAGAGCCTGATACAGATGCATTTCTCTTCAAACAATTATACAGTTTGTAATGTACATAGATTTGCAAAACAATGAGATAAAGGATATTCCTGAACTTTGTTTTATGATTTATCTTATGGTTACTGTGAAATTGTGTGAATGCATCAATGCAGTGCATGTTATCTCAGTTTGCAGAGCTTGGATTCATTGAATGAGTTTACAAAAAATGTAAATATTGCAGAATATACAGCCACAAGCTACATAACTAAGCTCCATTTCATGCTGAATAAACTAAATTATTAATGTATCTTAAATAGAAAACTATATTTAGAAACTATATTTACTCCAAAAGCATTTTATTAAAATAAATTTGATAAAAAAATCTGATTTAAATTTTAAAAAATCCATTTTTTTAAAAAAAAACATCGATTATTATCCACTCTGGCAATGACAGTTAGTCTCTAACATCTCCATGGATGGCTAAGTAACTGAGAGTGGTGGCTTCTGAGCTGCCAGGCAAAGCTAATTATCCTGACCCATTTCCAACTGGTTTCAGAGTGGATTATAGAGAGGAAGGGAACTGCTTAGATTAACTTGATGGATAACTTTTGTTTGGGGAATCTACAGAAACTGTGTGACAGTTGGTCTTTCCTAAACTCTCACTGACTTTTAGTACCATCAACCACCATATCCCAAATCACCTGTTAAATTTGCAAATATGTAAGTGGTTCTATTTCTTTCTCTCCATATGGATTTCAGATGGTGTCACTTGGAGACAAATGTTCCTTGAAACAGCAGCTTATATTTATTTATTTGGGTTTGTATGCCGCTCCTCTCCGGGGACTCAGAGCGGCTAACAACATATATATAACAATGAATTACAATTAAAAAACCCAAACAAAGATATCTAAAAAATCAATTAAAAACACACATTCAATTCAACAATCAACCACAATCATCCCCAGGCCTGCCGGCAAAGATGAGTTTTTAGATTTTTCTGGAAGGCCGGGAGAGTCGGAGAAACGCGGACTTCAGGAGGCAGTTGGTTCCAGAGGGCGGGCGCCACAACAGAGAAAGCCCTCCCCCTAGGGCCCGCCAGATGACATTGTTTTGCTGACGGGACCCAGAGGAGGCCAACCCTGTGCGCTCTCACCGGTCATAGGGAAGTATGTGGCAGAAGGCGGTTCCGTAAGTATCCTGGTCCCATGCCAGGATACATGGCATTCCTCTAGGCTTCCTTCTTTCTCCAGCATCTCCATGAAATCGTGGGGAGCTCACCAAGAGATTTGGAACTGACTAGTATATCAGAATGTTATAGTTCTACTTTTCTAGAACTTCTGGAAGAAAAAAATAGGATTCCACTGAATAAAATAATGGCTAGTACACTGAAATAATTCACTAAATGTGAGGTGCTTATTGTGAGGGACCATAATTCCACTTTTCCTTGTTTTGAATGGGATTACTTTCTTTCAGAAGGAATAAATATGCAGTTTTAGTATACTTCTGGATGCAAATCTCTTTCTGTTTTTCCAGAATGAGGAAAAATTCATTAACTTCCTTCCTTTGGGGGGTGGGCAGGGGGAGGAACTTTAGAAGGTGCAATCTATGCACTGATAACTTCTGGGCTTGGTTATTGCAACTCACTATACATGGAGTTATTTCTATTTCTAAAGAAATTTTATTTAGTACAAAATCAGTAGCCAGGATGTTTCCGGAAGATCACAAAGAGACTGTACTATGCCTCTATGCATAAAGCACTACATTGGTGACCAAATCATTTCTAGGCACAATGCAAAGTTCTGGTCATCGCTTTTAAAGCCCTATGTGGCTTCTATCTAGGCTGTTTTGGGGATTCCCATATAAGCACTCATGCTTACAGAGATTTCTCTATAGTTGCTGCCAGCTCATCTGGCCTCAACTTTTGTGTTGCCTTCCCACCTCTTTGCAATGCGCTCCCTGCAGAGGTGATGAGTATAACATCTTTATAACCTTTTAAAACGTCTGTTAGGATACATTTAACTTGGTTTACTTGGTTTTTACCTGCCTGATTTGCTATTTTAAGTTTTGTTTTTAAGCTTTTTATTGTAAATTGCTGATAAACTTTGGTAAATTGGCAGAAAACCTACTTAATTAATTAAGATGAGTACAACTTCAAGCAATTTCTCCTCTCCTCTGCCACCTTAGCCATTATGAGATGAGCCGATGTGAAAAACATTTCTAAGATCTGGAAAAAAAAATCACATCACAAAACTGAACAATTATGAGCCTCACGATGGCTTTATGGAGAAAAACCTGCTCACATAGAGATGAAAAGGAGAATGAAATTGGCCCTAGGTTAAAAGGGTAAAAGCTCTGGATGCTGCTCTCTCCAACAATTCAAAGGGATGGAAAATCAATAGAAACTACACACTAAGAATCCCTGCTAGTATCCACTCTATATTTATTGTTCCTAAATAGCCAGTTCATTAACATCTTCACCCAGCCTAAAAGTAGTTCCTCAACCCTTTTAGAAAAACTGAATATTTACACTTCGTTTGTTTCTTATTTCAGGTTGGTGAATGAATCTATATAGTGTGGTTTAACACGATTCCCCTCAGCTGACTTCCTTATGCTCTAATTTGGTAAGTATTTTGATCCCAAGTATCCTAGTTTATAGCTAGGTATTAATTGTCAAGTTAAAGATTTGTTACTGCAGGGATACCTTAAAGGTTTCTAATTATAATTTAATGCTCAAATTATAAAAATAAGTCCAAGATCAGGACATTGTATGGATGTCTCAGAAGTTTTTCTCTTGTACAACTGGAGATTGTCTCTATCGTATGTATGAACTGTCATTTGGATTCCAGCAAGAACGTATAAGATGGGATCGCTTCAGGGCAGATTCTATGGATCTGATACACACATTCCCATGAATAATTTTTGGCTGTCTGATAAAAGGCAAAACAAGTTTTGGATAGACATGAAAATAACAAAAAGAGAAAAAGGAGAAAAGAAAAAAGGAAAGGAAAGGAAAAGAAAAGAAAGGAGATTTCCTGCTTTATTTGCTCTGTTTTATTACTATCCTATTTACTAGGGTTTTTTACTTATCATGTGAGGCAATGTGGGTATTTTTAATTAAGTGATACAGAAATAGCATATGTATGTAAATAAATATCATCATTTCTCTATTAATGGAAATTAAATATTGTCCTAATCCCAAATAGATTGGATTTAAGACAAATGTCTCTGAATGTAAGAATATGCTACATACAACTGGGGCAACATTTCTTTTTCCTTAAAAAAGCAAAAACCTCAGGGAAAATCAAACTACTTGTAGAATAGTTCATTAAAAGACAGAAATCTTGTTGCAGTATCTTTGAGGATGATTGGAAATAGAAAATATTCTTAACAATATACTGTACGTACATGGCTTGTTGACTTTTCAAAATTGGTCTCCTAAGCTCTATGGTCTCCCCAAGATACACAAAGAAGGAACCCCACTTAGACCCATAGTCAGCTCCATAGGCTCACCTCTACAAAACCTAGCCAAATTTCTCGCCAAACAACTACAGCCCTATGCAGAATCCATCACCTCACACGTAAAAAACTCATTCCAGTTCATAGAGATCATAAAGAAACAAAACTTACAGCCCAGCGACCTACTCGTTAGCTTCGATGTCATATCCCTCTTCACCCAAGTGCCAATCAAAGAAGCCTTAACAGCTATCCAAAACAAATATAAACCCCCAAACACATCCTAGATCTGACCAACCACTGTCTATCCAACACATACTTCATCTATAATGGACAAAAATACAAACAAATAGAAGGAGCACCCATGGGATCACCCCTCTCACCTGTCATTGCAAACCTCTACATGGAACACTTTGAAACCCAAGCCCTAGAAAAATCTAATCATAAACCCAAACTCTGGCTCAGATACGTAGATGACACCTTCGTAATCTGGCCACATGGGAAAGAAAAACTGGACAACTTCCTCACACACCTCAACAGCCTACACCCCAAAATACAGTTCACCATGGAAACAGAAGCTAATAACCAACTTCCCTTCCTAGATGTCTTAGTCTACAAGAAATCCAATGGGTCCCTAGGACACACCATCTACCAGAAGAAAACACACACAAACCGCTATCTGCACGCACTCTCACACCACCACCCAGCACAGATCAACTCCGTAGCCAAGACACTCATCTCAAGAACCAAATGCCTAGCTGACGAACAACACCTAAAAACCGAACTACACACTCTCACTAATGTACTTACATCCAACGGATTCCAAAGAAATAAGATTTCCAACTTAATCCAAAAAGAAACTCCCACTAAAATCCAAGACAGAGAACAAGAAAACGGCAAAGCCCTCCTCCCATACATAAAAGGCACCACAGACAGGATCAGCAAGATCCTTCACAAACATAATATCAAAACAGCATTCTGCACAAACAGAAAAATATCCACCATCCTAAGAAACCCTAAAGACAAAATTGAATTAGAAAATCAAGGAGTATATGAAATCCCATGTACTGCCTGCTCCACCACATACATTGGACAAACCAACAGAAGAATAAGTGCACGCATTGAAGAACACAAAAACTCAGTCAAAAAAGAGGAACCAACTTCTTCCCTGGTCCAACACCTCAAAGCCACAGGACATGAAATTGATTTCAAAAAGACCAGAACTATCGCCAAAACTGAACACTTTAATAACAGAATAATCAGAGAAGCCATCGAGATAGAAAATCGCCCACACAGCATGAACAAATGAGATGATACCTCCCGCCTACCAGCCATTTGGAAACCCGCCCGCCCTTATTGACAGACGAGTCCATAGCACGGGGAATGACACCAGACCTACACTCACAAAAACCACACAGGATGTCACCACCACACATCCAGGCAAAAAGCAAACCCAAACCCACACTGATGAGGAGGCATGACCACAAACCAGAAGCCAGACCACAGCTGCATCATTAGCCACCTTAAACCCCTCCAATCCATACACGAAGCAAACTGACACCCACCATGAAGATGAGGCACGACCACGAACGCAAAGCCAAACAGCTACACAGTTCACCATCTCTAATCCCCTTGTAACACTGACTAACCTGAGAACAACAAAGCCCCCACCCAAACAGAACACTCCCCCAGCCAATCAGAGCACAGCCAACCCCCCATCCAATCAGAGCACAGCCAAGCCTCTAACCAATCAGAACACACCTCCACCCAATCAGAACACAGCTGAGCTCCCAGCCAATCAGTTCAAACCTCCACTGGCAGTTAAAAGGAAGAAACAGCTAAAATCTCACATTGCTCCTAGAAGCAGAAGCCGAAAGCACCAGCCTGAAGATGACGAATGAGACTTCGTCGAAACGTCGCCAAGACACTTCAAATTCTACGTGGGAGAAAACCTGAAGAACCAAAGACCTACACACACACACACACACACACACACACACACACACACACACACATATTTGTTTTCTGAGGTTTTCGCGGGTGTTTGTATGTAGGTCTTTGGTTCTTCGGGTTTTCTCCCACGTAGAAGGTGTTGGACCAGGGAAGAAGTTGGTTCTTCTTTTTTGACTGAGTTCTTGTGTTCTTCAATGCGTGCACTTATTCTTCTGTTGGTTTGTCCAATGTATGTGGTGGAGCAAGCAGTACATGGGATTTCATATACTCCTTGATTTTCTAACTCAATTTTGTCTTTAGGGTTTCTTAGGATGGTGGATATTTTTCTGTTTGTGCAGAATGCTGTCTTAATGTTATGTTTGTGCAAGATTTTGCTGATCCTGTCTGTGGTGCCTTTGCCATTTTCTTGTTCTCTGTCTTGTATTTTAGTGGGAGTTTCTTTTTGGATTAAGTTGGAAATCTTATTTCTTGGGAATCCGTTGGATGTTAGTACATTAGTGAGAGTGTGTAGTTCGGTTTTTAGGTGTTGTTCGTCACAAACCAGAAGCCAGACCACAGCTGCATCATTAGCCACCTTAAACCCCTCCAATCCATGCACGAAACAAACTGACACCCACCATGAAGATGAGGCACGACCACGAACGCGAAGCCAAACAGCTATGCAGTTCACCATCTCTAATCCCCTTGTAAATCAGACTAACCTGAGCACAACAAAGCCCCCACCCAAACAGAACACTCCCCCAGCCAATCAGAGCACAGCCAACCCCCCATCCAATCAGAGCACAGCCAAGCCCCTAACCAATCAGAACACACCTCCACCCAATCAGAACACACCATTGAAAACAAGAACAAAATATATTGCTGGCCCAGTTTTCAGTAGTCAGAAATAGCCCAACAGCAGAGATTTTGTAGTATTCATCCCTTAGCTATCACATACTTTATGTACTAAAGTTAAAGAGAGTCTGTGTCTTTAAAAAAAAAAATCCATGGCTAGAGAAATGTTGATGATTGGCTAATACATGCCTTTCCACTGATAAATGCAAACACCAAGGTATAGTTTTCATCTGTGAATGATGTAAAATAAGAATTATAGTACCACCAGATCCTTGATCTCAAAACATAATTTTTCCTAAAATTTAGTTCAAGAGACAAAAATAATTAATACAAAATTAATTACTTGGAACAAAAGTGCGGTTCCACCAATTAGCTTACTTCCTGTATTTTGCACATTGAATAACAGTCTCTGGCACTTAAGCTTAGAACATGCTTAAGAGATATGTAAGGAAGAAGAGACTGTCACTGGGCCTTTCACTGGAACTGTGTGTCATCTGTATTAGTTACAAAAAAAAATGCCCCAGCTTAATGCAACCGGACAGGTTCAGCACTACCTCAAATTAATTTGCCTCGTCAGTGGTCTGTAGCATTTGCCCACTTGCAAACATTGTAGACACCTTACCCTCTGCTCTGCAGCCAACTGACACAAAAAATTGAATCAGCTCCATGCTGCATCTAAATTGTTGTCAGATATCAGATACAAGAATAAATGCATTTTCCCCAATTGTGTTTTAGCCATCATCTTGGGTTATGTCAGCATTTCGGCAATTGTTTTATGGCTGATGATGCTTTTCAGAGACAAACGCAAGTGTTCTGTAATTTATGCCACTAATGGATGATGGAGCCATCACCGAACAGGTAAACAACTTTCTTACTCACCACTAACCATGCGATGGAATTTACATAATTGTTTAAGCCATTGAACGGAATTGTTACATTTAATTACACCTTATTGTGGAAGATTTATGGCAATATTTGATTGTATCTGAGAGAGTGTTAACTGAGGTACAAATAGCTGGACCTGCTGAGCAATAGAAGAAGGGCTGCCGAAGAGCTCATTATAACTGACTAAATAAAAACATTTTCTCCTTTCAGAAGCAACTCATAATAAGGAGCATTTAAAGGGTCAGAAATAATGAACAGTTAAAGCTTGCTAAAGATATTATGGAGTAAAGATTCGGGTCAAACAAGGTAAGGAAAGGAAATATACTATAAATATGATGGATTCCATATGAGAAGAAGAGATTTTGTGTATACTTACCCCCCCCCCCCCAGGATATGTAGCTTAAGTTGTCTTTGCTAGGACTTATTCTTTTTTTCAGGCAAACCAATATTTAATGTATTAAGACCAAGAGATCCAATGATTGCAAGGCTGAAGCTACAGAATATTCAACTAGAAGATATCAGAGCTAGTTGGATCTAGTGGTTAACACACCAGGCTAGAGAGCAAGAGAATGTGAGTCCTGTCGTAACCATGAAAGCTAGCTAGGTGTCTTTGGGCCAGTCACTCTCTCTCAGGCCAACTCAATTCACAGGATAGTTGTTGTGGAGAAATAGGAGGAAGGGGTGCTGGATATGTTTGCCATCTTGAGCTATTAAATAAAAATATTAAAGGCAAGATATAAATAACAAAATAAAATATTCAACCCAAGGAGCCTCTGTGGAAAGAATGGTAGACAATCTGATGCCCCTGAATGTTTTAGGCTACAGTAGTTGTTTCCCTACCAGATTCCCTACAATTCTGAAGATTTCAGAATTTTTGCCTATATCTTGTCATGATCAGATTGCTTCCTCCTGGGATCTAAACATGAAATGAGTATAATTCTGTGTAGGAATTGGGCCTCATCAGAAAGATCCATTGCTGGAAATTAATGGATCTAGAGGGCTCTGAGGGAATTCTGGTATGGAGGTTAGCACTCTTGAAGCCCTGGTTGTTCTCTTAATTATAGAGATGACCAGTCAGCTGATATAATTGTAGAATATTTATCCCCTTGATGTACACTCAGTGTGAGGGCTCTGAAGCGAAGTATGAAATTATGAGTATGCAGGGAATAGAAAGCCTGCATTGCATCTGATTCAATACTACTAAGAATTGATTATTCAGTTTACTTTGAAGGGATGATAGAAGGAAAGAGTAACCATCCACCCTCACCATTATGTTCATTTGGTGTCAGCCATCAGATCTTTCTCAACAATCCAGGGTCATTTGATTCATGACATGCAGTAAGGGGAAATCAAATGGATCCCTCGGTAGTTTGGAATGATATGTTTGTATAACAATTTGAAGTCAAAAGCAGTAGTATTTGTCTTGACAATTAAATCTGTAGGCACTGAACTGGTCATACCTTGTCAGATTCTTTTAGAAGTTTGGGAACTGAATTTCAATTTTTTAAAACTGCCATGGTGGAAAAGGTGACTGGTGGAATTTAAAGGTTTGTTCACCATTTCCTTTCATGGCTTATTATATTTAATAGGTATTATATTTCCCAGACTTTTAAACTCACCCTGAAGACAAATAAAGGAAATGTATTGAAATAATAATCTGGGTAATAATAACAACAATAACTGAATTTTGAAATCTGAATGAACTATGGACCCCGTGACCAACATCTACCTTCTTAATCAAGGCACTTAACCAAATCCAGACACTCTGAATTTTTATATTTAGTTGAGTATGGTTTTGATATGTAAAATGTCTTGTTTGCCTGATGGATTATCTTTACCAGAAGAGAGATGGAGGATTTTTTCCCTGTTGATCCCTTTGTACCTTTCAGTTGCTTTTATTCATCTGGAGATGCTACCTCAATAGATTGGGGTGAATCAGCTTCATAGTGATTTCCCACAGATTTGGATATCCATTTTGTCAAAGGCCTTCACCTCGGGTGCAGGGCTGGCTCCTTATATAGCTTATATAGTTCCTTATATAGGTCCTTCCATTATATATTCAAGATGGACAGTATTTAATATTTATTTGCTATGTATGTGTAGGGGTGTGAGTCTATACATATGTTGTACATAGTATGTTTAGGTTTGTGTCATGTATGTGTTTCACTTTGAGAGCGGGCAACTAAATTTCATTGTTGATGTATTCCGTTGTGCCCACAGTAAAAAAAATGACCATAAGGGTTATCTTATCTATCTTATATGGGTAGATGCAATGTCTCTCAAAGAACAATTCAGAAAAGGGTTGAAGTTGGATTTATTCTCATCAATCTCTTTAACCATCAGGAATAGGGTTTTTGCAAATGTACAATCACCTTCCTGAAGCTTCAGTCCTTTGCATATAAAGGTAAATGTTGAAAAAGAATGTAAGTCCATGCCAGAATTAGGGAGGAATGCCCCTTTGCTTCAAAGGGCAATATGCCATTCTGACTGGCAAATCCTCCTTGCAGGTCTATGTTCAACTTATTTTTACAGCAGACTTTCTTTGAAGTTTGTCGTGAGAACCACGGGGAGGGAAACAACCAATGGGACTTCTTGGAAAGGCTCAGGAAGCCTAACAGTTAAACCTTCTAGAGCAGGGGTCCCCAACCTTGGCAACTTTGAGACTTGTGGACTTCAATTGCCACAAGTCTCAAAGTTGCTAAGGTTGAGGACTCCTGTTCTAGAGTGAGATCTGAGCGGCCTTAACTCAAGCTGAAGCTCACTACAAACACAGTTAGGATATTAGCACTTAGAGGTTGACAAAATCAGGAAAGAACTCTAGGAGTCTTGAAAATTATTTTACCAAAGAATCTTGAAATCTTCTCAAAGCCTTTCCTTACTTCAACATATACTAGCTGAATCAAGGCAGCATTGTTTTGAGATTCTTTCTCATGCTTTCTGCTTTCTCTGGACTGAGCTATCTTTTTTTAAGGCTCCCCTGTCTCATGATATCCCATCATGAAAGAGCTGGTGAAGGGTTGCTTTAAGCACTGTTCATTGGAGGAAACCGTAGGAGATCACCAGGCTGAACCCAAGGATGGGGTCAAACATATCATCAGTTTGGAATTGCTACAGAGACCTATGTCCAGCCTCCCCCCCTTGAAATTTATTGAATCTTATCTGGCGCCAAATTGCTTTGACCATTAGTAGATCATATTCTTGTGAATAAGTGTATGAAATAACTAATAAATTCAAATAAACTCATGCTTTTCAACTCTATCCTGGCTCATGGCTTAGTGATATTCATACGTTACATGGGCATGTTCTCCTTGGACACAGACATCCCAAAAATAGCTGTGGAGGACAGCAGCCAATGACCAGGAAGGGGAGATTCAAAGATCCACCAGGAGGAGCATAGCCGATGCTGAAATATAAGCAAAAAAGTGAATTGATGCCATCCAGATTGCTTTCTACCAAAGTAGAAATTCATAGCCTGATAGCACCTGTATGTTATACTTCAATAAATAATAATAATGAAAGAACTTATCAGATAAGAGTTTGGGTGAAAATTATGTAGCATTCTGAATGAATTCGTGAAGAGACAATATTCTATTAGATGACATAAGTGGATGCATTAGAAGAAAACATGTATGTGATTAAATCAGGCCCATTTATATGTACATGCATCAAATATAAATCTAAAAATGGTTGATTTGATTGGTTATTTGAAAGAATAAATTCATAAGGATACAAAAGTGAAGCGTTTTGAATGTGGGCACATCACCTTTTAATAGCAACTTTACACGCTGGTAGGAAAAAATTGGCAGGAAAGGAAAGGAGAACGGAAAGGAAGCAATAGTGGAAATAGAATGGTTTTAAGAAATATGAGAAAATTTTTAAGAAATATATATGAAAAATTGGTAAAAGTTTCCAACGAAAAATATGGTAAGTGAATGTAAGGTATAAGGATATGGAAATTTGGAACAGTGTGAAAAGAATTTTGTTACAGACTCCAGTTAACATGGAGTTCATAGTTCATTAGTCATTAATCATGGTAATGGAATTATTAAAAATGATGATTGGTGGAATTATGAGGTGAAAAGGCTATGGATGAGAAAAATGCATAATGAGAATGAGAGAAATATTTGTGCAGTGCATATATAAAAGAAAGAAAAAGAAAGGGAAGAAAAAGAATATAATTAAAGAAAGCAACAAACAATTAAGATTAAAAGAAGCAAAGAAAATACAATGTGATTTTGATGGAAATAATTGTTTTGGAAGAGAATAAAGAAGGCCAAACAAAGACTTCCGGTTCCAGATCGCGGCGCTTGCAGCTGTGCAAGGAGACAGCACTCCTTGCTAGCTGATTCTCCGCTGCCGGTAGAACCTTAATCGGGTCGAAAAGCCGCCTTGGAGGGGCGGCTATCAGTGAGGAGGTCCTCGTCGTCCTTGGGAGAGCAGTAGCTTCTTCCAGGGACAGAGATTGCTCCTTTGGGCGGACAGTGGAAAGAACGGCCAGTAAAATGGCCGTTCAACTAGCTGCTGCAACCAGAAGTCAGAAGAACATCTAAGCACAGGAACCATCATGGTTGAGCCAGGTGAGACTTTTTTTCTCCCTCTCTTGGGTTTCTTTTTTTTGTGCCTGTAAAGAGCACTTTTGAAATGATTTCCCTACTCTAAGAAGGCGGTGTATGTGAGTGTGGGGAAAATAAGCTTAAATGGACTGAATTAATTTAAAGTGATTTTTTCCCTATTTTTTCCCTTCACTTTGGGGTCTTAGAAAATTTTGTGAATATTGAATCTGCTATTGGACTTGAATGCTTCTTTTTTCTGTGTTTCCTGATCTTGTTTTATGAGATTCTTGGTCTCTGGGAGAAGATTTTACATTGTACTGAGGACACCTTGTGGAAAATGTTAAAATTGCAACTTTCTCTTTTGGGGATTGGACTGACCTTGACTTTCAGATTATCATAAAAGGGAAAATATAAAGAAAATTAACAGCTGTACTGGTGGGGGTGGACATTGATTAAATGTTCTCTGAACACAGCCTCTACTAAATGATACAGACTGTTTTTGATTATCTTTGAAATGGAGCAACCCTTGGTTCAACTTGACTATAAACTTATACTGGAAAAACTTTATGAAGCTACTGATGAAATACGTTTGCAAATAAAAGAATTTACGATGGAAATAAAAAATAGAAATCCTGCTTTGAACTTACAAACTGACTCCCAGACTTTGTCTGAGCACTCTATGGACCAAGAAACAACAGAAGCGGGATTAACTAAAGGTAAAGAAGATTCCATTTTACTTCATACGCAGGCTGATGAGATCTCTGAGGAATTAAAAAGGACTGTAATTAAACCACTTACAACCCTAAAATTAACAGAAATGGACAGACAAGCCCAACGAACTGAGAACGACGCTAGCTTGGATAAACAATTATTAGCTACAAAATTGGACGTAATTGAGCCGGCCACTCAACAGGTTCAAACGTGGAGATTGGACTTTGTCAAACAACAAGGGATTATTTACAAAGAAGCTAGGTTTCTAAAACAGAAAAGAAGACGTCTCTGTTTGATTCAAAGGACACTACAAGACATAAAAAATTATTTGCTTATTGATATAGTGGCATTGTTATGGAAACCTGTTTGGCATAAAAGTAAAGCTAGAATTAGATTTAAGAATGTGATTGAAGGTTTTATGTAATGATTTTAAAAGGCTTATTAGATATGGATTGATTTATGGCTTATGACAGTTAAATAAGATGTTAGATTGAATAAAAATGAATTAAAGGTCTGAACTTAATAATAAGGTGTTTGTCTACATTTTTATATGTTTTGGATATAGTAACTTTGAGGAGGTTAAAGAAATGTGATATTGATATTGAGGGATTGATTGTTAGATTATAAAGTATAATAGAAATAGAAAGGTACTTTTTCACTTTTTCTGTTTTGTTCTTTGTTTTTTTTTGTTCTTTTTCTTTTCTGATATGAACTAATATACTTTTTTTATATATACATTAGAACTGATAGTTACTTTGTAATGGAAGAAGAATAGGGAAAAATAAGAATTGATATTAATAAATGTTTATTGAATATGTTAAGGGAAAAGGTAATGGGGAGACTCCCGAAGTGTTAACTGTGTGCTTAGATTAGAAATATGGAATATAGTAATTGAAATAAGTAAACTTCATACTGGATCTGGATTTGTGGATCTATTTAGATGAAAGGTTATTGAGGATTGATAGGATTGATCTAGTTGTATTGAAATATATCAATTTGAATATAATATGTTATTAGAGGGAAAAGAGAGGGGTTTGGTTTTTTTTTTTAATGATTGAATCTGAATTTTATGAGTATGACTTTGTTGTGTGGATAATTGATTGCCCTGCCCATGTTGTTTCATAAGCACTTGTCTGTAAAATAAAAAAAACCAATAAAACTTGTTGTTGTTTTTTTTTAAAAAAAGAAGGCCAAACAAAGAGTACTCTATCCAGCAGATGAAACATTAAAGTAATGACTGATATTTCTGGGACATCTTCCTATTGACCAAAATCTCCAGGTTTTTGAACCCTATAATTAATAGATAAGGGTAAGTTCAAAACTCTTTAGTCAATACTTTTTGCCCTCAGCTCTCTTTGTTTCATGATGATTGCCACTGGAAGCAAATGTGAATATAAAGTTAATCCAGAAATGCAGACTTTCTGAATTATTTTTCATCACTTGATTGCCTGTTTGGTTATATTGGAGCCAGAGATGCATGTAGTATTTTTATATAAGGAGTACAATAATCAGTTCCATAAGACGTCTTTGAGTGTTCTCCATCAAAACAGATAAAAAATTCATCCTGGGCCTGCCATTTTTTAATTCTTTCATTCATTTGGGACCCTGAAGGACAGGTACAGTACATCACATTTATGTTAAATGCAAGTGCAATTCTTGATGTAATTCTGAATCACTGCTTTATTAGTACCCTGGATCACAGTTTTGCATTTGTGTTCAAAGGGACACAAGTGCAATTGTTGTTTCTGTCCTTGCACATGGAAGCTTGGAGGTTGGGAAGAGAAGGGCATGGCGATAACTTCTCTGAAAATAAGCTTCCCTATTCTTATGAATTCAGGCAGATGCCTGAAAAAGTCTAGAGTAACCCTGGAAATGAACAGTTGACAAATGAACTGTACAATAGGAATTTCATACCCAAATGCCTTGGCAAATTTTCTCCAAATAATGTACTGCACTTGCTGACATCAGCAGCTGCTTCTGAATGATTCATGAATAGAAAAAGAGGCAAAATTAATTGGATAATTTCTTCCCAATGAATCATATGCACACAGTTCTATTCCTAAAAGCTTTCTTGCCCTTGAACTACACTGATTTGCTGGTGTTAGCTGCCTGTTGTTTGCTGCCAACATGGCATTGCAATGTCTTTCTGCATATTTGTATAGATATAAGATGTAAGCGCGTGTTTGTGTTCTATTTGTGTGTTTGTGTCCAACCCCCACCCCACAACTACTTTTGTCTGAAGACTGGAAAGGAAACTGAGCAACTGAGGACCCTGAGTGGTGTCTACCCTTCAATTTATGTGAACATCAAAAACATGTAAAGTGCGATAGTTTCATATGTTCAGCTCTTAAGGCATATTTTAAGTAAGAAAAACAAAATGAAGGAATAAGGAAACTGCCACTCAGAATGCTGTTCAAATAAATATATAAGGTAAACAGTTCATGGAAGGTTATGCAGCTGAATTTTCAATCAGATATACCACAGGCTGTCAAAATAACTTCTTTCCATTAACCAGATTTGTTGCCCAAACAGGCAAAATAGGACACCAGTCAACCAAGTATTATTGTGGTGAATCCTGATAAATTGCATTCAGGATTTACATTGGGGGCTCTTTAGATGTAAAAAGGAACAGCATGAGATCCAACATATAATGCTACAAGCATATATAAAAGAAGCTGAAATTGCCAGCAATATCAACTTCTTATGAAATTTCAATTCCTCATGCAAGAGCACAGAAGGCTGCTGTAATGTTCTGTGGTTTCACATTTCTTTAACATACTTTGAGTGGTCAGAGAGCATCTTTGAATAGTCATAGGTTCCTGAGCTCAGGAATATGTCCATACAGCAACTGTTCCTCTGCCTTATATGGAGTACAAAGTCTACAGAGAAAGCAGATCTGATGTTTACCTTTCTTAACCCCTCCTTCCTGATCAAATCAAACAAGGACTCCTATTGGAAACAAAACTGTGGGTCTAGCTGAAAAATAGTGCTGATAGCGATAGCCTTTATATACCACCCAATAGTGTTAGCCTCTATTCAATGCATCTTAATAAATAATAGTCACTGCTTACACTGATTATCAATGTAATATATTCACTGTATTGAGTTGCTGACACAGCAGACCAAGGGTTGACTTAGAAGTATTACTCCGACCTCCTCTCAGACTTGACTCGAGAATGAAACTTATTCAGAGAGTAGACAATATTTCATTCTTCTTAATAGTAGCAAACAGTCAAAAGTGTTATAGGTAGTCCTTGACCTGCAACAGTTCATTTAGTGGCCATTTATGACCATTTTTCACACGACCATTGCAGCATTCCCATGGCCACACAATCAGAATTTGGATGCTTGACAACTGGTTCATACTTATGACGGTTGCTGTGTCCCTAGGTCATCTGATCAGCTTTGGCGAACTTCTGACAAGCAAAATCAACGGGGAAGCCAGATTCACTGAACAACCATGTTACTAACCTAACAAATGCAATGATTCACTTAACAACTGTGGCAAGAAAAGTCATGAAATGGGGCAAAACTCACATAGCAACATACATTTTGGGCTCAATTATGGTTATAACTCCAGGACTACCTGTATCCAGTAAAAGATTCCATCCACTTCTATTTGGGCTATGGGCTTCCTTCTCTACTTTAGATTTACATTAGATCTAATCCTGGCCAATTAAGGATCACACAGCGAGTGGAATGTTATCACAACATTACATAGCTAATCAAACAAAGACATTACTAAAGGCAAATGACAGCTCCTGAAAATAAGAGCAAAGGGAAAACAAAATAAGGCTGTGAATGCCCAAAATATCAAGTGTGTATATTGGGGTCACGTTTTTACATGGCAGAAAATCTTCCCCCAAAAATCACCTGGCCTAGCCTGAGAATGCACATCGCTGATGCACAACTGGATGCTTTGCACAATCAAAAGGAAGCCTCTTTTGTCCTGCTTGTGCAGATATGCAGATCTGTGAACACCAACTATATCTCTCCACCACCAGTACAAATGATTAATGTTCTAGAATTTGAGGGAAAGGGCAGCCTTTCTTTTTGTCTTGGAAGTCCGGCATTTCCTTGTCTTATTTGGCAAGTCAGATTGCCCCAGGGGGTAAGGATTTAGAGCAGGGGTTGAGAACCCCTGATTTAGAGCAAGGTAAATATTCCCAAATTCAAAGCTTTCTAGGGAACTAAATCCAACTTTAAGGAGTCCAATTCTTCACAGAGGAGGAAGCACTTTCCCTAAGTCTCCCTGCACACTGTGAGAAGCACAAGGCAGAAAAGACCTGGGTTGGGACAGAAGGAAATGGAATGATTCATAAGTGTTCATGGGCTGGACACAAAGACCTAAGTCAACATTCTACCATCTTAGAAAGGTCAGTTACATGGATGAACTCTCAGATTTCTGTATCCAAAGTGGAAATTCCTGAAAATGCCAAGAGTTGAAGGCCACTCATCAGAAGGATACTAAAGTTGAAGAAGGTAGGACTCAGAGCTGTATTGACCCATAGACATGCATTGCTTCTGTGATCGATTATATCTATAGAACTTCTGTTGGTTTTTAATGCATCCAAGTTTTGTGATTTGAAAGAGAGCCATTAAATAGCTCTAAGGACTAGAATTGTCTCCCAGAATATCTGCTTTAGGGGGGAATGGTACAAGTTGTACTTGCCACAGCCAACTCACTGTGGCCAACTTGCCAAGGCCAAGTCACTATGGCCAACTGGCCACAGCTAACTCGCCACGGTCAACTCGCTGTGGGCTAACTTGCCACGTCCAACTCGCCATGGGACAACTCACTGCGGGACAATTTAACAATTCTATTTAATTATTTAATATAAATTCAAAATTATTTTAATTTTTACCATTTACATTTCATTCTGTTCTTCCTTTTGCATCTTTTCTTTAATTATTGTTTTTCCGTAATTTCTTTAATATTAGTGTAACTTTTGTCATGCAGCAAGTTGTCCTGTGGCAAGTTGGCCACAGTGAGTTGGCCGTGGAGAGTTGGCCATGGTGAGTTGGCCGTGGCAAATTGTCATAGACCCCTTTAGAGATGGGAAGAAGGCAGCTGGAGAACTATTGTTAGCTCAGGTGTGATTTGCGACAAATCAACAAAAGTGTAGCTGTTGAAACGGTCTCCCTCCATCTCTGATTGCTGAAAAGAAAATACGAATTGGAGGAAATTTAAGACTAGCGTTTGTGTGAAAGAATCTATGAGCTCAGTTTTCTTGAGCGGAGAAGTGTATTTAGACTGAGGTACTTTGTTCTACTATGTTGCAGTTTAGAAATCAGTGTACAAACTAAATCAAAGTAGATCCCCACAGATCTGCCGCTTCCTGTTTAGATTTAGAGAATCTGTTTTCTTCAGATTCTCCCACCTAGAGTTTATTTTCTTTGATGTTTTGTGGCACATCTTCTCCAGCCTGGCCTAATAATAGGGCTCGCCTGGGAGAGAGTATTCCAAGACTTAATTTTTACCTCAGATTGTTTTGATAGCAGGCGTTTCGTCTTTGGCCTGAAATCCAATACATTTGCTCTGCCACAAATACTATACTGATATTTGTTGCTATGATGGCCTATGCCCTAGGATCGTGTAAGAGCTGGACGGAGCATAGGTGGAACAAAGAGACTACCATGAGGCCTGGGACAAAGAAACTGCCAGGATGCTTGAAACAAAGGAGACAAAGGAACACAAAAGGCCATGAGGCTTGACATGAGGTTTTGGAACAACAGGAAATGAGGGAGGGGCTAAGAGGTGGTGGAGAGTTGTACCAAGATTTTAATCTACCGGCCACAGGTGTAGCTTTGCCATTGGCCACAGGTGTAAGCTTTGTCATTGGCTACAGGTATAACCTTGTCATTGGCTGTTTGTAACCATGTGATGCATTGTGTAACCACCCACTGTAACAGGTAATAAAAAGGGAAGGCAGCCTTTTGTCTAGGTCGCTTCACCCCAAGAAATGTGCTTGGTAGCATGTTTTCTGTAATTCGGCTATCGTGAAGGACCCACCATGAATTGGGGCACAGTGAGGTGCTTCAGATATTCTTTATAATGGTGGAATATTTGTTTAAAAAAATCTTATTTAATGAGTAATTGATGTCAGCACAGTCACTTTGTGATTTGGAAGCTACCTCTCCCAAATTTAGAAAATCCGGCCTCAGTATGAGGCCATATATCCTCCAGTGATCAGCCACAGCCCAAGGGGAACGTTTTAAATCTCTGAGGTATAGAAGATACTATTTTATAGCTACACATTTTTTAATCAGGTCACAGTTCACCCAAGACTACAAAAAATACCTACTTTATTACAATTTGTGCTTCTCGTTTGGCAATTTTTTTCTTCTGCACAACTATTAAAGATCCAGGATAATCTTTTTCCTTCGCATTTAGCTCCTCCATCACTATTCCTACAAAGGAAGCAAATGATTCTGGGTTGTATTTTGTTTTCTTCTTATGTATGCTTTTGTTTAGAATTTCTGCTTCTCTGCCCACTCTCACTCAACACTCCCTCTCACACAGATGCGGGGGAAGAGAAAAGGGAGATATTTTCTCTGGTGCTAATGTATTTTTTTTCCCTGGAAAATGTGTAAATAGATATGAGCAAACTGTCTAAAAGTTATTCAGCTACCCAGTGAACCATGTAATCTGTTGGCTCATACAGACAACAGATAATAGAGTGAGATATTTCCTTTACATTGCCTGGGTAGACTCTCAGCGCAAAGAGTCAATTTGTGTCCTGTCAGGGCATGTTACAACACACTATATTATCACTTTAGGAACAGGCAATTTGGATAATGAATATATGATTTAAAGAGCAAAAATGAAAAGGCTATTTAACAGATTAGATATCTGTGAAGTAGAAATTTTGCATCCTGGATTTTGTTTTATGTTGTTTTAATTCTGATTAGTTAAGCCCTCTTCATTGGCTGCAATTGGCATCTCTCTTGGCAAAGAGTTCCCTTTTTCGTTTCACTGTGCCACACATAATTTAAAGCAGGCCTTTTGTGTCTATATCATGCCGCTCTTAAACTTCCTACATTCATAGTTTAGTCTTAATCTTAAAATTATCTTCTGGATAGGCGGCATGCTGCTACACGTACCCAGGTTGCCGATGTGATTGGCCTTTGTAAAAAAAAAATCTAACTCTAAAAGGAAAATGTGTCACTAGAAATTTTACATTCCCCTGATATCTAGTAATGTAAAATAGGTTCATATTATTGCATATTTAAGCTAATAATTAGAGACACCTGCCTAACTTGACCTAGCTAGGATAAAGTTGTTGTTGTTTTAACAAGGAAGGTTTATAATACTATAGTTCACTCTACTGGCAGACTTCCAAAGCGCATTTAGGACACTTCCAGACAGGGTTTTTGCACTTCTCCCAAACCAACTTTGCATCTATATCTCCTATCTCTTATCTATACCGCATATCAACATACCTGATCAGCAGCTGGGCAGACTCCCCCTCCCCCAGTTCTACTTGCATTCCTCCATCTGTTATGTATTCAAGATGGACAGTGATTAATATTTATATGTTACTTATATGTAAAGGGTGTAGAATAGATCTATACATATGTTGTATATAGTATGTTTAAATGTGTGTTATGTACGTTTACACTTTGAGAGCAAGCAATTAAATTTCATTTTAATGTGTGCCAATTTGCCCACAGTAAAAAATGACAATAAAGGTTATCTATCTATCTATCTATCTATCTATCTATCTATCTATCTATCTATCTATCTATCTATCTATCTATCTATCTATCTATCTATCTATCTATCTATCTATCTATTTATCTAACTAACTAACATTGGTCTGTAGCCATGTATTTTTGCCTTCTGAAAATGTTTAAGATGTCTAAATGGAGTCTGAATACATCCTTGGAGATCCTGTGCTAGAGATTGATGT
The DNA here is from genome assembly GCA_034064705.1 of Bothrops alternatus. Taxonomy (NCBI): domain Eukaryota; kingdom Metazoa; phylum Chordata; class Lepidosauria; order Squamata; family Viperidae; genus Bothrops; species Bothrops alternatus. The sequence goes on along the minus strand of JARGCV010000049.1, from coordinate 12,924,944 downwards.
TTTTGCTTTGCAACTTGCCAGATTCCCATTTTTTGAAACCAAAATAGCAATAGAAAATAGCACTAGACTTATATACCGCTTCACAGTGCTTTACAGCCCTCTCTAAGAAGTTTGCAGAGTCAGCATATTGCCCCCCCCAAAAAAATCTGGGTCCTTATTTTATCAACCTCAGAAGGATGGAAGGCTGAGTCAACCTTGAGCTGGTGAGAATCGAACTGCCAAACTGCTGGCAGTCAGCAGTCAGCAGAATTAGCCTGCAGTACTGCATGCTAACCATTGCACTACCACGACTCTTAATAAACTTAAATAAATAAATTAATCTTAATAAAATGGCATTTTAAAAATTAGATTGCCATAGATAGATGCCAATGGGTTTCATGTTGCCTACCATTAAAAGCAATTTAAGTATAATCTAAATAACTGCCATCTAATTTGCCTCTTGATTTCTTTGGGGCTTTTGTAAGCAAGACTAAGGCTAAAAATATGAATGAAGCATATTCTCCGCTGAAATGAGCAGAAGATTGCTGCCTGAATTTCTGAAGTCACAACAGTTATTATTATTATTATTATTATTATTATTATTATTATTATTATTATTATTATTATTGGTATTATTTTAAAAATGATTGGAGGAAGTCTTCAGGATATGGAGAATCCCACTGAAATGTTGTACGATATTTGTTTTTAGTTCCTTTGGAAATCTTTTCGGGCAAAATTCATCAATAACCTAAGCACTGATAGTCATGATACATACAATCTTGGCTTACCCAATATCCCTCAGTTGTTTTGTTACCTTTGCTGCAAAGTTTGCTTAGGGCAAATTTCAGAGGCAAGTTGAGAAAATTGATAGAAAATGTACAAATGGTTCTAATAGCAAAAAGGAGGAGATCTTTTCAAGTAAACGGCTTGATCTAAAATTTTTGACCATACTACAATGGTCAAAAGACATAATCCTTTTTGTCCTTTGGTAAATACAGAAAAACCTTGGGTCATGATACAAAATACTGTCTTATTTTGCATCTTCTTCTATCTTCTATCCCCCGTGCCTGCATTGTTTAGTTATTGTGTTTGGGCTGCATCAGAAAACAGCATGAATACATTCTTATGAGTATTAGAACACGTATGGAAATGAAGAGCCCCTAGTGACCTTTGTAGTCTTTACTGATCACTTGTGTTTGTTGTAGTAAGAAGACAAACATCAGCATAGAAGTGTTATTGAACAGCAAACCCTTCAAAAAATTCACCAGTCTTTTGTACTGAAGTTGCAAAGCAGTTGGGGGGCCCCCTTTCAGACAGCGTACTTATGCAGGTATTAAGAACTAGCCGAGATAAGAAGTAAAGCTTAAGAGACCTTCATCATTAGCTGCTAGTGGTGGAGATTAGTGATGCAGCTATGGGATTACTGATGGAAAGAGTGCTAGTGCTGACTAATTGTTCATGAATGCCTGCAAAAAACAAGATAGTGGTGGTCAAAACTCACCACTGTTTGTCCCTTCAGAGTAGGGTTGTAAATGATGATCCTGAGGTTTGAAGGAATACATTTAATTTCAGTTTATAGAGCAAATGATTCTTGATGCATTTCAATAATTCACCAACCATGCACTTTTATGACAGAAATCGGCAGATTCTGAGGTTTGAAAGATCTTTCCTCCCTCTCCCCTTTTTTCCAGAACTCAAGAGATTTACATATCAGAACCAAAGTACTAAGTAGTGATAAGGGTAGGTGGACACATGTTACAAAATAAGAAACTGTGTTTAATTCTTTGTGAGCTAAGGATATAGATCTTTACATACACAGTCCACTCTTGATTGCTCATCAGATAGTCTTTTTATATCACCTTATATAGGGGAGAAAACTTATTTGTTATAGATTAACTGCAAATTATTCAAAGATCAACCGGTTCATTCTAATGTAACTTCTGTCCATCATTATTTGATGGCACGGAGCTAACATGAAACAGGTGCTTTGATCAGTTTGTTGTTTGTACATATACTGAGAGCTTATGTACCAGAGACAAATTCCTTCTGTGTCCAATCCCACTTGGCCACTAAAGAATATTGTACTGTACTGTATTGTATTGTAAAATGAACAGCTTTCTCAGGATCAGCTTTTTAAAAAGTCTGGGAAATAGCAATGACTGAAGTATTAGTGGAATCCTTCCTTGCAAAGATTCTTGAAGAATTCTTTCATTAGAAGATTGTTTTACCTAAATTTGGTCTCTATTTTTTTGGATATACTAAGTAATTTGTAGGATTAACTCCATCTATACTAATGTCTTGTTGAACAAAAACATTCAAGAAGCTTGTTTAACATTTCATATTCCCCCTTAAGCTTAAAAATGTAATTATATATCATGTAAACAATGAGATATTGAACAAAAAATTATTTTCTTTTGTATTCGGTTCGAAAGTTGTGGTTTATCTGGTTTTTTTATTACGTTGTTTCTGAATTTCATTGCTTAGTGGAACACTGTTTGCTTTCATCCAAGAAAGGCAGCTTCCTGCAACAGGCAGAGTCATTTCTCTTGCGCTCCATCTTTGTAATAATATGTTGGGATAGATTGAGCTGATAAAAAATATCTAACAAATTCCTTAACACAGTGGAGATCTGAATGTAGGTCCCCCTGTTAAACTGAACAATCTTTATATCAATCAACTCTTTAATTTAACACTGATGATTCTGATTTAGCATTTTTTTCCCCTCCAAGGGCATACTGTCTCTACATGGTTCATTTAAAGAGTATTTATGTTGCCTCTAAACTGAATTGTCACCTGCATGTATAACCGTGAAGCCAATGCTCAAGTCTCAGTTAGACATAATGCAGAGGCATCCAGTGCAAGTCATGATAGCCTCATTATACAAATGATGCAAATTCCCAAACTGCATCTTTTGTGTGGTGAGGTGGAAAAGTGTGTGATGGCTCTTGCTCTTTATGCCCCCATTCCTCCAGCAGATGCCCATGAATAAACCATTTACTTCAAAACTAGGAAAGAGGAAAGTTCTAAATAAAGAATCCCATCTGAAATACTGCATTGTCTTTCATCTCCAGCGAAAGGCATAGTGCCATTTCTGCTATACGAAGGCAAAAATGGATTCCAGTAAGTTTTAAAATTGATTATTAAGGAATAGCTTAACTTCCACCCATGTTTGGCACCGGTCCATCTGTTAACGGTTCATTATGATAATGTTACTTCTACCCAGTGCTTTTTTTCTAAAAAAAAAAAAAAAAGGTGCTGGAACTCACACACGTCATACAACCCGCCTTGCCTACCCTACAAGGTTCCATCCCAAAAAGGTGCCAGAACTCTGTTCCGGGCGTTCTATGAGAAAAAAAAGCCCTGCTTCTACCTAACTGAAGACAATAATTAAAGAAAAGTAGGAGAAAACTTGCTGTTATTTCTTTTTTGTGTAAATAGCATTTGGAATTTGACTTATTCTTGAACCTTACTGTTCATAACTCGACCAGGAATTCCAAACCTCCTGTTAGATAAAAATGCATCCAAGTATTTCTGTTTGCTAAACGGCTTGAGTCTTCCGGTGTACAAAATGATCCGCATTCCTTTGTTTCCCTCAAAGGAAAGTGCACGCCAAATGCAAGGGCAAACTCAGCATGGAAAGAAAGACTTTAAGCTCCAAAGACCTAACAACCATATCCAATGGAAATATACATCAGTATCAATATCAAACAATAGTTACAACAATACAAGGAGATTTTTTTGATGATTTAAAAGCGAAGATACGAAAGATGATTTGGCAGAGGAAAAAAGCTAGAATTAGACTGAAAGGGATTGGGGTTTTAATCTATATATGAGATCTAAAATAGAATATATTTAAATGGATAGAATATGTATTTTGAATATAAGATATTGTAATGATCTGAGATAAAAAAATTGGTTTTATAAAATTTAGAAATATAAATATTGAAATAAGAATATTATATTGTCTTATTAGTTTGTTAAGATATATGATAGATTTTACATATAAGGTCTGTATTTTAAATAGTAGATCATATGTGGAATTTGACAAAGGAATCGTGTTTAATTAAAATTTGGAAAAAAGATAAATATTAAATGTTAAATTAAAATATTAAGGGAAAATCAATTATCAGGTTACTGATTTGCTAAAAGTTTGAATGTTTATAGATAATTAAGACTTGAATTTAAGATATTGTCATGAGTTGAGATACAGGTTAAATAAAACTTAGAAGTATAAATACTAATAATTAAATTTGTATACTAGCTTTCTCTTTTTCTGGAAAGGAAGAAAGGAAAGAAGTAGAAAAAAGGAAAAGAAAATTATTAGCCATAAATATGAAAGAGAAGACTGAGAATCTTGGATCATTTAAAATCTGGAAATGATAAAGATTAAACGTTAAATTTAAATATTAATGCAAAATTAAACTTAAGAAAAACTTATTAGGTTATTGTCTAAAAGATGGAATGTCAAATTAATCAAGATATGTATAGACTGAAGATTATTAATGAATATTAGAAAGGTATTTTTGTTTGATTGATAGAATAAGAACTGTATTGATCTGAATATGACATTAGATCTTATAGGGGAAAGAGAGGGAATTTTGTTGTTGAAATACTTTGAGATTTGTACTGATGATATTTAAATGTAATGGAATCACGATGCTCAACCGCCACGCTACTTTTCAAATATGTAAATGCAATATTGGAAAATTAATAAAAAACTTGGATCGAAGAAAAAGAAAGAAAGAAATATACATCAGTGTTTAAGTTAAGTGCGTTGGCAGGTCTAATATCTTTCTTGGGTTAGAAAATCTTTTTAGACCTTGCACTGAGTTAGGGAATTCTCCATTACTTACCTATGACAAACTGAGAAACAGAAGAACTTGGAAAAGTCGGTTACTGGAAATGTTCTGCTTAAAATAAGTGGGAAACCCAACTCCAAGGCCCTATGTAGTCTCTCAGCTTTATTTTTTAGTTCAATAAAGCTCCCACCAAACACACTTGCTAAAAAATCATATGGTTTCAAAAGAACAGTACTGCTGGATCAGTCCAAAGCTCGCATCAGTCATGGACTAGAGCAGGGGTGTCAAACTCGCAATGTCACGTGATGTGTCGTGACATATCGCAACTTTTTTTCCATTGCCGGCAATGGGGTGGGCGCAGTTTTGCTATGAGGCATCCGGCCTGTGGGCCAGCAATTTGACACCCCTGCACTAGAGTATCATTTTTCCAAAGGCCTTTCAAAAAACAGGCCATGTAAAGAAGGGCATATGAATAAGCTCGTCTTGGTAGACTCCCAGATGTGTTCTGGGGGTCAGTTTCAGCCTTACAAGAGAGAAAGGAACAGATTTTTTTTCATATACGGGACTTCTGGAGATCTGAGCATGGCAGAGTGGATTATGCGAAGGGCATATGAATAAAAGTTGGGAAATGAGAGTAGACAAGATCACGGAGTCCTGTCTAGTAGTAGCATAATTATAACAAAACTACTTGTGAAAAAAAGTTTAAACCTAAGTCAATTAAAATCATACACAGATCAAAGCAACGTTCAGTTATGACATTCTAATACTTTTTGAAACAGGAAATTTTAAGGCTGCAGGCTAGTTTGGGCAGAAATGTTCACAATGAGGCTGCTGTCTCTGAAAAGGTTCTGCTTTGAATTGTCATCTTCTTTGTTTGAATTCAACTCACTATTTCAGAATGCCAGGAATAAGAAGAGTCAAACAAGAGTTGTGTAAGTCTGCTGTTACCATTGCATTGATGCTGAAGCTAGAACTTTCTATTATTACCATGCAGTTCCTCAGTCCTGGGAGTTCCTTGAGTTTGTTCTCTATAAACTGGCCTGAGACTTTAGCTTGAACAATATCTTATTTGCATTAATAATGTTTTATGAATTGTTATTGCACTAGATGAATTTTCTGCACAAACTTTACAGTAGAATAAAGTGTTATAATTAATTCAGAACAAATAAGGTCAATTGAGATCTTAATGATGTTTCTTATGATCGTAAAACAAGACTTAATCCGATAAAATATTTTTTTTTCTCAAGTACACTGGATATTTCAAAGAATACTTTTTAAAGTTCACTCTTAACTTCATAGACTGAAAATGTAAAATGATGGGTGAGACATTTCAATGGATGGTCAATTATAATGGATAGTTAATTTAAAAAGATCCATGGAAGATTATTGCTACAAGACTAGTTTATACGCAAAAATGGAAAGACTTTGAAATACCTACAATGGAGAAATGGTTGGTGAAGGTGACAGAATTAGCAGAAATGGCAAAATTATCTTGTTGGATTAGAGAAACAATTAGATTTATGAGTGACTGGAAACTTCTTATGGACTTTTTGCTAAAAAAAAGATTGCTTTATGGGATTGTCGATTAGAAAGGGTAGTTTATGAAAAGAAGCAAATTATAATGTAACCTTAGAGAGAGAGGGTAAATTATGAATGTATTTATAACTTCTGTGAAGGCGATTGGAAGCTGCTTTTTCATAATCTTTCCTTCCCCCCTTTCTTTTCCTTTTTTAAACCCTAACTCTAACAAAAATATATCTGACAAAACATTTTCTTGCTTCTGTTCTTGTTTCCTTTCCTCCTGAGTTCTTTCTTTCTATATATATAGTATGGGTTCTTCTCCTATTTGCTAATTAGGATCACATCTCACTACAACTTGCCTACAGAAATCATGGATGCTCCATCACTGGAGGTTTTTAAGAAGAGACTAGACAGTCACTTGTCTGAGATGGTATCGGTTCTCCTGCTTGAGCAGGGGGCTGGACTAGAAGACCTCCAAGGTCCCTACCAGCTCTATTCTATTCTATTCTATTCTATTCTATTCTATTCTATTCTATTCTATTCTATTCTATTCTATTCTATTCTATTCTATTCTATTCTATTCTATTCCATTCCATTCCATTCCATTCCATTCCATTCCATTCCATTCCATTCCATTCCTATTCTATTCTATTCTATTCTATTCTATTCTATTCTATTCTATTCTATTCTATTCTATTCTATTCTATCCTATCCTATCCTATCCTATCCTATCCTATCCTATTCTATTCTATTCTATTCTATTCTATTCTATTCTATTCTATTCTATTCTATTCTATTCTATTCTATTCTATTCTATTCTATTCTATTCTAACTTGATCTGATCTAGGGTAATCCATATGAAGAATACGACAGCGAATACTGTGAAGAATGCTTGCCAGATTGGACCTTTGTATAATCAAGCACAATTCCAAGGCTTCTTTTATACCTATTGGCACAAAAGCTTTATAGAGACCTGTTTCTGAGTACATCGCATAATAGGTTTTGCCCATTTAATAGATTGCAATAAGCTCTAAGCAAATCTGCTTAGGAGTGTTACACAGGTGTGATCAGTGCAGCATTTACTTCCTTAGCATAAGGAACTGCATTCAACATAGGAAATGGTGAGAACAATTCAGCATAAAAGTGTGCGCATATCTTCTCATAATGAATGGTAGGAGCACACCTCCAAAGACAGCTATATAACCCCTGAAGCATTAGTTGCATCTTTATGAGCCTGTGCAAGACAAGTTAAAATAAACAAATATGTGACAAGATTATCCACGGAAGGGAAGCTTCTATTATGATGAATGAGTCGACCTCTTTAGCATCAGCTTGAGAAGCCAAAATCTTCCACAATGTGGCTAGTTTTTGCCTTTTATCCCCTAATCCACAAGTAGGCCTTACATCCATTTGTTTAGCCACCATTTGAAGTTACAACAGCACTGAAAAAAGTGAGTTATGACCAGTGGTGGGATTCAAATATGTGAACAACAAATGTGGATTCCACTTCCGGAAGTGCATTCTGGGCCTGGGCAACAAAAAATTAGCTACTTGAACATGAATAAACAGTCCTAAATCCAACAATTATGCTACACCAGCCTTGAAACAGGAAAAGCTTTTACCTTCTTCAGATGATCCCCTATTCTGATTTACCAAGCTGTGCCAAGATATTGGATAAATCTCTGTAGGAATTTACTATAGAGGCATTCAAAATTTCACCAGGCTGTGTTGTCTGACCTGTTGAAGACCTATCTTTTGTTTTCCTCAAAGCTCCCATTCTTCCTCACAGGTTCTCATCCTTCAGTCTGTGTGCCGGGACTTTGTTGCCTGGAAAGATTTTGACATCACCACTGCCACAATTACCAGTAAAGAAGGCGATAGTGAATTCTGTTTCCCTGTGAAAGCAGAGGTATCAATAATATTAGTGTCAGCTCTGCCTGGTTTGGCTTGGCACCTTACAGGTATTCTGCTATCAAAGGATGGAAGGGGGAAGAAGGATGGAAGGGAAATAAGGCTGTGTGTGTACGTGATGGGAAATTGGGAGGGGGGGAATGACAGGTGATAAAGACCAGAACAGCCGGATCCAGTTTGTACTAGATTCCCAAGGGCAGGCACCCCAAGAAAATAGGTGGACAACCCCCAAACATCTCAACATTCTCAAAACCAGGGCTTTTTTTTCTCATAGAACGCCCAGAACAGAGTTCTGGCACCTTTTTTGGATGGAACCTTGTAGGGTAGGCAAGGCGGGTTGTATGATGTGTGTGAGTTCTGGCACCTTTTTTTTTTTAAAGAAAAAAAGCATTGCTCAAAACATTTTGACAAGCTCCATCTGGCTGGAAAAGGACTGGTCACGGGGAAAGAGATGGGCTGCGGGCGATCCTTTTTGTATCTTTCCAGCGTGGGAAAATTCAGAATTGGCTTGACTTTACTGCAACCAACACCTTTAGTAAAAGAACCCTTTGCCTTAACCAAAAGGAGTCAAGAGTCTTGCTTTCCTAAGGGATCAGATTGGGGCAGGCCTGACAATTAGCTTTACAAAGTTGGCTTAAATACAGTGCTTTTTTTCTAAAAAAAAAAAAAAAAAAGAAGGTGCCAGAACTCACACATGTCATACAACCCGCCTTGCCTACCCTACAAGGTTCCATCCAAAAAAGGTGCTGGAACTCCGTTCTGGGCGTTCTATGAGAAAAAAAAGCCCTGCTTAAATACATCCTAAAATACCAGAGTGTTCCTGTTGTGAGTGTCTCTAGACAGGCTGGGTACATATCAGAGGATGACGAAGCACGACCAGGCCCCTCTGGGTATTTTCCCCTCCCATCAGCCGAGCTAGACAATGAGGAGATTTGTATGCAGGATGAGTCAGACTCTCAAAGTGATGAGTCAGATTCGGATCAGGAAGCTAGATGGCTTGATCCGAGATTCCGAAGGTTTGATAGGTGGAGGAGTCAGTTAAGTGGAAAAAGGAAGTGACGTATTGAAAACTATATTAGAAGAGGAAGAAGGAACTAAGTCTTTGTCACGAGCAACGTTAATATCAAGAGGCAGTCTGATGCATCACCAAGTTCGTTAGAAATCAGTTTTCTGGTGTTTTTGAAATCTACGGAAGATTAATGAAGTCTTGGACAATGTAAGAGATAAAGAGTGAGTTAATTGGAAGGTGGGAGAATGTTTAATCTAAATGTAAATAAATCAGAATTGGCCGTTCCGGCCAACAAACTGCCAGCAGCTTGCTTTGAAGTGAATCTTTTGAAATGTGTTAAATAAAACTCTTAAAGAAATATTTATGTGGATTTCACTCAGCTGAGAAGGGCCAGATACAACAGTTCCTAGACATTTCCTTTGGAAAATCTGGTGTTTCTTGGACAAACAATATTGGTTCACAAGGGTGTGCTTGTGTTCCCCTTCTTTCATTGCTTGGCATTTCAGTGAGATGCAGTATTGGGGGCAACTCTGGGCACCCTTTTTGAGATTCTTCCCTAATAATAGCATTCCTCATGAGATATATTTTGTCTTCTGTAATACCCCCAATTTTTCCACTGGAGCTCAGGAGTTAGAAATATTGGCCTGCACAAAGTGAACAATAACACTCCTGTGCTGCGACTGAAGATGAAATTTCTGAACAGGTGTTTCTGTATCCATTCTACCTTTCATTGTGACTGTGTGACTTATAACAGGAATATTTCTCAGTGTCGCAGCTCATTAGCAACAGTCAGACTTTGACATTAGTTAAAATGTTGATATCTGTGACTGGTGGTGTGAAGTCTAATTTGTGTTGTCAGATGAGTTTTAGCATCTCAAGCTTCTGTTTTATTTTATGCAGTCGGTATGCCAGATGGATATTACACCATGAAGATGATGTTAAGGACTGACACAACAGTAGTCTTTTGAATCATGTACCCATCACACGCAAAGAGTCGGAAGTTCTCTTTTGTGTAGTGATGCACAGTGCCCAGTCCATTTGTTCTTTGCGCTGTTGATCACTTTGTAAATTTTCCTAAGGTTAGAAAGAGAACACTGCAATTATATTTTAAACACAATGTTGCTTTCTCTCAAGAGAGAAGAAGTTCATGAAGCCAAATGGCAAGTATGTCCTTCGAAATTCTGTCAGAGAGGAACTTTCCAAGCACACTAGAAAGAATGCTTACGTGGATAACCTGTCCTCCCTGGCTGAGCTTCCATTCTTTACTGTCACCATCTGCACATTTTTCTAAGAAGAGGGGGATAGTTTTTAGAGCGAAAAGGAAAAATGAGTGAATTCAAAATGTTTCACAGAACGGGATTTTTTAAAATGATTTCCTGGAGATAGGGTGAATTCAAAATATTACGGCAAAAGACATGCAATGAATGGAGCCTTGGCTGTGCATTCCTGCTTCATTTTTTGCCATTGAAATAATACAGCCATAATATAATTATGCTTGGATTGTTTTGGAACTGATTTCATACATAGGATCTGAGGACAAAGGAGTGTTTTAGCAGGGGATCTGATAAAGTATGAGGCTTTTGAGGGTTGCAAGATCTCAGGGTGGGATGCCGGTTCCTCATTCTTTGGTTCAGAGCCATAATAAGATGGGTCTTTGCACTTTTAACTAACTTGGAATGTACTCTTAAATTTCATTTGTACTTCCTGTTGTGCATTATGATGGAATGCTGCATAGCTGACAAAATCCTGATGGTTTTCAAGAAGTTAAACATGAGTAAGAGCTAGAAATTTGCAGAAACCAGTGATACTAGAGCCACACCTCTACAATAGTGTTTTCCAATCTTGGAAATTTCCAGATATGTTGACTCCAAATTGCAGATTCTTCAACCAGCAGGCTCTTTGATGAGAGTTCTGGGAATTGAAGCCCTCACACCTGAATTTCCCAAGGTTAGGAAACATTGCTGTACAATAGAACACATTGTATCTTCTAATGAGGAATTAAAGTCACTAAATATAGAAATTCTACCTAATAAATAAAACGTTATGTCTTGACAATATTTAATACCAAGCTTTTCAGGCTGTTATTCATTTTTTTTATGTTTGTCTGGGGAAAAAAATTCTGACAACAATTATCTAAGGACAATTTTGGCTGGTTAGGTGGCTTTATCCTCATTATCATCTCTAAAAGAACAAATTCTTCAATTTCATTGAGGTAAAATCCAACAACATAAGAATCTGGAATGCCTTATAACCCTATCAAAGGATATTCTGTTAGTGAAGGTGATTAATTCAATTCAAAAGATCCTAAGTGTGAGAAGTATTGCTCATATCATATAGTACAATGCTACTAAAATGTCAGCGAAGCTGATTAATTTTAGACCATTCTTCAGACATTCTTTAGGAAGTTGAAAGATATGCAAATTGCATGTATTTCATCTGCTTGTTTCAAAAACAGCAGTATGAAACCTTTGTGACCTGAATTTACTGCCAGCATGTCTGCTTTTTTTTCCCCAAAGAGTCCTTTATTGTAAGAAAATATCCCGAGGAGTGTCTCAACCTCCTTGAGGACCTATTTCAGATGACAGCTTTTATTTTCTATAAGAGTCTAGAACCATCTTTTTCTCATGTTCCATTACAACTCTACCTGCCCCTTCTTTAAAATTAATATATCAGGATTTTCTGAACTAACTGAATTGTGTGAGATGAGGTTTTTTTCAAGTACAACAATCAGTTATAGCTACTGAACTTTTAAAAAGGAGATTAATTCAGTAGCCTAAGCTGAAGTTAAGTCACTTTTATCAGATGAACTGAGTTATATGGTTAAAAGCAAGTAACCCCTCCCAAAACATACAGTAGGTAGCAGTTTAAGTGTCAAGAAAAACTGAGTGAATTTTTGACACTCTGATGTCTAGCAGATAGCACTTAAATCATTTTTCTCCAAACTTCAGTCATAAAAAAGTTCAAAGAGATTTAGCCATAATACAAATTTTTAGACTAAGAAGTGGTGTTTGAAGTTATTTTATAGGATTTTGCTCTGAGGGCTCCAATTGATTTGTAGTAAGATAAAAGAAGAAAACTTTATTTTTGAAGCTTTGTCGGAAAAAGCTTAGCTTCCATTGGTCGTTTTGCCAATATGCCTGGAGGGAAAGATGATGTCGACATGGATATTATATGCCTATCCAAACTGAGCGGAGTTTACACCTCCTGCTGTTTGTGTTATGGTTAAAATCTGTCATAAACTGGCAGTGATTTATTAAATGTTTAATGAAGGAAGACAAAAACTTAAAGAACTACAAACAGAAAAGTAGAACATCACATTAAAGTATAATATAGGTTACATATCTAATTTTTTTTGTATTTCTTTTGCTAAAGATACCAGAAACACAATTAGAAATAAAGGGACTATCAAAAGATGATAAGATTGGTACATCATTCTAAGAGAGACTATTCGTTTTTTTTAATATTTTAGTTGCCTTTCTCCCCCCCCCTCTCATAGAACAATGGTGAGGAAAAGAAGAAAAGACAAAAATCTATAAAGAATCTCAATTTCCTAAAAGAAGATGCCTTTGGAAAAACCTCCAGTAGGTTACATTATACAGCAAAACTCAGCTAGATTGGCTATTATCTCTTCATTACTGAAAATCACTCACTTCAGAATATTTTACTCCTTGCAACAGAAACTTAAGATTAAAAATACACGATATTACTTTAAAGATGTATCTGCATCTTTTTATTTTCTTTTTATTCTGGAACAAGAAAAAATCAGATCTCTACAACTGGAATAGGGAAGTGTAAACCTATCCAACTGAAAGAGACAACACAAAGAAAGAAAACAACCACTTTTAAAAATTTGAATATATTTTACATACACTAAAATATTATTTCAATTCAAAGGGTCCCTATTCATTTCTAAGGGCACCTAATTAAAGAAATGGTTTCAAAGATGTTAGGCAGGACTGGATCCTGGCTCCATAGTTGTTTAATTTCTACACTCATACATTGATTGCTCACCTAGACAATACCTTTAACCAAAACATAAAGTAAACATCATGGAACACTCATATATACCGACAATGTGGTAATTCTCAAACTTAAGTAGGTCTGAAAAGAACATCACACACTTTTACTTCTTAATGTGACAAACAACTTTTTCAGATCAACTATGATAAAACTAAGATAATTATATTTGAAAAATGATGCAAAATTAGACACTAAATAAAAGGATGCAAAATTAGACACTAAATAAACCCAGCTTGAAACAAGTAACCCATTTCAAATATCTTGAAGTAATATTATTGGTGTCAAGGAGGAAATGTGCCAACAGAAGTACCGGTACTTGTTATAAGATACATCCAATTCACTATTGGCCATCCAGACTTTTTTGGGGGGGAGTTCTCACAGGGCCCAGTTTATCCCAGCTGCAATAAAAATCTTCTCAGCAAAAGTTTGAGTGGAGTTCCTTTTTGGGGTGCAACTTGGCATATATACGAACTTCTCAAAGATGAGGCTTTTAGTTCCTAAAAAAACATGCCCCAAGTGTCTCAGTGTGTGCCCAGTGCCACTCTCCCTAAAGTTGAAGCCAATGAATATCTTTGAATGCTGGCTAAAATTCATAATATTTTCTGTAGGCTTAATCCCACCGGTGTTACATGATTTCCCTTCATTACAAAATGAAAAATGACACTGGAGAAGAAGCTTCTATTATTGTTATTCTCTCCTTATGCTTTGATCACAATGTGGTACAACTCAGTTAGGAAGAACATCGAACAACGAGGGTCTGATATGGAACAACAAATTGAGGACAGGCTAATCTCTGCTGATGTCAACTTAGGCAATCAAGTCATCAGATACAAGCCTGACAAACAGCTCAGTCAAATTGCTATAACAAAATTTTGAAGAACTTTTAACACTTCGTGAACTGCAGTTCGGAAGAGAGGTTTTCCAAAAAAAAAATTCCACACTATGAATCTTATGTTATTGCACATCAGAGCTATTGAAACAAGAGCTCACATACTTTTTTATTGTTAGTCTTACCACAGTCTGCACACCAACCTATTACACCTTGATTACCACAAGTTTCAGTTTGTGCCAACTCTTTTTTCCTATCTGAGCAGAGTGATGAATTCTCTTAAAATGTCATCAAGTTTTGTTTAATAGTTGGCAAGTTCTATCAGAAACTTCTCAGGAGATGTTTGATTTGATTATATTTTTTATTTGCCTTATTTTACTTGTTACCCTATTTTTTCATTAATCTTATTTTACAAATCTATGATACTCTAATTTGGTAAAACCTAATGTATTTTGGCTAATACCATTTCAGATAGGATTTTTTGAATTCTAAAATTGGGGATGGAGTTCTACAAATGGGGAGCCACCACTAAGAAAACTTCCTCTTTATTTTTAAGGCACTTCACATGAAAGGGTACATCTACTGGTGAAGGGCCCTGTTTACCAATAAAAATTCATAAGCAGTAGAATGTAATATAAGGCAGGGCTTTTCAACCTTTCCACCCATTGTACCACTTTTAGGATATGGCAATATCCGAGTACCACCAGTCGCCTAGCAAGGTGTCAAAAACTTGATGACCAAAAAAAAAGGGGGGAAAGTGATAAAGTACAGGTGGTCCTCAACTTACAACAGTTCGCTTAGTGACTGTTTGAAGTTACAATGGCACTGAAAAAAGTGCCCCCCAAGACACAACCGAGCAAGACATCTGCCTGCCTATCCAGTTGCACTCTTCCTCCTCTCCAAGGTTTTCATTGTTGTGAGAATTTCTGTTGAGGATTGGCAGTGGGGGTGGGGTGGGGGGTGTTTGGTTTTTATTCCCCCAGTCTGCTGGGTGGTTGCAGCAGGTTTTGGTCACTTCACATGACCCTGGGACACTGTGACCATCATAAATATGAATCAGTTGCCAAGCATCTGAATGTAAATCACAAGACCCTGGAGATGCTGCAACATTCCAGCTGATTGGTGCTTCTTCTGGGCTTAGCAGAAGTGCCAGAATCAGCGCCGAGCTCCAGCTGGAGCCTGGTGCTGATCCTGGCACTTCCACTGGGCCCTGACAGCCCTGAAGAAGTGCTGATCCTGGCGCTTCCGCTGAGCCCTGACAGTGCAGTGCTGCCACCAGTTCAGCTCATTCCCCTCCCCCGCTACCACTTTTCTAGGATATGGTCGCATACCACCTGCCAGGTGCCAATGTACCACAGGTGGTACCAGTACCACTGGTTGAAAAGCCCTGATATAAGGCATTTGTTTACGGAAGTCTAACCATGTAAAGCTTTGAAACATTGTACCTGGGGGGGGGAGAATTAAATTAAATTAAATTAAACCTACATTTCTGTATAGCTGTGCTGATTTTATTTATTTATTTTATTTGGACTTATATGCTGCTCTTCTCCGAAGACTCGGAGCGGCTTACAACATATATAAAACAATATTCACAATCTAAGTCCAAATTTTAAAAAAAGCATTAAAAATAAAAACCAACACACATTCATCATTCACACAACAATCCACAATCATCCCCAGGCCTGCCGGCAAAGATAGGTTTTAAGATTCTTTCGGAAGGCCGGGAGGGTGGGAGAAGCACAGACTTCAGGGGGCAGTTGGTTCCAGAGGGTGGGCGCCACAACAGAGAAGGCCCTCCCCCTAGGACCCGCCAGACGACATTGTTTCACTGACGGGACCCGGAGGAGGCCGACCCTGTGCGCTCTCATGATGTTATAAAGTGTGCAGAAACCACCCACAATATTTATTAAAGTCCATTTTGAGGATTGTATTAAATGTTCAATAAATGATTACTTCTGCTTCAGGTTGGTTCTGGAATAATTTGATTCTTTTTTTTATATATAAAAATTTTTTAATCAACATTGAACATAAAAACATATTATACAGTAATCATCATGGCACCTGATATACAATGCTATGCATTAGTCTTTGAAAACGTCTGAGTTAGTAAGCCTTTTTCCCACTCCTCGCGTCTAGCCTCAACTATACTCCTGTTACACTTTGTTTGATTGGTGTTTCTCTTATCTGGTTCAATATTAATGTGATCAACATTAAACATAAGATCCTATTGCTAAGCAATCATCCAATAACATAGCATACAACATTAGGTATTAATCTTTGTAAACATCTGTTTTAGTAAACGTTCTTCCCTCCCCCCTTCCATCTTCAAGTATACTCCGAATACATTTTGTTTGATTGGTGTTTCTCTTATATATGGTCTATCTACTGTATCTAGTCTATCGCCTATTGTTCGTTTACGCTTCTGAATTGACTTCATCCCATTACTAGTGCAATCTTTTATAGCCCCTAACCAGAGATCCTGAGGTACAAATTTCCTATCCTGAGGTAGAGATTCAGTCCGCTTTAACAATATTAAAGCAGACAACATTAGTCATAAGGTTATGTTAAGAGGCATTAGTTATAGAACATATACATTCAACATTGGGTGTTAGTTTTTGTAAACATTTGATTTGTTAACCCTTCTTCCCTCCTCCCATCGAGCCTCAGCTAAACGCCAGCTGCATTCTGTTTGATTGGTGTCTCTCTTGGATATAGTCTATCCACTGTTTCCAGTCCGTCACAAATTGTTCATTGGAGCGATTTTTCAAGTATGCTGATATTTTCGCCATTTCCGCCAAATTTGTTACTTTCACAGTCCATTGTTCAATAGGCGGTATTTCCGGATTCTTCCAGTATTGTCCCACCAACAATCTTGCTGCTGTAATTAAGTTCAAAAATAAATTTGTCTCTGAGGTAGTGAAATCCTTTGTGATCCCTAACAGAAAAGCCTGAGGTAGAAATTCTATACGCTTTTTGAAAATGGTTTGGAGTGTCCACCATATCTTCCTCCAGAATGCTTTGATTTTTCTGCATGTCCACCATATGTGAAAGTAAGTAGCCTCCCCGTCCCCGCACCTCCAGCATTTGGGCTGGGAGTCCGGGTAGATGAGTGATATTTTTTTCGGGTCTAGGTGCCATCTATAGAACATCTTGTAGAAGTTTTCCCTTAAGTGTTGCGATTTCGTGAATTCTACATTCCTCACCCAGATTTTCTCCCACGTGTCCATGGTGATAGGGTGTCCGAAGTCTTGTGCCCACTTTATCATACAGTTCTTGACTAGCTCGGTTTCAGAGTCCATTTCTATCAAAATGCTGTATACTCGTTTGATGTGCCTGATCCCCTGTTCTCTAATCTGTTTAATTAGATTCTCGTCGGTCTGGGAGAAGCCCTTCTTCTTGTCTTTACGCCACCTTGATTGCAGTTGTATATATGATAGCCAGGTACCTCCTATTCCTTTGTTTGCTAGCATTGCTTGGGGTAGCAAGAGGAACCTATTTTCTTCTCCCAGTACAAGTTCACTGTAGGGCACCACTTCTTGCCCTTGGGATGTGTTCATATCCCCTGTTGCGTGTCCGGGAATCGTCCAGATGGGAATCTTGTCGTGTAGGAGGTGCTTATATTTCTTCCAGACCCATAACAATGGGATTCGTAGTGGGTTCTCCTTGAAGTTCCTGTCTGCCTTTTTGTCGTATACTAAGTATGCGTGCCAGCCGAATAGTAGACCATGCCCCTCAACATTCAGAATTCTATCATTTGTCATGTTGATCCAGTCACTCACGGCCACCAACGTCGCTGCATAGTAGTATAGCTATAGATTAGAGATTTTGAGTCCCCCTCTCTCCCTTGCGTCTTGGATGATTTTTAGTTTCACCCTCGGTCTCTTGCCATCCCAAATAAATCTGTTGATGCCCTTCTGCCAGTTGTCTAAGTCCGCATCCTTCTTGAGTATGGGTAGCATTTGAAAGAGAAATAAAAATCTGGGTAAGACGTTCATCTTTACTGCCGCTATCCTGCCCAGCAGGGACAGACGTAGTGATTTCCACCTTTCCAGGTCTGCTTGTATCTTATTCCACAGGACCTCGTAGTTGTTCTTGTATAATTTCGCATTTGTTGATTCTATTTCCACTCCTAAGTATTTGACTTTCTTGACTATTTCACAACCCGTTATTCTTTCCAGGTTCCGTTTTGCTTTGTTGTCTAGGTTTTTGACTAGCACCTTTGTTTTTGATATATTTACTTTGAAGCCTGACACCCTACCATAGTCTTCCATTATCTCCATCAATTTCTTTGCTGACTGTGCTGGTTGCGACATTGTCACCAGCAGGTCGTCCGTAAAGGCACATAGTTTGTAGTCTTGCTGTTTGATCTGTATGCCCTGTACGTCCTCTGCCGCTCTTATCCTGTTCAGTAAAATTTCCAGTGTTAGGACAAATAGCAGGGGCGACAGCGGGTACCCCTGTCTCGTGCCTCTCTCTATGTTGAATGGGTCTGTTAGGTCTCCGTTCACAATGATCTGGCCTGTTTGTTTCTGGTAAATTGCCCTTATGGAGTTGAGAAACTGTGCTCCCATTTTCATCTTCTGGATCAGGTTCGTCAGGAATGGCCAATTCAGTCTGTCGAAGGCTTTTTCTGCGTCCACAAACATAAGGGCAGCTGGTACCTGTTTGTGCCTGTCCAAGTACTCTATTATGTTCAACAGCTGTCTCACATTGGTTTTCATCTGGCGTCCTTGTATAAATCCCCTTTGGTCCGGGTGTATTGTTTTTTGTAGTACAGTCATTAGTCTATCGGCCAGAATTTTTGTGAATATTTTGTAGTCCGTGTTAAGTAGTGAGATGGGTCTGTAGTTTGCGGGTTGTGTATTATCTTTCCCCTCCTTGGGGATTAATGAGATATAGGCTGTTTTCCAGGATGGTGGAACTTGGCCTCCTTCTTGTATATTGACAAATAGCTGTCTAAGGGGTTCTAACATCTCTTCCTGGAGACACTTGTAATAAAATAATTTGATTCTTTTTTTTATTATTATAAAAATTATTTTATTAAAACAATCAACATTGAGCATAAAAACCTATTATGCAGCAATCATCATTGGTATACAGTACTAAGTATTAGTCTTCGAAAACGTCTGAGTTAGTAAGCCTTTTTCCCCACTCCTCGCGTCTAGCCTCAACTATACTCCTGTTACATTTTATTTTGATTGGTGTTTCCCCTATCTGTTTCAATATTAATGTGATCAACATTAAACATAAGGTCCTATTGCTAAGCAATCATCCTAGAACATAGCATGCAGCATTAGGTATTAATCTTTGTAAACATTTGTTTTAGTAAACGTTCTCCCCTCCTCCCTTACATCTTCAAGTATACTCCGAATACATTTTGTTTGATTGGTGTTTCTCTTATATATGGTCTATCTACTGTATCTAGTCTATCGCATATTGTGCGTTTGCGCTTCTGAGTTGACTTCATCCCATTACTAGTGCAATCTTTTATGGTCCCCAACCCGGGATCCTGAGGTAAAAGTTTCATATCCTGAGGTAGAGATTCAGTCTACTTTAACAATATTAAAGCAAACAACATTAGTCTTAAGGTTATGTTAAGAGGCATTAGTTATAGAACATATACATTCAACGTTGGGTGTTAGTTTTTGTAAACATTTGATTTGTTAGCCCTTCATCCCTCCTCCCATCGATCCTTAGCTGAACGCCAATCAACTCTGGAATGAGTTTGGACAGATCAGAACTGATGCATAGACCTAGCATGTATTTGGTAGTTTACAGGGTTTTTTTAAAAACGAATTTAAAATAGCTCAGGTGACATACCACTTTTTCTACATTTGTTTGTAGTCTACTCTCCTATTTTAAATATAAATGATAATAGACAGATGATTTTATTCAGAAGTCAAACTAGCCAGTGATTGTAAGTTTGAATAAATGTCAATTTTAAACAGGATAATTTATATGCAACAATGGGAATGTCGTTAGGAGACAAATGTTAAATTTACACTTAGAGAAAATCAGTACAATTTTTTTCCATTGGTATGTTATTCCAGTGCTGATTGCCAAAGTAGATAAATGGCTGGAAACACAATGATGTTGGATTTTATTTTTATTCATATTTGGAGGTAATGTTGTAAAACTCTAGAATTCTGGAATAACTGTAGAATGAAACAAATCCTACTTATTGGCTTTTCCCCCCCTACCAGGTGTTTCCTGATAGGTATCATTAAATGTTACATTCTTATAAAGAATACAAAGTTGATTTTGCGTAGGATAACAGCTGCCAGGATTCTCCATGCTTCTTACTGGAAAGTATACATAATTTCTTGTTTAGGAGAATGGCATACTAAACATGCATCAATTTCTACTATGCATCAGTACATGATGCTTAATCATGTTATTAAACAAGCTGGCTTTATTGATTAACTTGTGACTTCTGGGTTGAAATTAGATAAAAATTAGACAACCTATGCCTCATTGGGTCATTTCAGAGGTATTTCTTACCTAAATAGAGAAATAGAATGACCAAGGGTGGGCAACAAAGCAATGGAAGCAGGAGTGACTTTTGATTTCCTACTGGCTTCCCCATTTAGTTGTGGGAATCAAGCAGGAAACATCAGACATTTTCCTGTCTCCCTTTCCCTTTTCAGCAGGTAGGAGTGATGGATTGCGCAACTGGTTGGGAAGCTGTCGCAGAACATTGAAAATGAAGATTTTGTGACTGCAGCAGCAGCGCAACAGCAACCAATAGCACTGAAGCAGTTACAACTTTCTGAAACTTCATTCCCTTGGGAGTCATGGGTCCCAAATTTTGGACACACACAGCCCATTTGAGGTACCTTTGAGGTACCTTTAAAAATTATTGCCCTACGATGCTCTGTTTTCATATGACTATGCGAGTTTTAGTAATATATAAATGCTAGGCTGGATAAGAATGTCATAGCAGTGCCTCAGAAATGAAAGGGACTCCAAAGTACATTTTTGTGGGTTTACGATATACATCATTTTCAACACGAAGAACAAGTTCAGTATTTTCAATACCTCATTTAATGCAAATTAAAAAATACAGTTAAATATTTTCAGTGTATGAGGACAAGTCAACTAAAATTCCCTGAAGACTTTTTTTAGCAATTTTATGGAAAAGGGTATAAGGCAATGAGATGGAATTTTTCAGAAATCTACAATATAAACCCCAAAGGGCTGAGCTTCATCCCTTTGGCATTACCCTCTGATATCAGTCATCCTAGTGCAAATAAAACTATAGGAGTTCCGTAGCTTCAGCTTCTAAATGGAAGATATAAAAAGTGTGGGTATTAAAAACTGTAGAGGTTCAGAAAGCAGTATCTTATCATAAGCTGTCTCTATTAAATTTAGCAATCAATCAGATCCATTTCTATTGCAAACTATCCCTATGTATGAGTCAGTTTGGTGTAGTGGTTAAAGGGCCAGGTGAGCAACTGGGAGACTCTGAATTCTAGTCCTGCCTTATCATGAAACAAATGGGTGAGTTTGGGGCCACTCACTCTCTCTCAGCCCTAGAAAGTAAACAGTGGCAAACCGATTCAGAAAATGTTGCCAAAAAAACTGCAAGGACTAGTCCACTTTCCAGAAGTCAAAGTTGACTTCAAGGGACTCCCCCACTACATCCCCAAAAAGTATCTCTGTGTACATGATGCTGGGGGGGGGGGACACTAGTTTGGCAAATACCAACCAACAGTTTACAGTGAAAACATTAGCAAAAGGGAATAAACAGAAGAAAAATAAGAGGCAGAAATAAACAGGCAAACACTACATTATTGTTTTAATTGCTCATAGGTCAACTTATTTATACAGACATTGGAATTAAATGGTTAATTCCAGTGTTGTGAAAAGATTTAAGAAAAAGAGATGGTTGCAGCAAAATGTTTTGCCAAGCCGTTCTATGCATAAAATGCTCACAGAGCCTTCAGAGCCTTGGCTCTGAATCATCTCTATATATGTATGCATAGTATATTAGGTTTCTTGTGCAGGTGTGCATTTTGTACAGGATAATTTTATGTTCACAAATAGCTTGTTATGAAGTAATCATTCTGAAGCTAGTGGGGCTACTTTGCTAAAAATAATTTGTGGCTATGGTACATTGGCAGTAAGTTAGTAGTGAAGATTTTGTTTGCTATAAAAGTCTGCTTTTTATTTTGTTCTCTAATTTATTTATTTATTTTTTGGAGTTTTCCTAATGGAATTCTCCTTATCCATTAGCATACTGTTTCTAAACTCATCACTTCTCCCTCTTAAAAACCAGTTGGCATTAGATGAAAGATTAGGCCAGGGGTCTTCAAACTTGGCCCTTTTATGACTTGTGGACTTCAACTCCCAGAATTCCTCAGCCAGGCACGCTGGCTGAGGAATTCTGGGAGTTGAAGTCCACAAGTCATAAAAGGGTTAAGTTTGAAGACCCCTGGATTAGGCAATGCCTTGTTTTTTGAATATCCAATAAAATTCTCTTCATCTTTTACATATTGGCACTTACTCTCTACGGACCTTTAAAATACTGCACTCATATCTGCTGGGAATCCTGAAAAATGCCCTTGCTATTCATATTTTATTTTTCACCTACTTTCCAGAAACGTATGTCTTAATATTTCACTTCAATTATGTGAAAATATTTTACTTCATAAACTGGTCTCTAAACACAGCACATTAACTTCAGGGTACAATCATAGCAGTTCACAAGAAAGGAAAAGGAGAGGAATGAAATACCTAGAACATGAGTTTTGGAAGAAGAGTACTCCAGCTTAACTACTGAAAAATGATGAAATCGTGAACAAAGAGAACGAGCAAATATCTTCCTCAGCAACCACAGAAAGGTTAGTCATTTGGTTTAAATTCAAAATGTCTCCTTTATCTTCTGCTTATGACATGCATAAATCTGCATGTACCAAGTCCGATCACTGCAGTTTGTACAATAGATACGTTCTATGCTACTCTTGAATGAATGCTCGCTCGTGCAAGTAGGTTATAATAAGCTGTGCCTGATTGCAGGCAAAGTGATACTTTTTGCCATTCACAAAATCTCATTCATCCATATGCAAGGTCAGATCGCACAACACCTTTGGGTCAGAGATAGTTCACATCAGTGTTATGAAGAAGCCTGATTTTCATTAACAAAGCTATTCAGTTGGTATCCGTGCAAGTATGCTAGCGTTTTA
Organism: Bothrops alternatus; assembly: GCA_034064705.1. NCBI lineage: Eukaryota > Metazoa > Chordata > Lepidosauria > Squamata > Viperidae > Bothrops > Bothrops alternatus. The sequence continues at coordinate 12,901,691 of JARGCV010000049.1, read as the reverse complement.
GGAGTCAAAGTGGACCCCTGAAAATGATATTTTATTTCACAAATTTAGTCACATCAGCAATGAGTAGCTATAAAGAAAAATTAAGTGTTGCTCCTGGTCAGAAAATATATGCAACTGAGAAAAAAGTGCTATCTTTGGATGTCAAAGGTTTCCTTTCAAATTGTTACCTGGATGACATTTACTGGGTAACTTTAGGTGAATCATTATCAGTGGTGGGATTCAGCTGATTCGCATCCCTTCGGCAGAACCGGTAGCTAATTTTTTGTTGCCCAGGCCCAGAATGGACTTCCGGAAGCTGTGAATTGGTTGTTTACATATCTGAATCTCACCACTGATCATTATATTTCTGCCCAGCATATTCAGAGATGTTCACTGATTATTAATAGAATAAAAATGATGAGGCAAAGACACTATAACAACTGTTCCCATCCTGGCATTCTTGGGGAGTGTATGACACCTCCAAAATTCCCAGTAACCATGCCACAACATGTCTGGGCAGCACCTTTAGGAACGGAAAAGGCAGAAGCAACAAATTTAGCACTACGCTACTGTTATTGTTACTAACTATTATTAAAATTAATAATAAAAGGAGAACCTTAGAGAAAAACCTGGATGTGATGAGCAACCACTGATATTTATTCAGCTATCTCCCACATTCAAATCCAAGAAAACAAATGGATATAGAAAAGGAGTTTGAATCCTTCCACTTCAATTTGCTTGCTTTTGTTCAATTTTCTTTCTTGTTTGGCTCATTTCTCGAAGCTAAAAGTTGAGGGGAAAACATTTATCTCCCCATCATTTGTGTAAACCATTACATGTAAAAATTAGGCATCTCCCACACTCTTCTGTTGCATGCTTGAACCATGAGTGAGATGAACAATAAATATGAAAGACAAAAGAAGTAATTATCTCCGGCAAGAATGGAGAAAGAGTTAATGAAAAGGCTTGTGCTTGACTTCTCAAAATTGTAGCCAAATCATGCTCTTTCAAACCATCAGTAAGGAGTCATTATAGAAATAAGATTGTTGGGACCTCCAGTCAGCCAAACTCAAAGTGATTTTTTTATATAAGCATGAATCTCAGAGTTTTCTTCAGCAAAAGTATTGAGGATAAGAATTCCAGCGACTCAACTAGTATCAGTTTAGAACTAACATGTCAAACACAAGGCCCGGGGGCCAGATGCGGCCCACGAAGTGGTTTCATGTGGCCCGCGAAGCCATCCTGGAAACAGTGAGGGAACGGCCCCTGCTGCCTTGGCCCTGGCCCAGGGCGGCTGGGAACCAATGTACAATTTTATGGTGGCCATCTATGCTGAAACGCATTCAGTCTTAGCTCCACAAGGCCATCTAGAAACAGCGAGGAACCAGCCCCTGCTGCGTCAGCTCCGCCCCCTGGGTGCATTCTGGGGAGGCGTCACCCTTTGTGAGGAATGAAGAAATGGACCATGCCTTGGTGCTTGCCCCGGTCCCACCCCCTTCTGCCCGAGACCCTCAGATCTGTCCCACTCCAGCCCAGGCCCCCACAGGCACCCTTGACGTGAATGATGTAGAGCTGACCATGCCCACCCAGTAGGCCATACTCACTCTATCCACGTCCACCCAGTAGGCCACACTCACTCTATCCACGTCCACCCAGTAGGCCGCAGCCACCTGGCCACACCCACCTGGCCCCCCTAGGGCAACCGCAATGCTGATGCGGCCCTCAATGAAATTGAGTTTGACACTCCTGGTTTAGAATCACTATATCGCTGTGTACATTAGGATAGAGATTTTCTGAAACTTCCTGTGATCCAGGTAGGTTTCTTCCATGAACAAGCTTGCAGCTGGCTATTGACACAACTGTTTCTTAAATCTTTATCCGTCTAAGAACCAACATTTATAACTCTTTGACCTCTGCACTGTTGCCAAGTGTGTTTTTGCCCTGGCTGATGCAGGAAGAACTCTGAGGTCCGTTAAGAGGCCAAGATTGTAAATGGATCTATGTGCTATAAAATGAAGGATAGAATGATGCTAGGATTTGAAAAACATGAGAAAGTATGAAACCTTATTGAGAAAACTTATAAAAGAAAGACAAAAGTGAGCAAAAAGATAGAAAATGTGGGAGAAATCAGTATCATTCTGAAAGGAGAACATCTTAGAAAATAATGATATGGCTACACACCCACACCCACATTTGTCTTAACAACTTGTGCATAGGAAAGTTTCAGCAGCAGAAATCTATTTGAATTAGAGTCAACATTTATTGAGGTTAAAAATTCAAATACGATAGAACCATAGCAGGGTACCCATAGCTCAAAGGAACTTTCATTATTTTGGTCCTTCTTCCTTCCTGAAATGCCTTGGCTGATCTATTGGCCTTCAAGTCAGATGCTTCTGTCTCAAGGCACCAGAAACCTCTTAGTAGCTTTTGAATAAGAAATCCTCTCTTCCACTGGAGTGCATGAAAAGAGATCACAAGAAATGGAAATAGGCATCTTTTCTATGATCTTCCTCTGGAACTTCTCTTGTACCCTGGAAATCAGATCAGCAAAGAGCAAAATCAAAATCCAAGGTTCTATTGCTCAGCCAAAGTCTTTACCGCTTTGGTATTGATCCACCAGTAGATGGTATGCAATATCAAACACATCTTCATTTTTGGTTCAAAACAGACTTTGATACTTGCAATAAACATTAGTAATATACACATTGAATAACAGCTGGCAAAGAAGTAATACATATGTTCTGAAAAGGGTCACAGCATATCTAAACATTTGGGAACGTTTGGTGTGCATACTCACCAAACAGTTGTCATGAGAAGTCTGTCTTTTTACAGAATGATTGACTTAGTAAACTAGCTTACTATTCCATTTATTATTATTATTATGATCATCGCATAGTCAGCCAGATGTTCAGAGTGGATTTGACATTTCTATCTACCTATCGAGTCCTTACCAAGTACCTGGGATAGGCAGATGTGGATGTTTGAACTGATATCGTCGCAGGATGGAAGCAGTTCCTAGTAAGGCCACCTTTTGCAATTGACTAATGGCGAATTTATCAATGCCAATGGTGTTCAAGTGGTGTTCCAGTTGTTTTGGTGTTGTTGTTGTTGTTGTTGTTGTTATTGTTATTATTGTATTATTTTGAAAAAAAACTGGTGAAACAGAAAGCTTGACAGGCATCAAAGGGAGATGTTGCTAAGATATTCAGGCCCACAGATATCATGTTACCTACTCAGGCTGTAAAATATCCAAGTAAGTCTGTTTTTGTACATAGATACCAATAATAATCCAACTGGGAAATTTTGAACTTGAAGTACTGCAAAGTGATGAGCTCTAGAGTAGCATGTGCTGTGACTTAAAATGGGCTTTGAGGGTACAAACAACCAGAAATAGTGTGTGGGGGGAGGAAAAGGAATATGAGGAAGAGGGAAATAGTACTCCTGAATACAAAGGAAAGAGTCAGTTATGACAAAGAAGGAATCTGAGGGGAAAATATGGCTTGTGGTTGCATTTTAGAGTTGAAAAAATATATTATAATATTAGGTATTATATTGCTTCTACTGAAAGAACTAGTTTGGTCTAGTAGTTAGAGGTACCAGGCTAGAAACCAGAAGACTGTGAGTTCTGGTCCCACTTTAGGCGTGAAAGTCAGGGTGACTTTGGGCCAGTCAGTCTCTCAGTCAATGACCTCAGGCTCAAGTGGTAAATCGCTTGGTCAATTCCTGTCATAACCAATGGATCAACACTTAGTTGTGGAGCTTTCACTTACAGAAAAATACTAAGGGGGGGGGGAATGATTCCACTGAATTTACATTTCTTCTCATAGCAAGTGCTGATTGAACACACGTTGTCATTTGACAATCAAACACAAACACAAAATTTGCTTCCTGGTGCAATATTTACTACCAGCTTAAAGACTTAAAGACCCCATTAAAGACTATGTAACTCAAACAGAGCCCATTTTTTTTCCAGAGACATTCATGTACTTGGCCTTGGCAATTTTGATTTGCTTTGAGAAGATACTTGGTGCTATGGCAGCAAAATGATGCTCCTCATCATGGTTAAAAAGCCCCCCTTTTTACCTCAACAAGACACTCTGCAATCTTGAGTGACACGTGTAATTTGTGAGAGAAGTTGCTCCATGTGAGCTGCCAGTGCACAGAAGCTGTTTCTAATCATTCCGGAGCTGCCAAGAACTGATGAAGTACATGTAGTCCTCAATTTATTCCATTCTGTCACAAAGTCATATCTTTAAGCCATTCCTCTTTGCTTTTATTCTGTTAACATAGATACTTTTTGAAGATATCCAGTTTTTAGCCCTATTTAGCTCTCCTTAAGGATATTTTATGTTTGTATCTATTGTGTATGTGTTGCATATGTGTATGGAAGATTTAACTTTGATTAAAAGTATCAGTATATTAATAAAGCTATATTTGGGGGCAAAAAAGTTAATTACCCTGTCTTTTTCTTCTGCTGCATTGGTTATTGTTGGCAGGAGATTGCATACAAGTCCTCATTCTTTTGGCTAAGGAAGTATTTTTCTCAAGATACTTATAAATTAACTTTAAAATCAGTGGGGGACAACTTGCAGTTCATCAGTTCTGCCCTCCTTGATACATGACACTGCTTGTAGCTATTGCAGAGATATTAAAGAGTTCCTTAACTCAACAAACTAAGATGGCAAATGAGACCGAAGATACCCTTAATCCTTGACCTCATCTAAAGTAATAGTTAATTGAACAGGATGATTTCTGCTCTTTTCCTCTCAGAACAATGATTCACATATGAAGCCTGCTGTCTCAAACAGCTTGAATATACTCAGTTATGCCTGAAGATTCAAGGATTCTATTTGTGGGGACTTAAAAAAAAGTAGTTCACTTTCCTTCCCCCCCCCCCGCAACTCTTCAGTTACTATACAATAGATAATTTTCTTATAAAGAGCACTCTGCATTTACCCCTTCTTTTTCTTTTCAGAGGTCAAAGTAGCTCGTATCTATTAAGAAAATATCCTCATTGTAAATCATTTTTCTACTGTCTGCCTGTTAAACCTGATTAATCTTGGGTTTGCAATGCCCTTTCCTTGACAATACAACTCTAGGTATTGGCTCAGCAGAAAGACAAAGAGTCACAATAAGAGGTCATTCTAGTAACAAACTAATATTCTGTTCCAATAGAAGAGAATATTTGTAGCCAAGGGTTGACCTGTGACGTCCTTGGTACTATCTGAGCTTGGTTGCTTTCTTACAGACATTTCATTACCAAACTAGGCCATATCATGAGTACCAGAAGGGAGTAGGATCTGCTCTCATTTTATATACTAGTGCAGAAGTCTTCAAACTTGGCCCTTTTATGACTTGTGGACTTCAACTCCCAGACTAAGTGTGCCTGGCTGAGGAATTCTGGGAGTTGAAGTCCACAAGTCATAAAAGGGTCAAGTTTGAAGACCCCTGTACTAGTGGCTTGCCCCATCAGTGTTGGTGGAAGTGTCCTTCATACTTCCTGGATTAGGAAGTCATTTACTGTGAGCTGATACTTGGTTCTTGTAACTATTCCACCTGGCAACCAGGAACATTCACAACTAACCAAGGTTTCGTCCAAATATGCCTCATGGTATTTCAGTACAGGTGCCATCCTTCCATATGGTAGGATGATAAAAGAGGTGGGGTTTGAATCAGGGCACCATGATATATTTTTCATCCTTTGTTTCCCTCTCTCAGTGCAGATCCCTAAGCTTAAACACCCCATTTTAAAGTATCTAATTAGGTTTATTGTTGCATAACACTGAACAAAAGAAAAACATTGGGTAATTGTAAAAAGAATCATTCCCCACCCCCCCCAACTTCCTTTTAATTCTTTTTCCTCAATCACTAACTGCTACTTAAGGTTTCCTGCTTTAGTAGTAGGTTGGACTAAACTAGAAGATCTCCAAGGTCTGTTATTCTGTTATTATTCCGATTCCAACTGATACTGGACAGGCAATATATTACCATAAAAGCATTACAAATTTAAACAAGATGGGATCTGGTTAAGATAAACAAAAATAAAAATAACAAAAGCACACTCAAATGGGGTCCTATATTTCCACTCATGTGATTCCACTTCAGCTGCTTGGCATCCAGCCATATTTACAGTCATTTGCAGCATCCTGTGGTCAGATGACCACATTTTATGACAGTTTTTCCCAAACAGAGCCCACAGCAAACCATTAATTCATTTAATAACCATGATGCTCCCTTGATTACTGTGGATTTGCTTAACAACCATGTTGATAGTCTTAACAACCACTGCAAAAAAAATAAATCATAAAATGAGATTGATCACTTGGTTGGCCTGATTAAGACTGTTATGAATTATGACCATGATGAGCAGACTTCACTATAGTGAGAACTCAAGGAGTATTGTAAAACAGATAAAGTCCAACTCCTTAAGCCAGACTGAGCAAGCAGCTTTTAAGGGTTTTTGGGGTTGCTACTCAGTGGGTGCCTATGACCCTCTTCATTTTTATCTGATCATTTCTGAATTAATAACATTGGCAACTTCTTCAAACACCTTCTTTCCGCTAGGGACAGCAACCACAAGCATTTTATTTTGATTTATTGATTGAAGGAATTTATAAGCCCGCCCCAGTCACAAAACATGATGAGAGGCAGCGTGCAACAGAAATGGACAAAAAAAGAAGATCATACAAAACTAAAAAGAACAACCCTTTATATAAAATGCAAATGCTGCCACTGAGATAATTAGACAACCCAAAGTTTTGGCTTCTCTGCTTATTCACTTATCTTTGCAGAAACTTTCTCTTAGGAAATCCAATGTTTCCCACAAGACTCTGTGGCCGTGCAATTTTTTTCTATCCATAAGATTATATTCAGGAGTGCTGACAGTAATGGAACTGCTGACTCCTGTTTTAAATGAAATGGAACTCAAAAAAAAAAGGAAATAAAACTAGTTCACTCCCATATGTTTATCTTACTAGTGTTTTATAAACAGTTTTCTCATGCTAAGTTTATTTATAATATCAAAGCTACATTCTTACACACAATGCAATTCCCACTCCTTTTTTGTTGGGTGTTTTTTTTTTTTAACAATTTATACCCTTATGTTCCAATCATGGGTTCCATCCCACCATGTTTCAGTAATGGCATTGAGAGTCACTTGTGTCAAGATAGGCAGCAAATTAATAAATAAATAGTCCTCCTATACCAGGACTTCAATTCACTCATGAATTTCAGCCAGCATAAGCCACCGATTAGTGCTACCGAGAATGCTTGTAGCACTGAATGTTTTTGCATCAACAGACGTTAAGTGTTTTCATGTTTTTTCTTCTCCCTCTGACTTTTTGAAAAATCACTTTGAGACAGTTCAGGGGAAGAAGTATTTTCAAAATGTAAGTTTTTGTTTCTGTTTAGGAACATCACTCTTGAAAAATTAATTCGGAAGTCCCAAGCTTCCACTTTTTTTTTTTTTTTGAAAGGCCAAACAAATAAACAGGAGACAAAATATTTTATTGTTTTTGTTTTAAAAATGCAGAATTACTGCAATGTTCAGCATCGTAGCATATGTAAATAAAAGTCAAATGAGATTTGGTACTGCAATAACAGATGGTAAAAAAAACTATTTTCCTGAAAGTGTCATAGCAATTTCAGTGGATCTACAATTAAGAACTAACTAAAAGCTATCGACATTTTTTGATGATTATGCAGAGGAGGAAGAGGAGGAGAAGGACAAGGAAAATCATAGTGCTTATTATTTTTGTTGCTGTTTCTCGCAAAATAGCCCAGGATGATAGGAAAAAAAATGAAAAAACAACTTCAATAAAACAATGTTTAAAAAACCAAGGGCCTATGCTTTTCTGTTTATTTTCACTTCAACCAACACCAGGAAAGAACTTCCTAATTATGAAATGATATCCAGTGAACCTCCCTCTAAAGTGAAATATTGTAATGGGGTTAGTTATTCAAAATAATATAAAACAAGTCAACAAAAAAGGTATAAAGACGTATATTTATTTCAATGTGGACATAATGACTACATCTTTAAAATGATCACAGTTCATTTTTTTAATAACAAATTGAGTCTCGGTCAAACAGCATCAGGCTATCTGATCTTTCTTTTTAATTGATAACCAGCCAGTTCAAAGACTGAGCGTTGACAATTTTGCTAGTCAGACTTTGGAATCTGGTTCACACACACATCCTTCCAAGAATACATTATCACATTTTTTTCCCTACAGTCCAATCACAGGGTTTACAAAGTCCTAATTTAATAATACCCTGACATATTTAAACCTTAGCATTCACTATAGTAATTATATCTAATAAAAAAGCAAGCTATTAACAGACTTGGCCAATCAGCTGCACTAATATATCTTCATCTTTGTTGCATATTCATTATAAAAACAGTAACCAATTTTTTTGAAATTTCCACCGAGGAGTCTGAAAAGTGGAATTTATTTATTTATAAAAATTTAGCCTAAATTGTCAGTAGTAAGAAACATATTTAACATTTCTGAAAACCTAAGCATTCATTTTGCAATATATTTATATTTATTAAATTTTTATGCCACTCACCTCCCCTATAAGGTGAGCCTATATAGGATACTCCAGTAATACATTCCACATTTCTTGTAATGTTATCCAAATTTATTTTGGCAATTTTTGAAATAGCTGATACCAGAGCTTCAGGGGTCATTAAATCATACAGTCTTAACAAGGAACATAAAAGATTCTCCAAGTGTATATATTACCTTCCTACTTTGTTCTGTAAAATATATCCATCTGGCAGTTTTTTTCATTTGCTCCAAAGCCCATCTTGCTGTTATATGTGCCTGTTAACTGCACACATTTCTTTTTTTTTTTCTGCAAAGGAATGCTGCGAGATAATTCTCAGAATCTTAGAATCATCATTGTTATAGAAAATAGTAAATATAAATAATCCTAAATATTATTGATGTGTCTTGCCCTCCACAAAGCACTTAAGAACCAATGGCAATTTTATATTATAAAATAACATAAAATTGGAAGTGTCTTGGTGACGTTTCGACGAAATCCCATTCGTCATCTTCAGGCTGGTGTTTTCGGCTTCGTGCTTCTAGGAGGAGAGGAGAGACAGTCTTCCCACACTGAATGTATCAGCAGATGCATAACTGAACACACACATTGCAAAAGTTAGTCCAGCCAAGAGGTAAAATGCCTTTCTCCTTATATGTTTGAAAAATTCATTGAAATCAAACCCAGTTTGAATGTGTGCCCTATAAACAAAGTTCATCTGATGGTCCCAATAATATCTAGTTCAGACTTCAGAGCTTGATTTCTCAGTGTGATAGTAAAATAGGCATACTGTTTATTAACTGAGCAGGGAAGAAAAAAAGCCAAGTATATTAGCTGATTACCCAAAATATGCAACTCTTCAAGATCTTGAGATGTATTCAGTAGACTGTATGTTTCAAAAATCAGTTTTGGTTTAGAGGCGAGCAAAAACCATCTTGGTGGTATAATTATGAAGCCTCAAAGGCCAAAGTTAAAAAGGAATGTGGGAAAAGATACACTGGGGTTTCATGCAATGCTATAAAATGAGAGTGTATGCAGGTGTGCCCCTGAAGTTGCTGCAACGAAGAACAAGCAATAATTATTGCCCCCAATCGCTGATGATATAAAATTCATGAATACACCAGTATATCAGAGTATTTCATTTTCAGGCACCCAGAATAATAGCTACTTATTTAATCTTAATATACAGATATGTTTGCTTACTATGTTCCTTTATCTATGCTAATATGGAATCTGCCCTAATATTTCACACCAATAGTTTCATAAATATGAACTGAATAGTACAACTGGAAAAAACATTTCTTGTCTAAAGCTCAAGTGCAAATTAATGCAACCAAGTTTTTTTTAGTTTACTCCACAGGACATCTAGTGGTGAAGTGTCTAATTGCACCGCCTATCCGTGGTCGCCTTTGACAATCTGCTCTAAATTCAAATTATTTACATTTAAATCAGTTTAAATCCTAGCCTTTCCATTTAAATAAGTGATAAAATCGGGCTATAAGACTAAAAGTAGTTTGTTGGGTGCTTTACTCTCCTAGTCACTGTATTATTATTGGGCAAAACTTTGTGCAAGAATTCTTACTACAGATTTGTCCAATCAGGTTTTCTGCATAAGCAAGATGTGCCGAAGAGTTCCCAATAGTTTGGGCTTATCTTACTGTGATTGGTACACACATGCTCTTCTTGTTATTAGCTTTAAATTTCTGGTTTTTGCCTTTAAAGCCTCATATACCTGGGTTGCAGGGTTCTTTGAACACCTCTTTTTAATCTAAACCAGCAACTGAGGAGGTTTATTAACAGGGCCAACTCACAGAGAATTAGAAATCTCTTTTGTACCAATTCATCAAAATGCATTATAGTTAAGGAAGAGAGTTTAACTCCTTTGTGTGATTTTTTTTAAAACAAACACGTTTTTATTTGATTATTTTAATGGTTCTTTAAAAACCATTTTAATATGAGGGGTCCTTGGCACTCTCTGAGCCTGCTTGTTTTCTTGCAGATGGTTCATTACCCAAACTAGATAACATCATCAGTGGTCCATCAGTTCACCATCAGTCTTTAGTATCTCTATTTTTAACTTGATATTTTAATGAAAGCCATCGAGAGACTTCGATATTCAGTCATAAAACAGAGCAAATTCTGGGAATTAATATACAAATAGTTTTACCATCCTGGCCTGCCTTTTCATCCAATCTGAATTGTGCATGCAGCATATAGACAATTATACTTGCAAGAATCAAGATCATTATAGTTGGGCTGCTGAGAAAAGTAATTTGTCTAACATAATACATTTTTCTCAGCGTCCATTTTGTTGCTTTAGAGAAGTGGACAGAGAAACAAAGAAGAGAGACCAGAGGACATTTGACATTAACAGTTATTGGGCACAAAGTTGTGATTACTTAGTTGTTACTTCTTTTTCCTGTTTATTTCAATGGCATTGCTGAATCTACTCTATCTTTGATTTAGCCATGAAAGGGACAAGCAACATGATCTGAGGCCCATGCAAGCTTCAATGCGAATACCAGAGGTTATTACCTCCCCCCCCCTCCAAAAAAAAAAAAGAAGAAGAAGAAGAAGGAGCCAATGTAGCAAAAGGATAGGGCTAGAACAAAGTCACATTTGAATGGAATGAATTTACACTTAAATGTAAAACAAATTAATTTAATATTAAGTCAACCTTTCCCTTCTGGTGCATTGAAAGACATACAATTTGTAGTTAAATTGTGGAAGGATTCTGAGAGCTGCATCCAAGGCTGGAGACTCTCAGGTAAGGCACCGCTCCCATTTTTGCAGATTTATGAGAATAACATGCAAAGTGTTGTGGTTTTAACTTTTTTTAAAAGCTAATTTATTTTATTTTTTAAAAGATACAGAACTTGCTAATAAAATTTAAACACACTTACCCATATAAAATTAAATGATACAAACTAATGACTAATAAAAGAATAAAAGTATAAAATTAAATTAAAAATTTACAAAAAATTATAATTTTGTCTACGATGCAAGAAAGGTAGCTATTTCTTTATGCTAATTACTCTACCTCAATTTTTAAGCCACAAATAGAGCATTTAAGCAACAAGCGGAATCATTCTGCCCAGATTTTCCAGTTTTTAGAGTTTTAAGGATTGCACAATCACCTTTCTTTTATTAATCCAAGGTTGATGTTATTCAAAGCTCTTTGTAAATAAACAACTTCAAACTTTGGGGAAACAATTTAACTACATCTTATCATGCTTAGACTTTAATTTCTTCCCAAGAACCTGGTTCATGTGGGCCTTGACCAAATAAATGCACCAATAACTAATTTAAAAAAAAATGTTAGGGAATCCAATAAATGCAAAAGAGTCCGTTACTGTTGTTGCCCTAATATAGTTTTCAAATCATAAGAAGCATACCCAATATTGTCTAAAATCCAGACATCTGGTTATATAACATATGATATTCCATTACAATTTTATTAATGTGTTTTGCTAAAATGTAATTATACAAAAGATTGAACAGTATTATTGGCTATAAACTGATAAAGAGTAAATAACTAATTTTCCATCCATTTTTTAAAATGCTTCTTTTTTCTTGAGACTTGCAAGATGGATATCAGACCCATGAGGCATATACAGAACTATTAGTTTTACCTTTATTGTAAGGTAACATTAACAGAATCTTGCAAGTCTCTCCCATTTCTTTTAGGGGCTCAGCAGCCTCTTATCTGACCATTGCCCAGTCTGAGTATCTTTCTACTGTCTCCCAAGGCCACTTCCACATATCATTATACACCGTAAAGGAATATTTAAATTTACAGTTAAAGACAGGTAGGCCTACAAAAAATTATTAAAAATATTTTATTCTCTATAATAGGAGTAGAAAAAAGAGTTTCTTTGCAAGATGTAAAGTGTTTTGTGAATATAGGAAGCACAGCTCAGTCTAATTGTATATATTCTGAGCATCTGTTCTAGACATATTAATAGTTTGTGGCTCTGGCTGTTGTTATTGTTCTTTCTTTAAGTGCTATCTCTTGGCCAAGGTTTTTGCTTATGGAGTTCTACCCAGACCTAATCATACTGAAACTTATTAAAATTGTTGGGAGTTAAATTATTTTTATCATTCTTTTCTTGGCATTGCTTCTTTCTTAGCTAGCATGTTTCAATATTTAGTCTGCTACTTTGGATGATGCCATTCTTGAAAATGGATGAATACCAGTCAATTGTCTTCTCTGTACCATTCTTCTTTTGTCTCATTTTCTCTTGTGTCAGGTTATTATTACCTGTCAGAGTTATAACTTCAAAACTACATTTTATTTTTCTCTTTTTCTCTTTCAAGTAGTTGCTCATTCAAGTCCCTTTCATCGTAATATTATGAACTGCACGGTCCTTCACTGTTAATTCAGACTACTACTAAACTATTGCTAACACCTCTGTCGTCAAATGCCCACTGCACTCATGTAGTGAGGGTATATAATGCACACAACCAAGGAACGTACATCATTTCTATATAATCAAAATGTGATGAAGCCTTAATTTAAGGGGGTTTTCAATTAGGAACCTCTTCTTAGTGGAGAGCATCCAGTAGTCAAGAAACACTAAGACTTTCTTTGAATGTAATAATAATAATAATAATAATAATAATAATAATAATAATAATAAAGTTGGAAGGGACCTTGGAGGTCATCTAGTCCAACTCCCTGCTCAAGCAGGAAACCCTATACCATTTCGGACAAATGGCTGTCCAGTCTATTCTTAAAAACTTCCAGTGTTGGAGCATTCACCACTTCTGGAGGCAGGTTGTTCCACTGGTTAATTGTTCTAACTGTCAGAAAGTTTCTCCTTAGTTCTAGGTTGCTTCTCTCCTTGCTTAGTTTCCATCCGTTGCTTCTTGTCCTGCCTTCAGGCGCCTTGGAAAATAGCTTGACTCTCTCTTCTTTGTGGTAGCCCCTGAGATATTGGAACACTGCTATCATGTCCCCCCTCGTCCTTCTCTTCGTTAAACTAGACATACTTAATTCCAGCAACTGTTCCTTATATGTATAAGCACCTCATCTCAACTGTTTGTGGGTCTCTTTCTGGAGACATACTTAACTGAGTCAAGGAGGTGTGACATTATTATACAAACACCATAACTCAGTCAGCAAACCTGGGAGTTTGGCTTTGGCAAGAAATAAGTCCTTCGGGAGAGGGGCGGTATAGAAATTTAATAATAAAATTAAAAAAAAACCTTGCAGCTAATCCAACTCCCAAACCCCTCACCAAACAACTGGGTCATGCAAAATGAACAGGAATAAGAACCCACAGATGCCCTGTTTTTTTCCCCCTAGAAAATTCATCTTTCTTTTTTTTTTTAACTTTTCATTCCTCCTGCGTATTTATAATATCCCCTGGTTCTATCAGCTGATTAGCCACCAGCATTTGCTGCTGTTTTCTTAAAAAGAAACCTTAAAAAGCTAGATTCTGACAGTTTCTTGGATCATTGGCAGTCATTTCACTTTCACTTCTGTCCCTCTGTTCTCCGTAAATTGAAGACCACCATTTCCATTTCTAAATTAATTTCATTCTTCCTTGTTCTAACCCTCCTTTGAAGTTACTAATTTTTTGATGTCTGTCTGGCTCTTTCCTAGAATGCATTTAAACTTATTTCGTCTCCTTAGCTTTTTTCTAAATGATCTCCATTTTCCATATATTTCATTTTCTTCCACACACTTCACTTATAGGCTGGGGTTAGGCCTTAATTCGCCTTGATGAGAAGCACTTCATTTTACTAAACATTCCAGAAATGCAGAAACAAAAAAAAACAAAAACAAAAAAATCAGCCCTTGTTAGGAAGAAATGAATCACTCATGATCAATTTTTAAATGGCTTTTTAAAAATGTATTATTAAAAGTCTCTGTTTTGTAACTTTGCTTCTCAATGTACATACATAGATGAGTGAATACTATTAGTCTCCTATCCAACATTTTAAAATAGTTATTTCATGATTTGGCATGCACATGATCTTTCTATAGTAAATTAAAATTGAGGCAAAGACTAGTCTCTCTCTCTTTATCTTTTTAAAAATATTTCTCAGAAAAGGCCACTTTTAATCATGTGCACATTCCTTCTTTTTAAAATGATATATCTGAAGTAATTATAGCCATGAGTCTATTGATGGCTATGTTATCACATTAACTAGGTAATAATGAGAGAGATGCCATAGGTTATCACAGACTTAGTGCAATAGGATTTACTTCAGCATGAAATGAAGTTGAGTGTTAAGAGGAAATCTTCACATGCCAGATTACATGGGCTCTCCTTATTAATTACTGCTGAGAAGCCCTCATCCATTCCTCCATATTAACAATACTCCAAGAACAGATTTGGGACTGTTGGTTTGAGTAGACTGTCCACACAAATTAGGAAAATGAAATCTGCACAAAGTCTTCGTTAAATTGTGCAGACAATGGGAGTCAACAAACACTCTGAAGTTTGATTTAAACATTCCTAAGACAATTTCAAGAATCTTTTCTTGTGTGATTGATTCTTTCTGTTTTGGGGTGTAAGAGAATGGGGATCTTGCTCTTGGGCACAATCCTATTTGTCTTCAACAATCCTCCGGACCCCAGTTATCACTGGTTGTGTGTTCTGGTTTGAAGACTGCAATAAGGAATTATTGTAATGCTGGAATTCTTGATTCAAGGGAAATTAAACCTGAGTGTAGTCAAACACAAAACTTGGGTATCAAAAAACAAAAGCCCTGGTTTTCATAAACTCAGAACATACATTAGTAAGATCTCGTGGCAGGAGAAGCTAATGGAAAAAAAAGTTCAAGATAAAAACACACATTAATGGCTATGCAAAAAAAAGTTAGCGAAAATCTAGAAACCAAAAAACTCATACAGGAAATGGAAAGCGAGACTGTTCACAAAAGAAAAAACACAGTCAGCCAGAATTGTAGAGCAAAATAAACACTCAGGTTAGCGAAGGATGTTAAGAAAAATAAAAAAGGGCTTATTCTGATATGTTCAGCAAAAAAGAGTATAATCAGAATACTAACTGTTCAGTGAATAAGATGGAATTATAAACAAACAAAGGCAAGGTTATTAACCTTCCATTTTCCAAACCCCTCCCTCTCCTCATATTCTACCAGGAAATGGCAAAGGGACATGACTGAAGCTTGAAATTGATTGAAATATGGTCAAGAAATACTTACTTGCTTTCAATGAATTTAAGTTTCCAGGATCAGTATTCTGAGTATGTCTAGAACAGATGCTCAGAATATATACAATTAGACTGAGCTGTGCTTCCTATATTCACAAAACACTTTACATCTTGCAAAGAAACTCTTTTTTCTACTCCTATTATAGAGAATAAAATATTTTTAATAATTTTTTGTAGGCCTACCTGTCTTTAACTGTAAATTTAAATATTCCTTTACGGTGTATAATGATATGTGGAAGTGGCCTTGGGAGACAGTAGAAAGATACTCAGACTGGGCAATGGTCAGATAAGAGGCTGCTGAGCCCCTAAAAGAAATGGGAGAGACTTGCAAGATTCTGTTAATGTTACCTTACAATAAAGGTAAAACTAATAGTTCTGTATATGCCTCATGGGTCTGATATCCATCTTGCAAGTCTCAAGAAAAAAGAAGCATTTTAAAAAATGGATGGAAAATTAGTTATTTACTCTTTATCAGTTTATAGCCAATAATACTGTTCAATCTTTTGTATAATTACATTTTAGCAAAACACATTAATAAAATTGTAATGGAATATCATACGTTATATAACCAGATGTCTGGATTTTAGACAATATTGGGTATGCTTCTTATGATTTGAAAACTATATTAGGGCAACAACAGTAACAAACTCTTTTGCATTTATTGGATTCCCTAACATTTTTTTTTAAATTAGTTATTGGTGCATTTATTTGGTCAAGGCCCACATGAACCAGGTTCTTGGGAAGAAATTAAAGTCTAAGCATGATAAGATGTAGTTAAATTGTGAGGACAAATAAAGGGAAATATTTCTTCACCCAGAGGGTCGTTGATTTATGGAATTCACTTCCTGAAGGGGTCGTGACAGCTGTCAGCCTTGACATCAAGAAAGAAGTGCCATTGTCCGACAGCATGACTGAGAACATCTTGGAGCACAATCAGAAGTATGCCCGAATGATTAAACAACAGATTTTAAGAGTTTAACTAAAATTGTTAATATTCAGAGCTCTATAATGACAGCTTCAAGGCAGGGCTAGATAGATTCATGGATGCAAAGTGTATCGGTGGTTATTAAAACGGATGTCCATGTGCCGCCTCTATGTTGGTTGAGGCAGGCAGGATTCCCTTGGGTACCATTTGTTGGGGGTCAAGGGAAAGGGAGGGTTTTGCCTTCTCTTTCTGCTCAAGATCCCCATGTACAATTGGTGGGCCACTGTGTGACACAGAATTCTGGACTCGATGGGCTTTGGCCTGATTCAGCATGGCTCTTCTTATGTTCTTATGTTCTTATCCAGAGTTGCTTGCAGAGTGAGATGGGCAGCATATAAATTAAATAAGATAGATGGGCAGCATATAAATTAAATAAGATAGATAGATAGATAGATAGATAGATAGATAGATAGATAGATAGATAGATAGATAGATAGATAGATGATGGATGGATGAATGGATGGATGGATGGATGGATGGATGGATGGATGGATGGATGGGCGGGCAGACAGGCGGACGGGCGGACGGGCGGACGGACGGACAAATAAATATTGGGCAACTTCTACACAGTAGATATAATATCCCTGAACAGTAAAGCATTTGACAAAGTTGAGCATAAAAGTAACAAAGCTGATCAAGGAATGAGAAATGATGTAGAGAGTTGAAAGAAGCCAGGAGAAGTGGGATGTAACAGCATTTTTCACATATTTGAAATAATATAAGATAGAATAATGCCAGGAACTTCTTTCATAATGCATTTAAGTTGCAGGAAAAAGATTTAAATTGAATGGTGGAAATACGTCCCTGTCAGTGAAAATAATTTGATTGTGGTGTCAAGTACCAAGAGAAGCAGTGGGCTTCCTTTGAGTGGAGTGGCTAAGTTGCCATCTCTCTGGGACAGTTTAATTAGGTTCCTGCACTGAGGATGGCCCTGGTCATCTGTATGATTCTAAGGAAGGCTGTTAGATGTATGATCTATGTGTCAGATAATGGATCAAACTCAATGTTTATCCAGTGTTTTCCATTCATGTTGTAGTGGAAGCCTCATGGCTGCCAAGAACACTACAAAACACAAAGGACATGCCCTTGCTTTTTCTCCAAGCTAGTATTAATAATATTGTGCTTTGCCTCTTTTTCTTTCCTGTGACAGGAGTTTATATTTTTCTAGTGCCATCAACTTACTCTGCACTTGAAATAGTAACATGGCAAGTATGTTGATAATTAACAGTTATAAATAGAGCTAAATGTCTTCTTGGGAAGGGGGAGGAAAAGAAGAGGATGAGACATTGGACATTTTCTCACAGCATAAGTTTCACTAAGTTTCCAGCCACCCCTCCAATCCCTCATAAACTAATTTGAAGGCAATTTTCAATGTTCTTTATTTCTGCCAGCCCTGAATTGTCCATACAGGCAGGGAATACAGGAAGCAATCACTACTCCTTCAGAGATCCATGGGAAAGTTCAAAAAATAAGACTCAAACAGGATGACACTTCTTAGCTGCCACAAATTCTAAAGTAACAAATGCTCTCCCCTCCACTAAGCATACACACACAAACACAGAAAAATGTACCTTTCCAGATGGCCCTTAGCCTGTAGCACTGGAAAAAAAAAAGAGAAGAAAAATAGTTTCGTTTCCAAGAAGCAAACATGGAGTCAAAGGAATAAGGTCCCTGCAAGAAGTTTCTAATTTCTAATGAGAAAAGTTGTTCAATAGCCTGAGTGGGTGATTTTGGAAAACAGCT
Source organism: Bothrops alternatus (assembly GCA_034064705.1). Taxonomy (NCBI): domain Eukaryota; kingdom Metazoa; phylum Chordata; class Lepidosauria; order Squamata; family Viperidae; genus Bothrops; species Bothrops alternatus. The sequence continues at coordinate 12,883,250 of JARGCV010000049.1, read as the reverse complement.
GCATCTTTCTCTGGGATTGCACAGCTGTCCCTTGGTCCAGCAAAAGAGTCACTTGGTTTAAGGAGGTGCCATGTGAATGAATTCCTGCCCAGCCTTACAAATGAGCTATTGTCATGGAAATGGGCTGGTTTGAAAACATTTTGGGAACAGCATAAAGGAAGCCAAGAAACTTACAATCCAGATCCTTCAGGACTTGTGCTTGTTTTACATACTTCTGGGGAAGTAGAACTGAATATAAAGCACCTTTGAACATCTCTCGATTTCATATAGAAGTTCAACAATGTCCATTTTGAAAGGAACAGGTAGAGAAATACACTACAAATTAACAATAATATATTAGAAAGCACAATAATGTGGATACAAATATATATGAAGTGTTGTTAACTGCAGCTTATCAGACCTTTGATACTCCTAGTAGATTACTATTACCCACTTTTATACTCCAACCCACTATAGGATTAATAGGCACTCTGGGCCCACTGATGACTGAGATTCCCAAAGAAAAAGAGCTATCAGTTATGTGGAAGCCCTGTCAAAATATTAATTGCAACAGTGAGCTTGGTTTATGGGGTATTGAGAGCATTATCTAATATCAACAATTGGAAGCCATTATTATTATACTATTCTTCCTCCAAAGAGAGGAATACAAAATTGCAGCTATATTGGGTATGACCACCATTCCTTTAGTCCAGGGGTGTCAAACTGCTGGCCTGCAGGCCAGATACGTCATCCAGAAGCCGCACCCACCCCATTGCCGCCAATGGCAAAACCGTCCCGATACTTTATGCGATGTCACATGACATCGTGACTTTGACATGACTGCTTTAGTCTGTTAGGGTGTTCTGTATAATCTCAGCTGACTTTTTTCCCCAGGTAGATCAGCTTGATTTAGAACAGAGTTCTGGGCTACAGGTCCCTATCCATTTTTTAAACATGCTTCTTAGATATAGAGCTCAAAAAGCTTTTTTAAAATAAAGACGAGAACCACATCTAAAATTTGCTTTTCATTATGCTAGGTTCCCATCACACAGAGAGGCATACATATGTACATGCTCACCATAGCACACAGACACACGGGCACAGAGGAAACATAATAAAATAGATAACAAAGTATATTTGAGATGGGTGGCTTGCCCATTGAAATAATAAATAAACTAATCAATTAATGTATTATGTGGGGCCTGGTATTCGTCAAGGAAATGTCCATGAACATAATAGCCCTTTAGGGCATCCATATTTGATAAAACGTGTATTCCATAAAAAAAATTGTATTCCAAGTCAAGGGCAAGAAAATCAATAGTTATGCTCTGATGTCACAGTACTTATGGCATCAAAGTACTTTGTACATATTCTTTACACAGAGTACTTTGTGCCATATTCTTTAATAAAAAATTGAATGCAGAGCTCTGAATATTAACAATTTTAGTTAAACTCTTAAAATCTGTTGTTTAATCATTCGGGCATACTTCTGATTGTGCTCCAAGATGTTCTCAGTCATGCTGTCGGACAATGGCACTTCTTTCTTTTTTTTTTTTAATTATTTTTTATTGGTTTTTTTATAATTTTAACAGAGAAAAAAAACTAGTCATATCAAATCATAATATAAAAGTAAACAATCCTCCATACACAAAATATAAATACATTTCAATACATCTAGTACTAATAACTCAACTGAGAATAATCATCCCAAACAATTAACATCACTGCTCGGCACCCCCACCACCACATCCCACCAACCCTATCCTTCCCCCTCACTTACCAACTGACTACCTACCTTCTCCCTCCTTCTCTTCTTTCTGCTCCCTTCTCTATCTCCATCCTCCTTTTCCCCCTTCTTATCAACTTACACTTACATCCTTCACTCCTCCTTCCTTTTTCCCATCAGATGTGGAGCCCAGAGGACACCCGAGCAACCCCTTAATAACAGTAACAGTAATTATTTATTCTTCCTCCAACCCCAATTGCAGTTGAGAAAACATCATGTATAAGATTATCGAGCCTCCCTAACCCCCCCCCCTGACTTCCCAGAGTGAATACAGGGTACAACAAAGGAAAACCCCACTACATCAAACAAAATAATTATATAATCTTAACAAGAATTTTAAACTATATAAAAAAAGAAAGAATAATAATAATTATATTCTTATTCAATTCAATTTACCATAATATATCTTAATATATATCTTCATTTAAACATCCTCTCCTAAACCTTACTTATAATATTTATCCTTAATTCAATCCATAATCTTAAATTAACCTTAATTCCTTTAAACAATCAACTCATCTTGTTAAGAATAGTATTTATCATTTACATCTAAACCACCAATCTAAGTCAAATCTAATACATTTAATTTGTAATAATATATCTTAGTATATCTTAATATATCATTTAAACATCCTATCATACAACTTACTTATAATCTTAATCTTTAATTCCACTCATAATCTTAGATTAACTTTAATTCTCTCATTTAGCTATAAATTTCATTTAATCAATCAAGTTCTGGGCTCTCCCACTTAACAAATAAACCTCCATAATAAAAACAAACTATTTGTACCATATCTAACTTACATTCCAATCTAATGTCAAACCTAGATCATCGAAACAAATACATCCTTCATCAATTTAATTTAATTACATCAACCATTAATCATCTTACTCATAATCTTAGCCCTTGATTCAATCCTTAAATTACCCATTCATTACTTCAAACGAATTCTAGGTTTTTTTTTTAACCAAATAAACCACCATACCAAGGCCACCCTTCCAAATAATAAGTCTCTCCTCTTTATTTCTTCAACCCCATAAACAAATTGCTTCTTAAGTTGAGTCTTCCTTTCTTGGATCAGATCCTGCTTTCCATAAACAAACTGTTCATCAAACAGAATCCTTTTCGCTTTATAGTCTAGTTGCATCATAAAGTAAAACAATGTCCCCTTTTTATCAATTAAATCCTCTTCTTGCTGCTTGGCTGGGTAGAATTCCCTTTTTTGAAACAAAACCTCTCCATAAAAGAACTGTTCATCTAGCAAAATCCAATTATAATCTTTATTCTCGAAGCTATCATCTTCTCCCTGTTGATCTTCTAATTTCTCTTGTGTTAAATCAGTTTCATTTGAAGAAAAAATTCCAGTTAATTGATCTGATTCTTCTCCATGTTCAGATTGTGAAGCAAATTGTTCAACAGTCAATTGTGAATCAACTTCAGTTGGAAGAAAGAATTTAGCTAATTTAATTGCTAGTTCTTCAATATCTATAAAAGCCTCTTTCAATATTGCTTTCATTTCTTTAAACTCTTGCTTAAAAATCCTCATTGTATCAAACCATTTCTCATAAAATTCATCAGTAGAATCCAGCATAGGTTTAGCATTTGGCTGTAAATTCCCCTCCATTTTAAAATCAAGTAATCACAGCCGTCTCTCTGGCTGCGCTTAAGAAAACAGGAAGAGAGTAAAAAGTAACAAATCCACTTTCACTTTCCAGTGAAAACAGTGAAAGCTAAACGCCATTTTGAAACATCATGTTGATTGTAGAAGTTAGAAATGTATAACTAAAAAGAAACAATAAAAGTACTTGCAATCCATTTAAAGCTCCTGTATTCATTCAGCCTGCTAACAGTCTCTCCAGTGTTGAATTTTAAAAAAGCAGAAGTGGTCGCGGCGTCTTTCTCTGCCCGAAGACAGAAGCGTCTCTGGATAGGAGCGTCCTCCGGAGCTATAGGGAGCTCACTCTTAATCCCTGAAAACTTATTTTCCAGGGATTTAAGAAGGCTCAACCTTGCTCCCGATGCTCTTCACCTCTCCTTTGCCCGGAGAGGGGATTTTTCACCGCGAAAAAACAGCTGATGAACGCTGTTTTTCGCGGCTTTACAGTTCCAGATGACGGAGTCTCACCGAGGAGACCCAAGCGGCGCCGGCGGAGCCACCGGAAGTCTCAATGGCACTTCTTTCTTGATGATACTATTTTCACAGTCATGTTACAACTGGGAAAATTCCTGCTCTTGATAATGCATACCTTACTTGTCAATGCAGTGTCTCTGACTTTTCAAATTTTTAAATATTGTTTTTAAGAAATATATTTGGTGTTTGCCTTAAAATCTACTAGTTTTAAATGGATGTTCCCTATGTTTACTCTTCTGATTTGTGCCTTTGTTATTTTTCTCATATAAAGTCAGGATCAGAAAACCAGAAAGTTGTAGAGATTTCTTTTTTCTCTTAGAAGATAAGATTTGTGTGTAGTATTCTCCCCTCCCCCTTAATGTTGTCTGTGGAACACCAGAATGACATGATCTATCTCTGGTGATATCTTTAACACTAAAAAGAACTTTTGCACTGAATCAGACAATTTGTTCCCTTAGTTCTGCATAGTTTATGCTGCCTGGCATTAAAACGTATACAATCCTTGAGGTGTTCAGAAACCTGACATTTATTATGTGGTTTTTTTTTCACTCAAGAGTACATTACCTTGAAAGACAGAATGTGATGCGCTTTAAGACTTTCACACTCATCTCCAAAGCCTTGTGGTTAAAAAAGAATTGCTTGTTATATTAGCTCATATAAACCTTGAACTTACCTTTGCAAAGTTCATAAACTTAGAGTTGCTCAGGGTAAAGTATCCTCACTTTAAAACTTTGTTCCTTTTCTCAGAGTCCAAATAAAATAGAACTCAACTGTTGTTTTCCCCAAATATTTCATTATCACTCAAAAAAGGATGGTAGAATAAAACACGGTTTGTATTACATTTAACATTTGCTAAAATATGAAATAGTCAAGAAGTAAAGTTCACATTTGGCAAATGTAGATGGAGTTCCTGTTTACTCATTTCTATTTTCTTCCTTCCTTGGAGGCCAAAATTCTTACTTAAATAAGGAACAAAACTGCCATACGTGATTTGGATAGTTATATGATTTGGAATGTAGACCTCTTCTATGCCTTAGCTCAGGGGTCTTCAGACTCGGCCCTTTTATGACTCATGGACTTCAACTCCCAGAATTCCTCAGCCAGGGCACGCTGGCTGAGGAATTCTGGGAGTTGAAGTCCATGAGTCATAAAAGGGCTGAGTTTGAAGACCCTTGCCTTAGCTGTATCTACTTTGGCAGGAAGAGTCAAAGAACTCACCCAGCTGTATGGTCCTTCCTCACTACTCTGGTTTTGCTCTCCAACCTTCAGAAACAGCTTAAACCTCATCTGCATTTGACCTTCCTATAGACAACCATGAAATGTTGACAACTAATAAGACTCAAGTTGTGCCTCCTTTAGCTAGCACAAAAACAGTGTATAATCAGCGCTTTTTCATTAGGCTTTGATTATAGTGGCTATGAGGAGATTTGAAAGTACCGCCGCACAATGCTGCTTCCGGAATTCAAAAGACCAGCGCTCAAAAGACCGGTGAAATGATGGCATAAAGATAGAACAGTTTACCAATGCGAAGGAATAGAATGTCAGGTATTCCTACCAATAATAAAAATGGAGCCGCTCATAGGTACCTTGAATATTCAACATTACAAAATGAAAAGATGGATTTGCAGCATGTTTGGATGTACTGCAATGGAACCAGAAATATATCAGTAATGAAGATGGCTGGTTGATAGAGGTATAGAGCCAGTATGGAATGGCAGAAATGGAAACATACATTTACCTTGACTAAATACCCCGTCTCTATTACGGTAGCTTCACTTTACTGGCATTTAATTATTTATTTATTTATTCCAGCTACCAACCAGACTCAAGAAGGTATACAGTATTAAATATTGAAACAAAATCCAGAGTAAAATCAGTGCCGAAGCCCAAACCATTGGTATGGCTTATTAAGAATCCCATAGTTTAAAAACCCTTGTAGAAGAACTACTTTTACTACTTTCAATATGATAGAAACGTATTAACCCGATCTTTGCACAAATTGTTCTTCAATAAAAGGCTGCTACTGAGAAGGCCATTCTGTAGACTCCCAGCTTCCCTTGTAGATCATGGAGAGTAGACCGATTCCATTGGAACAGACAGTTCTGAGAGTAGCGATGACCCAAACATATAGGGTTTTATAGATTACCAGCAGCACCTTGAATTGTGCCTGGAATTATACCAACAACCCCTACATTTACTACAGACTAGGTGCTATTCTACTGGATCCATCATGAACTCTATTTACTATTTCCACAGGAGCTGTCAACTCAAGAAATTGGGTCTTCAAGTTGACCTATGGATTTTGCCCATCTTGTGGTCATTGAATTAACATACAATGTGAACAAATTGTTATGTTTGATTCACAAAAGGTGCCTTAAAAGCTTGTATTTAGTCATGTTCTGAAAACAAGAAAGAATTGAACAAAGGGACTGTTTCTGTTTTGGAGACCAAAAGATTGTCATGTCCAGTGGAAATTCTGTTGTAATTTTGCAATAAAGCATCCTTTTCACTTGACCATTGCTGGAACCTTAGTGTTGCTCAGGGAATTCAGGTCCTCTGTACTGCTTTGCAGCACTACTCTGCAATGAAATTGACTCAAGACTAGAGTTCATTTTCTGTCCTTTTTTCCATGATAACCTCCCTGCCAGTAAATGGAAAAAAATTCAAGAAGCGTGTTTACTGATTTCTCAGCCACAGCAATAACTAAAATCACCTTCACGTTCTTGTATGTGAAGCCATTAAGTTGAGAGACATGCTGGTTTTGGCAATAAAGAAATCAAAGTGGTAGCACAGCGCTGAAGATCTGTGTTAAAGAACAAAAATCCACGAGCTGCTTCAAAGATAAAAATTTCCTATCAATTCCTTTTCACAGCCCCGTGACATTCTAAAAACTATATTGCTTAACATCAAGGCACTTTGAAAAAGCTATAGTTGGAGAAAGTAATTTTGGAAGGAGATTCAGCAGAAAAAGGTATTTTTTTCAGAGAGGTTCACTGGAGAAAGATAATTTCAGAATCAACTGCCATGTTCTTTTGCTGTTGTTTGGTGACTTTTCTAAATAGCTCTAATGCCATTTGTGGCCACATTATCACTATATCAGTACCAGCTAAGTTCTTTGTACAAAGTTTACAGAAACTACAGCTTTAGACAATGTTATTCTAGGACTGTGAAGATCAAACAATGCAATTTTGCTTGAAAGTTTCATCAATTGCACCATATTACGACAAGAAACCCACATATGGAATCATAATTTGGCCCCACTTAAAATTTGTTTGGGGCTTTTTTTTTTAATAGAGGAAAATTTCGTATAGCAGGCTAAAATAAACCTTTCTTTCTACATGTTAACTTAGGTAGTATCAGGCTACTTCCAGCAAATTAATGTCCATTTGTACTGTTTCAAGATACCAAAAGGCCGAAATAACTCCTCTTCACATGAATGATATTATCTGCTATTTGTTCAAGAACAAGAACCTCCTTTCATCTGCTTATTTTCCTGAGACCTTTTGAAAGGGAATACTCTGCATCATTTTTTTAATGACCCAAAATAAAGAGTTGGAAAATTACCAGCCTTCTTGCATTTGCTTTGATTGAGTTTCCATAGAAAATGATAAATAATCAAGGTGGGGGTAAGTCAGACACAGAAATCTATCTTCTGGAAGTCAGACATGGAAATCTATCTTCTTCTGAGACTTTCCTTACTGACTGCCAGTAAATCAGACTCTGAACTCAAACCTGATGCCTTTCAATACATGAGATTTCAACAGATTCTTGACAATTGTAGGAATTGAATCTAGTTCATCTGAAAGCCACCATTTTAAGATGGAATGAACCAATAACCTAAATTGGTATAAGTCAAGTAACTAATCTATATATATTCTCAGAATAAGCCACGCTGAGCATAGTGGAATTTACTTTTGAGGAAACATGTCCAAGATTGCCAGGAATAGATTCATTCTTAGTTACCAACTTGGATAATGTTGTTCATAAGGGTAGGACTAAACACCTGTTAGGTTCTTCAAAGAAATTTCCTTTTAGACTTCACTTTTCTAAATACACTTTTTAAACTGTACTTAATCCTATCTGTTTTACAATTCATTTTTAAGCTGTAGGTGTTTTATTTGTTATTGTTCAGTCACTTAGTTGTGTCTAACCTTTTACGACCCCATGCATTGTAGCACACCAGGCTTCCCTGTCCTTCACTGTCTCCCAGAGTTAGGTCTTTGATACTAAATGGTAAATTGTCCCTTTGTTATTAAAAATATATATTAAATTTTAGCATAACTATTGACTGAAAGCCCAAGAAATTGTTTAATCTTTTAAAACTCAGTAACACAGAGATGAATTTTTAAGAAGTCAGGAGCTATTTTTCTCATCTACAAAACTTTCATTTGCAAATACAATGTAGACCCATACTCTGAGAAAATTGTACAGGATTTAAGTTTCCCACAATGTTCTTGACATAGACATGAGTGCTTCTGTTTTGGATTTGGGGATATAATTGATTTTTTTTCTCTCCCTCTGAAGTTAAAAACATTTATTTATTTATTTATTTTATTTGGATTTGTATGCCGCTCCTCTCCGAAGACTCGGAGCGGCTCACAACATATATATAAAACAATTTCAACTAATCCGAACAAAAAACATTAAAAATAAAACCCCATACATACTCATCAATCACACCACAATCAACAATCATCCCCAGGCCTGCCGGCAAAGGTAGGTTTTTAAATTCTTTCGGAATGCCGGGAGAGTCGGAGAAACGTGGACTTCAGGAGGTAGTTGGTTCCAGAGGGCGGGCGCCACAACAGAGAAAGCCCTCCCCCTAGGGCCCGCCAGACGACATTGTTTCGCTGACGGGACCCGGAGGAGGCTGACCCTGTGCGCTCTCACCGGTCGTAGGGAAGTATGTGGCAGAAGGCGGTCCCATAAGTATCCTGGTCCCATGCCATGAAGGGCTTTATAGGTAATAACCAACACCTTGAATTGGGCTCGGAGACCAATAGGCAACCAATGCAGCATGCGGAGAGTTGATGAAATGTGGGTACAACGAGGAAGGCCCACAACTGCTCGCGCAGCTGCATTTTGCACTAATTATAGTCTCCGAACACTCTTCAAGGGTAGCCCCATGTAGAGAGCGTTGCAGTAGTCGATCCTCAAGGTGACAAGGGCATGTGTGACTGTGAGGAGAGACTCCCGATCCAAGTAAGGACGCAACTGGTGCACCAGGCGAACCTGGGCAAATGCCCCCCTCGCCACTGCCGACAAATGATGATCCAATGTCAGCTGTGGATCGAGGAGGACTCCCAAGTTGCGAACCTTCTCTGAGGGGTTTATAGATTCACCCCCCAGGGTAATCGAAGGACGGATAGAAGTGTCCTTGGGAGGCATCACCCACAGCCACTCTGTCTTATCGCAGTTGAGCCTTAATCTGTTAACACCCATCCAAACCCTCACAGCCTCCAGACACCGGCACATCACCTCAACCGCTTCACTGATATGGCCAGGAGTGGAAATGTACAGCTGAGTATCATCAGCGTACTGATAGTATCTCACTCCGTGGCAGTGGATGATCTCACCCAGTGGCTTCATGTAAATGTTAAAAAGTAGGGGGGAGAGAACCGACCCCTGAGGCACCCCACATGGGAGTAACCTAGAGGTGGGCCTCTGGCCCCCCACAAACACCGACTGCGACCGACCAGTGAGATAGGAGGAGAACCACCGCAATACGGTGTCCCCCACTCCCAATCCCTCCAGCTGGCGCAGAAGGATACCATGGTCAATGGTATCGAATGCCGCTGAGAGGTCAAGAAGCACCAGGACAGAGGACTGACCTCTATCCCGGGCTCGCCAGAGATCATCCATCAGAGCGACCAAAGCAGTTTCGTTGCTGTAGCCAGGCCTGAACCCCGACTGCAGAGGGCCCAGATAATCAGCTTCCTCCAGAGACCGCTGGAGCTGATGCGCCACCACCTTCTCGACAACCTTCCCCACAAAGGGAAGGTTGGAGACCAGATGATAGTTGGTCAAAATTAGTGGATCCAGGGAAGGCTTCTTGAGGAGGGGGCGCACAAGTGCCTCCTTTAAGGGAGCCGGAAATGACCTCTCCCTCAAAGAAGCGTTGACAATCTCCTGGATCCAGGTGTGTGTCACCACCCTACTGGCCGAAACCAGCCAGGAGGGACACGGGTCCAACAAACAGGTGGCAGAACATACAGATCCAATGGCCCTGTCCACTTCCTCAGGCGTAATAGCCTCAAACTCTCCCCAGATGACCGGACAAGAACATGCCCCTGTCCCCTCAACTGAATCATTATCAGTCGACTCTGCTACACAATTGGAGTCTAAGTCAGCCCGGATCTGAGCCACTTTGTCTGCGAAACAGTTATTAAAGTCCTTGGCACTATCCTGCAAGGGAGGACCTGGACTCCTTGGGTTAATGAGGGATCGGGTCACCCTAAACAGGGCGGCCGGACGAGATTCCGCAGACGCGATCAAAGCAGAAAGATACAAAGATCTTGCCGCCTTAATCGCCTTCAGATAGGCTTTAATAAATAAGCTCAATCTGGTTCGGTCAGATCCGGACTTACTTTGTCTCCATCGCTTCTCTAGACGTCTCTTATGGCGCTTCATCCCCCTGAGCTCCTCAGTAAACCAAGGAGACCTCCTGGGGCCAGCACCACGGAGAGGTCGCAAAGGTGCAATCCGGTCAATAGACCCCTTCGCGGCCGTATTCCATGTGAATGAGGGACATGAATGGAAGGAAGTCATAACATAGACTGGACACAATAGAATGATAAGGAATGTGAAGGATCTATAAAAAGCTTTAGGTGTATCGCACACCAAAATATCCTTTGTACATAACAAATCATTGCAATAAGAAATTGGATCATAAAAAGGGCATTACTAGATTCTAAGCTAAGTATTTAAACTCTAGCAATATAAATTTGATCCAGGGGAGGAAAACTGTTGCAGAGAAAGATCATAGGGACTTTATCTGGAAATTATTGAGTAGACTCAGTCAACCTTATTGGGTATCCTTGAAAGACTTAAATAATATGTGCGGGTTTGGGTGAGTTATAAGGCCTTTGTGAAAGCCAGTAAAGTGGGCAGACTTCTCAACAGAGAGGCATTTCAAAGAACTGGAAGTGGATACAGAGAGGATCCAATCCTGAAAAAAAATGTGAACCTCCTCAAATGATCTCACTGATCAGAGAGTATCAAGTAACCCTCAAAGCACCCAGTTGCTTCCTTTTCTTGTATTTTTTACTTTCAAAAGATTACCTTGAAATGGAACAGCTCACTTGGGCCCAGGAGTCTAGAGCAGCGGTTCTCAACCTATGGGGTCGAATGACCGTTTTGCGGGGGTCGCCGGACACCGCGGTCCGCCATTTTTTTATTTTTATTTTTGCCCGTTGCACGCGCGCTGCGCATGCGTGGATTGACCCATCGTGCCGCGCATGTGCGGTTCGGGCTGTCGCGTGCGCATGCACGGATCGGGCCGTCGCACGCACGCGCGCAGTGCAGGTCAGGGTCGCGCCATGCATGGGCGGCGCAAGTGGGGTCTCAACCTGAAAAAGGTTGAGAACCACTGGTCTAGAGACAGGGCAATGTCTCCAGCATTGCAAAAGAAAAATCAACTGTACTTTCAGCTTCGAATGAGGCAGTTTAGAGCCAGAAAGAAGCTGACTCAGCTCTCACAAAGAGATCTGATCAGATAGATTGGGAGCCAATTTTTAACATGTGCAAAGTCCTAGTGTGGCGGTGCCCTTTCTCTAATTAAAATCAGAAGAACAAGTCTGCCACATGTTACATATTTAATGTACGTAGCGGGTGCTTGGATTCTCTGTAGAATAGGGGTGGAAAGCAGAGGGTGGATTCAAGATTTTTTTGGTGAATATCTGAGTGACTTGCACTGGATCAAATTGAGGTTGTTCTTTTTTTTAAAGAAAACTCCAAATAATTTAACAGTTGCAACAGTAAAGAGACTTTCAGTGTGATCCCAAATAGGCTGCTGAAACCAAGAACAGGGAAGGAGGGAAAGCAGGACTGGATTTTTTCTGTGAAAGGATTAGGAGCATAGTTTTGACACTAAAAATATGTTCAGGGTCATCCTTACCGTAGTTCTATTTCTGGCTCCATGTTTCTTTATTTTACTATGACCCAGAATGCTCCATATCAAGCAGGAGTTCAAATCAGACTAATAATGTAAAAATGTTGCAGGTTACATGTCAGATGCTATTTAATGCCAAATGCATTTGGAGGTTTAACATCACCAAGAGTTTGCCATCCTGGAGTACAATGAAATTTGCATAACTATTGATTTGTTTGTTTGTTTGTTTCCTGTGGCAGCAAGCATACCTAACACACCTTCCATCTCCTATTTTCCCCGACAACAAAACCCTGTGAAGTGAATTAGGCTGAGAGAGAGAGTGTGTGACTGGCTGGAAGTTACCCAATTGGCTTTCATGCCTAAGGCAGGACTAGGTTTCTACCATGGTGCCTTAATCAGGAGACCAAACTGGCTCTAAAATTAAATTTTAAAATATTTATAAAGCTATAATAAAATTATAGTCAACTTTCTAGGGTTTCATAACTTAAGTTATTCTTCAAAGCACCTGAAAGCAGGATGGATGGAAGCTAACCAAAGAGAGAAGCAACCTAGAACTAAGGAGAATTTTTCTGACAGTTAGAACAATTAACCAGTGGAACAACCTGCCTCCAGAAGCTGTGAATGCTCCAACACTGGAAGTTTTTAAGAAGAGACTGGACAGCTATTTGTCTGAAATGGTATAGGGTTTCCTGCCTGAGCAGAGGGTTGGACTAGATGACCTACAAGGTCCCTTCCAACGTTATCATCATCATCATCATCATAAGAACATAAGAACATAAGAAGAGCCATGCTGAATCAGGCCAAAGCCCATCGAGTCCAGCATTCTGTGTCACACAGTGGCCCACCAAATGTACATGGGGATCTTGAGCAGAAAGAGAAGGCAAAACCCTCCCTTTCCCTTGACCCCCAAACAAATGGTACTCAAGGGAATCCTGCCTGCCTCAACCAACATAGAGGCGGCACATGGACATCTGTTTTAATAACCACCAATACACTTTGCATCCATGAATCTATCTAGCCCTGCCTTGAAGCTGTCAAGGCTGACAGCTGTCACGACCCCTTCAGGAAGTGAATTCCATAAATCAACGACCCTCTGGGTGAAGAAATATTTCCCTTTATTTGTCCTCACTTTCTTAGCTATAAGCTTTAGGGAGTGCCCCCTTGTCCTGGTATTGTGTGATAGAGAAAAGAATTTTTCTCTATCCACCTTTTCTATCCCATGCATGATTTTATACACTTCGATCAAGTCACCCCTTAAACGCCGTCTTTCAAGGCTGAAGAGACCAAGGCGTTGCAATCTGGTTTCATAAGGGAGGCGCTCCATTTCCTTGATCATTCTTGTTGCCCTTTTTTGCACCTTTTCCAGTTCCATTATATCCTTCTTGAGGTGCGGTGACCAGAACTGTACACAGTACTCCAAGTGTGGTCTCACCATCGATTTGTACAGAGGCAATACAACACTTGCTGACTTATTTTCGATTCCCTTCCTAATCATGCCAAGCATGGAATTTGCTTTTTTTACTGCTGCTGCGCATTGGGTTGACATCTTCATCGAGCTGTCCACCAAAACCCCAAGATCCCTTTCTTGGGTTGTCTCAGAAAGTTTGGTCCCCATCAGTTGGTAAATATAATTGGGGTTCTTTGCCCCGATGTGCATAACTTTGCACTTGTTTAGGTTAAAATGCATTTGCCACTTTGTTGCCCACTCACACAATTTCGAGAGATCCTTCTGGAGCTCCCAACAATCAGTTTCACTTTTCACAACCCGGAACAATTTAGTGTCATCAGCAAACTTGGCTACCTCACTATTAACTTCTACATCCAGATCATTGATGAATAAATTAAAAAGTAAAGGCCCCAAAACTGAACCTTGGGGTACACCACTTCTCACTTCTTTCCATCCGGAGAATTGTCCATTTATTGCCACCCTTTGCTTCCTACAATTTAGCCAGTTACCAATCCAGGACAAGACCTGTCCTCTAATTCCGTGGCTAGAGAGCTTTTTTAGGAGCCTTTGGTGAGGGACTTTGTCAAAAGCCTTTTGAAAGTCAAGATATACAATATCAACTGGGGCCCCTTTATCTATGTATTTATTTACACCCTCAAAGAATTCTAACAAGTTAGTAAGACATGATTTGCCTTTGCAGAAACCATGTTGATTTTCTTTCAGCAATGCCTGTTTTTCTATGTGCCCTGTAATTTTATCTTTAATAATGGTTTCCATCAGTTTGCCTGGAACTGAGGTTAGACTGACTGGTCTATAGTTTCCTGGATCACCTCTGGATCCTTTCATCATCATCATCATCATCACAAGTACTTAAGCATTTTAATAATTTCTAGAGATTGTGCACATCAAAATATCACAATAATTTCTGAAACGTGAGATTTAAAATACTTGTTTTCCTTCAGCTCTCCTAACCAGATAAGGAAAGCTTCCCTCAGTGGGGCTTCTTTCATGAATGGCAAATGGATGTTAATCTGCCAGATTATTATTAGTCCATTGCTCCTAACAAATGCTATTTTTTCCCAGGGAAAACTATGGTTACATTTTTTAAAAAAAAATAAATAATCTTCCTCCTCCTATCACACAATAGGATAATAAAATAGCTCCCTTTGGATTGTGAATCCTGTTCAGCAACCCTTCTATTAATATTTTGTTTACAATTATCCTACAGTTTTAGTTGGGTACACTTGACTAGAGACAAAACATGGCACTTTTCTCACAGATCCAAGCAGCTGATGGGCAAAGGTTAATTTGACAGTACATGGACATATTAGCTTGTGACATCTGCTATTATTTGCAAACATTAGTCTAATTAAATACTGCAAAAATTGACCTAAATTGTGCAGTGGTCTGCTACTCTGTATATCTTGCCATCAATACACCTTGTTCTGTGTTTGGCTTTTGTATATAGATGCAAAATAACAATCTTAATTGTAATACTAGTTATGCTTCTTGCATGCCATTGCTTACTTGCTGGTATCTTTAATGCAAAATATAAAAATCAAATGCATATGACATAGCCATGTGAATTTTCTGTCAAAAGCAGCCATTCTTCCTCTGTTGTCTTCATTGGTGCTGTAGCAAATGATTATTTTCTTTGGCAGCTGTCTAAATGGTTTGCTGCAGTCTAATATTAAAATTCATTATTAGGACAAACAGTTGCAGCACATCAGTAGCCCATCAGGATTAATTAAACTGGAATCAGCAGCTGACTGCTAATCAGATCATTTGCAATTGATCACTACCAAGGCTGTCATCAAGATATTACTGGAGTCATCTTTTATTGTTGTATCTAGAATTTGCTACAAACTGAATAATGACATCAATTATGCTAAGTGGGCATAGAACATTTATTCAAAGAATCAAGTTTGGGGAATAAAATAGAAAAGGAAAGCAAACTGATTGGAAGAGAGATTAGCAAGAGATCATTATTGGCTCTTAAATGACTGGACAGCATGGGAACAACATCTGCCAAAAACAGAGTAAAAGGAATATGTAGGACAGCCACCGGCCACTGGGGCCATCCATAAGTATTGGACTTTACTATATTTCTCTTCAAGGGCTGTGCTGTAGAATTGGAGTTGAATTTCTCTTAACATAAGATTTTAAAGTTTTAAGTTTCAGTTTGGTTTGCTAAATAAGGGTGGATCTCATAGATTAGAAATTATCATCAAATTAGAAATTAGATTGGAAGTTATCATAATATCTTATTTCATATATTCATATTATATTGACTGCTCCATTGCGTGAAGATACTAATTAAGAACTGAAGAAGGATATCCCTACCACAAAACTCCTGTAAGCGAGAATTTTATTGTGTTAAAAAAAAATTAAAACCAATATCAATGTTTATTATTCAAATGAGCTAATTCTTATTATTTAAATAAGCCTGTGCTGGCTACGTGAATATAATGTATGAAAATTATGAACTTATTTGAGGTCTTCAACTGAATAGAAAACCAAGAATAATCATTTAATATATCTGCCTCTGCCTTTGTCAGATCTTGAATATGAATACTTTTGTCGGTTCTGTTTTTAATTGTTTGGATTCATAAATCCTAGCCTAAAGTATTCTAAACTGCTAGAATGCTAATATTCTAATCTTCCAAATAGTCTAAATATTCTTAAGACAATAATGGCAAGAATAATGTGACTGGCCCTATAATGAAGCAGACAGCAGATTTTGGTTTCAAAGACTTTCGCAGCTATTACTGTGGTTCATTGCACAATCAGCCAAATGTTTAGACTATATTTGACATTTTTATCCACAAATCCAGACCTGGGATAGGTAGATATTGTTGGGTGGTGTTAAAGGTACCATTGCAGGACGTAAGACTGTTCCAAGTAGAACTGCCTTTTGCAATTGACTGTGGTGCTCCAGATGTTTTGGGAATTCATCCAGGGCATCTATTACTATTAATACTATTTTTGCTTTCTTTTGCCAAGTCATTCTACTTCTGTTTGCAGGTCTTTGTCTTTGTTCTTTCTTTTCTTTGGAGTTCTTGATGCTCTCCAAGCTTGGTTGTTTTCTTGCAGATGTTTCATTAACCAAACAGATAATATATTCAGTGCTAGAAGAGAGTGGGTTTTTTGTCTATTTATATACAGTAGGTTACTATGTCAGTGTTGGTGGGAGTGTTGTTTTCTTCTTGGTAGTTCTTTGATAAGGCTATTGTTTACTGTTTGTCTCAGTGGTTCCTTGACTGTATTGTTTATTGCTTGATTGTTGGTTGGTATTAATCCTTTCTCTTGCATTGTGCTGTCTCCAGATATTGCCATATACATTATCCTGACTTTTTTGTTTTTCTTATTGACAAGTGTTAAGTTGGAGTATTATGTAGCAGGTGCTTGTCTGTTTGAATTGTAAAGGCCTTTGTAGTTAGTGTGCACAATCCTTCCTCTTTCTCTTCCTCTTCCTCTTGCTTGAGCAGGATCTATAAGATTATCTGGGACACTACACATCCTCTTCACAACCTGTTTTCCTTGTTACCTTCTGGGAGGAGGCTTCGTGGTATCTGTAGCAGAACATCCAGAGTCAGCCATAGTTTCATTCCATACAGCATTAACCTTCTGAACTCTCAAGCTTTCTCCTTCCGTTATATATTCAAGATGGACAGTATTTAATATTTATTTGTTATGTATATGTAGGAGTGTGGGTCTATACATATATTGCATATAGTATGTTTAGGTGTGTGTCATGTATGTTTCACTTTGAGAGCGGGCAACTAAATTTCATTTTTGATGTGTGCTGTTGTACCCACAGTAAAAACAATGACAATAAAAGTTATCTTTTCTTATATTCCTCTTCCTCCTCTTCATCCTCCTCCTCAATACAAGAACTAAAGAAGGGAAATTATGAAATATTCTACTTCACTTACTGACAATGAAGTCTTTTAGATAAGTTTTTGTCATACATATCCACAAAATTATAGGCATGCTTTCTTTTCTTCTTTTTTTCTTTTTTCTATTAGTAAAGTATTTCATTCCTAATTTTTATAGTACGATTATCTATCAAAATTTAACAAGGCCATCAGAATGAATCTTCGACAGCACATCCTCTAGAAGAAGGTAGTGTAATACTATCAGCAATAAAGTCATCGAATCTTCATTCTATTGTTTTCTGTGGATTATTTCAAATTCTTAAACGTTCAAGTGAATCTTGCAATTTTACTAAGTTTTAAAGTAAAACACTTTTTTTTACTGAAATCAAGAAATCTATTCCCAGAAAATATACTGGGAATTATATTAGTCTAATTAAATTAGACTAACTTCATGTGAAGAGCAAAATAATTTCTAAGCCTTGTAAACAGGGCTTTGATGTTCTACTGTAGACTCCATTAGGGGACAACACCAGCTAGTGAAATGAATAAGTGAGATTAAACCAATTCTCTCTCTTTTGATTCCTGAGCAGCCAATTTCAGAAGAAAATTGATAAGCTAAAATAAGAAGGGATGGAATAATGTGTCATAGTTAGAAAATATTACTAGTGTTGATTTCTAGTTTGAATATGATATCTCTTTGCTAAAACAGCTTATAGCGTCCTTATTCCTGGTTTTGCTGATTGGGCATTCAGGGAGCTACAGCTGTAGCACTTCCCCAAGCAAAAAAAACACTGTTCCAAATTATTTCATGACAAAAGCTTGCCAACCAAATGTGGGTCTTATTCAGCTGTAGTTATAATCAGGAACAGGTCTGGATGAAAATATGTATCCTTGTTCACGTTAGAAGAGAGAACAAATGTGTTTAATATGGACAAATGATATATATTTTTCCTATATAGAAGGCTCCTTCTGTTGCGAGATTATGACAAGTGTAGAGGCATATCAATAGATCTTTGTGTCCTGCCAACAAGATTAAAAATAATATAAATAGATGAACATCTTTCAAATAGATCCTAGATTGCCATATTAAAATGTTTTGTTCATCTCTAATTTTATTCCCTGGGATATTTTTGTTTCATTTCTTCCACTCCAGCCTGGCCTACTCTCTTGAATTTAATTTGCTCTTTTTTTAAAAAAAAGATCACCTTGGTCACTTGATAGGTGAATAATGATAGGTATACGTAAGAATAATCAATTATCTTTATTCGATTAATTTTTATTATTAGCTTTACATTCCACATTGCAGTCAAGAGATTGTGCTTTAAAAACAAGATGTACTTAGATCTCTGCCCCTCAGCTTTTCATCAGGAATGCACTTGGAGTCTTTTGACTTCCTGCCCTTTATAACGAGAACGTGCTAAGACAGGGCATGATAACTAAAGCCCTTTAAAAACTTAAAGGGCAGACCCTGTGCACTTCACGCTCGTTCACCATTTTATGAGGACACTCATAAGCAAAGCATGTTTCCAGTGAAGCCCATCATCACTTTGTGCAAGACAAATAAATAAATAAATAAATAAATAAATAAAGGGGGGGGGGACCCAGCAAGCACTAAAACCAGAAGCTGGTTTTTATTTGCTTTTTTTTTTTAACTGACCAATGCACCTTCCAGCGCTTCCCCCTGGATTCTTTTGCACAAAGAATATATTGTTATCAAGCCCATTATAAGGCTTTTCTGCTTTGCTACACTCCACCCGACTCTAGGGAAACTAGCTCTAGACTGTAGCAGAAGAGTCCATCAGCAGATCGCAGCTGACCCACTGTGTCTGGGAAAGAATGCTTTGGAACACTCTGGCTGAATAGGCAGATTTTCCAAATGTTTTAAATCCATTTTGAGACAAAGAGAGGAGATGCTAAGAAATGGAGGGGCCCTATAAACATTAGGCAACTGTGATGCCCATTTCTTTAGAAAGTTGACATTAGAGGCTTTCTGGTTGATGGCATCCTTTCCCAGAATGAGGCGAGGGGAAAAAGACCAAGCAACACGCACACACGCACAGGCATACACACATATGCCAATTAAGCAGCAATTGAAGAAAAGCAGGCAAGAAATCACAGCAATGTATTAGCAGAATAGCTCAGAGGCTTTTCATTTTGGGACACAAAGAGAGAAGAGAGAAGGCTGTTTTCTTTCCAAACCCCCCTTTTTTTAAAAAAAAAAACAGTAACTGCCTCCTCCTGCCCTTGTAGATGTATTACTTATGACATCCCAGTTTTCATCCCTTCATGATTTTACATTAGAGCTAAATCTCTGCAGCTTGAATCTCACGGCTGAGTTAGCCAGGGCCCATAAAATATTGAAACCTTTAGAGCAGCAGCCAAGCAGGTTGAAGGAAGTTCATGTCCAAAGCTCAGCTTTAGATTCTGAGACATCCCAAATGGGTGGGAGGGTGGGGGGGGGAGAAAGAAGGGGGGCTTGATAAAAATTTTTCATAAAAATGAGCCGAGGATATTGCTAGCATGCTTCGCAGCCTCTGTATGAAAACTTAATCTGAGCTAATGGAAAGGATATGAAAGCCATTCTCAATTCAAACACAGTCAGTGCATAATTCATAAATTATTGTCAGAGTAGTGATTCTGCTGCAGGATTTATTCTCTCTTGGATAGATGCAATGAGAGGGAAAGTGGGACTTTTTGACCTTTAATGCCAGTAAATTTCACAGTAGAGCTGTCAATATAACCAAGTAAAGTGGTCATTTCTCCAAACAGTAACCAAGTGTTGATTCTGTGCTCATGGCCAGTTGGTATTAGGATAGCTTTTAGGTTACTTGCAAACTTTTAAAGGACTAGCTTTCCAGAGCAGAGAATGAAGCTATATTAACCAAAAGAAACTCAATAAAAGCAAACTATCAAGGCTTGTATCAGCTGCCCTCAGTTTTGAATTATCTTTCAAAGACCATTTTCCAATTAAAAATCATTCTGTCCTTCCAGTGGAAAACATTCTGTAAAAAAATATTGATGAAGTTTCTCAGCCATTCAGGTTGAGTTGTCTGGAAGTTGAGTCAAGGCAATTGGACATCTTTTCGTTTTGGTTTGAAACATTTGGCTGCTTATCCAAGTAGCTTCTTCAGTCTGAGCATGTTGGTTAGGGGCACTCCCTGTATGTCCTCCGTGGTGGTTTCAATTCTCACCTAATCTGAATAGGTTAATTAGGTAAGTATGACTGAAAATCAGGCTTGTCAGATGCTATATTTTTTCTATTCTGCTCTATGGAGTTGAGAATTGGTCTCTGACAGAAGGCCACCTGAAGAGACTAGAAGCATTTGAAATGTGGATTTACAGGCAGCTGTTACGTATAAGCTGGGTTGACAAGATCAGAAATGAGGAGGTGATAAGCCACCTGGGAAAGCCAAGGGACATCATCAAAACAATTAAAAAACGAAAATTAGAATATTTCGGACATGTGATGCGACACCCAGAAAAATACGGCATACTTCATTTAATCCTCCAGGGAAAGATTGAAGACAAATGAGGTCCAGGCAGAAAAAGAACATTGTGGCTTCAAAATCTAAGGGACTGGTTTGGACAAAACTCAGTAGCACTTTTTCGTGCGGCTGCTGATAAAAATAGGATCACCAACATGATCACCAACGTCCGATAACAGATATGGCACAAGAAGAAGAAGAAAAAGGTAAGTATGCAGAAAATTGTTAAGATTAGCTGCTCCTAAGTCCTTTCTTCTAGGTGGGTCTGTCAGCATTCTAGATTATTTTCCTTTTCTGCACATCAAACCAATGTTTTTACTTCTCTCTCTATTCTCACATGATTAAGCTTCTAAAAATAAGCCAAGCAATGAAAGAAGAAGGAGTCAACAAAGAGCATCCATGGTGGAAGGGGCAAAAAAGTCAAGATGTCAATTATGACCACACACAAAGCCTCATACTCTTTTTCATCTGTGTATTTACTCATGCAAAAAGGCACAGAACTTGAATTGTTTGGTTACAGTTGTTATTTCTATTTTTTTTTATTTCAGTGAATGGTCTTGAACACAATCCTAACTCCCCTCCAGTAAAAATATCTCAGCTGAAACACCATTAGTCCTCACTTGTACTTTTAGAAAAGAATAAAGTATTGTAATCTATTTCAAAAATTCTTAAAGAAAAGAAAATGTTTTCTTTACATACATATTGCAAAGAGACTTTATAAAAAAACATTTTTTGCTTATAATGAAAAGTAGGATCCACTTGGGGATTATTGAAAGCTCTTGCATTATCAGTAATACTTTATCAGTCCCTTATTTGCAGATTTTTAACCAGATCTTTGTATTATTTTTTTTCCGGCACAACACGCTCCATATCTTTCAGATACTGTAATTCCTTTATCACCATCCAACATTGCCACTGTTGTTCAACATTGCTAGAAAAGACCAGGATGAGAAAGGCTGGAGTAGACCTGATTATAGAAGCTGATATTTTCTTATTTTTGCTTATTTCCTTCACCATGTTCAATTTTCCAAAAAAACAGACAGATCTAGCATATGGATATGTTTTGGCAATACATTTGCACAAGGATCCAATATACTAGAAGCTGATATTAGTATGTCAGTGAGGATTTATTTGGGGACTTAGATTTGTCAGAGTTTTGGACACTTTGCTATGCAGCTCTGGTCAGGGGTATCCAAGCAGAGATTTAACAAACATGAATCTGTTAACTTCAAAACACTGGAACACATCTTAAATTTTGCATGTATAGGTGCTAACTGGGAAGTATAGATAGAACCAGCCTTGTCAGAATTTATAGGATCACTGTTTCCTTCTGAATCACTTGAACTTTCTTTCATATAGAGTGTGCAATGCAATTCTCAAAAATCCATAACTATGAAATCAAGTTTGCGCACACCAAAGGGCATGGAACCCCAAAGTATCTTTTATATACTAGTTGGTACACCACCATGGAGTTATTTGCATTGTTGGAGTTGACTGTTACATTAAGTAGATCTGGATAGATACAGTAAGAACCAATTCAGACTGATGATTGTTGATTTGGAGTGATCTGTACAAAATAATGAATTCGTTGGAGATTTGAATTCAACAGGAGCCTTGTTAGAGAATGTGCTCCTGAAAAATAAGGAGAGAGTTAAAGAAATACTAGGAAGTTAAATAGCCAGATATCCTATTTAAAAATGCTCATGTATAGAGTGATACTGAATGTGGCATTGGAACCTGGCCTAATTACTGCATAATGCTAATTGATGTTCATTGTATGTGAAGTAAAAGCTAGATTTATTTTAAAAACCTTCTAAACTACATCTTGAAGAGAAAGATTGAGAGAAAGGGAGGGGGAAGTTCTCTTAAATCCAGAAATTTGTGTAACTAACCATAGGACAGGTGAAAAACAAGCACATGGGTAGCCCGTGAAGATCCTTTCCCTCATCAGTCTCTTGTCATTCACCTCATGGGTCAAAATAGCTCATAGGCAAGATGACGGAATTTCCAAGATAACAGTTCTGATTCCCCAACATTCTGTGCAATATCTTTATGTACTCTACCAAAAACGTCACATTAATTATTCTTATACTGAGGAATAACCCAATGTAAGAAGTGTCTTATTTAATTTATTTTTAATCCACATTTTTGGGGGAGGGGATCTTCTGTTTGAATGACAATATAACGATAACATAGGTATTTAAAAGTAATTAGGCAGTGAACTAGTTAACTCTGCAGCATTGCTCAATTTATCATTTTGAGAAAAGAAATATACTAACTGCTTCTTCTCTGTCATAACACACATAAATTCCTGATTCTTTTTGTATTATGTTTTTTAACTCACTAGAACTTGGAGAAATCATTTCAAAGGAGTGCAAAAGCAATGGCAAATATGCCACACTGAGCTAATTTATGATTTATGTTCCATTATTTAGTCTGACTACATAGCCTTAAAAGATGCCAAAAAGTAAAAGATGCGGAGGTGAGCTTTGATTTCATAGAAACTGACTGCATCTTCTCTCCTGTCTTCAACTGCGTTGGACATCAGGGGGAGGAGGACGGGGAAGAAGGGGGGAATGTGTATGGGGGAGGATGTGCTTGTTGCAGCTGGAAAAGTTAACATGCATAAATGGCACTCTGTGTTTGTGTGTGGGTGGGTGTGCTTGTGTATGCAAAAGGTTGTAAGAAGTCATAAGATTTCGAGCCAAGGCAATGCAGCATGCAAAGGGAGCAATTTCCAACCGTCCAACATTACTTCAGGTGATACAGTTCATCTTTTTCTGACTTACAATGTTAAAATGTGCCCACAGCTGAGGTGTTCAGGGATTCCACTTGCCATCAATGTCCAGCTACAGAAAATAGAAAAACCTGAGAGATATCCCAGGGCTCAGCAAATTTACTTTTTCAGTTGCTCTGATTTCCTTCAGAATGCACCTTTGGGAATTTGGGTCTTCGTTTGCTTTAGTTTCTTACAGTATTTCTTGTCATCTTTAAAAACCCATTACTGGCTACAGAGGCAGCTTCTACCAACTTCCATTTACGAGGGCTTCAGTTGGCCTAATAAACCTTTCCAAGGTGAATTGACTGATTCCCTTGTAGCCCAGTCCTGAGGTTAAGATAACATTTTAATTAGACATGGTGGCCACAGCTTGAGAAAGGCTCAATTCAGCAGAGATATAAATGCTATTCTCACCTGAGAAATTCATGGTATTATTAGTGCATTGACTCTCCCAGAAGAGAAAGCTGACATGTTAGGAAGGAAAATATAAGTCAAATATAAAAAAAAATAAGATATAAAAAGAGATTAATAATTTGCCCTATACAGAGTACATGTGCAAATATGCAGTTGTGTATTTTATTTTTGAACACATTAATTCAGAAATGCAGCATCTTACATAATCATTAATGACAGCAGGATTTGTAAGAACTGAGGACCTGATGGATTCCCTATTCCTGCTCTGTAGCTAGAAATACATTTAGTTTGCTAGGTTAATATTATTAACTTCACAAATTGTGGAATGTGTCACAAGACTTCTATCTATTTAATAAGAGGGATATCCAATTATAAACATCCTTATTCAGGACCAGGTTCTATTGCAACTGTAGATACATCTAGAACGAACAACATATTTTTTTTTAAAGAGAGAAAATATCAAACCTTCATTCTGGATGCCCATAAGGCCTTATAATGGGTGAAGGGTCTAGAATGTGGCTAACTAAGATGAATATTGACTCAAAAGAACCCTTGGGTTTCCTGAATTAATATCCCTAACCCTAGTCTGGATTCTTGGTCTACTTTAATTGATGAGTCTTTTTGTCACTTTGAAAGATTAGCAAGGGGGGGGGTTTCAGTATGATTTTAAAGACAGATTGGTTTTGATAATGAGAGAACCATGTATTGGCTACCACACTGCAACATTTATGGCCAGATATCCCAAGTAAAATGGTTTCCCTATGCATATCAAGTCATGTACTTTGAAAGAAAGCAAAACAAATAAACAATGTCTCTTCCAGATCCAGTGCCTGTGAATTCATCCAATTCCTGACTAAGGTCCTGAGGCACACTTTCTTTTCAAGTCAACGTTGTGCTTCCCAAGTTTGCCTGGAACAAAGCAACCATTTCATCCCTCTAAAGTTAATGACATATTGAAACTATAATCATAGTATTGCAATATGTACTGCCTTTCATCCAGATTTGTAAACAGTTCAAAGCTTCCCATAAGATGGCAAATCTCCAGTGTCCTGTTCTCCCCTGTAATTAAAGTGGGCAGAATGTAATGAAGGGAAAAAAATGAAAACAAGCCATGGAGAAGGTATGTCACCAAACTATAAATTGCATTAAATGACTTTATCAATAGCACAATCCCACAATTTGCATATTAATTGTAGGAAGGTGTTAATTTGAGCATTTTAAGCCTGCATTCACAAGCTTGTTTACAAGCTTTGTTCCACCTGGACCTGTTTGGAGGTCTGTCAAAAACCTAACAAGCAGAAAAATATTGCATTGGAAAATACACATGCATGTTTAATTAAGCTAGGGCCACTGAACATTTCTTCATATATTTAGCTGTTGAGATTTCAGCACTACCAGACCATCAGGCATTATCACCTTTTGAAGTATTGCAGATTCTTTAATATTTAAAGCACAGAGCAGACTTTTAATATAAAATTCTAGCAGACCATAGAAGATTAAAGATGCATTATAAATGTGACAGTTTGCAAATGGCATGGCAGTATTAAAAAGAAAACCCCTTGATATTTTACAACATATTTTCCAGGTGTATCCTAAATTATGAATACAATTAAATAGCTGTAATTATTCTCAGGGAATGAGCAGCAGTTGAAATGCCCATCCCCAGTTTTTAAAAAAGTGATCATCACTTAATACTGAGAAGTACTAATGTCTGTGTTGCCAGGTTATTTAAACATCTTTCCTTCATCAGAAAACAAAAGCTGATGCTAATGATTAGGATCCATTCAGGATCTGCTATAACAGGGCTTTTCAACCTTTTCACCCATTGTACCACTTTTAGGATATGGCAATATCCGAGTACCACCAGTCATCTAGCAAAGTGTCAAAAACTTGATGAACAAAAAAAAAAAAGGAAAAAAGTGATAAAGTACAGGTAGTCCTCAACTTACAACAGTTTGCTTAGTGACTGTTCAAAGTTACAATAGCACTGAAAAAAGTCCCCCCCAGCCACAGCCAAGCAAGACACCTGCCAGCACACCCAGCAGCGCTCTTCCTCCTGTCCAAGGTTTTCATTGTTGTGAGCATTTCTGTTGAGGATTGGCAGCAGGGGTGGGGTGGGGGCTGTTTGGTTTTTATTCCGCCCCCCTCTGCTGGGTGGTTGCTGCAGGTTTTGATCACTTCACAAGACCCTGGGACACTGTGACCGTCATAAATATGAATCAGTTGCCAAGCATCTGAATGTAAATCACAAGACCCTGGAGATGCTGCAACATTCCAGCTGATTGGTGCTTCTTCAGGGCTCAGCAGAAGCGCCAGGATCAGTGCTGCTTTCCAGCTGGAGGCTGGCTCTAGCGCTTCCACTGAGCCCTGACAGCCCTGCAGCTCCAGCCATCTCTCGCTCAGGCTTGTGCTCATTCCCCTCCCCTGCTACCACTTTTCTAGGGTGCTCGCGTACCACCTGCCAGGTGCCAATGTACCACAGGTGGTACCCGTACCACTGGTTGAAAAGTCCTGTTCTGTAACATAGCAGAGATGCATCTCACATATGCAATATGTCAATTTGCTGATAGCAGAGATCCAGTTCAGTGATATTCATAAAGACATTAAAGATGCCATATAATGTATTGCATACATGATGTACATAACTGAATATATCTATATGTGAATCTACAGTAGTGGCCAAAATTGTGGAAGCCTTTTGGGGAAAGTATACATTTGAAGTTTGATGGCTAATAACATCACTTTTTTTTGGAGTAGTACCATAAAATTATATATCAGTGGAAAGATAATTTAATCAAGAATGTAATGCAATAACGTTTATGAAGGATTTGCTGTTAGAACAGCAGTTATAAAGAAGAAACGTGAAACACATAGAAAAAATGAGATATACAAAAATTATCACCATGTCAGTTAATACTTAGTTGGGTAATCTTTAGCATGAATTACGGCTTTACAACGTCTTCCCATGGAGTGAACCAAGTCCTTTAGTTGTGCAGCTGTTATAATGTGAAACCAAGATTGAATGATTGCTTCTATTAACTGGGTTTTATTGCTGAGTCGCTTCTGACTAACAAGTTTCTTTAGTCAGCTCCATAGATTTTCAATTGGGTTAAGGTCTGGACTATTCCCAGGCCATTCCAGCAGTGGAATATGATTATCTTGAAACCACTTTTTGCACACAGCAGCAACATGACATGGAGCTGAATCCTGCTGAAATATAAATGCTTCATTGTCTTGGAAAAGATCATGTGTGGAAGGCTTCAGATTGGGCTCAAGTATTTCATTAATGTATTTTTGGCCATTTATAATCCCATTAATCACACAAATTCTGCCCACACCTTTTGATGTCATACAACCCCAGATCATAATACTGACTGGGTGTTTCATGGTACATGTAATGCAACCAGGATGCAAATCTTTTCTGATTTTTCTTATGTATAATAATAATAATAATAATAATAATAATAATAATAATAATAATAATAATAATAATAATAATAATAATAATAATAATAATAATAATAATAATAATAATAATAAAATAAAAAGTTGGAAGGGACCTTGGAGGTCATCTGGTCCAACCCCCTGCTCAGGCAGGAAATCCTATACCATTTCAGACAAATGGCCATCCAGTCTCTTCTTAAAAACTTCCAGTGTTGGAGCATTCACCACTTCTGGAGGCAGGTTGTTCCACTGGTTAATTGTTCTGTCAGGAAGTTTCTCCTTAGTTCTAGGTTGCTTCTCTCCTTGATTAGTTTCCATCCATTGCTTCTTGTCCTGCCTTCAGGTGCCTTGGAAAATAGCTTGACTCCCTCTTCTTTGTGGCAGCCCCTGAGATACTGGAACACTGCTATCATGTCCCTCCTCGTCCTTCTCTTCATTAAACTAGACATACCCAATTCTAGCAGCCGTTCCTTATATGCTTTAGCCTCCAGTCCCCTAATCATCTTTGTTGCTCTTCTCTGTACTCTTTCTAGAGCAGCGGTTCTCAACCTGTGGGTCGTGACCCCATTTGGAGTCAAACGATCATTTCACGGGGTCACCAAACCATGCAGTCCACCATTTTTCCCCCTTTTCCTTAGCTGTGCTACTCCCTCTTATTCTATTGGCTTTTGAAAGCCAATAGAATAGACTCTCTTGAATAGAGTCTAATTCCATTGGCTTTCAAAAGCCAATAGGAATTGTCCAGGCTGTCTCTGCCCTGCTGAGCCTGCCAAAAGTCCCAGTCTGCAAACGGTGCTGCAAGTTGTCTGCAGCGAAGGCGAGCTGTCTGGAAGTTTCCACCCCTCCCTGCTGAGCAACTACTAAAAATGTAAATAAAAGAGGGCCAGGGGTGGGAAGTGGGAGGCCGGCGGGCACAGGGAGGGTTGCTGGCGTGCGTGGGGCCCGGCGGGTGCCTTACCTCCCTTGGGCTGGGCCAGCTGGTGGCCCAGCTGGTGGTCGCCCTGCGCCATCGCTGCCCCTTGCCAGCTACGCAGGGGGTGGCACCATGCATGCGCAGTGTTCCCAGGCAGGGAAAGTCCTCGACTTACGACCGGTTGGGAAGTCCTCAACTTACGACCGGTTGGGAAGTCCTCGACTTATGACCAATTGGGGGTCGTGGCATTAAAAAGGTTGAGAACCACTGTTCTAGAGTCTCAACATCTTTTTTACATTGTGGTGACCAAAACTGGATGCAGTATTCCAACTGTGGCCTTACCAAGGCATTGCAAAGTGGTATTAATACTTCACGTGAACTTGATTCTATCCCTCTGTTAATGCAGCCTAGCACTGTTGGCCTTTTTGGCAGCTGCAGCACACTGCTAGCTCATATTTAGGTGATTGTCCACTAGGACTCTGAGGTCCCTCTCACAGTTACTACCAAACAGGGAGATCTTGGTCTCATCACTCCAAATAAAACTGTCCCATTATTCCTCTGCCCAGGTAACATGGGTTTTAGCTCAGTTTAGTCTTTTCAACCTTTATTTGAGTGATAAAAGTGGCTTTTTTTTGTGGAATTCTAGATTTTAGGCCAAATTCCTGCAGTTTGCGCCAAACAGTCCTTGCACTCAACTTCACATTGCTTTGCGCCATTTCATCTTGTATACATCCAGATGATTTTCTTCTGTCACGTAGGCACAGTCTCTTAATTCTTCTTCTTTTTCCCCATATATTTTATTGATTTTTTAAAACATAAATCACTTAATAGTTGGGTAAACAGTGTGTTTACTGGGTTTACATTTGTAAAGAAAAATCATTACCAATTGGTTTCTATAATCCATAATCCATATAGTACATTTAGTTGATTTCCCCCTTTCCCCAAAATGTCTTCTTTTCAAACCTTGAAATAATACAGTTCTTATTATTTTGATAAATAACAGTTACATATATGATTTTTCCCAATATTCCTAGAAATAATGATCACATCAATATAATATTTCTTTTCTATCTAATCATTCTGGTTGCCTAATCTTATATCATGTTACAGTCCTTATTTAGATTTGTTTCTCCCATAAAGTTCAAAGTATTCTTGCTGGTTAAGATTTTCTCAACAGATAATTACATTTAAAGATTTAAATCCATTTTTCCCATATAAATCATTTCAACACTTTTACATTTATTAAAGAATAGGTAAAAACAGTAAAGAAAAGGAAAAAAAGTGCAAGAGTAAAGAAACATAAAAAGTAAAATACTACTTAAAATATATATTCCTCCTAAACTAATATATATTCATTCCCAAAATTTCTTATTCTTTTTAACCATGATTAAAATATATTTAATCTTTAAAGATTCCATTTAATGTGTCTAGTCATCTAATCCTTTAACTCTTATTCAAAACATTTTTTCTTTTTTATACATTATAATTTCCCTAAATTCAGACACATTTAATTATCTAAAACATTTCCTTCATCTAACCAATTTCAGTAGTATTATATTACTTATATCAAGAAATAAAATAAAGGGGGGGAAGCATATAGTATTATTAAGGAATTCATCTCTTTTAGAATGATAAATGTATTCAGAGTCTTTTCTATTTCTTTAACTATATTTGAACAAATGTTTCTTTTTTAAATATTTTCTCTGGTAGATCCCATCATCTATTTTCTTAATTTTCACTTTGATCTTTTTCCTTTGACCAGTATCTTTCTTGATCAATGTGTTTTGTTGAATCAAAAAGTTTTTCCATATATTCATGACTGTTGCTGTAGGTATAAGAAGTAGATCGAATAAAGTGTCCTTATGTGAGGCTTTTGCCTTTCCATTTTTCTTGAAAATCTTTGTCGCTTTCTCCTTCTTTGCTTCTCTTATCACTTCCTTTCTCTCTGATGTTTTCAACATCTCTACATTCTATTTTATCCAATCTGTTTTTTTGTCCTCAGATTTATTTTGTAGTCTTAAGGGATGAGTTGTTTTTTCCATTTCTTGTAAAAATTTTACCACTAGGATTAAATCATGTTTTCTTGCTTTGTTAAGTTCTGTCTTTGAGTTTCTATTTTTAATTTTATGTCCACTTATTTGTTTTGTCTGCTCCTTCTCTATTGTTGTTTCCTGGAAGTCTTTTTGTTGTAAAGATAACTTAGAGATAGATTGATTTGTATATTCAAAGTTTTTTGGATTTCTTTGTGATTTGAACTCAGTATTATTTGAATTAATTGCAGTATACTATATATCTCCTCCCAAGAGATATTTATGTTTTCTTGGTGTGTTCTGTCTACATGTATCTGATCCATGATGCCCAAAAGTTGGAGTTTTCCTTCTTATCTGCAAATAGCTTTAGAGTCCCGGTTAAATAGATATTTGTAATCCAAAGAGTTCAGAAAAGATATTTTTTTCCTAAAGTTTATAATTCTCTCTTTGTCTGCAGCCCAGATTGTTGTCTTTTTTGTCACAGCTGTTCTTTATTATTAAAGCTTTGAAGATCACAAACATAGATTAGCTTTTTCCAAGTTTTGGCAAGTTCTCTATGGAAATCATAGCTGTCATAATCTTCATCCACCAGTAGGTGTCAGCATCTATTTAGTTTTCAATATGAACAATGGTCTTTAAAATGAGTGTCTTAACCATTCAACAGCCTCAAATCTTAAATTTGTCCAAAGTTAAATTTTAGCTTTCAAGTTTATAAATGTATTTCACTACATATATTTTGATTTTCCGTAGAAATTTTAATTTGCCGCTTCTGTTAGCATAAAGATGGGGCAGAAGTCCCCTCCTTCACTTTCAGAGGTATTTTGCTTCTTGGTGATCTTTTCCAGGAAATTAAGTGTAGAATAGAAAAGGGAATATCAGATTCCTCACCCAGTTTCAAGCACGCTGTTTACGGTAGTGCTGGTTAGTTCTTTTGGATTCTGGTTGCAAGTAGCTTGGGCTGATAGATGAAATACAGCCTTTCTCCTGTCAGGTTAGAAGGCTTTCCCCAAGATGAATGAAACTACCACCATCATTCCTGAGTCGCCAGGGCACCCTTCTTTCTTCGCCGCCTCTCTGGGGCAGCTTGGACCCATTAGGGTCTCTAGGCAGGACGAAAGTTAGTTGCAGGGGTGTGGCTGTCCGCAAGCCCACAATCAGTCACTACCACGCAGGACCGGAAGTCTCACAGTCTCTTAATTCTTCTATCATCACTCGCTGTTGTGCACCTTTTCCTGCCTTTACCAGTGTGGTTCTGTAGTGACTGATTCTCCTTATACCTCTTCAAAAACTTAGAAATGCCACCTTTGGTTAAGTTTACACCAATTTTTCTTCTAATTTCTTTAAAACTGTAGTCTTGTTCACTTAATAATACTATTTTACATCACTTTCTGGGTGACCAGTCAACTCTTTGCACCATTATTTTAATTTTATTACATTTTACAAGCTCACTAAATGAAAGAACACAAAAAAACGCAACCAACTTGATAGCAATCACATAGCACACTGATAAATGTCCTCCTCTCAGCTTTAATACGTGACTTCAATAACTGAATCCTACTGTAATCTGCCAAAACAAGATGGCACCTGATTGGCTCTCTAAACACTCATGCTCATTGGCTACAATCAGATGAAGGAAAGCTACCTGATATCAACCTAAGCAAGTTGTGCTTCCTTTTTCTGGTTATTTGGCTATAACTTTTCATAGAATACAGTACAGATAATTGAACAAACCTTGTTGTATTACATTCTTGATTAAATTATATTTCCATTGATATATAATTTTATGGTACTACTCCAAAAAAAGTGGTGTTATTAGCCATCAAACCTCAAAAATACACTTTTCCCAAAAGGTTTCCACAATTTTGGCCACTACTGTATAACAAAATCTCATGCAGAAATTGAGCTGCCTGCTATCTCTTTGGGTTGCACACTTAACCATTTATCAAAGTTGTTCCTCTTTTAAAAAAGACAGATACAATCCCATGTACAATGATTATATAATCAGTGTGTCTCTGAGCAAAACTGAAGTATTCTTTCCACATTGCCAAACATTTCTCCTGGCTTTTTTTTCTAAACCCTCAGAATTAAGAAGCAAGGTAAAGATAGATGGTCTAGGATGGTCCAATTATTTTTTAAATGAAAACATTATGAAGCACTATTTGGAGTTCCCAATTTTTAATGAGAAAAGTATATTATAATTTATAGCTAAGTTGAAAGACTTTGTGATTTGCCCTTGGGTACATCTGCCTGAGGATTCAAAACCAGCACCTCTGAACCTCTCTGATACTTTGATGTTGTTTTGGCTCTGTTCAAGGGCTGTACCAATGTATTTCTGGCTCAACCGCGCTGTATGAGAAACAACAGTAAACAACAGTTTGTTTGTTTCAGTAAAACTTTGTGCAACCTGCAGGTGATCCATTTCCCACCTGCTGAAATTTCTCTTTTATCCTGCCTCTTGACTTCAGCAATTTCAAGTAGGAAGATCGTGTGATCCTGTATCCTCCTTATAAGAACCCTTGGGATTTCATTTGTTTATTTGTTTGTCTACTATTGACTGTTGCTCAACAATTGGACAGGGCTGGTGCAAGCAATTTATCTTATTTCCATTTTGGGGGGGGAGTGTGTGTATTTGTGTGTGTGCCTGTCTTTGAGTCAATTTTGCAGTTCCTGCCATTTTCTTGGCAAAGTTTTTCAGAAGTGGTTTGCCATGCTGGCTTCCTAGGGCTGACACAGGGTGACTGGCCCAAGGTCACTAAGTTGACTTCATGCCTAACATGGAACTCCCTGTCTATTGATGCCTAAGCACTACACCAAACTGGCTCTTTTACTATTTTGTTTTGTTTTGCTTAGATTTTTATCCTGCCTCTTTTTTCATATACAACTCAAGGGAGCAAACGTACCAATGCTCCTTATTATTATTTTCCCCCTAACAACAACCCTGTGAAATGAATTGGATTGACAGAGAGTGACTGGCCCAAAGTCACCCAGCCAGTTTTCATTCCTAAGGCAGGATTAGAACTCAACAGTCTCTTAGCTTTTAGGCCAGCACCTTAACCCACTACACCAAACTGGATCTCTGTTTGGATGGGGTGAGGTTTTTCTTACTGCAAAACTTGCAGCAAGTTAAAGTGGGCAATGAATTTTCTCTCCTTGTTCAAAGCAGTTTATAGAGAGTTGGCGATCATCTTCAAACTCTCTTTGAGGGATTGGGGCAATGACAATCTGGAAATGTTTGTAGTATGGAAGCTGCAGTATAGTAAGGGAACAGCATATACATACCCAGATTGATTGACTGATTAACTTTGAAGACTGCCTGAATCACAGTTTGCCACACAGCCACTGTGAGATGGCTTACACCCATTAAACTAAAGCAAGTAATCAAAAGGAAAACCAATAAGAGCAAAACAGTATAGTTCACAGAAGCTCACAGTGAGGAAAGAATTAAACAGGTTAAGCTTGTAGATACATCACACCTATTCTTGTGTATTCATTTAGCCCCATATTCACAGTAGATTTCATGGCCTTATAGCATCCTATCTCACCTGGGGCCCTCCAGATGGGTTGGAAGTAAGCTCCCAGTGTTCCCAGGATGTATGCTTACAGACATGGCATATATTTTGGAATCTGTCAGCTTCTTAACTCTCTTGACAAGTCAATATATATTGCACCGTTTTAAACTGGACAAAAACACCTCTAGCTGTCTCACTTCTTGAGCATCCAGGAGCAAAATATATTTTGATTTCTGAGGCTGAAAATCCCCCAAGACCTTTCCTTCTTGGCAGGAGAAATCCACTGATAATATCTAGAGCTCACCTTGAGAGTAAACTGTAATCCCATGAAAAATCCAAGTGACATGGGGAAAAATATGCAAGTTTTGTTATTTCCAAATGCCCTAAGCATGCATGGTCTAGATTTTAACAGTACTTTTTCAGGTTCATTCTTGATTTTTATTATTTATACTTCCCCCCCACTGAAAATCAAATTATCTTGACCATTAAAAATGAGCTGAAAATGACAAAGAACAAAATAAAACACTGCTTAGCCTCAATCTAACATCAAGATAGACAACCTTGTCCCTTCCAGATGGTCTACAGTGCCTCCAAATCCTTCAGTAATGGCTTGGGCTAATATAAAATATATGTTGGGAGAGCACTTATCTGCCATAAGGATATGTTAGCAAGAACTGTAAGTGGCAATATCAGTGAGCGTGCTGTGTGTAAATTGTTCCCCTATTTTGTGGTAAAGAGAAGTATAAGAGTAGAAACCATGAGTTTCAATGACAGGGAAAGGGGTTCGGTGATAAAACATACATGAAATTACCATAGAAATACTATGATTTGAAGTATGTAAGTCAGACATTGGGACCCAAGAGCATAATTGCATTATTTGCATAATGATGTCAGTTCATGTGTGCCATCATTTTAACATCATCGAAGTTTGTGGCTGATGCCATTAGCGAAATCCATTTCAACAGTTTCCTCCTGCAAATTTCTTGGGCTTGGAATTCTGTTGTTGTCGTTGTTGTTTTCTTTTACAATGAAGGGTATGATTGTTTGTTTATTGTTGCTTTTAAAGTAGTGATACCCAGTGATATTGGCCTATCCATCACTTTGTATTCCCCACATCAGAGCACTGTTTGTATGATGTGCATGAAAGCACCCCACTTCTTCCTTTTCTTAAATGATGGTCAGTATTTGGCAAAATGTCTATAAAGTGGCTTTCTTTTCTAGGGGCAAAGGAAAAAAATCCCAGAGTCTTCTGAGAAACTTTGACTCAGTCTGTCTTAAAGGAAAGGGTCTTGTAAGAATCCAGGAAGTCTTCTATCTCAATAGTTGCTTGTGCATAAAAGCCATTATATCGAGCAAGAAATGAGATTTCACCTCATCATGGACTTCAGATTCTCTCTGAATAGAGAGAGAATAAATACCTGATTCTGATCCCAGGGATCAAAATCAGTTATATTTATTTGCGAGGGTCTGGCATTTATATTCTACTTTTCTTCCAACAGATGGCACTAACACAAGAGCAATGTTTCAATTGTCTATCTTGGTATTTGCATGACTTAATAAGGTCCACCTAAAACATAGATAGCTACATTCTGTGCTTGGGTATCTTTACTAATTTAATGTTCTATTTTCATAACTACTCAGAAGAGAAGAGAAAACAATACACAGACTGTTTGTTGCACAGACACAAGTCACTACATTGCTTTTTTTTGGAGGGGGGGAGGCTTGTCTGAGCAAGAAAATGAAGCACTTACTTTGTCTCATATGAAGAGATGATGTAGTTAAGTAGTTCTCTATTTCTTTTTCCATTTTTACATTCACATATTGCACTAACCTGGAATACGGTTTAGTTAGCTTGGGTGTGCTGTGCAAAACTGCCTATTGTGATTTATATTCCATGAGTCATAGATTAGTTTGTTGTGCAAATGGAATCAATTCCAGCTCATTCAATAAATCATGTTAACCATGGCTTAGAGGGATGTTAAACAAACTTAATCTTGGCTTAGATATATATAGTAACTTAGCTTTATATGATAGGAGGCTTGTTAGAAAGCAGGTTTAATAAACATTAGAATAAATTACTTGCATGTAAGAGTACATAGAATCACAATCTAAAGTCCTATTTACTTAGAGAGAAAAAATCACATAGGGCAATTCTAAGTGTAGTTAGAATTTTAACTGAAGAATATGATGTATGGAAAACCAGGAAGATCTATAACTATTAACATTAAGGTTGTTTTAAAATGGCAATGTTAATTGCAAAACATTTCTTTCACAAAACAAAATAGATTTTAAAAGTATTGGCGTGCTTGAAAACAGAACTAAGATTTAATCCCACATACTGTTATTTCTTCAAGTGAAGTGAAATGAGAAATCAAATATTGAAAATTCATATTTTCAATATTTATTGAATATAAGTGATCAGATCAACGTAATTCAATGGGATTTTGTTCACATGAAATAAAATGAACTGGACAAATCCAAGCTGTTTGAAAAAAAATAACCATTTCCTTAACACTTTCTTTGTCTTCAAATTACACAGTCAGTTTCATGAATTTGGGACCAATTTTTCAATTCAGTCCAAGCAGTTTAAGCATACCTAACTGTGTACATTAAGTAGTAAAGAGACTGTCATTAGATATGGCTATTTGAGGCAGAGGAATTATTATTGTATTACTGCAATAATATAACAATTCCTCTTCACTATTATTCATAAACACAGAAAAAGGTCAATTTATAATTTATAAATTATAATTTATAATCCTTCAAATCAGCCTTTTCATATTCATTTTAAAACCACTATTCATTTCACTGGATAAAAAGCAATGATGAATTATATGCAATCTTCTAACAAAGAGATTAAAAGAGATAATATTGGATAGCTTACTACTGTACAGGTACAGCTATATTGCTCTGACTTTTTTCCCACATCGTTCTTATGTTATTAACCTTTGTGATGCAAAAATGACGATTGGCCAGGCGCTGCATTTTAAATATGCAGTGAGAGTCTCTCTTAATAAAAATAAATACTCTGGTCATGTTTTCCTTCTGATTTTATGACCTAGATTGCACATGTTCTGCATGCGATTATCAAGGCCAACTAGTATGTGTCTGAGGCTTATAGGAACTTATGTTTGCAAATGGAAAGTAAATACAATTGCATGAGCAATGAGGAATGCATCCAAAAGGAAAAAACTGCCAAAAGGAACTACCAAAGCAAAGGCCTTCATCAACCATTGAAGAATATTTACTAGCCATCATTTCTGCTTGCTGCTTATCACCAGGGTCACTGGTGCCTCTGAATGGCATTTTCTTCTGGAGTTGGCAAAGCACATCTCATTTTTACTCTTCAGAGAAAGGATCTTTCTGAATCTTCTTGGATTAGAAGATCCCTACATTGTCACACTTAGTAATATCCTACAGCAAAAGCAGCCATAGCCAGGCCAGAGATGTGGGTAAAGAGAAGTGAGTGCCAAGAAATTGGCTAATTTTATCTAGGCTTAAACCTAAACAAAGCTGGATCTGCCTACCAGACTGGGAGACTACGAGAGGATACCAGAGCCGTAAATTAATTTGGAAAATCAAAAAAAGATCCTGGGAGAAGACAAATCACTTTTATTATTATTATTATTATTATTATTATTATTATTATTATTATTATTATTATTATTATTATTATTATTATTATTATTATTATTAATTTCATGCTGTCGGCAACAAAAATACATATCCATGAAGTCCACAAGAGTAGAATTTGATTTCAGAAGACCTTTTCACACATGCCTCTCTGAATACCTATTGACTAAACAAGCGGTTTTCAACCTTTTGTTCACCATGGGGGCCCTTTTGTGGCCAGGGACCATCAAGACTCAACTCAAGATTTAAATCATAACATTTCTTTAAGCCTTCATGACCCCCTGTGATGACATCGTGGCCTCCCAGGGATCCACAGATCACAGGTTGAGAACCACTGGCCTAAACCATTAGGAGTCTCATCATCTAAAAATGATAAATCCTTTACCTTAGT
Source organism: Bothrops alternatus (assembly GCA_034064705.1). Lineage (NCBI taxonomy): Eukaryota > Metazoa > Chordata > Lepidosauria > Squamata > Viperidae > Bothrops > Bothrops alternatus. Next base: position 12,845,317 of record JARGCV010000049.1, on the reverse strand, counting down.
AATCAGGATGTTCCCCAAAAGACACACAGAAGTGTGGTAAAAGAAGTCAAGATGATGGCCATGATACTATAATCAAAATTCCACCTGATTTTTATATGCAATATGTGTGCGGTGCACATAAAAAAAATCAGCAAAAGTTTAATTGCATCATCACAGCCATCAGATTGACTTCTTCTTTTTTTAACCACAACTAGCGCTCAGCCTTGTCTTCAAGGCAGAGTTCCCAGTTCTTTCCAAACAGAATCAATGGATTTGTGTTGATGCTGAGATTGGCAAGAATTTGAAAATAATTATAAGACAAAGAAAAACTCTGTGAACCAAGGGGAAATAAAATTAAGGGGTGGAGTGGGGAACCACCACATGGATCAGAATAAAAGGCACTAAATTTTAATGAATAAATATTTATCTGAGGAAGACAGTAATGAACTCATTCCAATATTCATCTAGACACAAAGATAACCATACAAACTATGGTTAACTATGATAAATATGTGGTCAGTTAAGCTGCTACTATATTAACTGAAACAAAACATTTCAATTCAGTGTGTTAAAATCAATTTTGGCTAACATTATTGGCATTTTTTTAATGGAGAGGGATTTTTCAATTCTTTCTCTACTTGTTATTTCTTTGTTGGCAGATCTTTGCATCATGATGAAACATCTGTTTTCTCTGATCAAGCAAATGTGCCTCTGTAGCTCAACTGAATCACCTAAAATTTATGTTAAACATGGCAATGTGCTACATGCCCCATTGCCTACCTTACTCTGCCACAAGTCAGACGTGGCAGTGATACTACCCCAATAATTGAATGACTAGACAGCATCAGTTTGGAACAATGTGTCTGTTGTGTTTTCTGTTCGATGCGGCATTGAAGAGGCAGCAGGTGAAAAATTACTTTCTTTATTGAAGGGCAAAACAGAAACTAACAAGTGCATGCTCCACCCATACTTATACACTCCGCCTAAAGGCAGCAGCCAATAGGAACACAGTATTCTCCCGCTTAAATGCATAATAAGTAGTCTGCAGACAGAAAGACTGGCTTGCTGGCCACGTGGCCTGCTAACTGTTATTACACAGTTTTAAGCAACTCAATTCTCAGATTTTAACTCAATACATTACAGTGTCCATATTGGGCATAAGGTACCATTACCATTACTTCCAGTATTGGTGGAAGCAATTTAGTAGTGCTCATCCAATTAATATTTCTTATTTTGAAGCCAATTTGTAATTGTATTTGTGCTACTGCTGCAGTGAACAAAATGGATGCCTCTAGCCTGATGAATAATTGGAGCATTGACAATATTAATATTCATGTATAACAGAGATATAAATGATTGAATCTCGTGTTATTTCTTTCTCCAGCACAACGTATCTTAGAACTAGATGGTAGTTAATGGAAAAGTATGAATGTAGCTTATAACTAAAACTATGTTTATTTAACACTAGCCCTTTCCCCACAACTCCCATCATCCCAGCCAGCCTAGCAATTAAGGAGAGTAATAGTCTAATACATTTAAAGCAAACCAGATTGGGAAACACAATAGCAGATTTCTATTATTATTTTGATGGTATTCTTTTATAAAATATATGAGAAGCAGGACAAAAAATAGATTATTGTAGTGTATCTTTGGCATAATTTACCAGAGGCAATAGAACTGTTTAATTTCCATCCTCTGTGCTGACAATAGAACCAGTTTCCGAGAATTAATCACTGCCTTAAAGATTGGTTGATTCTGAGCTTGGAAAAGGGAAGGATGTATCAAACACATTCACTGGGGTCAGAAAGGGACAAATTGAAGATAAAAGGAACCTAAGTAGTTAATATGTTCACTTCACCCTTGCACCACAGAGAAAGTATTTGGTATGGGCTGACCATTTTAGACAATACTGAAGTTGTTCTGGAAGAAAAGACCCACAAAGTTTCCTTCATCCTTATTTCTGCTCTATAGGCTGCAGCTGGTGGTACTGTAAATAATTTGAAGCCCTCTTGAGTTTTGAGTACTGTAAGCAAGAAATAAGGATGGTGGTGCTGCAAATAATTTGAGGCCCTCTGAGTTTTGAGTTCTGTAAGCAAGTAAATTTACTTGTCTTGCTTGCAGATTTCTTCCCAGTTAACTGGAAAGTAAGTCCACTAAAGTCTCTAGAAAACTTATGTATAGAGTGGCATTAGCACAATAGTTTTAGTAGACCCTTACGGCAAGCAATATGTTTAGTAGAACAGACAAAATAAATGGCAGTCTGGCTGTGGAATAGATCATTACAATTGATTTATATGTATATACAAGTATATAAGACAAATGGTTTTCATCATGATATCTTAACACAAGTTCCTTATTTGTCTGACCCCACATACCCACAAAGCTTGGTATCATCTTTTTAACTTTTGAATAAAGTTCTTTTGGGATGGGGCTGTTTGTAGGTCAAAACTCAATTTCTGTTGGAGATCACTTTCAGTAAAACTGGATTAAAAAGAAATACTAACAAGTTTCACTCCATAGGGCTTTCATTTGGATAGTCTCTGTCCACCAGAAATATTGTTAAACAGTATACTTGGGACATTGATTTTCAAAACAAAATATAAGTCTGGTTCCTAGGTTGGCAACTGGTTTCTAAGTTCGTAGGGACGCTTTCCAAATAGATATGTGCCAGCTTCTTACTTTTCATCGATCAACACTACTGTAATTTTGCTGGCCTTTACTTAAATATTTCCCATCTTGAGTATGTGTCTGTGTGGGAGTAGTTCAGGAGAATTCTTGAGCAATATGTTCTTTCAGTCTTCTCTCTATAGGGAATCCTGGACAACTTTGGTTTAGCTTACCTAAAAATAAAAAATAAAAAATCCTACTGGAAAGCTTGACTTTGTCCCTCTCCTGTTTGACATGTTTGGATAGATCCTTCCAGATTGCCTGATTACGTGTTTTTATATGTATTATCCACCAGTCTGGTGGGTCTGGGATTAGTTTTCCTTCTTTTTAATCCAAACCTGGATGGGAAATGTTTGGGAATCATGCATTTTGACTTAAATCCTATTGCAGCATATGGATACTAAAAGTGCTTCATATTTATCGCTGATTTGCTGTATAGTTTATGATTTCCTTTGCTCAGTAATTTAGTCTGGTAAAATGCTGACCGATCCAATGTTATTTCTCACCTACTCACCTACTTTTGTGTCATTTCCTGTGATAGACTGCACTGAACTTATATCTAGCTCGTATTCAGTTTCATGTTTTGAAAGCTTATGCAAATATAAGTATGCTAAGCTGTTTTCAAGCTTCTTTGAATAGACATTGTGGGCTTTTTGTGCAGCACACTTTTTTTTTGTCCAATTTTTTTCCTCTTTATACTGATTTCTGCTAGAACGACTAAAGCCCTGTGATTCATGTTAATTCAAATAGGCTTGAGTGTACTAAAGGAAAGACATCAGAGCAATCTGGATTGACTTCTACCCCCTTTCATCATAGTGTGGATGGGTATATACCTATACTTAGATCCCCCAAGCACAATCATAATTTCTTCGTACCAGCAGAGCAAGTCATTATTTATTATATCACACTCTCTCTTCTTCCCTCTTTCCTAGTGGAAACATTGCAGTGTCTTCTGGCTAGAAATTTAGCCAAGGGAATTTCTTCTATTGGTCTTTTTTGTCATTGTACTAGGGACAATCTTTCTCCCTATGTTGGAGGCACACCATAGGGGCTAATTGGGAATAATTTAATAGTGGTTCTCTCCCATATCCCAACCTAATTTCTTTCACAAAGTAGCAAACAGTAGAATGCTCTGTGCATGTATTAATATTAAATACAATGAATAGCATTTTCAGGTTAATGCCTTGTCATTCTTCCTTCTGCTGACTTCCAGCTGTTTTGCTTCCCAGGTAAAGGGTAGCCACTAAGAAACTCTATTCCACGCATTTTTTTCAAGTTTACTGCTTAAAACCTTCTTTTTGGTAATGGTAGAAATGATAACTTAGGGAGCACAAAATGAATTGTAGTCAAATTTAGTTGTACTTAGGTCCTGTAGAAAATCAACAAACATTAGTCATGACAATTTAAGCCCCATGTTTTTTTTCCCCAATGGGAAAACAGTACAAATAAATCAAACTGCATTCCTATGCTCACCTGGGAATCACCCATTGAAATGAATAGAGTGATTAGAATTGATCCAATCTGACATCTTCAAATAATATCAGTATAATTTAACATACTACTAACCTATGTAGTTTGTTTGAAAGACACCAGACTCACAATATGCTTTCCTGTACAACTTTTGCCTACCAGATCCTTGGCCATCATTTTTTTTTTCACACTGAAGTAAAGACCACAGAAATAAGACTTCCATACATTATTACATTAAACATGTCAAAATATGGTGCATTTGGAATAGGCATCGTGCTAGGTGGTAAATATTTGAATGGTATGTAAAACAATCAGCACTGAAGTATGTTGTTACAATAATATCACATTAAAATAATTTTTAGTTGTTAATATATATTGGGGTAAAATACACTGATAAAGTCAGTTTTGGGACACCTTGAGTTGAAGTTGAATTGTTCTGTACATGCACAGAGAGATACACACAGGCATACAATTAATCTCTAGCTCAGTGTTTTAAAAGTTTAAAATTTGACTTTAATATAATTTTCATTCTCTGATAGGTTCATTGTACCAAGAACTCATAGCTGCTTTATTAGTTAAGAATCAAACTATGTAAGCAGGTAAAAGTCATTAGGCACCTTTGTTTGTTGCCATTTCCACATTCTGTACATCCCTTGCTATTTGCACTATATTTTTAAGTTGGCTTGTCTAGACCAACAGTTGGCTGAATAACTTGGTGTATCTAGTAACATAGATGTCATAGAGACTGTCTGTTGCCCAGAGGGAAGAAGGAAGAGGGCAGCAATTGCAAAGAAAGACCTTGATGCCACTGTCCCAGAATGCCCACTTTAACATTTATTCTTTTCTTATTGAATTATAGTGGCAGTGCTCTGAGCAACTCAAGCAGCCAAGTGCTCCTTCAGCATCACGTTCTCATTCGAGCGCCATTCTGATGACCACTTGGGTAATTCAAAGAGATGAGGGGGGAAAACGCACCTCTAGGTATGCAAAACATTCTTCCTACAAGAGGCTGCTAAAAGAGTGAAGGCAGTTTCCTAATTGTTTTTGATTAACTTACCCCTCTCTCTCTTTCTCTCTCCCTCCCTCCCTCTTTCCCTCCCGCCCTCTCCTTTCGTAGCTTCTATGGGAGAAGAAAATAATCTTCCATATTTTAAATCCTGTCCCTTCAATTTGATGTATGTTTAAATTGACTGCCCCTATTATAAACAATTCAAAGCTGAAAAGGGGCATATAGGCAGCAGAGAGGAGACAGAAGCAGGGTGATCTGATCTGCACATACAAATCTCCAGTGGGTCTCCACCATTGGCATTAAGAAGTGATATAAGATATTGATGTACTGTATAAAATTCAGGAAAGGGGACATAAGTTGTATCTGTAAAGAGGCTTTGCCATGATAATTGGAGAGAGAGAGTACATATTCCCTTTTTTAAATGACACACTGGTTTTTTTCCCTGTGCACATATTTGCAACACAGATTAACTAAGATTACACATTTCATTCAAGGTCACCCTTCTGTGTCCTTTTCTCAGGGGCAAAGAGTAAGTTGGTGTCTTTGTATAATTCTCTCTTGCTTTCAGCATTTTAGTCTTACTCGAGACTTCTCATCTTCTCTTTCCTTTTGTGTCAGTGCAGAGCAGAAGTGTCAAGTTCGTAAAAAAGCTAATGAAGTTCTTTATAAGTGATAGGCTTATTATTTTTGTTAAAACAGTGCCCTCCATTATGGAATTACATGTTTATGGTATGTCCTTTCCACTCATGTTTCAATTCAGATTTGCGTTTTTTTAAAAATGTAAGACAAATGGGAAAATGGTTGTACTGTAAGATTTAAGGCAATTTTAAAGAGTAGCTAATATTGTATTGGTTTTAATAGCCGCTGTTCGGCCCCAGATCCTGGCTTGTAGTGATATTACAGCTGTCGGGAAGATCTGTCAAAATAAGTAACCAAGGATGAATTCATGGCAGAGTGACACATTTTAGCCCAGTGCCATTCCCAGTATGATTGAACCTCAAACATGCTAAATTAGATATTTTCTTTAGCCCTGTTTGCTTGCGTTACCTATTTGCATGTATAGATTACAAGTTAAATGCACTAGGAAAATACACATCAATTCTGATGCAATGCTCGTCAACACATTAGACATTTTAAACATGCATATTCAATATTTCTGTCCAAGCATGTGTTTGTAAAAATGAAGAACAATAAAACCTCACTTTAGTGAACAAATTGGAAAGGAGGGATATCAGTTATTTCCCATTGTACATTAAATATGAATCATGTATTATTTGCATCAAGTTACTCTATTTGCATAATATTATTACAGATATAATGTTGGACATTATGTCATTAAGTAAATAACAAAAATCACAATGGCTGTCACAAAAAAAGGTAAAATTAATGTAACATTTAACTCTTTCATCTAGACTATTTCAGATACAAATACTGTAATTTGCCTGTTATTTGTCACTGGACAAAGGTGCATTGCCTCCAAATTTTACTAAATAAGGACCCATTAAACTGAAGTTTTACTGTAATTTATTATGAATTATTTTCTTAATATAAATTTAAAATTGAGAGCAAATATGAGTAAACCATCCTTAAGTAATTGATTACATTTTATTCTTATGTTTAATGTTCAACCAGTATAAAAAAATAACATAATTTTTATTTCCATAATTCAAATAGCATTTATCCAAAGAAAAAAGTATTTTTGTGTCCAGTATTCTGCTATAATAAATCAGGTATAAAACAACAAAAATGGATTTCTTTCCTCTAAATTAGCACCATTCTTTATAAGAGAGTAAATTGTCATTGCCACCAGAGATCATAATATGTATGAATCTGATTATAACCTCTTCAAATTGATTAATATAATATTATTTTAAGGATACATAGTACAAATATTTAAATTGTGTTCATGATAAGGTCCTGATAACTCACCAGAATTGATATAAAAGTCCCAAGCTGACTTACTAAGTTTATACTAAATTCCTATCCTTCACGAGAAGGTTTGATTATATACAATTTGATTAATCCATATAATTTCCTTTTCCTTTTATTTTAAATGACATACGTACAGTATATCTATTCTTCAAATATTGTTAGTATTCTTAAAGTAGAAGACTGCAATTACTTTTTAATATTTAAAAATTGTTAGACTGTTTGACTATAAAAAGTAACAGTTGATAAAATCAAGTTTTTACCATGCCATTGAATTCTGTATTACTCTCCTGCTAATTTTATTTTTTTTGCTTTTGTTTTAAGTGTTAGATAAATTTTATATGTGTATTGGACTGATCATGATGCACAGAAAAAGCTAAGATCTATTATTTAGTTTATTGTGCAAATTTATGCATAACTGTTAATTGAACCCATTGGGCTTAGTCTCAAATGAATAGATATGATTTCACCCTTAATGAACTAAAAGTCTGTGGAATGGTTAATCAGCCATGTACAAAACATAAGTACAAAGAACACACGTTGCAATATGGCTTATCAAGACCTATAGCTTGTATTATGACATACCTGACCTAGATGGAATTTGTGAGATAGCAAAACCATTTATTTTCTCACTGGAAAAAAAACCATGGTAGTTTAAAAACATAGTAGGATGGGGATGTGAAGCTGCAACAAGAATTTGTCATAGAGAAAAACTAGTTTGTGGCAGTTGTGTGGATATATATACAGATGTAGGCAAGTCTAAATATATTTAGGACATGGAGGGTGTAGAGGGCAGCTAAGACGAACCATCTTCTAATCCACTTCCCAAGTACTTATTGCATTGCAAAGGACAAAAAGGAGGATGGGAGAAAGAAGAAGATGTTATTGTTATTCTGGTGTCTCACTGTGGTGTCAAGTCTGGATTTTAATTCCGAGGAAGTTCTAGGGAAAGGACTGTGAATGATGAAAGATTAGGCAATAATACATTTGATTGTCTCTAGGATGCTGCAAGACTCCTACAGATTGTCTCTATGGCAGTTGTGGGATTCAGCCGGTTTGCACCGATTCGTTAGAACCGGTAGTTAAATTTTGCTGAGTTCGGAGAACCAGCTGAATGCACACTGCTTCTGGAAGCCCAGTCTGGGCCTTGGAGGACTGGAGGAGGCTTCCCAGGCCTAGAACGGCCCACCGGAAGTGCATGGATGGGCACTCTTCCAGAAATCCATTCTAGGCCTCGGAGGCCCAGGCCTGAATCCAATAAGAGGACTGGTTGTTCAGGTATTTGAATCCCACCATTGCTCTATGGGGCTGCAAAAGACAGATATGGAGAGCTCTGTGGGTATATTATAGAGCCAGTTTAGTCTAATGGTTAAAGGTGGCTCTGAGAGGTGGCATGCTCAAAAAAAGGGGTTATGGAGGTTTTTAAGTAGGGGTTTTAAATGTTTTTAAGGGGTTCTGGGGTGGGAGGTGGGAAGATTAATAATAGTAATGGTGTAGGCCTGGGGGGGAGGTCTACGGGATAAGGGAGGGTTAGGGGGTGGAAATAAGGAGGAGGAGAAACATGGGCCAGGCAACGGGTGGGACTGGAACCACGAGGGTGCGGATCAGGGAGGGGGCAGAGGTGATTTAGTTCCCATCGGTTTTGTAAGTGGGAGGGGCAGATATGGCGGGAGTAGGGGGCCACATCAATTTATGGGAGCGCGCCCCCGCTATCTTCGAGTGGTGCCGCGCTCCGACCCCCGCGGCTCTACTTGTGATCTGGGTTGTTTAGAGCCAAAGGGTCCGGGTTGTAGGCTGATGCTGTGCAACTCCAGGTCTGTGGTTAATAAGGCCCCCCTGATACAAGATTTAATTACGGAGGGGGCTGTAGACCTGGCGGGTATTACGGAGACCTGGTTGGGACCAGAGGGTGGTGTCCCTCTGGTGGAAATGTGCCCTCCAGGCTTCCTTGCATTTCACCAGCCAAGAACTCAGGGCAGGGGTGGGGGAGTGGCGGTTGTGATTAGGGAAGGTCTCAGGCCAAGGAAAGTCACTGTTCCTCAGATGGCAGGCTGTGAATCCCTCCTTGTGAGGTGGGACCATGGGGGTCCGAGGGCTGTGTTGCTTACGTACCTGGCTCCCTGCCACGTGTCAACCGCCCTGCCCGAACTCTTGGGCATCATCGCTGCGGTGGCGGTTGAGGTCCCCAGGCTAGTGGTCATGGGCGACTTCAATCTGCCGTCTGCGGGCAAGGCGTCTGGGGAGGTTCGGGAGTTCATGGCTTCCATGACAGCCATGGACCTGACCCAGGTAATTCAAGGTCCCACACACACGGGGGGAAACACGCTTGACCTGGTTTTTGTCTCTGGTCAGTGTCTGAGTGATCTGGATACGAGAAATATAGTTATTACACCTTTGTCATGGTCAGATCACTCTCTCCTACGCCTGGACTTTTGGACCGCTACACCCCACTGCAGGGAGGCGGAACCAATTGTTTGGTACCGCCCCAGGCGACTGATGGAACCCGAGAGGTTCCAGACGGAGCTTGGGCCAATACCGGAGGCTCTAACATATATAACACACAACTCGGTCGGGGCGCTGGTAGCTGCCTGGGATAGGGCAGCTGCTGATGCCTTGGATAGGGTTGTGCCTTTGCGGCCTCTGAACCGGCGTGGTTCTCGTTCAGCTCCCTGGTTTAACGGGGAGCTGAGGGAGATGAAGCGCCGGAAAAGATGCCTAGAGAGCAGTTGGAGGGCGAGTCGCTCTGAGTCTGACCGAACACGAGTAAGAGACCATATTAGGACTTACTTAGTGGCAATAAGGGCAGAGAAGTGTTCTTATGTCACTGCCCTTATTGCGTCATCAGATAACCGCCTAGCCTCCCTGTTTAGGGTAACCCGCTCCCTCCTTCATCGGGAGGTGAGGGGGGACCCCTTGGAGGGAAGAACTGAGGATTTTGTGCAATACCTGTATGACAAAATTGCTCAGATTCGGGAAGGCTTTAACTTCAATGAAGGCAGTCCAGCAGAAGTGGCTGAGGCCGGTCTTGAGACTACTATCTGGGCTAAGTTTGACTACGTGACACCTGATGACGTGGACAGGTTGCTGGGAGGTCTTAGAGCAACCACATGTTTATTGGACCCGTGTCCCTCCTGGTTGGTACTGGCCTCCAGTGAGGTGACGCGAGGCTGGCTCCAGGCAATTATCAACGCCTCGTTGAGTGAGGGTGTCTTCCCCGCCACCCTGAAAGAGGCGGTGGTGCGACCCCTCCTCAAGAAGCCCGCCTTGGACCCGGCTGTTCTATCTAATTACTGTCCTGTCTCCAACCTTCGCTTTGTTGCGAAGGTTGTTGAGAGTGTGGTTGCTCGACAGTTCCCTCAGCACCTGGAGGAATCGTCGTACCTGGACCCGTTCCAGTCGGGCTTCAGGCCGGGTTACAGCACGGAAACAGCTTTGGTCGCATTGGTGGATGATCTCTGGCGGGCCCGGGACAGAGGTTGCTCCTCTATCCTGGTGCTATTGGACCTCTCAGCGGCTTTTGGTACCATCGACCATGGTATCTTGCTGCGCCGGCTGGCGGGGCTGGGTATAGGGGGCACCGTGTTTCGGTGGTTCTCTTCCTTCCTCTCTGGCCAGACACAGTTTGTGTTGACAGGGGGTCAGAGGTCGACCCCGAGGCCCCTTGATTGTGGGGTACCTCAGGGGTCGGTCCTCTCGCCCTTGTTGTTCAACATTTATGTGAAGCCGCTGGGTGAGATCATCCGAGGTTTTGGGGTGGAATTCCATCAGTACGCTGATGATACTCAGCTGTACATTTCCACCCCGAACCACCCAGTGGCTGTGGTTACCGTCGTCCCGGTACAACCAGCTGACTCCATCGCTGTCTATTGGGGGCGAGTCAGTGGCCCCCACGGGAAGGGCTCGTAACTTGGGAGTCCTCCTAGATTCACGGCTGTCCCTTGAGGACCATCTGACGGCCGTGGCCGGGAGGATGTTTTACCAGATTCGTCTGGTACGCCAGTTGCGCCCCTTCCTAGATAAGGACGCGCTACGCACGGTCACCCATGCCTTCGTCACTTCCAGACTGGACTATTGTAATGCTCTCTACATGGGGCTCCCCTTGAAGTGCACGAGGAGGCTTCAACTGGCGCAGAATGCGGCCGCGCGGATGGTAGTGGGGGCACCCTGGCGGGTACGAATGGCCCCTATCCTGCGCGAGCTGCATTGGTTGCCGGTGGCTTTCCGGGTGCGCTTCAAGGTACTGGTTACCACTTTTAAAGCGCTCCATGGCATAGGACCCAGTTATTTACAAGACCGCCTTCTGCCAGTAAATACCTCCCATCGACCAGTTCGCTCCCACAGAGAGGGCCTCCTCAGGGTGCCATCGGCTAAGCAGTGTCGGCTGGTGGCGCCCAGGGGGAGAGCCTTTTCTGTGGGGGCACCGACGATGTGGAACGAGCTCCCCCCAGAACTCCGGACATGTCATGATCTCCGCACCTTCAGAAGAGAACTGAAGACTCATCTCTTCAATCAAGCCGGCCTGGCCTAGATCTCCTCGGGTTTTAAAATTTTTAAACAAGGCTTTTTGGGTTTTAGAATTGGGTTTTTAACAGGTTTTTAGCAACAGCCTTGTATTAATATTAATTTAATTATTTTTAAATATTTATTGTTTTTATGTTTTTATTCTGTTGTGAACCGCCCCGAGTCCTATGGGAGAGGGGCGGTATAAAATTTAATAATTAAATAAATAAATAAAAATACTAGGCTAGAATCTGGGAGACTGTGAGTTCTAGTTCTACTTTAGGCATGAAAGCTGGCTAGGTGACTTTGGCTTAGTCACTCTCTCTTAACCTAACCCACCCTACACTGTTGTGGGAAAAACAGGAGGAAGAAGGAGTACTACATATTTTCCCCACCTTGAGTGGTTTAAAAAGTAATAAAGGTGAGATAGATACAAAACAAATAAATATGATTTACTTGATTTTGAGGATCATAGGATCTCTCAAATGATCATTTTAATGTGACAACAAGTTGTTTGATTGATTTTCTATCCCAACTCTTGTGCAGGAACTTAATGTTCACAAATGCCTATAATTTAATGAACAAAGAAAACAAAAAATGTTAACATTTATTTTTTATATAATTTAACATTTAAAACTTCATTGAAATTATTTATTATTATTTATTCGATTTCTATGGACCTGAGAATGCTTAACTTCTGAATTTCATAGATTGGTGTCAGATTTCAATATAAAATCTTTAGGAATTAGGGCTATTTTAAGGAAAAGGGGGGAAGGGTTGATATTCCCTCACCTAAAATCATGCCAATTTAAGATAATTGCTACTTTGCTAATTTCATTTCTTCCACCTATCCTTGTGTCGGGTGGGAATCTAAATAAGACCATTGTCACTTTAACAATGATTTAATCAATCAAAACTAACACTGGGGAGAGATCTGAATCATCATAGAACAACCAAACTATTGATTGTAGGCAAGTATGAGTAAAATAGCTTTATATACATTTCATCTACATCAGTTCCCCTGGAGCTTTGGTTGCAATTTCAGTTATTTAGGAATATTAAGCTTTTGTGGTTCAGTTGTGGTCATGTATTAATAGAACACTTGCTATAGTTCAATCTTGTGGGTAGGTAGTTGGTGAGCATTTCATTATCAACCATGCACTGAACAGAAAATCCCAAACTCAAAAGAAATTCATCCTGCAGCCTAAACTTTTGACAAGTTAAATATCAGAACAGACAATTTATACATCTAGATTTACTTCTAGACTAGTTAGGGCTGGAATCAATCCTTTATCATTTGAAGCAGAAATAAATCAGCATGGCCAATATCATCCTACCTTTAATTCATTTCTCAATGTGTCAAAATTTCATCATTTGATCAAATAACAGAATATTTCCACAATATGTCATTCAGGCATCCCCAGTTTATATATAATGATTTTTCTCTTGTCAGCTCATTTCTTGAACCTTTGCTGAATCTGGTTTCAGTGGTACTATAAACAAGCATCATTGCATTGTAAAACTGGAAACTCTCCACTAAAATAGTGTTTTGATCTGGGTTGCCATAGTAATAAGTCTGTGCTCCCCTCTTTGGAGGCCTTGTTATATGAAGTATCAGTGATTTGTTCGGAATGGCCCCAGTTCATCTGTCAAAATGAGTTTTTCCTTTTTTAAAATAATGATCTAGAAAGTCCCAGGATGGCAACAAATATTTTACAACCATAACGAGGAACACTGCATCACTCAAGCTTTGTAAATCTATACCATTATTGCATTAGAATAAATCATTTTCTATAGGTATGTTTCGTGGAGAATTTCTATTCTAATTTTAGATCTGATTCTCTATTCAGTGGGGTGTATTTATTTCTTATATAAAGAGAATTATTAACTTGGACTTCAAAAATATATCTCATGTCAGCTTCTGTTTAGAGGCCCTGGAGCAAGAAAACAAAACAAAAAAAACCAACCCTGAAATCTTCCTTATTTCTGCCAAAGTGCTACAAATATCAAGTTCATTTTAGATCTGATTGCTTTAATGAGATCAGATATTATCATTCATTTTAGATAGGCAAATTCAAAGAAAAGACACTCCAATGATTTATTTGTGAAAAACATTAGACATCCCTGCAATTTGGTCAATGTCACCAAGAGAAAATACAGCAGTACTTTATTTTAAATAAAGAGGTTGCAGGCGGTTACAGTAATTTGATACATGAACTATGATATTTCCTGCAGGAACAAGAATAAACAAACATTATATCAACAAGCTAGTGACATATTCTACAAAAAGAGAACAAGGAACAAGATCATCTTTCATCTAGGAAAAATGATAAAGTTGGTTATTTTATGTAAGTCACTAGCACTACAGAGTTACGCGATGTAACTCACTGCCAGTTACAGGCTCATAATACCTGACATGGGAATATTAAAACCTCAGCTGGAGGAAGTTCAGCAAGAATCCATCTGTATTCAATGAATTCTAATTAAAAAGTAATTATTGCACCATGAAGGCTCTGCCAGCTTCATTCTCACACCGAGAGAATTAGCAAACTGTCTTTGCATATTATAAAGTGGATTTGAAAATGCACAGCACACAATACCTTCCTTCCTTCCTTCCTTCCTTCCTTCCTTCCTTCCTTCCTTCCTTCCTTCCTTCCTTCCTTCCTCTTTCTTTTTCTTTCTTTCTTATGTCTCAGTTCTAAGCAGCTTTAGATAACAGGGAGGCACTTCCGTAAATAGTTTTATATCATTTTTCCAAGTGAGTCCCCAGAAGGCATTATGGGGGCAGAGGTGCTACACATCTTCTGTTATAATTGACCTGGGCTTTGAGATTTCTCTGTCCTGATGTATCCCAGAACATTGCATGATGGGAAAAAACTTGTTATTCCTCAAGTCGTGCCAAATGAACAAGATCAAGTAGGTCTGGGACTTGGAAGGAGGAGAAAATATTGACAGATAAGTAACCACTCTAGTAAATGACAGGCAGGCATAGAACACATCATTTCCTCAGGGCTCAGATGTAATCCATTAACCTTAAAAAATAAGTATGAAGGATAAATAATACAGGAGGAATTTAAGAATTTTGCTAGTTGAAGTCAATAGAATGCATTGATTGTCTTTCCTGCTGTCAGATTACCATAATGAAGATGCAAGGGATTATAGCTAGAGAGATTGTTATTCAATTGCTTCCCATTAAAAATAATTAGGTCTGAGTTAAAATCAGGAGGGTGCTATTATGCGTGAAAGCTGGATGATAACATACAAACATATTTGCCCCACAAAATAAGAATCACCATTTATCAGCTGTTCAGCTTGATGAACTGGGGGGGGGGGGAAAGTGACCCTCAATTTTCCCCAACATGCAACATAGCTCCATCCTTAGCAGTGTTAGTGAAAGTAAGGCTTCAGGTTGTCCTTCAGGGCTGATTTTGTTAGACTATCACACAGTCAAATTTGATTTGCTGCTGATTGGCACAATGTCATTACCCCTTAGGCCTCTAAACTGGCTAGGGTCATGCAGTCTAAGAAAAGAACATAGGGTAAACTAATAGCTGCAAATGACTACAAGCAGGATAGCATATGTAAGGGCACTTGGTAGCCTTCAATGCTTATTTTAGACCACAGGTATGTTCACATTTTCTTTTGCAAAAAAAAAAAATCTTCCCTATATCAAGAACATTTGGTAACTCATATTCCAATTCATGTATTTTAATATGATTTTTATCAGTGGGGGGAAAAGCATTTCTTTGATTAGTTCTTTGATGCCAAGTATGATAAAAGGAAATTAAATTGAGTTGCTCAAAGACTAAGAAGAAAAATGTGCATGCTCAGTGGCAACATTACACTAATAATGATAACAGATAGATTAAAATATGAGTTGACTCTGATTGTTATCAGGGACCAAGATCTGGATATAACATTTAATGAGGCAGATGGCACATATTGGGCGCATATAGCCTGCCAAATCTCAGATACTGAAATTGCTTTTCTCTGTAAATCTCAATTTTAAAGGGAGAGAGAATCAAATAGAGAGATAGTTGCTGGGCTATGGTTGACGTAGCAATAGCAATAGCACTTAGACTTATATATCGCTTCACAGTGCTTTACAGCCCTCTCTTAAGTGGTTACAGAGTCCACAATCTGGGTCCTCATTTTACCGACCTTCAGAAGGATGGAACCTGAGTCAACCTTGAGCCCCATTGGATCAAACTCCTGACTGTGGGCAGAGTTTGCCTACAATACTGCATTCTAACTACTGCGCCACCACGACTCACCATGACATGATGAGATGGCAATGCCACCAGAGAATGAAGAGTTGAAATTCTGACATTTTATAGAGGGAGTGTGGCACTGACCCTTTTCCTTTTCATTCTGTAAAGAAGATATCCATGAAAAACTGTATCAAAGAATTTCAGTGGTGAAATCTTGAGGTTTCCAAGGCCACACGTAATCCATAGCTTTTGTATTGCCCAACCCTGGGGTAACAGAGATCCAAACTCTACATATGAATAATAGCCCATTGTGATATACTGCTTCCAGAAATTTCTTTTTCTGCTAAGAATGTCATTAGAAATTACATTGCATCATGATATGGCACTATAAACACATGGAAAATTCTGGTATCAAAGATACCACTAGGTTGTCGTCTATAACTGATCTGCTGCTTCAAACAGCAGCAAAACTATTTCTTATTGAAAGAAGAAGAAAGCCACTTCATGCTATCATATCAACACCTTTCTTCATGTGGAAGGTCTTCAAAGTGCATCTCTCCTGAAGATGCAACTGATCATCGTATAGGAATTTTTACACATCCTCCAGATACTGAAGGGGGGAAAAATTACCCAGCACTGATATTTTAGTGCAGATGTTTGGCTGATGAAAACTAGGAAGCAAAATCTTATCATAAGATCAAGAGGAAAAAGATGAAAGCGATTCCCTTATGGGTCAAGTATTCTCAGTTGTTATATTTTATAACCAATATGCTAAAGGAGCATTATAGATGAACAAACCTGAACTCTTTTAGAAGATTACAAGAAGCAAATAATGAGAAAGAGTTAACATCTTCCTTCCTTGCCTTTCTCTGTCTACTTCTCCCTTTCTTGTTTTATATTAAAAATTGGAAAAAAGATTATGTTCAGCAATATCAAAAGCCTACAGGGAATAAACATGACACATGATAACATACATATTGAGTAGAATAAATGAGATTTCCAAGAGTTCAGGTTAGAAATGTTACAAGGAGAAAGAGTTTCCTTAAGTATTTACGGGACCGCCTTCTGCCACATACTTCCCTACGACCGGTGAGAGCACACAGGGTCGGCCTCCTCTGGGTCCCGTCAGCAAAACAATGTCATCTGGTGGGCCCTAGGGCCCACTTTCTCTGTTGTGGTGCCCGCCCTCTGGAACCAACTGCCTCCTGAAGTCTGCGTTTCTCCGACTCTCCCGGCCTTCCGGAAAAATCTTAAAACTTATCTTTGCCGGCAGGCCTGGGGATGATTGTGGTTGATTGTTGAATTGAGTGGATGTTTTATTTTATTTATTTATTTATTTATTTATTTATTTATTCTGCAATTTCTATATTTTTAGTTTTTTGTTTGGGATTTTTATTGTTATTATTGTTTATATATATGTTGTTAGCCGCTCCAAGTCTCCGGAGAGGAGCGGCATACAAGTTAAAATATAAAATATGTTTGTCAATTACTATAATTAGAAAAAAAACTTTTTTCTAGATTAATTATGTAATCCTATATTGTCAATTCAATAATAAATCCAATTATGTACAATGAAAGCAGACTCACAATGGCATCTAAAACAGTATAACAGTTTCCAGATATATTCTAGTATTAGCTTAGAAAAAGTTTAGAAAAGAGTTAACATGGATACATTACCAAAAATGAACAACAAAGTAAACGTTCTGGTAAACTGGTATGCATATAAGTAGTGAACATTTTGTTTTATTAAAATAATTAAAATGTATAGTACAAATATATCTGTAATATAGATTGTAGTACAAATGGAATAGATAAACAAATGAGAAAGAACTATGGAACTAACACACTAAAAAGATAACATTCCTATAATAGAGATACAGATTTCCTTGGCAAGTATCACACATAAATTCTCAACCACATAGAGTATTTTCTTCACAAATATCAAAGCCAGAGGTCTTCGAAGTTGGCCCTTTTAGGACTTGTGGACTTCAACTCCCAGAATTCCTCAGCCAGTATGCCTGGCTGAGGAATTCTAGGAGTTGAAGTCCACAAGTCTTAAAAGGGCCAAGTTTGAAGACCCCTGATCTAGACCATTCTCTAGTCAAAACATGAGCTTTTAAATACATATCGCGTGTTTCCCCGAAAATAAGACCGGATCTTGTTTATTTATTTATTTGCCTCCAAAAGAGGTCTAATTTTGGGGGGATGTCTTTTTTACTCACCTCTGGCACCAACATCCCCGCCTAGCAGGTCCACTTTTTCTGGGGCCAAAGGAGCAGCTTCATTCTGCAGCAGCATTCCAGCTTGCATTTTGCAGTCAGGCCTTTCCAGAAGGCCTCTGCAGCCTAGTACCGAGCTATGGATTCAATCATAGCTCGGTTCTCGGTTGCAGTGGCCTTCTGGAAAGGCCTATCACTGAGAAATGCAGGCCTGGCTGCAGAAGATGCCTCAGAAGAAGTGGGCCAGTGAGGAAAGGCCTGGCTGCAAGGTAATTGGGTGCAGGGTGTGTGAGGCAGCTCCACACCCCCACTCCAGCCCTAGCTTGATTTTTAGGTGTGTGCTCTCCCCCAAAACTAGAGCCCAACCCCCAGAAAATCAAGGTAGGGCTTATTTTCAGGATAGGCCTTACTTTTAGGGAAACACGGTAGTAAGGGCTACAATTGTAGACCTTTTTAATGTGATGGGAAGGCCTTGTTAAGAATAATATGATTAATTTTGATTTGTTAATTTTGATTTTTTTAACTAAAATCTGCAAATATTAAAAATGTATTAAAAAGGATTCTGCTGTTGGATTTTAGCAAACACCATTCCTCAACCTACAGTTTGTTCACAGATAATATGGCAGAACTCAAGACTCAAGACAAAATTTCAGAAGATACTATTCTCTTGAACTACATACCTTGTACTTGGAATTTGGGAACTGGATAATGTAAATGCCATGCCCTTTTTATAGCTAAAAGATTGGTACTGCGACATGGGAATGATAAATGTATGGCCCTATTTACTCAATGGATTGAAGACCTGCTTACATTTGCCACTTAAGAGCTGATTGCCTATAGAGGTAGATTTTTATATAATACAATAAAATAAAGGGCTCATTTATACAAAATACGGTAAGAGGTTTTTTTTAAAAAAAGCATGACAGTTATATCATGCTTTTATCTACATAATGTTTGCTTTAGATAATTAACTATAAAACTGTTTACAGATGTAACAACATATTATACTCTGTATTTGGCCTCCCTAACCCTTGCACCTGTGAATTTTCTGCAAAATATAACATAGGATGAGGGGAATATATTGACTTTAACTCAAATAAGGATTATCTTAAATTACCTTTTCCTTAATTATTGGGTTTTAATAATATCATTGTGATCCTATATCTGAGACAATTGCTCAGATAACCCTAGCTATAACTCACATTGAGTTTAGCATCAAGGACTGCCTTATTCATTTTAATGACTCCTCTTATGCACAAGGCATTAATATTCCTGTGAGTAAACACTGCACCGACTCATTAATCAATAAGCCAACACCACTGCATAACAGCAGTAGTACTACTAGATAATTAACATTTGTGCCATGGATTTTATTTTCTATATAGACTTTCAGCCCTCCATTTATTTTGATGTAAGCCAACATGCCTATTTTCAAAAGGCAGAAGTTTTATGCATCTCGATACTATTGCATTCAATTGCCTTACTTAAACCGATTAAGCACATAATCAAAAATGCATGAAATATGGCTTAATAATTGTTTCCTAATAATCCATTCCTCCAATTGTTACAAAGAAATCTTACCAGGTTTGTTTCCAAGCCAGGAATAAAATATACAGACAGTTGCTTAAATCAGAGGTTAAGTTCATTTCTGAGAGTACAACATACTGAATTACGTGTTGCAGGTGGACTCTTTGAATCCTCCTCCACAGGTCCAATATATAAGAACATGTTGCCTTTACTCCTTGAAAGTGTACAAAAGTGTGCCAATCCTGTAGGAATTCCAAGAAAATGCATTTAGTCAGGTCTCCTAAAGGGAGTGCTCTGAAGTCAGGCACTCTACAGTGTTGTGAGTTTCCATTTATTTAGGGTTCCAGATAGAGGTGGCAATTTCTTTGGGTAAAGGATCTTTGTTATTTAATTAGGAAGATATCTGGCATCCTGGAAGGAATATACACAGTGATGGGATTCAAGTATGTGAACAACTGGTTCTCTGTGTGGATGCTGCTTGCAGAAGTCCATTCTGGGCCTGGGCAACAAAAAATTATTTACCGGTTCTGCCGAACTGGTGTGAACTGGCTGAATCCACCATTGAATGTAAACCTGAATAGGCTGGTGCCTCCTGGCACATTTCAATCTTTATGTTGAGCCCGTTGAAATTTCTCACCTGTTGTCCTGATAAAAGGCAGGAAGATTGTATGGGCAGAGGAAGACTGAATGGCGGAAGTGTTAAGTACTTCGTTCGAGTGTGAATGATGAAGACACATGGCAATGTTAAACAGCTCTTTATTCTCCTTCTAACAACACCCGAACCAAAACAAAAGGCTCGCAGGCCCCTTTATATGGCCAGAAACCCATACAATGACAAGCAACAGTAACAGAGTGTTTTCGTGCCTTGCGCATGCTGCAATAAAATCCGCAGCAGATTTACCCGGCCTCTGGTCTTTCTGCTCGAACACGTGCCTCCAAGCAATAACAGATAACTTTGGCTGGAAGTGTTCCTTTAACATTTTCTTCAAGTCAGTATATGTTACTGACTCCAGAGGTGCAGGGGCCACCAGATTCTCTGCGATTTCAAAAGTTTCCTGTCCACAGACACACAAAAGAGTTGCAGCCTTCAAACCGTCTCCTCTAATTTGATTCACTCTGAAGTAATTCTCCACCTTTGCAACATAGGAATTCCATCTTTCTGGGTGTGAGACATCATGAAGACACATGGCGATGTTAAACAGCTCTTTATTCTCCTTCTAACAACACCCGAACCAAAACAAAAGGCTCGCAGGCCCCTTTATATGGCCAGAAACCCGTACAATGACAAGCAACAGTAACAGAGCGTTTTTGCGCCTTGCGCATGCGCACAATGCCAGTGCCACTCTGTCTGGAATGCCCAGGACCAATGCAACATCCCGAGCCTGCTTTTGTAGGCTCAGGACACAACAGGAAGGATTTAATTTCTCCCATACAATGTACACATGTGATAAATTTTGAAAGAATAATTCATTGCATTATGTTGAATCGTCTCCTGATTCAATGGGAAATACATAACAATATGAATAAATCCTGATATCATTTTGTGAATAATACAGATAATAATTTTTAATATGTTTCTACCACATCTTTCTTTCATCACAGAATTCAAGCCAGCATAAACTATCCAGACTTGGCTAGCTTGCTTCTGCAAGACAGCTACACCATAGGCACTTTAGATCATGCCCTAGAACAGGGGTTCCCAACCGGCGGTGCAAGACGATATTCCAGGGGGTGCGAAAACTTGGGGTTTTCAAAATTATAGTGTATATGCATAATTCGTTGCCATTATTTCAAACTTTTGTAAAGGGTGCGAGAATATATCAAAAGCATTCTAGGGGTGCGGGGTATAGAAAAGGTTGGGAGCCGCTGCCCTGGAACATTACCACAAATAATTGCATTGTATTGTTCTTAAAATACTGTTTATGGCAATTGTTTTCAAGATTGCTGCAATGTCTCTGTAAAAAAAAATCCAGATGTTTGAGGCCAATGTATTATTTTGCATTCTGCACAAGGAAGGTGCTGAGTGGTGGGATGGATCTTCAGAACAACAGCCCATCAGCTTGTATCAGGAGAGATAACATTGCCATGCTCAAACTGGTGGAAATGTCAATATTTCAAGAGCTACTGTAGTTTTACGGTTCATTCAAGCCCTGATAAGAAATCATTGCACTTTTTAAGGATATTGACCATTTCATTTAATGGAGGGAAAGCCTTGTTTTACAGCTTGTTAACCTGTGCATGTCTAATTGACTCATCAAGATCTTTTTGCATGTGTCACTAAGCACCATTTTTTAAACTAGTTGTTTATATATCAGTCATAAGCCAACTTTTATTTTTCTGAGGTGTTTTTCCTTGTACAACAGAAATACGGTTATGCTTTTCCCTAAACGTTAATGGTTAAATATAGGACCTTAACAACCTGATGGAGTTAAAGAATGCTTAATGGCCAGATATACTAGTCAGATATAAATCCCAACATATTCGGTGGAATTGCTCAGAGATGGATAATTTATTTTTATTTATTATTTATTTTATTTATTTATTTATTTAGATTTCTATGCCGCCCTATTCCAAGAACTCAGGGTGGCTTACAACATGGATACTCACATGAAGAAATCTGGCATTAAAATACATTGTAAAACCCCTTAATTAAAAACCAATCATCCAAAGACAGACATGCAAACAAACATACACTGGCTGGGGCAAGGTATTAACTGCCCCAGGCCTGTTGGCAAAGATGTGTCTTCAATAATTTGCGAAAGGCGGAGAGGGTGGGGGCAATACGGATCTCCGGGGGGAGTTGATTCCAGAGGGCCGGGGCCGCAACAGAGAAGGCTCTTCCCCTAGGCCCCGCCAGGCGACACTGTCTGGCTGACGGGACCTGGAGAAGGCCGACTCTGTGGGCCCTAACCGGTCGCTGGGTTTCATGGGGCAGCAGACGGTCCCGTAAGTAACCTGGTCCGATGCCATGTAGGGCTTTATAGGTCATAACCAACACTTTGAATTGCGTTCGGAGACCAATTGGCAGCCAATTGGATGAGAGAAAAATGATTTTTTTTAATGGTAGGCATATTGGGTATTTTTAATGCCTTCGTGGATGCTGTTACAAAATGGGTGCTGTGGTGGCTTTTATGAATAACTAAACACCCTTTTATCAGAATGTAAACTGGTGTGGTTGTCAGAACTCTCCTAAATGCTCTCTACAAATCAGGCTTGCGGGGGCGGGGGGAACGGAATCAGCAAGAAGATTCCTTTCCCAGCAAACTGCTGTGCTATGGTAACTTCATATTGTTTAAACCAACTTCAGTTCCAAGAATGCCTATGTGGCCTATATGTGCTCAGAAACATTTGTGTAAACCCAGATGAAACTAGATGAAGCAGATGCCATGCTCTCCAGCACGCTCGCTTCCCATACATTTATTTAGTGATTGATTTTGAATTAAGAGAATAAAAAACTACAGATAACTTTGGGGGTTGAAAGTCTCTCAAGGAAGATATCAGCAAGAAGATTTTTTTTTTTAGATCTGGTTAAAACACAGTTAGTTACATATCATATCCCATGACACATAATCTTGCAACTTCCAATGTGTCCGTGCCTGTCTGAAATTGAGTTTGTGGATGAAAATGGTATTTAGCCATCATTTAATTATGGTGGCCATTCCCGATCATAGGCATCAAGGGTGTGGAACAGGCAAGGGGGCAGGGGAAAGTGACAAAATGGGTGCACTATGACTTATATATTTGCGTCAAACAAAAAAGGCATAAATCCCTAAAAGTACGATTGGGATCATGATATCACAATTTGCTCTGGACACCTATGCTAAACCATGTGCCCTTCCAGTCTCACAGAAACGACATCATTGTTGAATGTGGTTGTTGAATGTAGGAGGCAAAGGTTCACTTATCAAACTGGCCATGAAGTTGTTTTGGTTTGATTTTGCATATTGCATGAACTTGACCCTGTGATGTATAAATCTTAAGTAGGGATCCCAGTTGATATGTGTTTGTTCAGCAACTCCTCTTCACATTAAGTGAAAATTTATTTCAATGTACAGACTCAGCCACTGAACTTTTGGGTTTCAAGCATGTGTATTGTGCTTGTGTGGATTATATTATTTAGGAATGATTGTTGGATTGTTCCCAATAAGCACACAATAATCACAAATTTGGATTAAACAAAATATAGCAACGGAGTTTGTCAGCTATCCAGTTAGTCAGCCTTGTTCATGATTGACAGAGGTGAACAGAAAAAAATAAAAAATATACAATTATGTAAAATTTCCTGGAAAAAAGTGTCCTTTATGTGTAAGAAACCAGAATATTTCTGTTACTTTACAACTGTTGTGATGAAAGTCTGCTGTGTCAAAATTAACCAATATTTTCTGCTATATCCTTTAAGATCAGGAGCTTTAGAGTGGATTTGTCTAAACATGAAAAATGGGTGCATTGATTTCTTTTTATTTTGTTTTGTTCTGACTAGTTCAATCGGTTTCTGCAAAGCAGAAATACTACAGACATTAATTTATCATCCTTGCTAGTTCTTAACTAAACAAATCACTAGTTATTTAAAATGTAATCTATTTTTAATAGAAAAATTGATGCAGGAGTGGGAACGATGAGATCACACATTGTTCTGCAGATGGCTGAGTCTTAGAATGACAATATTCTAGTCCAAAAGTGCACATAAAAAGTTAAAACATGAAATGGATTCTCAACAAAGTCCCCTCCGCCCTTTTGGAATATCTTCACTGAATATCTGCTTGTCCAGGTTCTTCTCCTACCTGTTGCAAGGCTCCTTTTCACTGTAAATGAATAATGACCTCTCTCATTTCAACAAATGGCACTTGGAGACAATCCCTTTCTCTTAATACTTATAGCTAAATTGACTTCTACATTGTTTCCATATAGCAGTATCAATTTTGTGGAACAGAATTATTCTGGCAATACATGCATCCATTTCATGTAAGAAGCAAAACGTATACTTCTTTTTTTTTTACAATGAATGCAGAATGTTGTGCATGCATTTGTAAGAGAGAATATTTATATGTGTGAGGGTGAATATATTTCCTAATTGTTTTTACATTTTACGTGTTCCAGCCAGAAAAGCCAAATAAGAGCCAGTCTCGTTTATACAGGTTTCACTGTATTGATTCTGAAGAGGGTTATTTATGCAATGTGAATGAGTTCTTTATGATGTTTCTGTTCTGAGTATTCAGTCATTTGTGTTTAAATTTCACTTTGCATAGTACTACACTTTATCCTTTTAAATTAAAAGAAATTTGAATTAAAACTTCAGGAGAACTTTCTTCACAGTTAGATGCCTTTGCTATTACTTTAAATCTTTGAGAAGCTACTACTAAGATGATGACTTCTTTCTAATAGTCAAGCCAGCCCTTGTGATCAAAGAGAAGTTAAAAAGCCATCTATTGGGAGTGGATTAACTCTGGATTTCCTGAAATGTTGGCCAAATAGTCTAAAAATTTGGACTAATGGAATAGCAGAAGATAGGACCTGAAGAACTAGAAGAATCCTAATATTCTGTGGTGTTACATATAACTTGTGGATCTAACTGTCTTCTACTTCTGCAACTTTCTTAGTCTTTTCATTTCACACACCTGCTTATAAACACTATATCACAATATATAAATCAGTCTTTAAGTTGAGGCAAGATGCTTTGTTATTTTGGAGTTGTCACAAAAAAACAACAACAACATTCCAGCCATTTCAGTTGCCATAATGACTGACTAAAATGGCCAAGATAATGGGCATAAACTAATCCAGGTGCTTGAGTGTGAGACAATATTTGCTAATTGTAGCTGTCATATGGCGAACTTAATCAATGAATTAGTCTGGCCAAATAATTACTCCCTATTTTAGTAGTCCATTAAAAAAGGATCAATGAAGTCAAGTGTCCAATTTAATGTTTCACAAATAATCATTATATTATGAATACAGTTGAACTAGGAGAAACACTGGTTTAATTTTGAATGCAAATTGTGCAATATATAACTAGATAATCTTTATGCTGTTAAGGCAAATCATATTATAGTCGCAAAATGCATGCTGTTTCTGGCCTATGTGTTGCTTACATTTAAATATGGGTTTATATTCAGTTTTGTAGTTTATTCAAACTATAGCTATCAGCTACTGCCTGAGAACAGTTCTTGTTTATTGATACTGAGGCTTTTACTCTCTTTAGGGGGTCAGGCCTTTTCAGACCAGCCTTCAAAATTTGTCTGCTGGTTCTTCTTATGTGATGGTGGGATCTGTAAATCAAACAAGGTCCAACTTGGAGGCAAAGGGCTTTAATAACATATTCTCAGTGCATCCTTCCATCAGTAGTTCCTCTTATTATTATCTCTTCAATGACCCCCAGGTACTTCTGGAGTGAAGGATGCTTTTCCATCTTAAAGGAGCCATTTGGTGACTATTTGAAGAAGGCAAATATAAGAGGCCCTGGAGATAGGAGTGAATCTATCAACAGTGTGAGCTCCGTAATTCTTATGGGCAAAGCTTTTAATCCACAAATTTCCAGTATGGAAATCTAATACTAATTGGGAATATACAGAGGGAAAAGAAAAGGGTGCTTCCTGCAATATAGATTCAGATTATTACATTCACATGGCAGGCAATCTGCATGGATAACAAAGAGCACTGATGCACTCCAATGATTTCTCAAACACCCACCACCCACTTTCCAGGCACAGCATAATCAATAGTTTGTCCAAGAGGGGGGAAAAAATAGTTTAATTGATTCCAGTAGGGAAAAGGATGACTCAGACTGGAAGATGACTGGTAAGGATTGTTTTGTATATGATTTTTCTGGTTTCAGTCTAGATCAGGAGGTTGACTCTACAACTGCTTTGCAAAACACATTTGTCTTTTTGTTTCAACATAAGGGATTTTCTAGACTGAAAATCTTGACAAAGGGGTCTTCCAGTCCACAACAGGTCCCTCTTACTTGTAATCTGCAAATGGAAATACTTGTGCTCAAGGGCAAAATTTCATAGATCTGTTAGGAAGTTTGGATTCGCACAAAAGCCATAATGTGGCTTGTTCGTTTATTTTTGGCATACCCTGATATATAAACCTATGCACAATGTTTTATATATATAGGGTCTTTTTAGGGATGGGATCATACTAACCCCAAAAGTAACAGCCACATAATGTTTTGGGAAATAAGTTGACTAATCTCTACTCTCAGCTCTGTAATAGAGAATCTGAGAATACAATCGGCATTCAAATGAATTTGTCCTCTATAATTTTCAAAATTTTATTCATAGTTCATCATAAAGTTGTGCTTACCTATATCATTGAGATCTAGATAAGCTATGATACAGCATTCGTTGGACTTTATTATTTCCTATTGCAGGCCAATGCAATTATGACATATAAAATAAATAGGTTAGGAATATTGTAATCAGAATCATTTGGGCCATTAAAACTATAGTAGCAATTATTATTATTTCACATGAGACAATCCCATTTTTCTTTGACATATGACTGTTGCAAGTCTGTCATAAAAGATTACTGGCAAATATATAAACATAGAACATAGTTCTATATGTTAGAACGTAGTTGTCTCCAACATAATCCCGTAGATAGAATACAGTATTTGCTTTACTATGTCATATACCATGTCACAAAGTCATGTTTTCTCACTTGGCACTTGCATCGTTGTTTAGATCCACATGAATTATTTTATGTACTGGTGACAGCTATGTGCAGTCTCTGTTCCTAATAATAAAAATGCTGCACCTGTGTAAGAAAAGCCAGGTTTGACTTGGATCAAACCTATCTGTCACTTCTTAAAATACATCCAAGCACAGAGTTTGTACATCCTAAAATTGCACAACATTAAATAAACTTCTTGTTATATCTTATATGTCTAGCATGAACATGTATAATTTAAGTCAACATTTTGACATGAGGGAAAGTGTATTTTCACCATCAGACATCTGGTTTCATCTTGGAAGGAGGAAACAGATAAGTAGTAAGAAATAGTTACTTTCTGAAAATTCTATTGTGATTGTTGCATTAGTTCTATTCCATCAAGAAAGTAAATTAATCCCTAACTATATTTAAATTGCCCAGCAAGAACAGAGTAATGCCTAAGTCCTTGCTTAAAAATATACCTTCTTCAATACCAAATGTAGTGGATCATGAGTATTGGATTTAGTAAACAATTTTATGTATGTACATACAGTATGTATGTATTTATATATCACCATTCTCAATATTCAACGCATTTTACAGCAATTAAAAATACAAATGATATATAAGAAGAAACATACAATTAAAATAAAGAAATTTACCTATTCCAACTGTGTCCTTCAAACTCCAGCCATATATGGAAACTAGGGAAATTATTCTATTCACACATGAACCTCTCCCATCTGCCAATACTATTTAACATTTGTAAAAAATATACATATCAAATTCAGTAAACATTTTATTGCCCGTGGTTTCATCTTTGTTGGGTGGGTGGGTGGCCAACCAAATGAATGGTCTGAATGAAAGAGATGCTCACCTTTAACATGTAAAGGTACAATCGTGTAACTAGGTTCTTTCTTTATCTAAGATTGCTTGACTATCAGAGTCATTAAACTTTGTTCTGCTCCATGTGGTTATTATCAATAATACTAGCAGTGCTTTCTATAGTGACATCATTACAATAAAGAACAAACCTTTTTCTCATTAGAGTTCCATAACAAGCATAATAATTAAGTAAAAATTGGCTACTCTGAATTTTTTAAATCACGCACGTACACCATGAGAAACTGCTTCAATTCACTATTGACTAATCATATGTAATCAACATGAGGGTTCGGTCATTCAATTTCTATCTGTGCAACAGATTCTGTTTCTTATTGTTTAAAACATTAGAAACCAGCCTGCTCAGTTAGAGCAACTGTTTGTCAATCAATAATTAAATACCTTTAAGGAATATCTATACAAAATTATTGATATTTTCACTCAAAACAAATCAATAGGACCAAGATAAAGCATATGGGTAAGGCTTTTTAGTGGCAGTGTTTTGGCTGAGAGAAATAAATTAATTGATTGAATGAATGGCAAATACTGGGCAGCCAAAGTATACTTTTCATATGTCTTCCTAAGCATGGCAGTTTTATTGTTTATAGCCTTTTCTTTGCTTTTATTGCGATATGATGGGTTTTCAGACCTGTGTAGAATTCTTTCCGTGGGATTAAATACAAAGGTTTATTTCCTTGTTTTGTTTAGTTGTGTATTTTTTAATCAATGAAACAACCTATGTGACTAACACATCCAGGCTACCTTGCTGTAAATTATCTACAGGGGACCGACTTTCAAAACAGCTTGGAAACTTTTCTTGATAACAAAATGTGGCCATTAGATGCTTCATGTGAATACCTGCTTCTGTACCAGTTAGACCGTCTTTCAAGTGCTTCTTTTAGATATAAAAATTGAAGTAGATTGGGACCTTATTCCCTGAGTGCAGGTTCTTCACCCCCTTTGTAGCAGCCCCTAGTCCCTCCCAATTGCACTGCTAAAGTACAGCCATAAACTGTTCAGCAGCACACTTTTTCATCATTCTTGGTGCATAAAGACTGTAAACAGGAATGTTACATCTCTCCAGGAATTCACAAACATATTTTCTTCAAGACCTCTTCAGTGAAAAATTAAGCCAACATTTTGGTCCCCTCAGTTGATGTCACTGTGTCACTTCTATAATAACAATAATAATAATAATAAAGTTAGAAGCGACCTTGGAGGTCATTGAGTCCAACCCCTGCTCAGGCAGGAAACCCTACACCAGGGGTTCTCAACCTTGGCAACTTTAAGACTTGTGGACTTCAACTTCCAGAATTCCTCAGCCAGCTTTGCTGGCTGAGGAATTCTGGGAGTTGAAGTCCACAAGTCTTAAAGTTGCCAAGGTTGAGAACCCCTGCCCTACACCATTTTGGACTGACCCAAAGCCTAAATTTTGTCCTAACCCAGCAAAAAATGTTGCCTCGCCTTCTTTAATAATAACCTAGACTGAAACATATTAGAAATGGAGCATTGCTAAGTGCTAGTCTCTATATCTGTGATATTTCCATCCAGGAAATATGATCAGCTCTATGCCGGGTGACATTTAAAAAAATTTCAATCTTCCTTTTATTTAATAACTCTGTCTTAATGAAGCTTTTCTACTCCTTTCAAGGAGACAAATATAGGCTTCAGTTTTCTAAGCTATATTTAGTGATGGAATTATTTTGTACCCTATCTTCAGCAATCAGTTGCCCTGCAAGGCAATTTAAAAATAGATTTTAAAAATTTCACTGTTAAGATAATGGCAGCATGTAAAAGTTTTATCATTGCTTTCTCCAATTCGGTACACTATGTAATACAGCTCTCATCGCTCCTAGCAAACATGATTATGAAAGGTATCCAACTGGGAAAGCTGCTTTACATCCAGAGTTGCAGGGAAGAAAAACTAGACATACTGCATCCTATTTGCCTTGATAATTATTATGTCATTCAGCTAGATTCAATGAGACGTGACTTCAAATGCCCAATGAAACATAATATTATTGGATATTCATGGGCACGTTATTAGCTTTTAGCTTAATTTACCTCTTTGACTTTTTGTGAAAATTAAAAGTGCTGAACAACTTTGAGATTGTCTAATCCAGGGGTCCCCAACCTGTGGGCCATGACCCACTACCCAGCCACGGCCCCGAGCATCCCACTGGTGCTAGCGCCGCCCCACCCCTGAGCATTCCACCAGCACTAGCACCACCCCATTGGCAGCACTCGTGCCTGCACAGCCCCATTTGCGCGTGTGTACATGTACTCACGCACAGCCCATTTGCGCATGTGCATGTAGTGATGCCTGCCTGCCTTCCTTTCCGGGCCACCAAATCAAAAAGGTTGGAGACCTCTGGTCTAATCGATAAAGAGATTAATGCTCAATCAGCAAATGTTTGCACAAACAGATACATATGGAACAAAACCATTGTTTACGGACATGAGATTGTCTTTGATTATTCTTAATCCATTGTTGCTAATTCAGGCTGTTCATTATGGTAAATGAACAGGATCGCTCAGGTAATTTCCCATGGTGAATATCAGCATCCATAAACTCTTGATGGACAACCAGTCTCACCATCTCTAATCAACATAGCTAACAGTATATTGTTACATCTTAATAAATATATCTGGTAGGTTTTTAAAATACTGCAGAAGCCATTTTGAATGGAGAAAAGAAGACATTGAATGAGTGCACAAGACGAATGAAACTTCTTTCATATCACTAGCTCTGAGCAAAATGTATCGCTACCTCTGGATATAAACCAAATTTTGCATAAAATCTTGCTTCTGTACATCAATCAGCTTTGGTAACTCAAACAGAAGCTGTAATATCCAGAGCTGTTATATCAATGTTTA
The DNA here is from genome assembly GCA_034064705.1 of Bothrops alternatus. NCBI lineage: Eukaryota > Metazoa > Chordata > Lepidosauria > Squamata > Viperidae > Bothrops > Bothrops alternatus. The sequence continues at coordinate 12,814,394 of JARGCV010000049.1, read as the reverse complement.
TTTTCCAGAAGACAGAATTCTTTTAAAAAGTAGATTTAATGTAGCTTAAAGGCTCTGAAAATGCTCTGCCACCTCTCTTGAATGTTTTCCTTTCTCGCCACCCATCCCATTATCTTTTTGTCTTCTTCCCAAGGTCACATTTATTTTATTATAATGTATTACTTTGTTTTACGGCAAACGTGGGATACATGTTACAAACTGCCACAGTATTTCTAGCACAATCTGCTCTTAAAGGTTGTTATTGATTTGGATACTATTCTTTTGCTGATGGGCACAGGATAATTTTCCTAGTGCCCTAGAGCTGTAGTAGAGACAGCCGATTTTTAGAAAAACAAAATTTCAAAGTTTTAGATATATCAATATCTAGATGAATTGATTTTTAAAAAGCCGACAAAATTTCATCTTTAAAGGTTCAAAGCCAGTTTTTCTATCTGGTGCACCGCTTAGAAGTGTATTAACTCATTTTTAAAGTGGGGAGAAGAGTAAGGCTTGAAAACTCCTGAATTGTAAAAGTGGCCCTCAAATTTTTCAGAACCCTTGTGAAAGAATTCTTCTATGAGCCTTATTACAATAAAGCCTCTAATCTCCAATCAAGTCCAAGTTACAAATTGTTCTGTGTTGCATATTCACATTTACCAATAGCCCAGACACAAGAGGTTGGGAAATGTTTAGATGGGCCTCTGCATTTGTGGCTAACTCTCAACCCAATCCTTGCATTAATTGCTATGGTGTTCACATCAGTAGTTTGACAAACCCATTAGTAACTCCAAATTTATATGCATTCTTAACTCCAAATTCTCCAAGTAAGATCACGTAAGTACTGGCCTGGACCACCATTATGGGACTATGTCAAGGCTTACTCCATCCATCATGCTGTATTGTGGCTTACTCAGCTGCTATTTCTTCTTACATTTTCTTCACAGGATGTGGAAAGGAAGGAAAGCATACTCCACTGAGGGTATGTTCCCTGACTAATTCCCAAAACTTGTAACCAGTTTTGGTGAGGAACATCTGGCAAACATGAACCAGCTCCTGGCTACATTGATGGATCTGTATGGAATCTTCTTCTAGAGCAACAGAGAATTATCAACACTACCAAGTAAGAGACAAAGACATTGAGGTTCAAAACTTAAATATTGAAGTCTATTTAGTGCCAAAGAGATGAGAAAGATTTCAGAATACTGGCACATCATCTAGTATTTGATAAAAAAGTGTCTAATGTAGTAATGTATCTCACTGTTCAATTAACTTTCATTCAGTACTTATTTACAAGGCTGATGAAAAGCAGTAAAAATTGGAAAGAAGTTTATCACTTTGTTGTTTGCATATACGCTGACAGTTTATGCACCAGAGACAAATTCTTTATCTGTCCAGCTCACACTTGGCTAATAAAGAATATTCAGAAAGGAAAGGAGAGGAGAGGAGAGGAGAGGAGAGGAGAGGAGAGGAGAGGAGAGGAGAGGAGAGGAGAGGAGAGGAGAGGAGAGGAGAGGAGAGGAGAGGAAAGGAAAGGAAAGGAAAGTCCTATCTGCACCATAGCATCCTGACACTAACCCAAATATTTACTTCCAGCTTAATCATGTATGAACTTACAATTAAAGTTAAGTTGCTAATCCTAATGCAAAATATGATATAAAGTTTAAGAATACAGTTGAAGAAACCCTAACCCCAATCTTAGCTTCATTGTCAGTGTGCAGTTTGAGTCCATAATGACTCCTGATGTTTGCTTGGATATGTCCATACACTTCTCTCAGCAACACTTTCATAAGTGGCTTTTCATTGCCTTCCTCCAAGGGCTTTACTATAGCACATTAAAATATTTGTCGTAAGTTTGACCCAAACATTTCAGTAACAAATACAACACTGATATGATGCTGTCACATATCTTAAACATTGACTCCGTGAGTATCCCTAATATTAAATGTAACTCCAGATCTCCTGATAACCCAATGTAACCCTAACTTTAAACTAATTTCACCCAAAATATAAACACAAATATTTATCATAATATTCTCCTTGTTATCCTATACTACTGCTGAATAAGTCTAAGTATTTTTTTGACCATAAAATCTCAGTGTAATGGTAACTCGAAGACTACGTTATAGTATACCCTTCAGCAATGGTTCTGAGGGACTTCAATCTACCATCCCTGGGTGCAGCCTCGGAAACAACCCAGGAGTTCATGGCCAGCATGGTGGCCATGGGCCTACCTCACATTATAACTGACCCAACTCAGGGCAGTGGTCACACGCCAGACTTGATTTTTTTTATCAGAGCAATGCCAACATGACCTGGTGGGGGATGTAAGATTATCCCCCTTGTCATGATCAGATCATGCCCTGGTGTCTCTGAGGTTCTTGTATGCTGCCCCATCTGCAGGGATGCTAGACCCTTTTAGATGGCCTGCCCCTGGTGACTGAGGGACTGATGGACTTGTCCCACTTGCCTGGACAGTTTTTGTCCAGTTTCCAATCTCCCATTCTTAGGGAAGGTTGTGAAAAAGGTGGTGGCCTGGCAGCTGCAGTGGTTCCTAGATGAAACAGATTATCTGGACCTCTTTCAGTTAAGATTCAGGCCTGGTTATGGGATAGAAATGGCACTGATCCCAGTTGTCAATAATCTCTGGTGAAAGCGAGGTGGGCATAGTGCACCATCCTCACTCTCCATGATCTCTGAGTGGCTTTGATACCATTGACCAGGGAATCCTTTTGGGCCAGCTGCTGGGGCTGGGTGGCACAGTACTAAGCTGGTTCGGCTCCTTTCTCTGTGGCAGGTCCCAATGGTATTGACAGGAATGGGAGGTCCAGCCCTCGGCCACTATTCTGTGGTGTACACAGGGCTTGGTACCTTCTTCACTCCTTTTCAATATCTATATGAAACCTCTAGGTGAGATCACCTGTCACCATGGGCTGAGATCAGTGGTGCGATTCAAATATGTGAACAACCAGTTCTCTGTATGGATGCCACTTCCAGAAGCCCATTCTGGGCCTAGGCAACAAAAAATTAGCTTCCAGTTCTGCTGAAATGGTGTGAACCAGCTGAATCCCACCACTGATTATTATTATTATTATTATTATTATTATTATTATTATTTACAATTTTTATACCGCCCCCCTCCCGAAGGACTCGGGGCGGTGTACAGCCCAATTAAAACAACAACACACAAAAATTAAAATTATTAAAAATAAATTAAACAATTTGGTCTAATATTTAAAAACCCAACTAAAAACACAATCCCCTAAAAACAGTTATGGCCATTGTTGGAGCTGGAGCTATCATCCCAGGCCAGCTTGTCGGAATAAGATTGAGATATATATTATATGCTCTTGACCCAAGTGATATGGCTGCTCTTTTGCAGTGTCTGGAGGCTGTGGGGACCTGGATGGGGGACAACAGGCTATGATGAACCCTGGTAAGATTGAATGACTTTGGGTACATAGGGCTCTGGGACCCGGGACTTTGTCATCTTTGACTCTGTATGGGGTGGTACTGCCCCAGAAAGACCCAGTCCGCAACTTGGAGGGACTTGCAACTCAACTTCGTGCTGTGCAACAGTTGTGGCCTTTCCTGGACCAGGATTCCCTGCACTCAGTCGTTCAGTCCCTAGTCGTCTCATGACTGGACTACTGTAATGCATTCTACATGGGGCTACCCTTGAACAGCATTCGTAAGTTACAGCTGGTGCAGCATGTAGCAGCATGGGTAGTTTTGGGGGCCCCAAGAATGGCCCCAATAACACCACTACTTTGTGAACTGCATTGGTTACCAGTCTGCAATTGCTTCCAGGTGCAATTCAAGGTGTTGGTGATTACCTTTAAAGCCCTTCATGGAATGGGTCCAGGTTACTTGAAGGACCATCTCACCCCATTGGGATTGGCCCATACCACTCATGCCAGTAGGGGAGGCATGCTGCAGGTCCCGTTAATCCAATTATTCCAGCTGGCAGGGTCCAGGAGGAGTGCTTTCTCTACTGTTGCTCCTGCCCTCTGGAACAACTTGATCCCCCCCATGTGAGATTGGCTTCAACCCTCCTACCTTTTCATAATGGCCTAAAGATTTAGCTTGGGGCCCAACTGGGGGAACAGTGCAATGGAGGTGGTTGATTGAGTAATAACAGATCCCACCTCCCCTCCCCACACTACCTCCCCATCCTCCTTATGTGTCTTTGGTTTTAAGGTTTAATTTTAACTTTTTATGTTTTAGCATAGATGTAACTGTAAGGCGCCCAGAGTTACCTTATGGTAAGATGGGCAGCCAATAAATTTTATTTAAAAAAAAGTCTAACCATGTAACTGCATTGTAATGCAAATGCAAATATTTTGCAAGAACTCAGTTCCAGCTGAATCATAAATCAAACACTAAAACTAATAACTAAGTCTAAATCTATTTAATGTGTTAATAAGTTGCAACTAGAGTTTTAAAAACCTCTTTCAATTTTTTCCTATTTCTGTTTCTCTGAGTTTGTTTACTGCTTATGTGGGCATGTTGCCAACTCATAATTAGTCTCTCAGATATAGCTGCATTCTGTTTTTTATTCTAATATTATCTCATGCTCTCTGTCTTTCTGGTTTTTAAGTGGTTTAAGTTGGCAACTTTCTGATCTTATAATGAGAAGATTTTCCCACCCACAAACAGATCCAATGTCATCTGCTTTTTTCTTTTATTATTTTATTATCAACTTTGTTTCCAATATCTCCTTTGGTCTTTCTCTTTATTCTCTCTTTTATTTTTTTATTTTCTCTTTTCAATTGGAGTGAGCAATTTTTAAATATATGTATCCTAATAATAATTATGAAATAGATTTAAATAGTTTGAATAATATGGGCCAGGTAAACAATATATAAAATACCTTACCTCAAAGCTTGAAAAGGTGAAGTTGTTTTCTTACAGGAGATCATTTAACTTTGCAGATCAAAAGTTTCATGCTTTAAGATTGGATTGGACTGGAAAAATCTAACATTTTGACCAGATGAAAAGACATTGTTATTTTGATTCATAGCCATTTCACCTGCCAGATTCAATACCTCAAAACTGAGATCAAAAGAATATTATTTTGGATTGTAAAGTATATGAGAAGTTATTGTTATAATTAAAATATAGCCTAATTTGGATTCCTCTGCTACGTTTCATGAATATTTTCACTACTTAGTAGGGATAACTTATGCAATGTTATTGTCAGAAGAAACTTTAATGAGTCACTGAATTACATACACCTAAAAAGTAGCAATAAACTACAATTACAGTTAAATTTTTATTGATGCTTAGCAATTATTACTCTTTGAACGGTTTTAAATAATTCATCCCCCCCCCCAAATTTTAAATACTATGGATGACAAATTCAGCCTCTGTAGAGTTCCCTTACTTATAAATATATAGGACCTCTATATATCTATTTCTGGCAAGAACAAAACTGCTTGTATAATAATTCTTCCTAGGAGTCAGTAGTTATAACAGATTAGATTATTCCTTTATTCTCTTCAGCACTATTTCAATATATTCAAACTATCAGATGATAGTTCAATTAGTTTAAAATTATTATAGTTCAACCACTAGAGTAAATCATCTGGATCTTGGTATTTCAATATTTGTTGAATAATAGATTTCATAATATTGAATTCTGAAATATCACAAATGCAGATGTGGGTAGATATGGGTAGTTATTTAATTTTTGAATGGAAAGTACATAATATCTAGATTTGTGGTCATATTATCACATATGCATCATATAAGAAAAAAATGCAAAAATTACATATGACCAAGAGAACAATAAATGTAAAACAGTTTGGGCACAGCAGACTAGAGAACCTGTTAGCAATTTCTAAATAAGAAACAAGAAACTATATTTAAGCTACATGATATTTTATCACAAATATCTGAAATTAATTTAACATGTTTATGTCAAATGTATTGGGAAAAGAGTGAAAAACTTAGATTTAGACAAATCATTTAAAGAAAAAAGATTTTTAAAAATTCTTGCAGCCACTAAAAATTAGGAAGACCAATTGTGGATTCCTCTGAAGACATAAACTTTCAAGGTTTTAAATTCTATTCACATATATTTAGTCAAACTGAGAATCTTATGAAAAAATAGAGACTGAAGCTTTTCATTTTCTGAGATACAAATTTATTAAATGTGATCCCAAAACTCTGTAGAACAAAAAAGCTCACAATTAGTCTTTGTATGTGTTAGTGTCTGTTAGTAATAAAACAACTTGACATGCACATTTGAATACTGAATGGAATAAGGAATAAGATATCCTGCTCTGTGTAAATAATGTAAAACTCTTTTAACCTTAATATCAAAAATTTGATCTTACGTCAAGAGACTAATCCTTCAACTATGGAAAAATAAATGTATGGCCTCACTTAGTAGATTGAAGACCTTTATGTTATTTGAGACTTACAGATGAGTTGCTTAGAGATATAAATTATGAATTGATGATTACAATGAAATATGGCCATTCTTTATTGGACTGTTTTAAAACTATATATTATTATTGCTGCATTCTTTTTTCTTTTTTCTTTTCATTCTTTTCTTCTTTTTTGCCTTTTCCCAGTTTTATTAAATAAATAAAGCCACAAATGAATATATACAGGCTTTTTTTTGCCAAAATTAAATATTTTATTTTATAACAGGAATAACTAGTAATCCCCTAGTACAGCGGTTCTCAACCTGGGGTCGAACGACCATTTCATGGGGGTCGCCAAGCACCGCAGTCCGCCATTTTTTTTTGGTCGGCCATTTTTGTTTTGGTCGGCCATTTCTTTTCCCTATCACGATGCGGGCTGTCGCGCCACGCATGCGCAATGCGCCCGTCACACCGCTCATGCGCGATGCGCCCCGTCGCACCGTGCATGCACGATGCGGGCCGGGGTCAAGCCCCGGAAAAGGTTGAGAACCGCTGCCCTAGCAATTGACAAAATCAGAATACTATCTTAACTTTGAATAATGGTGAAGAACTGGGCATATGTGGAATGGTATTTACCATTTTCCCATATATTTGTTTCTAAACTTTATAACTTTTAAATATCCATATTTTGAAGTGTATTCTTTAAAATATAATTAGGGCCATGTACCACCCAGAGTCACTCTGTGAGGGAGGTGGGTGGTTTCTAAATGTGAAAAACAAATAAATAAACTTTTATTTATATGGGGTTTTAAAAAGAAAGTAAAATGTTCCTGATATCGTGACTGATTTTGACCTGAAATCCGTATTCTATTTCTTCATTCATGGTTTGTCTCTTAGTTGCTACATTAGCTATCAGGCCTTTGGTTGGCAAGCAAGCAAGCTAGTATCCCTAATGAGAGCAACAGTCTTTTCTAATTTATTCCTGTCCTTCCTGAGTTCCCTACTTTCTGGAAAAATGAAATGAAATAACTGTTTGGCCAAGGATTGAGGATCTTGAAAACGAGTGGTCAAGTGAGTGGCTCCATGCTTCTTTTGTAAGTAATGGGCAACTTGGCTAATATAGGTCACACAATTACTTACCATAGTGACACTACTCCACTAGATGTCCCAAAGATGCTTTTTCATGAGGCAACTGGACTTTCTTGTTTTTCTTTGAAAATGTTTCGTTTCTCATCCAAGAAGCTTCTTCAGCTCTGACTGGACGGTGGGAAATGGAAGGATTTATATATCCAGTCAGAGCTGAAGAAGCTTCTTGGATGAGAAGCGAAACGTTTTCAAAGAAAAACAAAGTCCAGTTGCCTCATGAAAAATCATTTTTGGGACAACCATGACCTGGACGACTGAGAATCTCCATTGATACTCCATTAGATAAATAACATTTTCAAAGATAATTAATTGCAGCTTTTTAAGAATTGTGTACTGAAGCTCCAAACTGAACCTCTTTCTCAACCAGTCCCCAAATTTAGGAAATATAGTCTCACCTTCATTAATGGAGCCAGAATATATTTCTAAATAGCCTTTTGTTCCATATCATAGGGATTATGGGCAGTTTAAAAAATTGTTATTGAATAGATGATGTATAATTAAGGTTATCAATATATGTTAAGCATGATTCTAATATCATTTTAAAACCATTTGTCTTGTTAGCTAAACAAAATACCATCCAATGATCCTTTAAGTCTCTTGTGTCAGATTATCAGCTATTTCATGTAAGTGTTGAAAATGCTGCCACTGGTGAAAGTAAATTATATTTTCTTTGGCCAACTTGCATCAACTTGTCCAGCAAGCTGAGCTGAAATAACAATTTTAACAGTATGCCGTAAAGTGAAGATCTTTTTCTGTGGGAGAATTGAAACAACTGTTTCTAACTATGCTTGACTCAGTCCAAAAATATTCTGATATGTATTCCAATAGTCCCATTGTGATGTTCTCATCCCAGTCCCTGAAAATAAGATCAATAATGTTGTCCCTGGTTTTGCTGTTTATTTATTTTACCCTCTCAAAAAGTAGCCTTTTCAGTTCAATCTTACCACCATGAGTATATTTTCACTTTCTTGAGCTTCAAATTTGTCAAACTAATGGAGAGCAAACTAAGGTTCTCAGGTGGTTGTGACTCAAAAGTTCCTTTTTTGATCAAAATACTCTCTAATCAAAAGGGAAGGGAAGGGAAGGGAAGGGAAGGGAAGGGAAGGGAAGGGAAGGAAAGGAAAGGAAAGGAAAGGAAAGGAAAGGAAAGGAAAGGAAAGGAAAGGAAAGGAAAGGAAAGGAAAGGAAAGGAAAGGAAGGGAAGGGAAGGGAAAGGAAAGGAAAGGAAAGGAAAGGAAAGGAAAGGAAAGGAAAGGAAAGGAAGGGAAGGGAAGGGAAGGGAAGGGAAGGGAAGGGAAGGGAAGGGAAGGGAAGAAAAGGAAAGGAAAGGAAAGGAAAGGAAGGGAAGGGAAAGGAAAGGAAAGGAAAGGAAAGGAAAGGAAGGGAAGGGAAAGGAAAGGAAAGGAAAGGAAAGGAAAGGAAAGGAAAGGAAAGGAAAGGAAAGGAAGGGAAGGGAAGGGAAAGGAAAGGAAAGGAAAGGAAAGGAAAGGAAAGGAAAGGAAAGGAAAGGAAGGGAAGGGAAGGGAAGGGAAGGGAAGGGAAGGGAAGGGAAGGGAAGGGAAGGGAAGGGAAGGGAAGAAAAGGAAAGGAAAGGAAAGGAAAGGAAAGGAAGGGAAGGGAAAGGAAAGGAAAGGAAAGGAAAGGAAAGGAAAGGAAAGGAAAGGAAGGGAAGGGAAGGGAAGGGAAAGGAAAGGAAAGGAAAGGAAAGGAAAGGAAAGGAAGGGAAGGGAAGGGAAAGGAAAGGAAAGGAAAGGAAAGGAAAGGAAAGGAAAGGAAAGGAAAGGAAAAACAGTCTAAAACAAAAGACAGTGTCCTATTATTATTATTATTTATTATTTATTAATTTTTATACCGCCCCTCTCCCGTAGGACTCGGGGCGGTTCACAACAGAGTAAAAACATAAAAACAATAAATATTTAAAAATAAATTAAATTGATATTAATACAAGGCTGTTGCTAAAAACCTGTTAAAAACACAATTCTAAAACCCAAACAGCCTTGTTTAAAAATTTTAAAACCCTATTCTTTTGAGATGGGAAACATTCACATGGTTTTACTCACTTTGAGAATCAACTTTACTTACAATTTTTTGTTTGTCTACTTGATTTACATAGTCACTTTTTTGGGTTTCTAGGCACTTACAATTAAACTAAAAACACAAAGAACCATACTATAAAAAAAGTAAAAACACATGGCAGCTGGGCATGATCTAACCCACCATCTATATAACAGGGAGATGCGTCCTAACTCATGCCCAGGGCCCAAGCTCAAGCACAAAAGCTGGGTTTTCAAGGCCAACAGGTATAAGGCCAATCCAATCTCAGGGGAATGATATTTCAAAGGGTAGGTACCATGGCAGAAAAGGCTCTCTTTCTGGACCCCACCAGCCAACACTATTGTCTACTCTATGCCATCCTGCAAGGTTTTAAGTGTGGCTTCCAGTTAACACAGGATGCATCACAAGTAGTCACCTGATCAGACAAAGGGAGTGATGGCAGTTTCGCATTTTGAGACCTGGCTGGGAGTTGTTTTAACTGGCACATATTCACAGGACACCCAACTGAGAAATTTAATTGACTTCTTGCATGTCTTATGTAAAGACCAGCAAGAGGGAAAGTGAGAAAACATGCATTGTGACATTGTGATACAAGCTGTGGCCTTTGCACTGTCGGGCAACTACCAAAGGGTGGGTTGTGGTGCCATGACACATTTCATCAAGTTGCTGACATCTTTGTCAGATACCTATGAATAGCATCTTAATAAAAAGAATACGATTGTTGTATTTATCAAGTTTATTGTTAAGTATTATGAGAAAAGAGGGGAAAGGATGACATTTGAAAATCCAAGAACTTTCCTAACGATGGCCAAGTATACATCTCTCACTGTTCGCATTAACAGACCACAACAAAGTGTTTATTGGCAGTGGGCAGTGGAGTACCTTTTCATGCTAGTGGAAAGCACTCTGTCGCCACAGTGGGAAGGATATTCACAACTCAGTAGTGAAAGGTGAATTGTCCCTCTTCCATACAACTGTTAAAATTTGGGTTAATTTTACATTAAGGGAAAGAACAACCCACACATGCACTCAACAAAGCTAGGTGATTTAATGGGGCTGTAAGCTTAATAAATAACCATGGGGAGTTATACCATTTTAAAAGAACACTACCCATAACCTTTATCCATTCAAGTAGTTCCCAATGTACAAGCATTCATTTAGTGACCATTTGACAACAGTACTTCAAAAAGTGAAATGACTGGTCCTTGAACTTCTGACTGTTCAGCATCCCCAACTGGCATTCCAGGCTCATGTGATCACCATTTATGACCTTCTAATCAGCTTCCAAGAAGAAAAGTCAAGTGGGGAAAGCCATATTTGCTTAACAACTGTATGATTCACTTAACAACTGCAACAAGTTGCCTAACAACCATGGCAAAAAAAAAGCTTACAAAATTGGGTGCGACTCATTTAATGAGGGCCTTGCTTAGCAATGAAAATTATGGAGCCAATTGTGGTTGCAAGTTGAGAACTACTTGTATCTTTAAGCATGGTTAGAGGATAGCTAGAAAACATAAGCAAAGGCAAAGGCATCTGCAGTATATCCACAAACATTATTATGTTGAGAAACTTGGTAGCCACGACCAAAAAAAGATCGACATATTTTTCTGTTTTGCTTTCTATAATGGTTTCTTTCTCACTCTTTTTTCGAAGCATAAGTCTATTTTTTCCAACTTCCTCATCAGTATGTTAATAGTTTTGTTATATTACTACAGTAATTATATTTATGCTTTTTTTTAAAAAAAAAGAGGAAATTCAATAAACCATAGCTTACACACTTTAGCTACCTGCCTTCTGGGGAACAATCCGTTTTGTATCAAATATGTGCTCTTTGACTGGAGAACTGCATCACAAAATTTGAAAAAGCACAAAACTGAAGGACCATCAAGCTCTGCTAGGTATATTCCTTTGGGAATTGCAAATTAGGCTGGCTAGTATTAAAAAAGGAGCCACATTAATTTGTCTTCCATCCCTAGTGGTAGCTGAAAACTTTATTGGCCAGCTAAAAAGAACAAATTTACAAGAAATATAGAAACACCAAACACCATCCACAGGACTCCACTGCCTGTTTCAAATTCCATACGATCCTAATCTAGCTTCTATGTTGCTTTTTCATCTTGTCTAACCTATAACTTTCCCACTTTTAAGAAAATCTCCTCATAAACATATGGTCGGCAAGATTAAAATAAAGCATTCACTTGTAGATTTGGAAAACACACCACAGATTTTAAATAGCATGATATTGCTTTCTCTTGTCATGACAAGGTCTCTGAAGACTATCCGGGTATCCTCTCCACTCAATTTCCATTCAGTTTTTGCATGCCTGTTGTTGCAACACTGAATCCACCAACAGAACAGAGGCAATACTTGCAAACAGCTGTAAAGTATTTTTCATCTTGCTAATCAAAATGACTTTCTGCTAAATAAACCATGAAAAAAGCTTTTCCACCAACAGTGAAGTGAAGTGGAAATGATACAGACTGTACAGAGTCCACCATGAAGTCAAATGAACAGACCAAATTTTACCGCAATGCTCATTCTATTGCTAATGCATCCTTATATATTTGCTCAAAATAACAAAAATTAAAGATTTCTGGTTGCAAATTGGAATAACAATCAAAATCTTATTTTAAGGTTGTTGATGTAGTTATTAATATGATGCCTCTAGTTATAAAACCTTTAGAGAAAATTTTATATTGCTTCCAAAATCACAAGGATAATCTGTATGGCTTACAGATGTGTATATTGCATATAAATTTTCTCTCATAACAAAAATTAAAAATACACTTCCGGTTCCAGAACGCAGCGACGCCGGTCATGCCTGGAAGCTTCTCTCCAGGCCATCTGGAGTTTCCTTCACCGGTAGACCCCCTAGGGAGTCAAAAGTTGCCCTGCAGGGGCGACCACCAAGGAGGAGGCCAGCTGGTAGATAGGGGAGGGTGGCAGCTTCCCCCGAATCTCCAGCTTCTCCTTAGGGCTGACGGAGCAAAGATCGGCCTGTAAGATGGCCGATCACCCTGCTGCACCAGCCAAAAGTCACATCGTCATCTAAGCGTTAACGACCCACCGCGGATGATCTGGGTGAGATCCCTTTTGTTCCTCTCCATACCCCTGCTGTTTTTGCCTGTAGAAGCTGTTTGTGCTATCATTTCCCCGTCTGGAGAAAGCGGCTTTAGTAATCGTGGAAACAAACCCATTTTACAAAAAGGACAGAAAAAACCAATAAATATTCATTTAAAGACTATATTCTATTCCTACTTACATTGTGCTGTAGAAAAAACTGTTTTTGTGTTTTTTGGAGCGGTATTATATTGGCAGAGTATTTCTTTTTCTATTCTCCCTTTAAAAGATAGAAAAAAGGGGGGGAAACTGGGGTTTGAAGAAGTTTTTTTAACTCACTGAGGACACCTACTGGTCAAAAGTTAATATTGGATTGTTGTTTATTTGGAAATGAGAGAGCTTTGGCCTTCAAACTGTTTTTCAAGAAAAAAGATAATTTGAGCTAGCTGTGTGATCTGTGGGGGTGGATAATATTCAACTGTAACCTTCACTAAAAAGGAAAAAGACTCTTCTTCAACTATTGCTAAAATGGAGAAGCCCCAATCACACTTAAACTGTAAACTCATACTGGAAAAGATCTATGAGGCTAAAGAAGAAATATGTACTACAATAAAAGAGGCTACTACAGAACTACGAGCCAGAATCTCTACTTTAAAACTTAAAACTGACTCCCAGACTACACTTGACTACTCTACAAAACAGATTATACAAGAAGAGATTTTAACTGAGGATAAGGAGAATCTTATTTTGCTTTACAAGCAAGACCAGAAAAAGCAAAGACCAAACTTTGGACTTCTGAAGCAATGAGGCTTTATGGACAAGAGAAACAGAGGATTAAATCAGAGCTCAAGATGATCAGTATCGAATCAAGTGACACTACAAGCAACAAAAAGAGACCTATTATCTGGAAGGGAAGCCCTGTTATGGAAACCTACCTGGCAAAAGAGGAAAGCTAGAATAAGATTGAAAAATGAAATTTAAAATTTCTTAAATTGGATTAAAGGCAACCTAGAACTATGGACTGATGTAAGGACTGAGATTTTGAGTTTGAAGTAAAAAGATGTCTTAGAGTTGGAGTGAATCAATAATTAATTGAATGTTAATTAAATAAGATGACTTGTTGTCCTATAACATGTGAAATTTAAACTTTACTTAAAGGATTGAAATGATTTAAGGTTTGATATTAATTTGTTAATTCAAAGAGATTGATTAAGTGAAGGATTAGATATCTATAGAATAGTATGATAAATACATACATTTAGATGTATCTAGGATAGATTAATATTTTTGTTTAAAAACCAGATATCTTTCATATAAGGGATTAAAGACAATTTAGAATATTAGGAATGTTCCTTTTAAAATGTTAGGTTTATTTCTATGAAAATTATGATGTAATGGAATGACAAAAATTGAAGAGATGTTTCAGATTTGAAGTGAACTAATAGTTAATTGAAATTTAATAAGATGATATGATTTTCTGATAACGTTCTGATGATGTTATTAGTCATGATAATTAATTGGAGATTTGAATTTTGTTTAATAGAATGACATGATTTAAGGTATGATATTATTTTTTTAGCTTGAAGAGATAGATCAATTGATAGATTTGATAGGTACAGGATAGATTAATATTTTACTCTAAATAAGGGAGAGTAATGGAAGAAGAAACAAATAAGATTTTGATAAAATTAAGAAAGTAGAACATATGTGGAAAGGATATTTGAATTGAAAATGTTTTTATTTAAAGTTAATTTGATTATGGTAGAAATTGATGAAGCTTAAAAACAGGTTCAGGTTGAATAAATTTAAGCTAGAATTGGATATTCTAAATATACTATGCTATTTGAGGGAAAAAGAGAGGGAATATTTGTCGTATTAATTATATTATGTATATATGTCTTGTTTTAAGATGTTTGATTACCCCAACACCACTGTGTGTCCTGAATATGTTGCTTTAAGAACTTAAAAAACTAATAAAATTTGTTTTTTAAAAAAGTAAAAATACAGATCAAATTGCATGTTTGAGTATGTAGGGAGGAAATCTGTGATTTAAGAAGATACATAAATTTTAAAAAGTGCTTAAAAAGTATAGGCCAAGTAGAAAACTTTGTGTAATCGTATAATGAGGAAATCCCTTTTTAAATTCATTGTTTTGTAATTTTCATATGTTGTTTTTCAACATTTTAAAATAAGCTGTTAGAAACACTGTCATTTCTAATTATTTATGCTTTCTGAGGTCTCTAATGTCACCTAGCTACTGTTGTGGGTCTTTCCAATCATATAATTCAGGAAAAAATAGCTTTGAGTTACTTTTCTCTTCTGTATATCTTCTATATCTAAGTGGCAACCAATTCTTTTCCACAGTTTATTAGGACTTATATTCTTAAAGCCCATAGTTCTAAAGCCCATTCAAATAAAGAGGGAAAATTTTCTCTTCTTTTTTCTCTGCATTTATTTCTTCTATTTCTCATGTTTTATAATCTCATTTTTGAGATTATTTGGAAATCAGCTATTATATCCCTGACTCCAGGACCTT
Organism: Bothrops alternatus; assembly: GCA_034064705.1. Lineage (NCBI taxonomy): Eukaryota > Metazoa > Chordata > Lepidosauria > Squamata > Viperidae > Bothrops > Bothrops alternatus. The sequence continues at coordinate 12,799,247 of JARGCV010000049.1, read as the reverse complement.
ATCCAGCTTGGATTTTATATTGAGCCACAGGAAACTTCAAGAGAGGACTTAAAGGAATTATATTTCTTGAGAATTACAGTAGGATGATTTCACAGTCAGCTCAAGAGAAATTTTCAAGTGTCAATAGTGGATATTTGTTCATTCACATTTAGTAGGTTCTCCAGTGATGGTCGACATTTGTATATCCTCACATTTTTTTTAAACACTGAACCATCCATTTCTCCTTCCATCCTGCCTGATGATTTGTTAGGAATCCTGCAACAACTCTTCTATTGACCTTGGAATGAAGAGCCAAGATTACTGTATGGCAGTAATGGCAGATTACAAATTTATGAACAGTATTAAAAGATTTGTAGTGTTGGCAATCAGCTATAAACTTCTTCTCTATGGTGCAGAGTGAGAACTACCTTTCATACATGAGTAACTCTGTTCTATTCCAACCCTTAGGTCAGTCGGCGAACGAAATCATGTTCGACTTTTTTACAAATGTGACAAGATGCTAGGAGAACTGTGGTGCATTACGTCCCATTCCTGACATCTTGGTACAGGGTCTCTACTCATATGGAGGGTTCTACTCAATGGAAAGAGAGTAGAACTTCTCCTCAGAATCTGGCACTCAACCTGCCAAGGCCAGAAAGTATGGGTATTGGGGCTATGGCATGCATATCTTACATAATTAACATCACTGCATTTAGATCATGACATTAACAGCCTGAACGTCTGCTTTCAGTTATGGGATTCCAGACAAGCATCACATACTCAGCTGGAGAGGCTGTTCCCAAAATTTATAGAGTTAAGTTAAAACCCTATTTTTTATGTTTTATGAAATGTTTTTATTTCAAAGAAACTAGCAGAATAAAAATAAGTCAAAATGCTACTGTATAGCCAGGGTGTGTGTGTGTGTGTGTGTGTAGGTCTTTGGTTATTCGGGTTTTCTCCCGCGTAGAATTTGAAGTGTCTTGGCGACGTTTCGACAAAGTCCCATTCGTCATCTTCAGGCTGATGCTTTCGGCTTCGTGCTCCTAGAAGCACGAAGCCGAAAGCACCAGCCTGAAGATGACGAATGGGACTTCGTTGAAACGTCGCCAAGACACTTCAAATTCTACGCGGGAGAAAACCCGAATAACCAAAGACCTACATACAAACACCCGTGAAAAAGGTCTATTAAAAAAAATCCTACAGTGCAAGCAGTTTACTGTCAAGCATCGGTTTTGAAATTTCACCACTGAAGATAACTATAGAAAATATGACCAGATTAATAGAAAGGTTCTTTTCTTGATGCTTTGTAAAATAAAAGACTGTTCAAACTATTGCAAATTAGCTGTAGATTTATCCTTTCAAGATTGAATAATAATTTTTGGAAGCCCCTTTTTTAATCTTAATTTCATATATAGTTTCATGCATTGGTACATATGGTGAGAGTTGTTTCCTAAAGCACCCAAAGGGGAAAAGATGAGTAAGTCAGAAGATGCCTCTAAACTGGAAGAAGAAAAGTCTCAGGACAATTCTTTGATGTAGAATATCTCAAGAGAATTTGGACAGGTCTGTGTCTAACTTGAACAAAGATTTTGGAATGCCCCCAAATACACAATAGCAAAAGTAGATGCATGTAGAAAAATGAAACCTCTACGTTCTGCTTCAAATCGAATCGTATCAAACTTCAACAACTTAAGTAGACTCCAGCAAGGTTCAGTTGGTAAGTGGAATCAATACAGAATGTCCTACACTCTTGCCATGCTTTGTTTTTAGAAATTTGAACTACTTTTGTAATTGTTATCTCAACTCTTCATTACTGCTTGCTGCATTCCACCCATTAAGAGAGGCTGATGAGTGATGACAGGATGGTAAGAGAGAAGATTGAAAACTTATTGGGTACCACAAAAGTGAGAAAAGCATGTTGCTTTTCTGCTTTACCACAATTACAGGGAGAGTGTTAGTAGCAATAGCGGGCTAATAATCAGGAATTTTGAAATCGAAAATAACTGGAGGACAACAGCTTTCCAGGCCTACATAGTAGAACATGGTCCATGTTAACTTCTTCTCATTCTCTGTTAAGTTGCTGTTACAAGCCACAGGTATAGGAATCATTTTTGATCAATTTTCAGTAGTCTAGACTTTACCTAATAAATAATTTGGAATCAGATTAGTTATGTTGCCTAAAATATCCACATGTGTCAAGTTGCATCCTGTTTTGCAAATGCAAAATTGGTTGAATGATTCCAGGGACCAAGATAATGTAAAAAAAAAAAACTCAATTCTGTGACTTAAGGAATAAAATACTCCCACTGACAATTTAATAGCACACATACAAAAGAGTATAGGAAATATGTCTACTAACTTCTTAACTATGCTGTTATTTGCCAAGCAAGGGGGGGAAGCACACTGATGGGTATCACAACAGTGATACAGAAATACAGTGATACAGAAATAAGTCTAAGAGTTAATTTATCAAGCACTATCAAAAAATATCACTGCATGTCAGTGACATGTGTATCTATTTCCGTTTTTTTCCTTCAGCGCCAAAACTACTTGTTGTTTCTTCTTTTCTCAGGTGGATGTCAGTGATACTTTTCTCTCTCTATTATTCTTAGCCTCCACTATTTCTTCCTGTTTGAGATGCTGTTCAACACAATTCAAAGTGTTGGTTATGACCTATAAAGCCCTTTATGGCAATGGACCAGGATACTTGTGGGACCGTCTTCTGCCTCATGAATCCCAGCGACCGGTTAGGGCACATAGGGTTGGCCTCCTACAAGTCCCGTCTGGCGGGACCTAGGGCAAGGGCCTTCTCCGTTGCTGCCCCAGCCCTCTGGAACCAGCTTCCCACAGAGGTTCGTACTGCTTCCTCCCTCCTAGTTTTCCGGAAATTGTTGAAGACGCATTTACGCCGACAGGCTTGGGGCATATGAACTGCACCCTGCCCCTGGGCCTAGGAATGTCCCTCCATCAGCGACTGTGTGTTGACTGTGATTGTATGCTGTATGAATGTAATTAATTTTATTGTATTGTTATTGTAAGCCGCCCTGGGTCTTAGGAGAAGGGCGGCATAGAAGTTTAAATAATAAATAAATAAATAAATAAATAAATAAATAAATAAATAAATAAATAAATAAATGGCAGCAAAGTCTGGCTGACCTGGAGCTTGGAAATAATACAACATTAGGTATGGTTAGGACTTGGATGGGAGACCTCCTGACATAGGCAGGACTATGAAATTTTTAAAATTCCAGAGAAAAGGCTTAGCAAACCAATTCTATATCATTTCTAAGAAAGCTATGGGGGGGTGGGTATGGCCATGAAGTTACAAGGACTCAGACATGAGTCAAATGAGATTTTATCCCTGTTACAACTTTCTGAAGATCTCTACAAAGGTAAAAGATGCATACACATAACTCAAAAGCCATACTTGCTGAAAACAATTCTCTCTTCATCTTGACATTTATAGCTACAAACATATAGGTACTTGTATTTAGATGTGTGTAATGGCATGTGAGGAAAGACCTTGAGAGTCTGGGCAAACAGATGCTGCCTGAAATGGTCAGATAAGAGACAGCATAGCCTGCAGCTGGATAGTGGGTGGTGCAAAAGGATCAGAAAAGACACCACGACCCCCAGTTTCTCAAGCTGTAAAGGTGATGGGATGGGGGGGGAGAATTATGCTTTCAGGCATGCAATATTCTGCTAATGTAGTTATACAATAAAGCAGAATTATCTGGTTTTGATTCCTACCTGGTTCACCTTGCAAATCCAACATCAATTTTACAATTGTGTGAGTGAACCCCAAAAAGCATTAAATTATGAGCTAGGTTAATAGTATTATATAAATGAAACCCATAAGATCCTCGGTTCGACAATACCTATTTTCAGCAAAAGTGATTCCCAACTGTGGTATTTGAAGAAAGAATCGTACTAGATTAAGAAAAATATAATGATGTCCCAGCAAGGAAAGAAAAGAAAATCTACCTTCACCTGTTACTTTATAGGCTCATTATAGGTGAGATGTATTTCTTTTAAAAAAGAGCTACTGTACTAGTGTGTATAGCGACTCAAGTTCATTAAGAATCCATTTACCTTTTATGAATCCATTAATGCTCTTACATTAGAGGATATATCAAATTTCTTCAAGCTACTTTGTTCATCAGTGAATATTGAAATATTTAACCAGCATCTCGGCTGCAACATGTCTGTTCTGTTATTTTGGCAAGTACAGATAAAATAAACTGGAGCACTGGGAGGAATTGTCAGTGAAATAAACACGATTTCTAAGGTCCATTTCCAAGAGTGAGACATACATTTTAGGTCAAAGTACAAGCAAACTGCATTTTGAAGTTCAAGAAAACATTTTGAAAAATGAGTAATAAAGATGAGAGTAAGTTCTCATTATCAGAAAAAAAACATGTTCCAGTTCTTTCTAAATTATGTCATATGTGAGAGGAACTAGAAAATCAGAGTGGTGAGAATGGCCGGAAAGATCATTGGCAGTTCCCTCCTTCCCATCCCGCACATAGCACAGAAGCACTGCTTGAGCAGGGTCCGTAAGATTATCTGGGACACTACACATCCTCTTCACAACCTTTTTTCCTTGTTATCTTCTGGGAGGAGGCTTTGTGGTATCCGAAGCAGAAATCCAGATTCAGCCAGAGTTTCATTCCATACAGTATTAACCTTGTGAATTCTCAACCTTCCTCCTTCTGTTATATATTCAAGATGGACAATATTTAATATTTATTTGCTACGTATAGGTAGGGATGTGGGTGTATACATATGTTCATTGTATGTTTAGGTGTGTGTCATGTGTGTGTTTCACTTTGAGACCGGGCAACTAAATTTTCATTTTTGATGTGTGCCATTGTGCCCACAGTATAAAAATGACAAAAAAAGTTATCTTATCTTATCTTATCTTGATACATGAAACTAGTGTGTCAGTAAGAATGCGAGGTGCTAATCATTTGAAGGAACATTTGGGGGGTGGGGTCGGAAAGGGAACCTTAAATATATTGTCTACCATGTGATATCTGAGGAATATATCTAGAGGTCAGTCTTTCAGACATGCAGATTGGGCAAAAATATGCATACAGAAAATTACCTCTGAAGGGCCCCACTGACCAACAGAGACATCATCAGTGGTCAAGATCTGAAATCTAGGAGAAAAGCTGAAACCCAGAAGGAATCCAGTGATAGCCAGGCTTAGTTGAACTGCAATCAATGTTCTTAAGTAGATGAATCAGTAACACCAATGTGTAAGTTACTTTTTTTTTTCCAAATCCAAGGTAGTATTCCTTATTCCTAATGAGGAATGGCTCTTAAGAGAGGACCACTCAGCAGGGCAATTTTTTCTTTTCAAGTCAAGTGCAACTAATTTGGATAATAGATGGATATATAATTAAAACAGGCCAAATTGAAAAATTTTTACTTGGACTAAATAAAGGAAAAACTAGGATGGGGGGAAAAATGCCAAGGAGGAATGGACTTGATCTATATTTCTTACTTTTCAGGACATCATTCCACCATATTGTGTGCCCAAAAAAATAATCTAGATTAAATTACAAATTGCTATAATCAGAGCAAGAAAATTAAATATATTTTTTTAAAAAAAAAGAATGAGAAAGGTTGAATAATCTTATGTTATTTCAAAAGAAAAGAAAAAAAGAATCCAACCAGTGCTATAAATTCTAGTCAGTTCAATTATTTTCGTTGCAGCCAAGCTGTATACAGAAATGAGGCAGGTGGTTCCCCAATGAACTTTTCCATGTCACAGAACAGGGTAAAAATAATAAATTGGTCATTGCGAGACTTTATGCATTTTGTGGGCACTGCTGAACGTATTTGAGATTCCTTCCTTGTAGCTTCCTCTTGTTGGCAGTAAACGGTAAGCCACCATTGCCATATTTCAATCCCTTTCATTTTCTTGGCTGTTATCTCCAACTATATCATCCTTACTTCTTCCTTTTCACTCATCAATTACTGGCCAACAAGAACAAAAGTCTCACTGACAACTTACAGCAATCAATATATTTGGGGGGGCAGTTTAAAATAATTTCTGTTAAGTCATTGTATATACTGGAAGCCTTAATTCACTGGATCCTAGAATTAAATTGTAAAGTAAGGGACACATTTTTCACATCTGCTAACTATCTAATACAGGGGTATCAAACTATCAGCCTGTGGGCCGGATACGTCATGCCAAGCCCACCCTTGCTTCGCAAAGGCAAAAAACATCGCAATACGTCATGATACATCAGGTGACACAACTGACACCTGTGATCGAACAGGATAGGTGGAAATGCAGACTCATTTCTTCTCCCCAAAATGTTGCCGCAGGGATTATTTTCATGGTAAAGTTCTACATATTCCTATATTTTTTATAATCTTTACTCCATATTTTCTTTATTCTTTCCAATTGAAAGAGTGTTTCCTCAAAAATAAACCGTAAAATGTTTGGTCAAAAGCTTCACATGAATCAAGTTCTATCATTTCTTCATAACTATCTAACTTTCAACACTAAGGATCATTAGCAGGATCTGAAGAATAGTGCACATCCATTTAGAAATAAGCAATTTTATCAGTGTTACTTTATAAAAATCTTATATTAAGCAAAGCACGCTCGCTTGAAACACTCTAGGATGATGACTTAGGATTTGAAAATCAATCTCTTAGGAGCTCTTTGTGACATGTAATTCCTTATAAATCTATTTCAGACATTCATCAAGAATTGATCATGAAGATAATCCATGGAAGACTTTGCTAAAATTATACTATATATTATACTGTATAATTTGTAATCTGCTTAGATCAATGTTTTTTAACTTTTCAAGACCAGGGCTTTGTTTTGCTTTGTCTACATTTGCAAGTAGTCCTCAGCTTACATCTATTCATTTATAGTGACTTTTCAAAGTTACAACACTGAAAAAAATAAACTAACAATCATCGCAACGTCCCTATGGTCATGTGATAAAAATTTCAGGCACTTGACAACTCTCAGCTGGCTTCCAACAAGCAAAATCAATGAGAAAAACTAGGTTCACTTTTTTTCATTCACTTCTTTAATGAATTAAGGTGAGATATATATCCACGCAAATTATTGTGCCTTGAAAAGTTAGGAAGCCCACTGTGCAATGCTACACAGAAGACATGCCATTGAATATGGTTGTTTATTCCTAGGAAATTGGACTGTGGTTTGCAGTCAAGGTGAATTGTAATAGCAGCCATTGCAGAGCGAACACAAATCACTGCAGGCTGTCAGAGGAAACAATGCTTTCATAATTCTGTCAGTTGTCAGGTAATGGTGCAGATATGAAAGGGGGAGTACATTTGGGGCACTCTGAATTTCAGACTGAGGATGCAATATAATGATCCCATCACACTTCATTCGACACAGTAATAATGTGTGTTCATTTCCCATATGGTCACCACACACCGAGGTAGCAAATTGATTGTTCAACAAATTAAGTCAAAGAAGATATCTCTATTGTCAATGAATAATTGTTTCTGCTACGCTTCCAAAAGTCTAGAAAAATATCTTATAAAATGTTTGGAGTAACTCTTAAAACTTCGTGTCCCTGAAGAAAGTACTCACTCTGCAGTATTTTAGATGCAATATTTTAGATGCTGAAGCCTTTGGTCACACAGCTCTGCTGAGACAAATGAGAGGGTCCTGTTGTTGCATCCTCCTCGTCGCTTTCAGGAGTGCAGAACCTAAACCTGATGCGCATGAGTTGTTGTTGCTGTTATTGTTTTTTGATGGATTATATAGTTAGACTGAGGAAAAAAGATCTCACCTCTTATCTACACTTATGAGGCACACAAATCTGTTGGGAACAAATAAATGGTGGAATACTTCCACCTTCCACCATTTTCAGTCCCCAAATTCTTAGCAGCCATTTGAGAAAAAAAAATCTATAGTGCAGGTGGGGTTGACGAATGAAGACCTCAATCCCATTGCAAGAAGTGTCTGAAAATCCTGCAAGAAGACCCTTTGCTTCTACAAAAGGGAATGTAAGAAAAGGAAGCAGAGTAATCTGACATAATTTGCTGTCAGTTTCTAAGTGGAAAAGAGGCAACCTATTTGCTTTGCTGGGAGCAGTGAAAGGAACTCAAGAAACCCCTTTTAGAGCCTGGAAGTTCAAGTGTAGAAAGAGAAGAGGCAAGAGTTCCCTCCATGGGGAATGATGTCCCACTGTCAGAAAAAACAACAACACACAAACACAAACAAAATTTTTAACTGGTACAATTTCAAGCACACCACGTCTGAGCCAGAAATAAACCAGCTCAGCTCTTGTACAATAGGGATCTAGAGGTCAAGTTCCTTCAAATCAGTATAGAATTCTCATGCAGGGGTATTCAAAATTTGCTTCAATAATTCATTATCTTTTTCTACAAGGCATTTAGAGAAGACTTAAGAATGTGAGTCTCTACCCTACTGAAGTATTATAGACCCAGTGGATTCTACTTACCTGCAACAGGAGTGTTCCACTTCTTGATCACAAACGTCAGAAGAGCTTATTAGCCCAACAAATGCAACAATACATACTCTAAATCAGTGGTTCTCAACCTTTCTGAGGTTGAGATCCCACTTGCCCCGCCCATGCGCGCCACGACCCTGACCCGGGGGCGCGCGCGTGTGCACGCGCGCGCAAAAAAAATTTTTTTAATTTAAAAAAAAAATGGCGGCCACGATGGGCGGATCTGCACATGCGCGGATCGGCCCGTCGCACGCGCCACACATGCGCGCATCCGCCCATCACGGGCCGCCATTTTGTTTTTTTTATTTTTTTTTTTAAAAAAATTTAAAAAAATCAAAACAAAACAAAACAAAACAAAATGGTAGGGTCTGAGCGTGCGCGGCACGCGTGCGCCAAAAAAATAAAAAAAATTAAAAAAAATTAAAAAAAATTAAAAAAAATAAAAATAAAAAAAACAAAATGGCGGCTGGCAGTGCCCGGCGACCCCCATGAAATGGTCTCGCGACCCCAAATGGGGTCGCGACCCCAAGGTTGAGAACCACTGCTCTAAATAGATAATGAGAAAATGTTCCTTTCCACCAGACAGAATGTGGAAAATTTAACCCAAATCTCCTTGCCATGGGCAGTATTTGCACTGGAGCCATTCTTGTCTGTGAAGCACTCTAGTGGAGGTATCTCTTCAAAATGCACCCTGATGAGTTGCGCTGAATACAGTGAATACAGCTGAGCAACTACTGTGTTTAAAACAGGAACCCTAGATTTGTAATTGTAGGAAAAATTGGGGTCACTAATTGTGAATGTGCAAAATCAAGATTTCAAATTAATTGTGAGGTATTTGCAATTGTTCCTCTTCTTCATAATAATTCACTTCCAAATTATTTTCCTCCAGAAGAGCTCAGAGCACAACACGTATTTTAGCAACACTTTTAAAGAAATCAACCTTATGCTGAAACCAACTGCATACGTGAAGAATTTCTTGGCTTCTCTTTTTATTTATTTTTCCTTCTTTGGCCAGCCTCCTGTGCTTTCATGACACTTGAAAGAGATGTGACTGTCCCAGCCCCACTCGTGAAGCAGGCAGATGGACTCTGTCCTTGATTCCCATCAGTCATGGTAGACTCTGAAATCATTTCCTGCATGTAGAGCCACATCAACTTTATTCCATGGTGTACAGAAACCACAATCTGCTTTAAAAAATCATTAAAAAGTGTTATGAGGAAACTGTAATAGTAGGGGGGAATGGTATCATTTAAACAGTGTGATTTGTGCTTTTTTACTTAAGAGTTCACTATGATGAAAAAAAATGCTTGTGTAATTTGGCCCATTGTCATATTATTTCTTGTTGAGGTCTAGATTAACAGAATAGTAAATATTCTTCCTGGGGAATATATGAAAGGCATTAGGCTGTAAATGTCCCATGTACAGCTATGCTATAAGAAAGAAAGAAAAATAGAAAACATTAACAAGTACTCTAAAAATGTTAACTATACTGGAGTTATAATTAGAAAACATAGATTATTTTTTTTATTTAGCTTAGCCAAAAATTTTAAAAGGCTGATTCAAAATGGGAGAGAGAATGAATTCTGTATTAAATTGGATTAGTTGATTCTCAGTTGTGACAAATGCTGAGTGAAACAGAGAATGAAAATCCTAAAGTAGTTTGGCTGGAAATCATAAAGAATGAAGAGTATATTCATGAGGGTACAAAGAAAGCCATATAATGGATTATAAAATCACAATAGTAGATGTGCATAATTTCTATGAGGCATCTCCATATATGGTATGTTATAACAGTCTTAAATGTTGATGCAACATTCCGTGTAGCAAGGCTCTTCCTCTGAAATCATTCTGTTCTATTCTTTGTGCTGTTGTTCTGACAATTCACTGACTTTTAAGAATTTTAAAATGTTTGCTAATTATTTGTGTTGTTTCGTAGTCTTGGCCATTGATTTAGTTGCAAGTTGTCATTAATATGTTTAATAAACTGAGGTGCAAGCTAGAAAAAAATACAGCTTGCTGTGTTTATATACAATTTTGTCCCATATGACTACAAAGTCAAAAGTTATGCTGCAATTCTGCATGTCATATTATTCATATGATCCATGATCACTAATAGTCTATTGGATTACCTGAGTTTATACTTTACATTATTCTGAATAATAATAACAATTCCATAATACATTGAAATCTGGCAATGCTAATGTTTATATGAAAAAGTAGAGTTTTTTTTAAAGAAAAGAACCAAACAGCATAAATGTATAAAAAAAACATAGCATAAATGTATAAAAAATTACAAAGGACTTGCTAAGGAACATGTTTTGCATGATCTAAATATTTATTTATGTACCACACTCCTACCCTGCTGCTATCAAAAGAACTTTGAAAGCTTATAGTCAACGTAACCAAAAATTTAAAAATTCAACATTAATGCAAAATATAATAGCAATAATAATAATAATAATAATAATGGTATATCAGACCTGACACATACGTGCTCATTGAATATTAGAATTTTAAATTCTTAACCTTATCCTTAAAAAAAAGGCAACAATGTCCAGGGAGAAATGTAAAATAAACGATTTGATAAAGGTAATAGTTTTTCACGCCTGAAAATAATGTTTCTCTTTCATACTCTCTTGATCGGCCGCTTGCAATAACACATTGCAGATATAATCTCAAGACCTTATGGCATGTACTTGTCACTACTTGCATAAGTTACTGTGGACGCAGAATCACAGAGACTTTGAACATAATTTCTCACACTACAGGAGATTAAATAGACCCCATCTGAAGAAGGCAAGCAGTAGCGATGGCCCTAGAGTAACACAAAACAAACTGCACCTTGTTTCACTCACACGGACACAAGAACACAAATATTGTTTTGGGTTGTGTTTTTTTTAGAAAGTTAGGGAAATGGAGCAGAATTTGCTGGATTCTACTGAAACATATGATGTTCGACTACGCTCAGTCAGTACCTTGAGCAAGTTAGGTCACTATGTGTGCCTGGCAAGGTGGGAATAGATTTACTCAGTAAAGAGTGTTTGGTTTTCTTTTTTTTATATATATATAAAAGTTTTATTGTTTTTTTCCATTTTTTTTACAAAAGCTTAGGACACAACATGGTTGTCAGAGTGTCAAATCATTCAAAAACAAAATCATATACATATGGCTCAAATTAATTATAAACAATTTCCTCTCTGTAAGGAATAATATTACTTATTAAAATTAATACAATTTTAGATAAAGTTCAATCAAACAAAAATCCTCAATCACCTTGCAATTATGATAATCTATATCCTGTGTTAAGCTTTACTAATTACAATTGTCATATTCCAGTTACATTTCAATAAATATATAGTTGGGATTTCAGGTATCCTTAATAATAGATCGTTCATTAACATTACTTTTTTCCCTATCACAAGTGGCTCTTACCTTCTCTCTATTACAGCATATTTTTTCACGTTTAAAATAACAATATAAATCCAACAAATACAATTCTATTTTTAAAAATATATTCTATCATTTCATCAATCCACATCTATAAAAAATCTTTTTAAGCCCTTTTATAAAGTTTACACCTTCAAATACTTATAAAGTATAATGTCAGGAAATTCCCAGCCTTCATTCATTATTAAATCAAACAGAAATTCTCTCTCTATTTCAAAATAATTATCATATTTAAAATAATAGTGTAGTTCCAAAAAAAGAAACAAATACATATCTATTTTTAAAAACATGTTCTATCATTTCATCACTCTATGTCTATAAAATCTTTTTAACCCCTAAACAAGTTTGCTCCCTAATAATTGTCAACTATGATAACAGTCAATTCTCATCCTTCTTTCATTGTTAAATCAGACAAAATCTCTAAAGCCTTTTTAACCCATCAAGTAACGTTTTATATCACATTTAAACCTGACTCTAGCTTTCTTTCTAGGCCAAGTTGGTTCCCATATTAAAACTTTTTGATTATCAAAAGAGTGTTTGGTTTTCTGTGCTAGCTTAAGTACTTTACAGTTTCAGTGGGAATGATGTAAATGTCCACTCAACTCATTTGTTGTCTGAATGGGAAGCGAAGCATCCAAATTACTGTTCCCAAGGTCTAGGTTTTGCTTGTCTACATACATACATACATACATGCAGGTGGGATCAGGAAAATAAAGGATATATCTCCATAACAGCCAAGACGAGATGCAAGAACAGCTATACATACTGTCAGGTAGGTACATAAATCACACATATTTAGAACAACCGAATAGGTGCTTGATCCTCCACTATAACTATGTATGTCAAACAACTGCTGAAGAAAAGATTAATATATCATATTCTAGGGATGTTGGATGTTTACTTGTTTTCATGATAAGTAAGAACTTGCCTTTCCAATGGATTTCCCTAGGCATCTTAAAGGAAGATTCTAGGCACCGAGAGAAAGACGTTCTGTATACTGAATGTTTCTTCTGCATTTCCCTCCATCCCATATACAAGCTTTCTTATTTAGCATGATAGAAAAGACATTGTCTTCAATATTTTTTAAGCAGAATAAAAGTTTCCTCTAATGGTTATGGATGAGATCCTGAATACCGGTGATCAAAGGATATGGATATAAAACATTTGTCCTCTATTGTGTAATCCATCTCTCCCATGGTTTGATGACTTCCCATGAAGAGATACTATAATGGAAAAAATTTTTTCCATGGGGCTTGTATAGTTCAGAATGCAAGAGCAACTAAGGCCGACATTTACAAAGTAGTAACACCACCATCTGATAACCATGAAATGAATTCAAAACAGAAAAATAAAAACAAAAGAGCCAGTATGATACAGTGGTTGAGGTAGTGGTCTAGAAAGCAGGAGATGGTGAGTTTTAGTCCAACTTTGGCAGAAAAGCCGGCTGGGTGATTGAGTCACTCTCCGTTCAATTCATCCCCTAGGGCAGGGGTAGGCAACCTTGGCTCTTTTATGACTCGTGAACTTCAACTCCCAGAATTCCTGAGCCAGCCATGCTGAGGGGAAAGGGAGAGGTTTCCAAGCTGAGCCATGCTGGCTCAGGCATTCTGGGAGCTGAAGTCCACGAGTCATAAAAGAGCCAAGGTTGCCTACCCCTGCCCTAGGGTTATTCTTGTGGGAATAATAGAAAGAGGAAGGAGTATGTTTGCTGCCTTGAGTCATTCATATAAAAATAATAATAAAGGCAGGATTTTAAAAATACAGAACTAAAAGAAATGGAAGGAAAGGGAGGGAGGGAAAAATATTTTAGGAAAAATAGAAACCCAGAAGTCTCCTCAGAAAATGATAATAAACTTTCAGGAAACTGAAAGATAGATTTTGGTAGGATATTACTTGAGATTCTAAGTTCAACTCCATCTTTAAATCTAACTGTGAAGCTTATGTCTTTTCTCTGCCCCTTTCCATCACTTAAGCACTTCCCATTCCCACTACAAAATTCTGACATGGGTATTCAAAACTTGGTAGGTGTAGGACTGTCCATTTAAAAGAGAAGTTCATCAACTGTCAGTCATCAGAGTCCTTATAGTTGATAGCTAAACCTTGAGTCTTTTCAACACTCTGTCACACAAAATAAATGGTAAGTGTGGGCTTTCATGCTTGCAAAGAAAATAGTTTGTGGGAAAAACAACAGACAGACAAAAGGTCAACCATAGCAACCTTGTAGAAATGCTGTAACACAGCATGTTTCCAACCAATATATATATTTGACCAGGAAATCCAATTTAAAACAGAGAAATGGAGAATGTGTTTTAGACAATCATACATTTTTCTACAGCAACATAGAGTACATATCTCCCTAAGTCGGGATTTGTGAAAGATACACTTGATTTAACAATGCTATTTTGACATGTAATGACAGAGGAACATTTATTATACATTCCCTTAATCGTGAGACTTGCATTTTGTCAAGGTTAGAATTGGAATTCAGAGGATATATCCGCTTAGAAGTCTACCATAAAATTGAGAAGCTTCATTTGGTACTTTTCCCCTCCCTCAAACTTAACACATTATTAGAAATATCTCTCATTCGTGTTTCTGCTGTTCTGAAATCTAAATCACAGTAATCCTACTTATGGTGATCATGTTAGTTGAAGATTAGCTTTGTATATTTATGATGCTACAGTTAAAAAAAAGCTATGCAGCGGGTTTTATTAAGCAATGTCAGTATTCCAACATTGACCATTACTTCTAAAATATGCAATATTGTCTCTATATTTTTAATAAATATTTTGGAAGAAACTACACAAATAATTGTGTTTAATGCATAATGAATTGATGCATCTGTAAAAGATTTCCACTGGGACCCAATGAGGGAATTTATACTTAGGGAATAATCCTTTTGTTGTTCAATACGGTATTCTAGCCAGCCATAAATTATAGTTCATTGTTTAAAACAAAAAGATCAGAACAAGAAATTTGATATTAGAGTCTCTTTCCCAACTCCCCGCTGACCTTTAGGACCGAGTCTTTCCAAGGGTGGCTTTGGAGAGCTTCAAAAAGAATGGAGGGTAAAATGGAGGGGAGGGAAGTGAGAGAGCAGAACTAAATTTATTCCACGTTATTGCATGCAGCGGGAAGCAATTTAAAAACAAACACAAAGAAGAAAGGAACCGATTGTTGTTTCTTCCGTCTTCTGTTTTTCAGAGTGTTCAAAGCAGCTTTCTCTGTGAAGAAATGAGGGGAAACGTGAATTCTGCTTTGCCTTTTGTAAAGCTGTGACATTTCTGTATAAAGACAACTACATTCCTCATGTCCGATCCTTACTGCTATGAGATGCAGTCTCTGTGTTTTTGTGTAATGTTAATTCTATACCAAATACACATGAGGGAACTAGATAGGGAAGGCATATCCGCCGTTTATTTCCTCCTTTGGAACTGTTTTCATTTAAGAGGCCAAAAGATGCTAAGTTTGATATCCAAAAATATATATATCTGGTGAAGGGGGGCAGGGGGAGAGAGTTAGAGACCCCACATTGGCAAATGTGCTTTGACCACAGAATCTTTTAATAGCTCACAAACAATCAGGGAGGCACTCAAATAATTGAACTCCTTTCTGTTTCAGCTCAACAGAAGAAGCATCTGCACACGGCCATTAAAACACTGAATTGCTATGTCTGTATCTGCATAATGAGATTTCCCTTTATTGTAACAATGGTTACAATGGTTTTGATTCTTTTCAGATAAAAAGCAGTTAGATTTAAAAAAAAAAAAAGAAATTCCAAGCACAGGTAGTTCTTGACTTATCACCATTCATTTAACAATGCTTCAAAGTTACACTGACTTATGAAGTGAATTACAACTCAAGCTCGCACTTGAGACTATTCCACTACCTCTGTGGTTATGTGATTGCAATTTGCAACTTTTTTTTTTTGCCAATTTATGCCCCCCCCCCAAAAAAGCCCATTGGGGGAAGCTGGATTTGATGTTTAATGAATACGTGATTTGTTTAACAACCACCATAAAAATTCTCATAAAATCAGGTCCAATTTGATTTATGACCGCAACAACTTACAGTGGAAATTTGACTCCCAGTTGTGGTCATAGGTAGAGGACTAATGGTATGTCTGATCAGAAGTGAGTCTATCTGAATTCAATGACAATGCAAATTATGCTTCTGCTGGGTGACGTCTAAGACAGGGATCTTCAAACTTGGTCCTTTTATGACTTGTGGACTTCAACTCCCAGAATTCCTCAGCCAGGCTGAGGAATTCTGGGAGTTGAAGTCCACAAGTCATAAAAGGACCAAGTTTGAAGACCCCTGGTCTAAGGCCATTTCCCCACTAATAACATACAGCATCATCGTAGCAATCTGTTATCGTTGTGGTTATTTCACCTGATCCTTCTAGAAGATCTCAAGTTCTAAACTGAGAACTGTCACTCTATCAGATGACACAGGGAAGAAATCCCTAACTACAATTCCTAGAATTTTATTCTATTAAAACCAATGCTATTTCCTTCAAGTAATTTTGCTTTGGGTTGGGATACAAAGGGGGGGAAAAAAACAAATGTACATCTTTACTTAAACTGCTTCAGAATCATGTAAAGGTGCATCCTACCTGAATGTAATAACAGAACACCCACTCGTTTGCATGGGAATAGCAACTGGATGTATGCAACAACAGAACCTCTCTCCACTTCATCCAGGCTGTTGATTGCCTTAGGTTAGCAAACTGCCTGAGCAGCCTTCGGCCAAGCATCTGAAAATCACAAATCATAGATCTTGATTCGAATGATTGCACAAGGAGAAGTGCTGAAGGGTTCACAATGGCCAGAAAAAAAAGACTTAAAAGTGATGCGAAATAGGGAGCAAAAAAGGGCTACAATTGCCTGGCAGTCTGAAATAGATTTAGCTTTGATGCCATGTACTGTATTGGGGAAAGGGGAGGCAAGCTTCTCCGTCAATTTTTTTTTTTTTGAAAGGTTAGAATTTTTGTACGTGGATTGGGCGAGCCGTAGATTGTAGATGTATTTAACAGCAGGGTATTTTCCACTGCCAAAAAAAAGGATTATTTTTTTTTAACTGGTAAACAGTTTGGTCTTCCTCTGGGTCACCTGCCTTATATATGCTCGTTGGGGCATGAATTCTTACCTGGATAAAGTCCCTAGCCTCGTATCATACAAAGCTAGACTTTCAGTACAGTCCATTACATTTTTAGAAAGGTATCTCAGTGGCATTCAGTTCAACCCTCCTTTTTAATGATGTGGGTCATCTGCTACTTCAAGAGAATATGAAGGAGAACCAAACATGTCATTCCATTGCTTACTATTCCTAGACTTACGGTCAGAACCAATTTGTTGTTTTTTAAAAAAAGTTCAAAATACATAGAGATCGCTGAGAGCAATGAATGGTTCGAAATCATAAACTCAGGAAGTACACCATTCGTCTTACTTTTTTCATAGGAACATTTACATTAATTCCTGATTAATGCATTTCTTCTACAATGAGGTGTCCAGGTGATTTTGCAGTTTGACAACATATTCTTTCTATGAGGTGAGGAAAGGAAAATTTCCTAATAAATCCAGGACATTTCTGAATTAAAAGATGACACCGGTAGTCCTCAGCTTACAACTATTTGTTTAGTGACCGGATGAAGGGACAACCGCACTGAAAAAAGTTCCTTGCAACTGATCCTCACGCTTATGACTATCGTAGCATCCTTACAGTCACATGAATCACAATTTGAGTGCTTGGCAACTGGCACGGTTGCAGCTTAACGGGATCATGTGACTGCGCCTTGCAACCTTCCCACAAGCCAAATCAATGGAGGAGGTCCTACTCACTTAACAACTGCAGGGGTTCCCTTAATAACCATAGTAAAAAGGGTTACGAAATCGAAAAGGACTCCTTTAATAATCACCTTGCTTAGCAACAGAAATTCCGATCCCAGTTTTTGATCATACGCTGAGGACTGCCTGTCCTGTTCCAGGCCATGAGCACATACACAGGAAGGAGTTAACTGTTTTATTTGGCACAACTGACCCTCAGTGCACAGGCCCTTGTGTCCCTTGGATCAGGTGGGGGCAGCAACTCCTCCCCAGCACTGACCAGCTGCAGTCTGTGCAGGCTGCTGTTCATCCAAAGTCACCTACTTAGCATCCCCCAGGCTTCCCCTGCCATTCTCCTGGTATCCACCTCAGGCTTGTCACTCTTTCAGATGGCTCCAGGACCAACTCCTTCCCTTTATCTGAGCTGGTCAACGTTAGTTGAAGGAGGTGCCAATAGGCTTATTGGGAATGCTCCAGGATGCTTTAAATTGCTTTAAATCGCAGTTGGTTAAAGAGCCAGTAGAAGACTTAGTACAGTGATGGCGAACCTATGGCACGGGTGCCAGAGGCAGCACTTGGAGCCCTCTCTGTGGCCACATGTGCCATTGCCCCAGCCTCGCCTCCCCCCATGACCCCCTCCTCACCAGCAGCCCCCCTGGAGGAGAGTCACGCCCGAGCGTGGCCCACGCAGAGCAGCACAGCCAAGGACATGGCAGCCAGGCAGCGTAGACAAGACTCTGCCCTCACGCCCCATCATGCACAGTTGATGCTGTGGGGTGCAGGAGAGAGTGTGGCCACCATGGCGCTGCTGGGCTGCCTGGGCCATCTGCAGCGGGCTCTGGAGGTGGTGAGTGGCCCTGCGGGCAAGCGGGGTGGGGACAGGGTGGGGGCAGGCATGGGGGTGGGGTAGGGGCAGAGCAGCGGCAGGGCAGGGGGTGGAGCAGGGTGGGGTCAGCTTTTGGGCATTTGGTCTCTAAAAGGTTCGCCATCACTGACTTCGTATATTCAAGGTTATGCCAATGATTTTTTTTTTTAAAAAAAGGCTTTTTCAGTTTCTGTTGCTGTTTTTCTTATGTAGTTTTTTTCTTTTTAAAAAAAATACTCAGCAAAACTTAACAAATATCTGTACTAAATGTGCATAAACTCTAACAGCAAATATTACTTGGAATCACTGTACTTACATTAGATGGCTGGCAGAATTGGGGTTCACCTGATTAAATTTTCTCTGAGTAACACCTAAATACTGAAACATCTGAAGATCTAGACCCTGGCTTGCAAAAGTCTGTGCCACAATAAATTAATGAGACTTTACAGATACGTTGCCTTCTTTGTTGCCTTCTTTGCCGCATGTATTTTAATTGGACAGTTAGCTGATTGATGGGATGAAAGTTAGGTAGCTAATCGACTAAAAGTCTTTAAGCCTTTGAGAAGGCAGATAAGTTCATAAAATAATAATGTGTTAAAAGGCATGTCGTGGAAGACCCACTTGAGATGCATGATATTCACTTTTATTAAACCATTTTGGTCTTAGGCAATTCCTTTTTCTTCTTTTGATTTTAGGCAGCTGATGTTCCATCTGGAACTTGAAATGTTGAAAGAAACAGTGGGGGGGGAGAGAGAAGAAGTTAGGAAGCAGGAGGGTAGCCAGGGAGACAACATGTTTTTGTGAAATATTCTTTATGCAGGGTATTTTGACACTATGCCCATATTTGTAAAATGCTTGACTCTCTTTAAGTTATTTAAGTTTTCTAAATGTTTATTAGTCCATAGCGAGTGAGTAAGATCCACTGCAGGGAACAGAAAATGGAAATTTTTAAGAAACTCCTGCAAAAGATTTGGATGTTTTTCAAAGAAATGAAAGGATTCTCTCCACACACCCTTGATTATTTTGCTATTTACTTCTAAAAATATGTATGCTGTCTAGCCTATGGAGATATTTGACACCACTGATGAACAGTTCCTTTGTGTTCAAGGTTTTAATTATGAATGGGCTTCTCGTTTCCTTTAGCTTCTTCTTTCAGTCCCTTTTGCCCTCCTCCAAACACTGAAATAGTTTGTGGTTGTTAACAGAGGCCTCATATGGGTTTTTAAAGTATATATCCATGTAGTGTAAACAGCAGAGAAAAAGTGCTACAAATGTGTCTCAACAAACTCTTCAAGTGGAACGCTACGGAAAGGGTGAATATGTGAACAGGTTTCAGGACAATGATCAGGTGCCCAGGTAATGGGTTCTTTAGGATCAGGAGATAATAAACACACCAGTAAATAAGGGGGTTTTAAGCTTTATTATTAGCTCAAGCAAACAGATTTAAAAGTATAAGATGAAAAAGCACCCATACCAAACAAGATAATACCCCAATCTCCTATAATCTTCCTGGAGCTCCTTAATAAGTGTTGAAGGAAAAGTCTTCATCATGGTTCAGTCCAAGCCAGGAATAAACAACATGGTGACTGCTTTAGAAAGAAGGTTGCAGTTTATTGAAGAGGAGAGCCAGACAGAAAGATGCCTCTGGAAGAAAAGAGGGAGAGCACATGTAGGGAGTGAGTTTTTATACCCTCTGGGGTTCTTGAGGTTGTTTCCAGTTCCTGTCTGAGGTTTTGTATTTCCTGTGTCATGTACTTTTGACCTGAGTCTGATGGTGCCCCTTTGGCATCTGTGGGTTAATCCTATTATGTCCTGTCTTAGAGTTTGGGTGGGGTAAGTAGATTTTAGGTGAATTGTCTTCCTAAGCTTCTAGCTGGGGGCCTCCAACCTTCCTAAATGGATTATTTACATCTGAATTTCTACAGAGCTGGTTTCTGTAGAAATAATCCCAAGGTTTATATTAAAACCTGACTCTGCCATGGCCATGAAACTGCAAGATCTGACGTTGACTGGGTGGCACAGAATTCTGGGACAGGAAGTCTTAGTTTTTCACAAAAGGAAAAGTTTTGTAATTACATGAAGATTTCCACCCTTCTCCTTTATTCAGCAAACAAGAGTGAAAAACAAGCAGGTGAGCTCAGAATGAGCTCTAAACTTCGAGATTTTTTTCTTAATATGAAGGAGAAATCAAAATATGTCACTAAACTTCTCAAAATAACAATGGCCTTCTGCATTGCCACTACAAGTAGTCAAGGAATCACTCTGTCTTGTTACCAAACATTCATTCTTTCATTCATTCATTTATGAAACAAATTTATATAACCACCCAACTTATACACATGATTACATGTGGTGTACAGCAATAAAAATCCACAATTTAAGAGTCCACTTAAGATTGTGTAAGCATTTGGGAAGGCACTGGTCAGGTGTTGCAAAGCCAAAGTTGCTGCCTAGGGCAGGTTGCTGGTCCTCCCTACGGCATAAGTCAAAATGGCAATGGAAAAAAAGCTGACCAAAAGAATTTGGGAAGGTTTAGATTCCCTGGCTGCACTTGTTACCACATCATCCATGAAATATACAGATTATATCCATCGCAAAAACCATATTGGGAGAAGAGGGAAAACAAATAAGGTAACTGGAACCAGTCTCATTTATAGGCAGGGAATGAGATTAAAACAGTATCATGGTATTTAAAAAAGCATTTGTTTGTTCTATGGCAGGGGTCTTCAAACTTGGCCCTTTTATGACTTGTGGACTTCAACTCCCAGAATTCCTCAGCCAGGCACGCTGGCTGAGGAATTCTGGGAGTTGAAGTCAACAAGTCATAAAAGAGCCAAGTTTGAAGACCCCTGCTCTATGGTTAGCAAAAATGAGGAGGCACCCTAAGCAGGGTGGAGGAGCTTCAAAACTTGGCTTGGTTTTCTATGAACATTAAAACTAAGCTGGGGAAAGCTTAGCACTTTCTGGAACAAAAAAATCTCTAGATATTGCCTTCAATGTGCTGCATGTATCTTAGAAGAAAGGCAACCCACATTTGGCCATCCATTTTTCATCTTGCATGACACTCCATTTCACCTTGCAGTGTTGGCTAACGTAGCCACTCACCAGGAGCTGCTAATGTAGATCAGACAATAGAGGGCTGCAAAAACTGAAGTCTATTTATTTAACAAACACTATCATGGATGCATATGCTGGTATGAGGTCGGCGAAGAAAAAGAAATGTTATATCCAGATGCTGCAGCCCTTCAGCATTTAATATACAGCTTTAATCCTAGCAGGATGAAGACATCATTTTTTGACACAATTGGCTGAGCAGAGGACTTAATTTTCCACTGCCAATATTCAGGGGCCCAGCATCTGTAGGATAACCCATAGCCACAGGGAAGAGGCACAATATTATGGTTTGTCACATAGTCAGCCAGATGTTCAGACTGGATTTGGCATTTTTATGCACCTATCAATTCCTTGCCAAGGACCTCAGACAGGAGAACTTGGTGTTTGGTAGTGTTAAAGGTATCATTGCAGGAGGTAAACGGTTTCAGGTAAAGCTTCCTTTTGCAATTATTATTATTTTATTCTTCCCCTTTACTTCATAAGGGGCTTGCTGGCTCCTATTTATTATTTATTTAGAGCATTTGTATACCACTTATCATGTTATGCATCTCCTGCTAGAAAACAGCATTAAATATAGAATTATACAATTTAAAATAAAATAAATCAAACAATTCCAAAACTTTTTTTAAAGTTTACGAGTTCATCAATGGCAACATAAAAATATGTAATTATATGTTCAATATGAAGAGGGAATTAGTTAATAGATGATGAAGACAGGTTTATTGGGAAGAGAGAAAAAAAAGTGGATAGGAAGCTGAAGACAAAGGCAGGATAGGGGGCAAAACCCTATCCAGACTCTTACATTGTTCATTTCTCCAAACATGTGTGGCTTTTTTCAGACTTTCCCCAAGTTTTACATTGTGAATCAAACATCAACATCAAAACTTATGACCCCCCCTTCAAGATGACCCACAGTTGAGCAACTTTGGAAGGACTGAGGGGCATATTCCAAAGAAAGATTTGACCAGGTGAAAAAAGTAGATAGGATCGGGATAAATTAAATTTGGATTAAAATGATTGTCAATACAATAAATTGTTTAATTTCTCTGTATTTAATAATGCATAGAAACTTAAGGGGGACTTTTTAAGGGGCTTTAAAAGCTTCAGGACAAGGGGGTTTTTCAGCTTGTGGACTACTCAAGATCATATATGAAATAATTGGTCACTGTCCATTGCCATCTTTCCCTGACTATAAATAACAAATAGCAATTCTGAAAAACGACTGTGGTGCTCAAAACAAATAGGCATTCTTTATTTCAAGGCCTTGGTGGGATTCAAATCAAACTGCCATGTTGTCTCAAGAAGTGACGGGGAAACTTCATACCAGATATCCCTGAAGTATCCTCCCTGCTTTTACTTTCGGTGATACAGTTGCTGAAGTCAGGAATATCCTTTTTCTTCCCTTCTTTGATTTTTGGAGATGAAAGTTAAGTGATACCATTTCTGATAAAACGACAAACCAGTTTGGAAGTGGAATGCATGTAATGGCAAGAGAAACTTATGCACATGGGTGACATTACCTTGTTTACTTTCCCATAAGATCTGTCTTCATCTGACACTAATCATAAGAATCATTAAAAGAAACTGGGTCACCTCACAGTGGTAATTTTTGCAGAATCCTACAACCGTTAAGTCAGCTTCATCTTTTCTGCGGCTGAACATTTGCAGTTTCCCTCACTCGTCATAGTTGTCATGGATTGAATGTGAAGAGTTTGTATCCTTAATGGGATCAAAGGTTTTAACAGTGATCCTTCACAAAAGTAAACAGTTGAAATATTCTTCTATTTGCATTGATTGCATGCCTGACAGGCCTTCTGCTGGTAAATTTTAAACAGTTAGTACCCGCAACTCCAGGGAGAACTATTAAATTTGTAACAATCAAGAAAGCGCTAAGTTGGAAGGAGGGGAGTTTCTGCAGGAAATTGCCCAGTTATTGTTGAAATACCTTTGTATTCATCACATGATCTTCTTTACCATAAATGCACACCGGTGTCAGATAAGCGTGAATGCAACAGACTTAATACTTTGGGTTTTCATCCGTGGTGAATGGTCACTGTTCTTTTTTCGGTGAGTTTTCCATAGAAATGTCATAGGTGTCATGATTCCGACAGATGAAACTCTTTAAAGAACTTCAAGGCATTGTTTACCTTAAAGAATCTTTTATTTGAGAAGCATAGCATGGGCACTAACACAGTCGAAGCCAAAAACTGGATTCCCCTCCCCTGAGCACATAGTATCAAAGCACAATTCCCTCCTCCAATTAACAGTCATAAATCACATTCTCCAATTAGTTTGAAATGCAGGCTTTCCCTCCAGACCTCCAGCCTGCCAATTCTTATCATCTCTTATTTCAATAACCTTGGGTCACACACTAGGTCCAGTATTGTTATGTCTAGCTGAACTCTCATGCACATTCCTCCCCCCAGCATCATCTAACTCTAGCTCTAGGTCTAAAAGTAAACATAAGAAGAAAATAGTTGCATCTCCAACTGTTGTCAAAGCAAAAACATTCGATATTAGCAGCATTGACAATAGGCCTGTTGGACCAGAAAATTAAAAATAGTTTGGTGGCACCTTTTTCAATTAACAAATTTTATTTTTATTTTTTTAAAAAAAAAACACCTGTCATGAGTTGCAACTTGGTTCATCAGCAAAACTCACAAAACTGTATGCCTTTTATTACATTTCTTAGTCAGGAAAAGTGCTCCCAGATTCCTTCTGTTTTTTCTTTTATTTTGTTTTGCCATCATAGACTTACATACTATTATTTCTCCTCCGACAATGTCTGTTAGATGAGGGGGGAGAGAGAGAGGGAGAGTAAGAAAGGGGGGAGAGAATCTCTCTCACAATTATCATATCTATAATAAGTTATATATTTATAGGCAAAAAGTTGGCCTTATTCCTTAGCCTGACTCAGTTTAGAAGTTCGAACAACTAGCAAAAAGGAAGAAAATACACAATTTTAAAAGTTTATACCTGTTTGCAGCATAAAAATGCATTTATGGGTTGTTGTTTTATATTGTGAACTATTTTAAGGATTTCCATTATTCCTAACCATTTTGAGCAATAAATCCAAAGTTGCTGCGGGATTATTCTTGGTATTGGTAGAGAGCTCTGTGGTATTTTTAGCTCAATTGTAGCACACTTGTAGAATATTTCCTTAGAATGCAGATGGACCCATATTTTTTTATGGTATTCCTAAGTATTAGGGCTGGGAAAAATTCTACTTGAAACTTTGGGAAGCTACTGTTTATCACAGGGGTGTCAAACTGCTGGCCCGTGGGCCAGTTTCATCATACCGAAGCTGCACCCATCCCATTGCCGGCAATGCAAGGAGAGTTGCGATACATTGCGACATATCACATGACATTGTGAGTTTGACACCTGTGGTTTATCAGAATCCTGAATCAGAGGGTTAGTTTCACTCCCACAACTTCCAGAAATTAAGAAAGGATCCTAGTCTCCCAACAGTTTTGTTTCTCCTCGTCTTAGGGTCTTCTTCTAGTTCCAGTGATGTAGCCAATATGTAATTTTGTCTCTTTTTGATCACTTACGTTTAGCACAATATCATTTATAAGAGTAGCTTCATTCCTCCAGTGGCTACTATACTCTCAATCATGCAGTCAATATTCAGATGACTGAATTCAAATAAGTAGAAAATTGCCAACTTGATTAGAGTTATGAGATCTATGCTACAAAAAAAAACAAAAACCCGGAACGTCCATTGAAGGGTTTCTGTCTTGTTATCCAGTGCATGTCTGAATGTTTGCAACCCAAATCTGGTGGGAGAGGAGACGTTCTTTTGTAAATGCTTTAAGAAGAAGCAGAGTAAACTGCTCTTATTCAGCATGCCAGAAATAAATACATAGTGGATATATCTACTTCAAGTTCAAATTATAGGAGACAGATATTGTCAAGTGTTCTGTCTCGCAAATATCTAGGCGTGATGTCAGTCAAATGTATTTGTCCATCAGACTTTGAAGAAAATATTCTGAAGAGCTTTAAACAAGATTTGGGGAGCATGGATGTTATTTCTCCTGTAAAATGAGAACCATGTTTTGCATATTCAACCTGACAATAAATTTCTGGCATAAAACCAGCTGTTTGTTATTGTTTGATCTAATGTATTATAACAAGGATTATTCTGTGCAGTCACCTTTAGAGTGATTGTCAGTTATTTGATTGCTGCTTGCTGCTAGATATTTTTCAGCAGGCAATCACAGTCCACATCCATCTCCATGTGCTTCTTGTCACTCACTTCCGCTGCTTGGTATGAAATCAAAGGTTTTACATTGCATGCTAATTTGGGGGGGGGAGAGCTCTTGTTTTTGTCCTTATAAAACTATGCTGTTGCTAAGCTTCTTTTTATATCACAAGAAAGAAGAGACCTGCCCAGGCAGCGTTTCATCTTTTCTGCATCCACAGCCATCAAGAAAAGATATTTTTGTCTTCTTTTTAAGAAACTTATTCTAGGGTTTGATAGAATCGCACCAGTATATTAAGTTGCCATTGATTGATCAATTGATTATGTGCCAACAAATTGTTGTTGAGTGTTAGCAACCACATAGATTTTTCTCTATGATGATCTGTCCCCCTACCTGATCTTCAGTTCTCCCAATGGTGCGCTCATTGCCACTGTAATTAAGTCCATTCACCTTGCCGATGTTCATTCTCTTTCCTTCCACCTTTCCCAGCATTAGAGCTTTCTCCAGCCAGATTAGTGCTCCATTGATGGAAATGGCTAATAAGATTCAGAATATTTTGAAAGGAGTCAGAAACAATATATATACTATTAAGAATCAGAAGAGCCATTACTAGAACAAGTTATTGTGGCTATTGCTGAAAGGAAAAATCAGTCATTACACAGGTAGATATAACTTACTAACTGCATCATTTAGTGGCCATTAAAAGTTACAACAGTGCTGAAAAAACTAACAAACAATATCTGCTTTTATCCCTCATTCACACATATTATCCTATGCCTGGGCTATTTTTTTTCTTTTTTACCCCCTCATAGACTTCAGAGATTGGAAAGGAAGGGATTATAAGAGAGTAAATAGTTACACAATGGAGAATATACATCAAATGTATGTGATGGTGCCAGTAGCTGAGAACCACAAGCTGTTATGCAAACAGCCCATTGTATTCTCCAATGTGTGTCTGCTTACTTTCTTGCAATCCCTTCCTCTCCAGTCTTTCCACTCTGCAGTTGTGAAGGGAAGGGAAATAGGCCAGGCACAAGAGAGATTATCTACAGAGATTGCTTGTTCCCCCACTCCCCCCATCCCAAAAGGAGAGATTGTTTAAACAAACAAGGTGGGAAGGGGGGAAAAGCATACTGGCTGAGGAATTCAAAGAGTTGATCCCCCTATCTTAAAGCTGCTAAAATTGAGAAACACTGAATTATAGCCCTGAGATTAATTCCCAGGAGATTTTATTCCTACACTGCCCTGTCCTGTACATACCTATCTACATACAAATAGATCCAATTGAGTTTAAAGGTTTAATATCAAATAACTAGATGGTTCCAGGACAATTCACTAAGGCCAACTCGATGCAGCCAGCTTACCTCTGCCAGTTCACCATCACCAAGTCACCTCTGCCAACTCACTGCCACCAAGTTGCCGCAAGACAACAAATGGCCAACTCACTACAGGGACAACTCATT
The DNA here is from genome assembly GCA_034064705.1 of Bothrops alternatus. NCBI lineage: Eukaryota > Metazoa > Chordata > Lepidosauria > Squamata > Viperidae > Bothrops > Bothrops alternatus. The sequence continues at coordinate 12,771,866 of JARGCV010000049.1, read as the reverse complement.
GCAGCAGCCAAAGGGAGAGCCGGGCGGGCGAGTGAGCAGGTGGACAGAATGTAAAGTAGTGGCAGCAGCCAAGAGTTTTCCATTTTCACACCCTTTGCTGCCATCACTGCCGCCACACCAAGTTCTGGGCCGAAGAAGCCAGAGACAATGGCAGCGGGGGTTTGTAAAAATAAAACATCCCTGGCCATCACAACCTCCTCGGCCTAGAGCTCGGTGTGGCAGCAGCAGGGGGGCGGCAGTGGCAGTGTGTGTGTGTGTGTGTGTCTGTGTGTCTGTGTGTGTGTGTGAAAGTGGGACGCCCTCAGCTGCCATTGCCTCCCTGTTGTCTGTCCCACCCACTGCTGCCACCACTGTTCCCAGCCTCTTTGATCTAAACATTGGTGCAGTGGCAGTGGGCTTGGGATATGAAAATGGGAAGCTCCCAGCCACCTCTGCCACTCTGCACTCACTGGTCCACCCACCCATCCACTCTCTCTCCAGCTGTCCATGCTGAATTGGCCATGTGGAGTTATCCTGCAGCAACTTTGTGGTGACAAGCTGGCAGAGGTGAGCTGGCCACGCTAACGGACCATGACAAATTGTCCCCTTCTGTATCTAGGCAGTAGCAGGCTTTGGTGATAAACAACCACAACCACAACAATTCTGATATGCTAAAATTGGAAAACTCAGATTTAACTAAACTTTGGTGGACAACATCTGCCGTTTTGCTTATTCCACTTTGTTCACTACTAGGCAAATATTTATTTATGAGCGATTGCTTAAAATATACTTCTCTGAGTGTATATGTTTTTTTTTAAAAAATCAGCAGTCCATAACATTTGAGCTGCTCACATTGCCAGAAAATTTAAACTAAATACTTCGGAATCAAATATAAATCTAGGTTTCAGTCAAAACTCAGAACTTGCTTTACAAGGTTCAGTTTACAGGATGTAATTTCCAATGCCATATAGTGTTTCTGTGCCAAAGATAACAATGTAAATTATTTATAGAGCATATAATGCTTGTATATTCATTTTTAGATATCCCTGATGAAAGATTATTTGAATCTAAAACATATTGAAATATGTTTTCTTGATATTTTCCCCCTTTAAGAGATTCCTTTTTTATATAAATCCTATTTCTTTTGCTGTGCATTCTCAACAGACCTGCTTAAAAAACAAAATATATACCAGAAATGTATACAGCTATATTTAACTCTCTCTGTGTGTTGTATTTCAAAGTGACAGAAATCCAATTAAGTAGCAATATATTGTAAGGAATATTTCTTGGCATGCTAGTCTTTTTAATATGTTATGAGCTTCCTTGATAGTAACTGTGGATCAATTTTTAATATTTGCCTCCTAGCAACCATTCAGATAATATTTTGAGTGCAGCTACAAGTAGTACAAAGAGATAGTCATGACAGGTAAAAGTTGGGGAACTTTCATCCATAAGACAGCAATAGGCAGCAGATCTAACGTCTGACTCAGACAATTATGAAGGGTAAGTAATGTCAATCTAGAATTAAAAAAAAGATGGAAAATATCAAGAAATCTGAAAATGTAATTTCTTGTTCTGTTTTTCTTTCTTATTGGAGTGGCTACAGCAGGGGTCTTCAAACTTGGCCCTTTTATGATTTATGGACTTCAACTCCCAGAATACCTCAGCCAGGCACGCTGGCTGAGGAATTCTGGGAGTTGAAGTTCACTAGTCATAAAAGGGCCAAGTTTGAAGACCCCTGGACTACAGGAATGGTCACTTCTGATGTGAAAAGTGTCTTATTAATGAAAACAGGTGAGTTTCCCTCATTCAACCACATTAAGCTAATGGGAAGGACAGTTCCTTAGGCTGTCAGTTAAAACATTCTTTCCTAAATGAGCTATCTGGGAAAGAAAGAAAAATGGAGTAAATAGTAAGGAAACACTGAGAAGACATAAGTCTTTGGAACCAGCAAAAAGTCTATGAAACAGGAAGTCCAATTGTGCAATTCTCCTGAGTGATAGAAGGTGGATTAAGCAAGAAAAAAAGTTTTTTTAAAAAACAATTCTGTTTCTATTCAGAAACACTTAAATTTTGATTCTTCACACCAAATCATCTTTCATTTTGTCATCTCCCAAGAATCAAGAACAAACAATAAATGCTTTTAGAAAAAACAATTTAGTGTTTCAGCAGATAGGGACAGCTCAATGAGATTAAGAAGAGGTTTTTTTTTAAAGAATAGTTAAGGAATCTTAAGGAATTTTTGATCTTAAGGGACACTTATGAACCATATATGTTTAATTTGTGCCTTCCCCATAATCTAGTGAATTATAAATCTTCAATTGCATTAGTATAGAAGGTTAATATTTAAAGGAATAAGAATTACATTTAAGAATCCATAAAAAGTGACTCTTTTATTAAGCAGTCACTTAGGAGACACATAGTTAGGAACAATAATAGCTCTAATTTTGCCTTAGAGTTTCTATTACAATAACATCATTAAATCTGCTTCATGCAAAATAGAAACTGAACAGTTTGTCAGCTCACTAAGATCAGAGCTTCTCAAACCTTTTATTGAAACCAACACCAAAGTTGAGGTCAGAGGTCAGTTAGAAAGCCAAAATGAAAAGAAAGTAGCTCAAGGCACTGGACACATAAAAAGACAACACAAAAATAAGGACCTTGGGGCCAGTACTCCTTTTGGGTGGATCGCTATATTAGGCAGGAAGTAGATCAAGGGGAAAAAGAAGAGAGTAGTCTTCAAGGAACCTGTCATTTTTGAAGGAAGGGCTAGTCCTAGGACAGTGGTGGCGAACCTATGGCACGGGTGCCAGAGGTGGCACTCAGAACCCTCCCAGTGGGCACATATGTCATTGCCCCAGCCTTGCCTCCCCCGTGACCCCCTCCTCTCCAGCAGCCCCCCTGAAGGAGAGTTGCCCTCGAGCGTGGCCCACATGGAGCAGTGCAGCCAAGGACATGGCAGCCAGGCAGCGTAGACAAGACTCTGCCCTCATACCCCATCATGCAGTTGATGCTGCAGGGTGCGGGCAGAGGGTGTGGCCACCATAGTGCTGCTGGGCTGCCTGGGCGATTTGTGGCGGGCCCTGGAGGCGGTGAGTGGTCCTGTGGAAGGTGGGGTGGGGGATGGGGGGCAGAGCGGGGCCTTGCAGTGAGGCAGTCAAAGCAGAAGATATCAAAGATTGGACATCTGCCCGAGTTTGACTTCTCTCACCCAGAGCGCTGGAACTCCTACGTGGCCCGGATGGAAAATTACCTAAGGGAAGACGGCTTGAAAGCAGCAACCGTGCTGTGCGTCTGTGGTCAAGACACTTTCGATGTAGCCGAGAACCTGGTAGCCCCGGCACCGCTGGAGTCTGTCACCTATACAGACCTAAAAAACATGCTGAAGGATCACTTCCACCCCAAGCTTTCTGTGATCGCGTGGAGGCATGCTTTTGAGCAGAGGGATCAGAAGCCAGGCGAGTCTGCTGCTGAGTTCATTGCTGCTTTGAGAGAAGCTGCCAGGCCTTGTGAATTCAAGGACCTGAAAGAACACTTACGAGACCGTTTCGTCTGCAGCCTAAGAAGCAGGAAGCTGCAACAAAAAATCTTTGCTAAAGCTGAAGTCACCTTCCAAGATGTCTTACGTGAAGTTGCAGCTGAAGAAGCAGCAGGCGGCACTGTGAAGGCTCTGTGGCTTGCCAGAAATACTCCAGCCGTCACGACCGTCCGTCAAGAGGTTGCTCAGGAAGTCCAAGACTTGGATCCTGAAGAGGAGATGGACAGACTTCACCAGCCGGTGGTGAGAAGACTGCGAGAGAAACCAGGCAAGGCCCCACCAGCCCTTCAGTGTCTCAGTTGCGGAGGACGCCACAAGCTCACAGACTGCCGGTTCCGCTCCACCATTTGCCGGGTATGTGGTAAGCAAGGCCACATTGCCACTGTTAGTTTGGATCACCAGCAGGTGCAATCTCGGGCAGAATCCCTTCGGAAAGGTACCAGGGTCCCCAGCCAACACAGGGTGGGTTTCTGCACATCGCGTAGAATCATCTTACGAATGGGGACACACAAGCCTCTTAAAAAGAAGCTTCACATTGATGTACAGTTACAAGGGGTTCCCTTATCGATGGAGCTGGACACCGGGTCCGCTCTATCGATCATTTCACACAATACTTTTAAAGGATTTGCTGCAGTAGTGGCCGTCGAGTCAAACTCAGGCCATCGAACCTAATTCTTACTGACTTTCAAAATTCAAAGGTTAATGTATTAGGAGAAGCCACACTCAAGGTGCAGCGTAAGGCTTTCCAAGGCCTCTTAGATGTAGTGGTTGTTGGGGGTGATTGTACAAGTCTAATTGGACTCGACTGGTTTGAGGCCCTGGGAATTCAGGTGACTGGTCTGAATAGTCTGCAAACTCCAGGACTTGCAGAAGTCTGCAAAGAGTTTGCGTATGTGTTTAGTTCAGAGCTTGGTTCATACAAAGGGCCTCCCATCGCACTGCGATTAAACCCAAACATCGCACCAGTTAGGATTAAGCATAGGAGGATGCCATTCAACCTCAAAGGTAAGATTGATGCTGAACTGGACAAGCTGCTCCAGCAGGGCATCTTGGAACCTGTGGACTCAAGTCCATGGGAAACCCCAATTGTGACACCTTTAAAGGCTAATGGGGAAGTCTGAATTTGCGCGGACTATAAGTGTACTCTGAACTCAGCTTTGCAACAGCATGCATATCCTGTACCATTAGTGAGTCATATTCTGCCTCCCTTAAAGGGGGAACACTGTTTGCAAAGCTTGATTTAGCACAAGCCTATCAACAGCTACGTGTTGATGAGGCAACTGCTGAAGCCCAAACAATAGTGACGCTTTTAAAGTCAAAAGGTTACAATTTGGGGTGAATTTTGCTCCTGGCATATTCCAGAGCATCATGGAGTGCATGCTAAGGGGTATACCAGGGATTTGCCCCTACTTTGATGATGTCTTCATTGCAGGGGAGTCATTGCAGAATTTGGCTGAAAGATTAAGGGCTGTGTTGATGAGGTTCCATCAAGTGGGCCTCAAATTAAAAAAGGATAAATGTAAAATTGGTGTTACTTCTACAGAATTTTTAGACTTTAAAATAGATGCTCAAGGCATCCACCCTGCAGAGTCTAAATTGAAGGCCATTCAGGAGGCCCCAAGTCCCAAGTCCAAAAGCGAGCTTCAGGCTTTCTTGGGACTTCTTAACTTTTATCATGCTTTCCTTCCCCATAAGGCTGCTGTGGCTGAGCCGTTACACTGGCTCTTGGACAAGCAAGCTCCATGGCAGTGGACTAAAGTCCATGACATGAGTTTTAAGGAGGTCAAGGCCTTGCTGTCATCAAATGCAGTATTAGCCCATTTTAATGAGCAAGTGCCTGTATGCATCGCTTGTGATGCACCCCCTTATGGGGTGGGTGCTGTACTCAGTCACCTGAAGGCTGATGGGACCCAAGTCCCTTTGGCCTACTATTCAAGGACTCTGTCATCTGCAGAGCATAATTACGCTCAGATTGGCAGAGAAACCTTGGCCATAGTGGCTGGCATAAAGAAATTTCATGATTTCTTATAGGGCTGCCACTTCATGGTCTACACAGACCATAAGCCTTTGCTGGGTTTGTTTACCACAAACAAACAAACACCACACATTATTTCCCCACATATGCTGAGATGGTCTATTTTCCTGTCAGCATATGACTACACTTTAATTCACAAACCTGGAAAGGAAATGGGCCATGCAGATGGCCTCAGCAGATTACCTCTAAAACAGATAGAGGCAGATCCTGCTCCTGCTATTAATATTCTCTCCATTCAGGAGTTGCCTGAATCTCCCCTCAGTGCTAGAGATGTGGCTACAGAAACTGCCACTGATCACACACTTGCACGCATGCTGACATAGGTGTTGTCAGGATGGCCTGACACATGTCCAGATACTACATTTCAAATTTTCTGGCAAAGGAGACACACATTGTCTACCTTTAATGATGCCTTTTATGGGGGAGTAGATTAGTTGTCCCAGCCTCACTGAAGTCTAGGATCTTGTCCTCTCTGCATGAGGGACATCCGGGCATAGTGCACATGAAAGCGCTTGCCGCAACCATCTCTGTTGGCCTGGGCTTGATAATCCTGGCCTGAAATGCCTCAGGCCCCTGTACACAGGTGGGAGGAGACCCCTTGATCAAGGGTACATTTAGATTATGCTGGGCCCTTCCAGGGGCAATTCTTCCTTATCCTTGTGGATAGCCATTCCAAGTGGCTAGAGGTTGTACCTATCTCCTCCACTACTACTGCTAGGACCATCCAGGTGCTAAGAGGAATCTTTGCATCCCATGGTCTTCCGGATGTTCTCGTTTCTGACAATGGTCCTCAATTTACATCTTGTGAGTTCCAGGCTTTCCTTCAGGCCTACTTGATATGGCATGCAACGTCAGCTCCCTTCCACCCTTCCACCCTTCCACCAACGGGCAAGCTGAAAGAATGGTGCGCACCACCAAAGACAAAAGACTAACGCATGGCAGCTGGCATCACAGGTTAGCAGACTTTCTTCTTGCACACTGCACCACACTTTGCACTGCCACTGGGAAGAGCCCAGCTGAACTCCACTGGGGCCACCACCTCATCACAAAGTTAGACAGATTGTACCCCGACCGGGTGTCTTCCCAGGTGTCACAGCCACAGGCTCCTCGGAGACTTCAGGTGGGCAATCTGGTCTGGGCTAGGAACTATGGTCCTGGACATCTCTGGGTTCCTGCTGTCATCTGTAAGATCTCTGGACCTCTATCATACGAAGTGACCTTGGGAGATGGCCGCATCCTGTGGCACCACATCGATCAACTGCGCTGGCAGGTGTCTCCTGTTGATTCCGCCCCTGCCTCCGCTCTTGGGGCGGAGGGGGCCCAGGAACTACGTCAAACTTCAGGTCAACCTTCTGAGACACAATCTCACTGTTCCAGGGAATTGCCACAGGTCGCTAGGGATTTTCCAGGGGAGGAGCAATGGCATCCTCACAATTCAGCTATTATGCCAAACAGAGAGTCCAGCACATCAGCAATTGCTCCCAAGAGGAAGTCATTCCAAGGGGTGGCCAGCGTATCCGCAAGAGCTCCAAACAGGAATTCTCCTGAGGAGGGGTTTGCCATAGAGGCGGCTCCTGACTCTGTCACCTCAGCCACAGGGGACTGGGAGTATTGGGGCACACCTGCAATGCAGATCACGTCCGAGACTGGTCGCAGGCTCGAGGGACTAAGTTCCCTGGAGCCATCCAGGGAAGTTGGGGAGTCCTCAACCACTCCAGCAGGTTGGGGAACTTCCTCTGCTCTAACGGAGCCTGGGAAGAGCCCCAGCAACTCTGCCAGCACGCCTCACCAGGGGTCACCCGCAAAATTTGTGCATAAAAGTCCTGGTCTAGCGAGCCCACCAGATGGGCCGGTAAGCCAGGTGCCCTTAAGTACAAGTCCTAGTCTGCCTAGCCGGGCAGATGAGCTGACAGGTCAGGTATCCTCCCCGACTTTGCGTAGGTCACAACGGGCTAAGGCCCCTCCTAAGCATCTAGCCGAATATGTGAGGTTCCTGTCAGTACACGGGACCTTACAGGTCTAGGATGAGGAGATGGGACCTGTGTTGGGTAGAAGATAGACACATGAAGTCCACATTAAAGGGTGGGTTGTTTAGCTAACCCTAGTAGTTATAAGAAGGTTGCCTGCATGTGAGCAGGATTATTTTCTTTTATTATTATTATTACTATTGTTGTTGTTGTTGTTGTTAAGAAAATGGGAATTGTGTGTGTCCTATCAAGGGGGGAGGGGTGTTGTGTCCTGGGCCTGATGAGGAAGCAGGCCCAGAAATGTTGCAAATGGTCCTGGGCAACCTAAAAGCTGCCTGGGACCAGACTGGCTGGCGCCGAACTACTGCGCATGTACAAGGCGCGAAGAAAGAAGGATTATTATTGGCTGGACTGCCTGGGGGTTGGAAAACTATAAAAGGCCTGCGCGCCTGTTTGCTTGTTGCTTGGAGTGGAGTTAAGCAGAAATAAAGAAGTTTGGTTTAGGATGTGTCGTACTTCAATGCCTCGAATCCCGAAACACAAAAAGGTCCATGATTTTATTATTCATTAACTGAAGGTATTTTATGTTGTTCTTTGGGACTCTACTTTCCAATCTCAGCTTTACTGGGGGCCAACCTCAAGGTTAGCATCATTTCTGGTGTAATAATACATTGCAAGTTTTTAGGCAGATGTTAATTCTAAATACACTAATTCTTAAGTAAGTTCTATTCTATTCAAAGAAGCATATTCCCCATTAAGTATGTTAGAAACTTCTGGTGAGACTGCCTTCTTGATTATGAAAGGTGTTTTTAGTGAAGTAAGTATCAGCACTCACCTTTAGAATCTGGAAAATAAAAATGAGAGAATTATAATTATAGTCTTTCAGATATGGGCATAGAGTGTCATCTCTAGATTAGCAGTGAGGAACTTTGCTAAGTTAAAAAAAACTGCACTCTTCCTTAAATAGCAGCATATGCCCAGGAACACAAGTATATGCAGTATATTACAGTTGTATTCTTATTGAAGGGAATATAAACGTCCAATGTAGCATTTTCAAGATAGTTATGGATGCAACATTTATTTTCTAATAGCTGTTTTCCACCATTTCTATTAATGCATCCATCTGCTACCCATGACCTTTTTACTTTGGGAAAACCTGAATTGCTTATTAAGCAAATTCCAGGAAAGAGATGTTAAAAGTAAAGGCTACAGATCTGTCATAACATGGGCATATACAGCAATGAGCTGAGGGGGAATAAACAAGATGTGTGTAACATCACTGTACAAACACAATGGGCTTTGTACATAAAACATTTTGTACTTACATCAGGATGCAAGTACATCACAGAACTGTTAGCATGATGCTCTGTTGCACACATGAGTCCTCATTTTAACATTGTTGTAGTTTGGGTGTTTCTATTTTTTAATATTAACAATAGTTAAATATACAAGTTCATAAAATAGGTCATTTCTCATGCTTTTGGGAAAACCAAATGGAGACAGAAATGTAAAATAACAACAAAGCATCATTTCAAGATTCTCTGAGGTTTCCATTATTCTGGGTAATGGCTTCGTATCTAGATTTTACACTTAAGTAGTTGTAACTACAAGTGCAAAACAGTGTTGAGTGGCAGACCCTGGAGACTTGTTCATTACCTGTCATTAAATCTTTTAAAGCTGGCATAATTGATCCAGCCAATAAGTCATCACTGATTTATAGAGGTCTGTCCCAAAGAATTGCTTGTTAAAAATTCATAACACCAGGATGTGTCTTTACAATCCATTAGCTGTTTATGTATCTACAGTCCTAAAATTGATTGAACTCAGGCTGAAAGTCTCATGGACTTCTTTTATTCTCCCTCTTTTTTCAGACAAGTCCTCAGAATTCAGAAAAGCAATACTTTGGCCTTTCTCTCCGGCTTCGACTCCCTCCAGCACCATCAAAACTGAAACTTTCCTCCCAATGATGAATAAATAACGCATATTCCATAAACAGATTTTCACTATTATTTAAGCTCGCGAACTGTGTCCTGTTAGTTTCCCTTTCCCCACCGTAAGATTGAAGTGTGTAAATGTTCTAAAAGGCTTTGAATGTTTTATGATGATTTCAGGGAATGATGGAGTAATCGCTGCAGAGAGAAGCTATTAGTTTTAATATTTATATTGAGTGCTCTGAAACATTAATGTGACAGGATGTAAGATCAGAGCAGCGGGACATATTTACTTCCCAATTGTTGCCATGTGGCAAAAGTATTTATTTTCTCAAGCTCTTTGGAGCTACTTTTAAAGGAAAAGACCAGTATTTGAATTTAGAGATGATACAGCTTTTTACCGTGAGGAGATATTGTCTGATGGACCCTCTTCCTATGGAAGAATGAATTGCATGGGAACAGCTAAATGTTTTGCTGTCCCAAAATTGCAATTAGTGCAGTCAGCCTGATAGGACCTCTGAGCAACTGTACTTAACTTGCTGCCCTTCAGATAGGACACATGTACTTACTGACTGAGAATTCTAGGTGTAGCTCACTTGTCAGCCTGGTATCAAAAGATAGAACTAGGTATCATCAGCATATTGATGATATTGAACCCCAAACTGCAAATGACCTCACTTAATAGATGTTAAGCAGGAGGAGAGAGAACATCACATTCTGGAGCACCCCACAAAAGGGAAGCCCAGAGGATACTCTATCTCTACCTGCCAACACTAACTGGACCATTCATTAAGGAAAGATTAAGAACTGCCATAAAATAGTGCCCCAATTTCCAACTACCACAGACAGATGAGAAGGATAATATAGTTGACAATAGCAAAGGCTGCTGAAAAACGAAGAACACTGGGATGATTGCACCATCTCTATCCTAGTTCCGTCAAATGTCATCAAGAAGATTTGACTAAGGCTTTCTCAGTAGTGAATCGCAGCATGAAATTCAACCAAAACGGGTCTTCATAAGCAACTGCAGACTGACCACTTTCTCAACAGACCTTCTCAAAAAGGGAATGTTGGCAACCAAGTGGTACTTTGTCTAAAATCGTTAGGCCCAAGGCCAGCATCTTGATAAAAGGGTGAACCCACCTTCTTCAAGACCATAGGCAATACTCCCTTTTTCAATTAGGCTGGCACCATAGCATGGACCCAATTGTAGGTCATCTGGCCATCTTAACAACTCAGGAGATACCAGGCTCCAATAAACAGAGAGTCCTGCAATAATAAGCAGAGAGTCTTGCAACTTTCAGGTGTCACCAACTCAAACTCATCCCATATCATACCACAAAACTGAGCCCCATGCATCTCAGCCAGATCAGCCTAGTTAAAGCTCAGAGCAAGCTTAGTGAAAGTTTAGAGCAATATGGGCAGCTTTATCAGCCAAAAAGCCCATGTATGCTTCACAGTGCCCTGATGTGATGGCCTGTCTTTCCCCAGTAGGGACCAAGTCATCCTAGAAAGGGCCATGACTGATACAATCAGGATAGAGTATTACTAATGCTTCGTCACCCTTATTGGCCTCCAATTACTACCTCAATTTGAGCTCTTACTTGTGTTAGGTGAAACTCATTTCAAATGTTCTTCCAACAGTGTTTCAGGCATCTACTGAAGCAGGAAAGAGGTGTTGTTGTCCTCATCCAGCTCTTGTCCCATCCTAGGAAAGAGTCGCCCTTGTGAGCTAATCAATCTCAGCCCACAGTTGTTCATCACCTTGAATTGTATATGAAAAAAGACAAGATAAAAATATAATAAATAAATAAAATGAGGGTATCATTGAAGTTCTGCCCATTTTTCACATGTGGATTTTCGATTTCCCTGTCATGGCCCTGGCACAGACCTTGCCATAGTTCTTCTCAAATAAAGTAACTGGCAGTTATTATTATTATTATTATTATTATTATTATTTATTTAATTTCTATGCCGCCCTATTCCAAAGAACTCAGGGCGGCTCACAGCATGATAGAAATTACAATAAACACATATCTATAAAAACCCTTGAGCTAAAAGAAACCAATCACTCCACAAACATACACAGAAACATACACTGGCTAGGGGCAAGGTGTTAGCTGCCCCAGGCCTGCCGGCAAAAGTATGTTTTAAGCAATCTACGAAAGGCGAAGAGGGTGGGGGCGACACGGATCTCCGGGGGAAGTTGGTTCCAGAGGGCCGGGGCCGCAACAGAGAAGGCCCTTCCCCTAGGCCCCGCCAGGCGACACTGTCTGGCTGACGGGACCTGGAGAAGGCCCACTCTGTGGGCCCTAACCGGCCGCTGGGATTCATGGGGCAGCAGACGGTCCCGTAAATAACCTGGTCCAATGCCATGTAGGGCTTTATAGGTCATAACCAACACTTTGAATTGGGTTCGGAGACCAATTGGCAGCCAATGCAGCTCGCGGAGTGATGCCGAAATGTGGGCATTTCTAGGCAAGCCCAACACTGCTCGCGCGGCTGCATTCTGCATTACCTGAAGTCTCCGAACATTTTTCAAAGGTAGCCCCATGTAGAGAGCATTGCAGTAGTCGAACCTCGAGGTGATAAGGGCATGAGTGACTGTGAGAAGAGACTCCCGGTCCAAATAGGGCCGCAACTGGTGCACCAGGCGAACCTGGGCAAATGTCCTCCTCGCCACAGCCGAAAGATGATGTTCCAAATTTAGCTGTGGATCGAGGAGGACGCCCAAGTTGCGGACCTTCTCCGAGGGGGTCAAAAGCTCCCCCCCCAGGCTAATGGACGGATAGATTGAAATATCCTTGGGAGGCAGAACCCATAGCCACTCCGTCTTGTCGGGGTTGAGTTTGAGCCTGTTGGCACCCATCCAAACCCTAACAGCCTCCAGACATCGGCACATCACTTCTGCTGCTTCACTGAAATGACACGGGGTGGAGATGTAAAGCTGGGTATCATCAGCATACTGATGATATCTCACCCCGTGTTGTCGGATGATCTCGCCCAGTGGTTTCATGTAGATATTAAACAGCAGAGGGGAGAGGACCGATCCCTGAGGGACCCCACAAGGGAGGAACCTAGGGGTTGACCTCTGACCCCCTGCCAACACCGACTGCGACCGACCAGTGAGGTAGGAGGTGAACCACCGCAAAACAGTGGTTGGGTGGTATTTAAAAAAGGAGGTTTTACAAAGCATTGAGGGCAGAGGATATATATTATTCCATAAGAACTGGAGCACCATTAAAACATATCTGGACATATTTCCACACACAGAAGCTCAGTTATCGTTTCAAGTAATATTTCCATTAGTTGCCATGTTTAAAAAATTACATTCAATTTCCTAACCTCTTCAATGGCTTTTTTCAGCTAATTTCATTTCAGGCTAGAGAGAGAAAACAATTCAAGGATGGCACAATTATCATAATGAAGTAGTTGAGAATACAAAACCTTGATCCACCCAGGATCATCACTTCAATTTTCAAATTTAAAAACACACACCTGCTCCCCTCACCAGCAGAGAGCAGGCCTTTGAATGGCTGCAACAGAGGCAAGGACTTCCTTTTGGACTCAAAGCCCTGCCTTTGAATGTTGTGATAGTGCTGCTGTGCAAAATCTAGCTAAGCCCAGGACAAAAATGTAGCTTAAATTAAATATATTTTTTTTTATAATGCTCCCTTCTATTGGATTAATAGGCAGTCTTTGAACGGGATGTGGCTTTTTTAGGCTGCATTAACAGAGAGATAGAATCAAGATCACATAAAGTGTTAATACCACTTTACAATGCCTTGGTAAGGCCACACTTGGAATACTGTATCCAGTTTTGGTCACCACGATGTAAAAAAGATGTTGAGACTCTAGAAAGAGTACAGAGAAGAGCAACAAAGATGATCAGGGGACTGGAGGCTAAAACATATAAAGAATGGTTGCTGGAATTGGGTATGTCTAGTTTAATGAAGAGAAGGACGAGGGGGGGACATGATAGCAGTGTTCCCATATCTCAGGGGCTGACACAAAGAAGAGAGAGTGAAGCTGTTCTCCAAAGCATCTGAAGGCAGGACAAGAAGCAACGGATGCAAACTAATCAAAGAGAGAAGCAAACTAGAACTAAGGAGAAATTTCCTGACAGTCAGAATAATTAATCAGTGAAACAACCTGCCTCCAGAAGCTGTGAATGCTCCAACACTGGAAGTTTTTAAGAAGAGACTGGACAGCCATTTGTCTGAAATGGTATAGGGCAGGGCTTTTCAACCTTTTCACCCATTGTACCACTTTTAGGATATGGCAATATCTAAGTACCACTAGTCGCCTAGCTTGATGTCAAAAACTTGATGACCCAAAAAAAAAAAAGGAAAAAAGTGATAAAGTACAGGTAGTCCTCAACTTACAACAGTCTGCTTAGTGACTGTTTGAAGTTACAATGGCACTGAAAAAAGTGCCCCCCAAGCACAGCCGAGCAAGACACCTGCCTGCCCACCCGGCGGTGCTCTTCCTCCTGTCCGAGGTTTTCATTGTTGTGAGCATTTCTATTGAGGATTGGCAGTGGGGTAGTGGGGGGTCTTTGGTTTTTATTCCCCCCCCCATCTGCTGAGTGGTTGTAGCAGGTTTTGGTCACTTCACATGACCCTGGGACACTGTGACCGTCATAAATATGAATCAGTTGCCAAGCATCTGAATGTAAATCACAAGACCCTGGAGATGCTGCAACATTCCAGCTGATCGGCGCTTCTTCTGGGCTCAGCAGAAGCGCCAGGATAAGCGCCAAGCTCCAGCTGGTGCCTGGCACTGATCCTGGCACTTCCACTGAGCCCTGACAGCCCCGAAGAAGCACTGGTCCTGGCGCTTCCGCTGAGCCCTGACAGCCCTGCAGCTCCAGCCATCTCTCACTCAGGCTTGTGAGGTGCTGCCACCGGTTCAGCCCATTCCCCTCCCCCACTACCATTTTTCTAGGATGGTCGCGTACCACCTGCCAGGTGCCAATGTACCACAGGTGGTACCCGTACCATTAGTTGAAAAGCCTTGGTATAGGGTTTCCTGCCTGAGCAGGGGGTTGGACTAGATGACCTCCAAGGTCCCTTCCAACATTATTATTATTATTATTATTATTATTATTATTATTATTATTATTATTATTATTATTATTATTATTATTATTAGGCTACATGGAACTTGATGAGAACATAGTACACTTTTGGGGTACAGGTAATATTCTTTCTGTCCCATCTCCTTGTATCTCACTGCTAAAGGCTCTGTGTCTTCAGCCGCACATTTCCTTCACACACACACAAAAAATCAGCCAACCACTATCTCAGGAGCATCTTTTTCCTGGAAGAAGCAGGAATCATGCTGCATAGCTAAGCCACAGATTAGCCTCAAGTTGCTTGGGTGCTGAGCAGATTTAAACAATTTATCACAGATATATTTCCGATGGTCTTCTGGAAGCCAAGTGTGTTGGCAAGGAATAAAAACAAAAGCAAGAAGGAAAAGTGATGCAATTTCAGAGAGCGGATAGTGTGGAACATGAAGCAGCCATATTTGCCTTTTGTGAATATATCACAAGTACGTACGGTTCCATTCTAGATTCCAGTAAGAGACCATTTCATAATATGGCTGGATTCTCACAGTAAGCCAACCGATCCATTGGACCAGCCAAAAGAGGCAATCAAGAGTAAGAAATCTGAGAAACATTAAGAAAGAGAAGAGAGAAACTTGAATTTGATGCACTGACTGAATAAACTAAGCTATTATTATAATTATTGAAGAGACAGAAAGAAATATTCTTGCAGTTCTATTTCTGTTCTTCAGAAGTTCTCTATTTTTTACGCGATGCGTTGAGTCTTGAAGAAAGACAGGGTACTCTTAGCTCATGTTATTTTTATCTCACAGATACTGCATTAAACTTGTTGAAGCCCAGGTTCCTGGCATGATATTTGGTGAGAAATCAGGGTTGTGAAACATGTTTATAAAAATAAAGCTCCCTAATTAAAGCTGGCATTTCTAACCCACCTACTGAGTTACAGGAACCTTGAAAGAAAGACGATGCCATTTGGGCTGATAGTTATGGATCATAGTGAAGCTGGAATGAAGCCAGGTAATCTCTGCTATAATGGTGTCATAAATGTGGATTGTTTGAATTAAAAAATGCTGGATTTGGTAGAAATGATGATATTGAGGGACAGGAGCGATTTCTCTCCTCTGCTGTGGTCATTTTTTTTGTTGTTTTCAAGTCTGAAGCAGCTGGAAATCCAATTTGTAAATGTGATCAGACGGTTGTGTTTTCTGTTTGTTTAACAAGAGGTCTGAAAAGTTGATTATTTACACAGAGAAATACCTAAAGTGGCCGCTAGTAATATTCTCTAGCAGCAGTATGATATATTTTAATATTGCGTTTATTTATAAATGTTATAATTTGATATTGCCTCATCTGGCTATTGGATGGTCAAGAAACTCTTAACTCCTTTTTCTGCAGTTTTATGAGCCAGGAGAGAAGTTGCGTTGTCTTAAAATGCACGAGCTTCACTTTTAACTCCTATTCTGCCCATAGAAGAAGTGGGGAAGGCGATAGACAGGGTGGCAAATACTTTCTTTGGTGCTGGTTACTGGGAATTGGAAACTCTTGGGTCTTTTGCTATCAATCCTTCAATTCCAGAGATTTGTCACTCCAGAGAATTAGGGAACTGACACTTTAGGAGCCATTCTCTTTTGTTCCCCCTCCCTTCTTCTCCTGCCACTCACAACAAGGAAAGCAGGGGAGGGGCAAGATGGGGTCAAAAAAGTCAAGATGACATTCAAGTCAAAAGACAAGATGATGGATGTAAAAAGGGGCAGGGCTTCAATTGCATGGGTGTCATGCAGTTGAAGCCCTGCCCCTTTTTACATCCATCATGACACTTGTAAAAAGAGGTGGGGCTTTGATCTCACAGTGGTGGCTCTTGTCTTGACCTTTTTCACCCAATACATGCAGTCACTACTGTGGATGGAGAGGGAGGGAGGGAGAGAAGGCCCAGAACAGGTCTACTGCGTCAGTTTTCCAACCCTACAAAATGTATTGAAATAAAAAAATAGCCTTGAGGGACAGGAGAAAGATTCGTAATCCAGGCAAGAATCAGATAAACAACATCTGAGTTTGGGGCAGAATTGTAACCTGAGAAAATATCTGAGACACGCCCTTCCCTAGTTCTCACAAAGGGAAAAGGAGGAAGCAAGGGAACACATTCCGACTTACTAGAACTTTAGAATCAATGTAATATTGGCCTGCGTGACTTTGTTTCCTGTTCGGGTCTACCTTGAAAGTGTAGCATAGGGGTCTCCAAACTTGGCAACTTGAAGACTTGTGAATTTCATCTCCCAGAATTCCTCAATCAGGCATGGGGGGTGGGATTCAAATACCTTTTTTAAAAAAGATATTTTATTGTTTTTTTTAATTTTTGAAAAAAAGTACTCAGGCACACCATGGTGTTTGGGTAATCAGACATTCAAAGGTAAAAACATAAATAACTCAACTTAATACATTCACTGTCCCCTCTCTATTTCCCTCAAATAACATAATACATTTAAAATATTCCATTTCTAAATTAAATTTCTATTACTACTAAACCTGTTTTAAAACTTTATCAGTTTACAATTACCCTAATCAAATTTAACAAATCAACAAATTATCAATTCAGGTATCCCTTCTAGATGTATTCTAGTTCTTAATCTCTCTCATCCCTCCTTTTATCACCAATCTCATTTATTTCTTCTTCCACGACACAATAACTATCTTAATTAAAAAATGTTAAACCTTAATTCATTTCAATTCATTACACAAACTTCAAATTTCATCCAATTGATTATCATACCTTATCACATCTATGTTATTGTACAAAAAGATCATCTAACTAATTTAAAACACTCCGTTAATTATTAAAACCATCCCAATCTAAAAAAACCCCACATTTTTTCAATTCCAGTACATAATTTTCACCAAAATAAATCTATTATTCCAAAAAGTACATTCTTAATCTATTTAAAATATCTGTTCTAAAAATCACCCTGATATATATATATTTATATTTTTTCTTACTTCTAACTCTAAATCAAATCCTTAAAACAATCCATAAATCCAACATTGCCTTTTAATCCATTACACAATTTTAAATTTCTCTTTTTAGTCTAATTCTGGCTTTTTTTCTGTGTCAGGCAGGTTTCCATAAAGACGCTTCCCTTTCAGCCAGTAGATCTATTTTTGTTGCTTGCAGTAGCGTTTGAAAGGATAAAAATCCCATCCTCTGCATTAAACATCTACTTCTCTCCTCCTTGAAGCATTGTTGCTTTGTAGTTGAAGTCTCAGTCTTTGCTTCTTCTGTTCCTTTAAATTGCAGATGGAAGGTTTATAAGATAGAATAAGTTCCTCTTTTATCTCTGTTAATGCCTCTTCTAGTATGTTTTGATTTGCACCATAGTCAGATGTAGCCTGGACATCCATTTGAACATTTGAAGTAAAATTTCAGGATCTTAGTTCTGTAGTAAACTTTTTCATTGTAGCACATATTTCTGCAGTAGCCTCATAGATCTTTTCCAGTATAAGTGTACTGTTTAATTGTGACTGAGGTTTCTCCATTTTAATAGTGATTAAAAAGAGTCTCTTTTTTCTTTTTTGTGGAGACTATATTTGATATTATTTAGGCAATATCCACCCTCACAGTTCCCACAGCTACACAACTTATCTTTTCTCTTCAAAAGTATTTTAAGATCAGGTCCCAAGTAACCAGAAATTGCAGTATTAAATTTTCGCCACTAGGTGTCCTCAGTAAATTATGAAAGGTCTTTTCCAGACATCATTTCCTTTTTTCTATCTTTTGAAGTATAATGTGAAAAAAGAAATAATCTTCCAAGATAGGATGATAGTACAGTTCTTAGAAAGAGAGGAAAAGAAAAAAGTTTTTTTCTGTACCCCAAAAAATATAAGAGTAAAATATAGTCTTTAAAAAAATTTTCTTTTCCCCCCAAAAATGTAGAAGCTGCCTTTTCAAGCCAGGGAAATAATTCCAACAAGGCTCTTGCAGGTACCAAAATGAAAATAAAATAGAGAGAATAGCAAAAGAAAAAAGAAAAAAAATCTCACCCGGATTCACCACGGGGGTTCTTACAACTTAGATGTTCTTTGACTTGCGGTTTGAAGCAGCAGGGTGATCGGCCATTTTACTGGCCGATCTTCTTTTCCATCGGCTCTCAGAGATAGCTCGGACAACTGAAGGAGTCGCCACTCCTCAGCAGCCAAGCAGAGTCTCCTTGACAGAAGTCGCACCCTCCAGGGCAACTTTGGACCTGCATAAGGGTCTACCGGCGAAGGGAAGGCTAGCCGACGAGGAGACGAGTGCAACTAGAGACACTGCGAACCGGAACCGGAAGTCTAAATACCTTATTTGATGCCGGCCTGGGCCTCCGATGCCTAGAACAGACTTCTGGAAGTGGCATCCACACACTTCCGGTGGGCTGTTCTAGGCCTAGGAGGCCACCTCCAGCTGATGCCTCCTTCAGGCCTCCAAGGCCTAGAATGGACTTCCAGAAGTGGTATCCATGCACTTCCAGTGGGCTATTCTAGGCCTGGGAGGCCTTCTTCAGGCCTCCGAGGCCTAGACCGAACTTCCAGAAGCCAGCCAGTTCTCCGAATTCAGGTAAATTTAGCTACCGGTTCTCCTGAACCGGTGCAAATCGGCTGAATCCCACCACTGCCCCTGGTATAGCACAAGATGATCTGTGGGGTTGAACTAGAACCAAAGGAGCTATTCTTCCCCTTTCTCTCCATCTGCTCTCCCAGCCACATGGGGTCAGAAAAGAAAATGAAAGAGGAGAGGGTAAAATGGATTCATTCGAGATTCATCCATCCTTCCTTCCATCCAAAAAGACCTACTGCCCCACACACTTTATTGCAGGTGAAAGATTGTGGAATAACTGCTTTCCCTGCACTTCTCTTTCCATGGAGAAAGGGAAGTGAGGTGGATGTAGCTCTTTAGCCACCATCTCTCACAGCGACACTGCTGACCATTCAGCACTGCATCTTGTCATGGGTTGGGATCATTTTCTGAGACACCGCCCAGCAGTTTGGACACACTTCAAAAATACATTAGGGTAATTCACAGGGGAGTAACTTGATCATGGAGAAGGATGGATAGAGAGGATGAGAGTGGAAATGGAAGTTGGTGCCTAGTTCATAACTAACACACACTATAGTAACACATGGGGGAATTGGGTTTGATACCAAAAAGAGCCCATTCCCTTATCTTCCTGCTTCTCTTGAAACTGGTGGTAAGGAAAGGAGAAGTGTGAAGGGAGAGTGGAACATTTGGTGTCAGTTCTCCAATCCTATGGATGGCTTTATGGGACCAGAAAATTAACAAGAGAAGACTCACTCCCCCCCCCCATTCTTTCCCCTCAATCAAGTTGGCCACCTCTCCATCAGTGGAAGTGCTGTGGCCAGCTATTGCACGGGTGAAAAGCTTTGCTGGTAAGTTAAATGGGGTCCTATTGCAATCATTTCAGGCCACTGACTTTCAGTTCTGCTACTGGCCTGCCATATATCCAGATCAAGCAAAACTCTGCATAGTGCCATTCAAGATTCAGCTCTCTGATTCCCACCCACCCCCAAATATTTATTTAATAAGATTGAAGAAAAGAAAACATGAAAAGGAAATCTTCCGGTTGAAGATTCAAAAACAAAAGAGGCAATCCTAGACCCAGAGAGAGAGAGAGGCTAGATTCAAAATATATGAGAACTTTAAATTAAAAGGATAGTAATTCAAAGAGTTTCTGTGCAAGTCTTCCTTGTGGATCAGAAAGGAAAACAAACCACAGTTTTTCTGATAAAATATGAAGCCATTCATCAGAGAATTATACATATATAGTATGCAGTCAATTGGAGAAACAGAAGAAGGAGAAATCTTAACTATGAATTATTAAACTCACCATTTTTAATCAGAATCAGGACAGATTTTTTAAAAATAGTTTTATTTAAATATTTTAAAGACTGATCTAATATTGATCTAAGCAAAGCACTGAGTTATTTAGTTCTTTATGCATTTTAATACCACTTTGAGCTTTCCTCTTTTTCCTCTGCTGTGTTTTGGAGTTGCCCTCTTTTTACTTAGTTTCAGCAAGGTTCAAAATGAGGCAGACTTATGTTGCAACCAATAAAAATGATTCCCTGTTAAGAAAATGAACTTTTTTAAAAAAAAAAAAGTACTTGCTGCCACTCACCTGAACAAGCCATGCTAGCAAACATTTAGAACGGTGTTTTTTTAAAGCTGGCAATTTTAAGATATGTGGGTATCAACTCCCAGAATTCCTTAGCTGCCATGAAGAGTTGGAGTCCACATTGTCTAAAGTTGCCCAAGTTTGTGATTTAGGAAAACTTCAACCATAAAATATATACACAACAAACAAACAAACAAACAAATTCTGCCCAAAAGGCTCAAATAAGCAGGAGGATGACACCCATAAGAAATCGCACCGGGTAGTAACCCTTTGTAACAGCCAATCAATTCAATATGTATGAAATTATCTGAAATTGGAACAGGCCTTTTGACAAAACAGTCCCCACCACTGCCACAACTGAAAGGATCTGTTTCTAGTAGACGTCCATTACATATCAGCATACCTAGCAATCAAGATGATATCCCAGTCTCTTTGTTGTTGTTAGTTGCGAAGTCGTGTCCGACCCATCACGACCCCATGGACAACGTTCCTCCAGGCCTTCCTATCCTCTACCATCTTCTGGAGTCCATTTAAGCTCACGCCTACTGCTTCAGTGACTCCAGCCAGCCACCTCATTCTCTGTCGTCCCCTTCTTCTATTGCCCTCAATTTTTCCCAGCATTAGGCTCTTCTCCAGTGAGTCCTTCCTTCTCATTAGGTGGCCAAAGTATTTGAGTTTCAATCCCAGTCTCTTACAAGCTCCTTAATAATGGCAGCAGAGATTCCCCAAGACCGGCCAATTTCCACAGCACCCAGTGCTGAAACTCCCAGCAAATAACAGCCACCCCAAAGCCTTTATCAAAAGCTGGCACCATGACTTCCTTGCCCTGCTATGCTCCATAAGGCTGCAAGACCTTGACTCTGGGATGACTCTGGGATGGGAAGGTGAAAGAGAGTGAGAGATTTTCACAGGTTTGCAGCGTGACGAAGGTTTCCCTCCCCTCTTCTTCATTATTCAGCAAGTCAGAGTGAAAAACAGACAGGTGAGCTCAAAACGCACTCCAAGCTTGTAAACCTTTCTGAATATGAAGAAGAAATCAAAATAGGTCATTAAGCTCCTCAAAATAAACAAAGGTTTTCTGCATGGCCACTACAGAAGGTAACCTTCCCCGGGCGATTTCATTTATTTCATTTATTTCATTTATTGGGTTTCTATGCCGCCCTATTCCGGGAATTCAGGGCGGCTCACAGCATAAATAGAAATCAACATTAAAATACATATTAAAAAGAACCCCTGAATTAAAAAAACAATCATCCAACAAACATGCACACAAACATACACTGGCTAGGGGCAAGATGTTAACTGCCCCAGGCCTGTCGGCAAAGATGTGTCTTGAGCAGTTTACGAAAGGCGGAGAGGGTGGGGGCAATACGCATCTCCAGGGGGAGTTGATTCCAGAGGGCCGGGGCCGCAACAGAGAAGGCTCTTCCCCTAGGCCCCGCCAGGCGACACTGTCTGGCTGACGGGACCTGGAGAAGGCTGACTCTGTGGGCCCTAACCGGTCGCTGGGTTTCATGGGGCAGCAGACGGTCTTTGCCTTTATAGCCGAGTAGTACCATAGAATAAAAGAAAGTTCCTGCACTCCATCAGTGTCAAGCTTGAGGATGATAATGGTGACATGCCTATACAGGTAGTCCTCAATTTACAACAGTTTGTTTAGTGACCGTTCAAGTTACAACAGCACTGGAAAAAAATGACTTCTGAACAGTTTTCACACGTACGGCCGTTGTAGCCTCCCCATGGTCATGTGATCACTTGGCAACTGACTCATATTTATGCCAGTTGTAGCATTCTGGGGTCACGTGATGCCCTTTTGCCCCTTCTGACAAGCACAGTCAATGGAGAAGCCAGATTCACCTAACGACAATTTGACTCATTTAACAATTACAGCAATTCGCTTAACAACTGTGGCAAGAAAGGTCGTACAGTGGGGCTAAACTCTCTTAACAAATGTCTCACTTAGCAGCTGAAATGTTGGAGGGGCAATTTGTGGTGGTAACTTGAGGACGACCTGTGTTTGCCTAGATCCGGGGTAGGCAACCTTGGCTCTTTTATGACTCGTGGACTTCAGTTCCCAGAATTCCTGAGCCAGCCATGCTGAGGGGAAAGAGAGAGGTTCCAAGCTGAGCCATGCTGGCTCAGGAATTCTGGGAGTTGAAGTCCACGAGTCATAGAAGAGCCAAGGTTGCCTACCCCTGGCCTAGATGAATATCCTGGCTAAGGCACTGATAGATATAAAATGTATCTAATATTGCCCTTCCCCTATTTAGCAGCAAAGATGAAATAATAGCTGATGGGAGAGGAAGAGAGGCATTAGGCCTCAAAGTTGTGAGAATAGGTTTCACCTAAAGTGACCAACCATCCTCCTTTAGGGAGGACAGTCCTCCTTTTGTGAGTTCTGTCCTCCCTCGAAAAGAGTCCTCCCACATGTCCTCCTTTTCAATATTTGAAGACTAATCTGCAGGGCTTTTTTTCTCATAGAACACTCAGAACGGTGTTCCGGCACCTTTTTTTTCAATGGTTTTTTTTTTCAACTTTTGCATGAGCTGTGCTACTCCCCCTATTGGCTTTCAAAAGCCAATAGGAATTGCTGCTGAGTGCGCCAAAACACCCGTAAAACACATGTAAATTGTCTGTAGTGAAGGCAAATTGGCAGGAACTTTGCACCCCTTCCTGCTTCCCAACTACACCATCTCTTAGTTAGTCCGGAAGGTACCTGGGGGATACCTGGAGTGGCGATGCCACGGTAACTTTCTCCTGATCTTCAGCCCTGCTAGGGCAATAATGGCTGTGGGCGCAAGAAGCAGGAGCGTTGGGGCTGCTGCAGGCGGGAGTGTGAGGGGCGGCAGCGGCCAGCTGCCCCCCATGCTGTGAGACCCATGGGGCCTGCTCTATACGGGGCTGCGCAGGGTGGATGGTGGTGCTGGTGGGGTGGCTGCAGGTGGGGTGTGTCAATGGCAGGCTGCCTCCCGGGACCGGAGCCAGCACAGCTGGTGCTTTGGGAGCCGCAGGGCCCACTCTACACCGCGGGGCGGCTGCGGACAGTGGCACAGCATGTAAGCATAATTACAATATAAAATGTTATTGTTGCAAATGTTTTTATTATGCATTTATCATATTATAGTGTATTCTGTATTATTGTTGCAATGAATAAAATGTTTCTTTTATTTATGATATTTTTTTCTTCAAGTTATTTGTTTCCTCCTTTTCATTGTAAAAAAGTTGGTCACCTTAGTATCACTATCCCAAAGCGCTTCATGTACCAACGCTGTTAATATCACCATTAACACAAGAATTCTCTTGTGTTCCCCAAACAGAACACGCTCTTTATAGCATGTTCCTTTCCCGTTGCCACCACCATGAAACAAACAAGGCCATTTCCCAGGAAGGTCGTCACTGGCAGCCATGAACTCAGAAACGCCCGTTTTAATTACACACTTTTTCATGGGTTTTTTTTTCAACAACACTTCACACTTGGTACCTAGTGAAAACTGTTCCTCATTGTATGAAAGCTGAGGTTGTTATGCTAAGGGAGACAAGTGTGGCTAAATCCAGCAAAGCTCGAATTCATCGGGGCTGCTACTCCTCTCTGGTTGTCACCTGAAGTCACAACTTCGGCCTATTGTACAGCTATGACTAGTTAGAGGTTCAGCCTCCATTATGGGTCATGCCAATGAGCATGGCTGAAGCTCTAAATGTCAATTCCTCTGAGCACATAAGTCCTCTGGAGGGCAACGATGGATGGAGCAAAGCAATTATAGATTCTCACTGCCCAGAATCAGAATGGGCAAATTCCCCTAAATTTTAGCAACACTGACCTGGCCTTTTTTTTTCCTTTCTTTCTTTCTTCTTTTTCCCAGCCTAACCTTTATGAAAACTCCACTGTGAAACCCTGTGAAA
Source organism: Bothrops alternatus (assembly GCA_034064705.1). Taxonomy (NCBI): domain Eukaryota; kingdom Metazoa; phylum Chordata; class Lepidosauria; order Squamata; family Viperidae; genus Bothrops; species Bothrops alternatus. The sequence continues at coordinate 12,747,284 of JARGCV010000049.1, read as the reverse complement.
TGAGCCAACTTTGGCTAGAAAAAAGATATAAACTGCATTACAATTGCATCAGTACTCTTCTTCAGAGATCAGGGGAAAATATGACAAGTCTGACTCCTATTACATTATAGAGCCTGTTCCATTTAACAGCGCTAGAGCTGAGCGGTGAAGGCATATCCTAAGATCTTTTCACTTCACGCATTTGACATTGGCATTAGTCCCTGCATTTAAGATACGGGAGGCTGTTTATTGCCCTGTCCTCCTCGTTGTGAATGTTAACCGCAGAAGGGGAATATTTGATGCTGCAAATAACTTAGCTGCCTAGTTTTCCATTCCTTTTTAGTATGCAATTATTTGTTTGGTTTCACTGAGCAAATGAAATTTCAAGGGCATTTCAAGGAAAATAAACAAAACACAACCCCAGGAAGGAGGAGGGGAGCAGGGAGAGATTGGTCTTTGTATTCAGGAAGAGCACTCCAGGCATGCATATGTATGAATCAACAAAATCAGGTTAGAAATTGGAAATTGCACTCCACACTAGAGCATTTCTCTTGCTCTGGAGATGTATGCTACAGATTTGAAGGACTAATAAAAAGCAGCAGCGTGACTGGAACAGATGGTTTTTATGGACTCAGCTTGTTAATAGTCTTTTTAGCTTCTCCTAAGGACTTAAGGCAGATACCTGCTTTGTCCTGAATATTTGAAATCCTGTTAACATTGTCCAAAACGTGCATTAACAAGCTGCAGTGGAAAAGCTGACGTTTTACCCACCCCTCGGAATAAGCTTTACTTTGGCAAGGTTGCCTTATTCCCCCAAAGCAGGCAAGCTTTTGAAACTTGAAGGCTGGGTAGAAAAGAGACCTTCTTAAATCATTTGACCTTATGGTCTATTAACAGAATTAACAGAACAGCAGAGTTGGAAGGGACTTTGTACATCATCTAGTCCAACCCCCTGCTCAAGCAGGAGACCTATAACATTTCTGAAAAGTGTCTGTCCAGTCTTTTCTTGTAAGCCTCCAATGATGAAACACCCACAACTTCTGAAGGCAAGCTGTCCCATTGGTGGATTGTTTTTCACAGTCAGAAAATTTCTCCTTATTTCTAGGTTGAATCTCTCCTTGATCAATTTCCATCCATTGTTCCTTGTCTGGCCTTTGGGTGCTTTGGAAAATAGGTTGTCCCCCTCCTCTCTGTGACAGCCTCTCAAATATTGGAACACTGCTATCATGTCACCCTGGTCCTTCTCTTCACTAGACAAGCCATGCCTAGTTCTTGCAACCATTCTTCATATATTTTAGACTCCAGGCCCCTAATCATCTTTTTTGCTCTTCTCTGAACTCTTTCTAGAGATGGCGAACCTTTTAGAGACCGAGTGCCCAAACCACAACCCAAAACCCACTTATTTATTGCAAAGTGCCAGGGCCACATCAGCATTGTGGTGCCCTCGGGGGGGGGGGCAGGGAGGCTCCTCTGAGTGCTGCCTCTGGCATGCAAAAATCAGGGGCACAAAAATGGGCCACCATGCTGCAAGGCATTAAAATGGGCACCGCTGCACCGTAGGGTGCAGATACAAGATGCTGCACCACATAAGAACGGGGCAAGGCTAGTGAGTATCATGCAGGCACTAGCCCCGCCCCATTTGCAGTGCGTCGATGCTCGTGGCCCCATGTATGTGTGCATGCATGTAAAATGCTTCCCCGTCCCTTTTCTTGCAGTCCACCAATCGATAATGGTTGGTGACCTCTGCTCTACCACCTCTACTCAAGCTTGCTAGTTGGCTGCTTCGCCTCCTTTTGTGCTGGGTAGGGCTCCTGCTTCAGGTGGCGGTGGTGGCCTGATGGACCTGCTGCTAGCAGCGGTGGTGCACGTGCCAACAGAGAGGGCTCTGAGTGCCACCTTGGCACGCGTGCCATAGGTCCGCCACCACTGTTCTAGAGTCTCGACATCTTTTTTTATAGTGTGCTGATCAACATTGGATGTATTCTAGGTATGGCCTTATTAGGGCTTTATAGAGTGGTACTAGTACCTCACATGATGCAATCTCTCTGTTAATGCAATTTATGATTGCATTGGCTTTTTTGGCTGCTGCCGCACACTGTTGGCTCATATCACTGGTTTACAAAATTTGGGGAAATTATTGACCTCCGAGATAAAATGTGTTAATTCTTATATATTTTGATCAGATGAATTAGAAAACAGGTGATAAAGGTGCTGGTTGGCTAAAGTTTTCAAGATATTTCACAATAAAGATTTATACATAGGCGAGTATATTTGCCTAAAAGGAGGTGTCTAATGAACATGATATCTCGTAACGTCTCGACAAAAGTACAGTAGAACAGTGAAAATGGTACCACATGGAAATGTATAAATTTATCTTCACTTTGAGACTAAAGATTATTACCTAACTGTAATTTATTGTCCTTTTATTGCAAGGTACATTTGTCTTGGTCAGATCTACGCATCGTGTAAAATGGGGAGGAATATATATTTTACACAAGGCTTCGTTGATCTAGCCACAGAGTGTGCATTTTACCATTTTACATCTGGTGGCTTGTGAAAGTGTTATTGCCTAACATTTCCAAGGAACAGTTGCGTGATATTTTCCCTCAGAAGCCAAGATGCCACAAAACTATGTAAACAATGCAGATAACTTCTGCTACATTTGTGGTGAGGTTACATTTGTAACTCAAAAGTGCAATATGACAGCGGTGGTAAAAAAAAAAAAAAAGGTACGCCACCTATATTTTGGATGCAAAATAGGGGATCAAGAGTTGGGCCCCTCATTACTGTTGCATCACCTGTGCAACTTATCTGCATCATTGGCTAAACAAGAAGAAAAAGTCCATGCCTTTTGCAGTTCCAATGGTGTGATGGGAAACCACCAATCATAGTAGCGACTGCTATTTTTGTATGGTTCTCAAAATTGAAAAGGGATCTTGGGAAAGAAGAAGTGGACCGTGGACTATCCAAACATTCCATCTGCACTGTGTCCTGTACCCCATGGTGAGGACTTGCCAATTCCAGATCCACCAGAATCCTACTCTCTAGACTCTCTAGATGATGATAAAGACGATGAACAGGATGGAACTGATCCGGGGCTGCCAATGCCAGCAGACCCAAAGTTTAGCCCACTGTATGCTCCTCCTGAACCACATCTAATTTCACAGAATGAACTAAATGACCTGGTCAGGGATTTGGAATTGAGTAAGAGTAAGACAGAGCTACTGGGGCTCCAGATTACAACAGTGGAACCTTGTCATTTAATCTGATGGTAGAGCTTGTCAGTTTTTCATGCAAAAAGCATGAAAATGTTACATGAAAAACCAATAAATGAATGGAAATTTATGTTATTGGTATCAATAAAAAGATGCATTTATAATGATTGGTGCAGCACCATTCTCATTGCTATGTCACATTTTGCAGAGAAGTTATGGAGCAAAATTGCACATCCCCCTCATAATTTTGAATTATTTTGATGCAGTTTTAACCTGAAGGCGTATCTTAGAAACTGGAGCCAATTAATACTCAGGACTTAATTTTCCATTATTAGTGACCCAATTCTGGTAAATTAAGCTACTTTCATTCCCGAGACTTTCTCCTTATAGACCAGTTAGTTGATTGTCCACTAGGACTCCAAGATCCTTCTCACAGTTACTGCTATTAAGCCAGGTTTCACCTAATCTACATATGTACTTTTAGTTTTTCTTGCCTAAGTGTGAGACTTTACTTTTCTCTTTGTTGAATTTCATTTTGTTAGATAGAGCAAGTCTGGATCTTGAGCCTATCATCTAGGATGTTGACTATTCCTACCAGCTTAGTATCATCTGCAAATTTAATAAGTTCCCCTTCTATTCCCTATTGCTTCATAAGTCATTTATGAAGATATTGAAGAGTACTGGGCTTAAGACGGAACCTTGTGGTACCCCACTGGCTATTTCCCTCCATGTAGATGTAGTACCATTAAGGACTACTTGTTGAGTATGGTTTGTCAGCCAGTTACAAATCTATTTGGTGGTGATGCTATCTATCCCACTTTTTTTCTAGCTTGCCAAGAAATAGGTTGTGGTTTACTTCATCAAATGCCTTACTGAAGTCTAAGTATATTATGTCCATAGCATTTTGCGGGTCTACTAATTTACTCACTTTGGGGATGGGCAGCATGTGGGGTGGCAAAAGGGCCGTGAGGATGTTTTTTGAGTCTCTTGAAATGCCCCAAAAGCAGCCCCCCCATGACACATTGCTAAAAATGGTTCCATTCTCCATTCATTTCCTGCAACCCTTCCTCTCCCCCCCCCTCCAAGAAATAAAAGCAGTGAAAGGAGTCCATCTCTACTCATTTGGATGATGTCACTGCCCTAATGATGGATGATGTCACAGCCGCATAGAAAGTACAACTCAACTACGTGTGGTAATTTACAAAAAGAAACTGGTAGGATCAGACTTTGTGAGTGGAGAAATAATTCAAGGGATTCCCTTGCCCATTAAACAGATGGATTTTTTTAGGGAATCAAACAAACTCATACTGTATTGCAAAAATCTATCAATAGTTATTAGTCAAGCTGTCTATGTAAAATAATCAAAAGTACATCCTGTGGTTTGAATGATTACAATACCAAAGTAGGACTGGGGAAACTGGAGTTCAAATCTTCACTCAGCTGGACTATTCATTAGATTGACAGCTATTCAGCCTAATGTACTGAGAAATTAAGCAAATAAAATGGGGAAGAATATATATCTTACACAAGGTTTCATTGATCTAGCCACAGAGCCTGCATCTAATAATTACATTCAATTTCACATTTTTTTCAGTTTTAGTTTGGGAATAAATAGGTCACTTCCTCATTTCTCCTAGGTTAGTACTGGAGTTTGGGAAAAGCAGAACTTAAGCTCCAGAGCCCCCTTGTTTTATTAAATACTATGCAGACTGAAGGCAATGTTTCATTTTTCAAGCGGAAAATGTCAAGTCTGCAAATTCTTTTCACCTTCTGACAGTAGAGTTTCTCCATTCACCTAGTGCAGGGGTAGGCAACCTCGGCTCTTTTATGACTCATGGACTTCAACTCCCAGAATTCCTGAGCCAGCTGTGCTCATAAAAGAGCCGAGGTTACCTACCCCTGACCTAGTGTGATCTCATTGTTTTGCATGCCCTCGGCCCACTTTCAGTCCTGAACTTAATCTCAGCCTTCCTTTATAATAGGTCAGTCATGCAATAATGCCTGCTAATGAAGATAGGCCTGCTTGTCATAGGAATTATTTGTATATATGAATCCAAATAGATTTTTAAATCACAAATCACAGATAGGAAATTTTACATCTCGTGTTACTTCACCATAAAATGTATGGCCCCAACCGCAGGCAAAGTTAGTCAAGCTTAGCTATGGTTAAATGAAATAGACTGACTGACTGACTAAAATAGAATTGAAAATACAGAATGCAGAAACATGCAGGAATAGTCTTTATTAATGCCAAGAACTGCCCGGGTAAGTCTTATCGCTATAATTTCTCTATAAAGTAATTTAGAAATGCCTCCACCCAGGAAGCCTACATAAGAGGTAGGTAGCAAGGTTTACCTGACAGGCCTTAAATTCTGCTATTGGGCATTTCTATTTTTTTAATTTGTTTTATTGATTTTTAACATAATCACCTTAATATTTGGTAAACAGCATGTTGTCTGGGTTAGCATTTACAAAACAGTCAATAACAATTAATTTCTATAGCTCTACAGTCCATATAATGGCTTTGCTTGATTTTCTCTTCTTCCAATAATATTCTCTTTTGCCAACCTTAATTTAATACATTTCTTATTATTTGAATAAATGACAATTAAATATAGACATTTTTCTCATGTTTCTGCAAATAATAACCACATCAATATAAAGCTTCTTTTCTAATTGATCATCTCGATTGCCTCGTCATAGATCCTGTTTACAAAATTGTTATTTAAGTTTGTTTTGCCCCCAAAATATTCAAAACATTCTTACTGGTTAAGATTTTCTTAGAATTAGTTACACTTAAGTATTTAAGTCTTTTTTCTTACACAAGCCATCCCAATACTTTTACATTTCTCGTATCTTACAAAAAGAAGGGGAAAAAACAAAGAAAACGCGCTATTGGGTATTTCTAATCATTGCCACTCCTCATGGAGGCAGCAAAAACTTTCCAGGTACAGAAGAATTTCAACCTGCGGTGGGAGGGGGAATGAAAAGTAGCTTCAGGATGTGTACAAATAGTCCTTGACTTACAGCAGTTTGTTTAGTGACCGTTCAAAGTTACAACAGCACTGAAAAAAGTGAGTTGTGACCAATTTTCACACTTATGACCGTTGCAGCATGCCCAAGGTCTCATGATTTATATTTGGATGCTTGACAACTGACTCACATTTAGGACGGTTGCAGCATCCCCGGGTCATGCAGTCCCCTTCTGCAACCTTTTCGCAAGCAAAGTCAATGAGGAAACCAGATTCATTTATTAATTAATAATTGCAGAAATTCATTTAACAAATGTGGCAAGAAAAGTTGTGAAATGGGGCAAAACCTAACAGGTTTCTATTTAGCAACATAAATGTTGGGCTCAGTTGTGGCCATAAGTCAAGAATGACTGTGTTATATAAATGACACTAGGTAGCAGTCAGTTGATCCATTCTAGACCAAGGGTAGGCAACCTTGGCTCTTTTATGACTCGTGGACTTCAATTCCCAGAATTCCTGAGCCAGCATGCTGGCTTAGGAATTCTGGGAATTGACATCCACGAGTCATAAAAGAGCCAAGGTTGCCTTCCCCTGGTCTAGACTAAACACTGACAAGGAAAATAATGTAAAATTCAATCAAAGCGTGAAGTATGAATTAGAGATGATAAACTTGCAATGAAACATAAATCAGGAATTTCTGAAACCTTTGCTAAGTCATTGTCTTGTCAGCTTTGTGGCATAACAAGCACATCTAACAGGCTCTGTTTTTGCAATCATGATTTTGTGTAATTTTCTTTTTACGTATTTTATTTGTGCTGAAAGACAATTATATAGGCAACACAAGTAATTAGGCAATCTTGCCCTAATGTTTTTTTTTCCTAAAAACACTGTTTGGAACACTTGTCAAAATCCAAATTATTTTTTTTAATGTTATCTAGATTCAGGCCAAATAAATGACCAGGTCAGTATTTCATTGATAATTGTGCCTTTCTTGTCTTATTAAAGCTGACCTTAACTGTACACTGTACACTCAGGTTATCATGAGTATATGATTAAATTAGACTATCAACAATACCAAACACACTCCCTAATTTATCTTTTAAAACCAACATAAACTGCCTGGATCCCTTGAAGCTGATTAGCAAAGTTTTCCTATATTATTTCCCTCCTGAATATTAAGCAGAAATGAAATACCAGTGAGAATAAACTGCTTTGTCCAATTGGAATTCCACTTGTGTCCAGATTTATTAATCTTACCTAATTCACATCATCTAACTACATTTGAACTATGACCCCTGACTACTGTAGGGGATTTTGTACAAATATCTCTCAGGATCAGTTCAAAATCATGATCTGTCATTTGTTCATGAGCTCCTGCATTATTCCCAGCTAACTTCCCAATAGAAACAGCAGCTGCTGCATCTGTACCATATGCCTTAAATGAAGATATCACAGTTCTTTTAAAGGATCTTTTTTGGAGGGAGGAGGGGGGAATAATATTATGGAAAAGACAGAATATATTAGAATTAGAATTGCTCTCTTACTCAGGTGACCACAATTCCCAACCATTCTTTTCTGTTTGATATGCAAGTGCAGTATAGAATATGAGAATAATGTCTGCCAATGCTTTAAAATACCTAGTCGTTTTTTTCTTTTCTGAATTATGTCGTTTCTGTTCCTCAAACTTATAAGAAAAGGCTCACCATATCTGGTTGTTTTTTTTTTTAAAAAAAAGCAAAGCTCTGTGATGTATTAAGATACATTTTGGGTTAAATTTATATCCCACCTTCCTGAGACTTACCGTCAAACAACAATTTTATTCATTCATGGATAAAATACATCCATTGCTCACAGTCCTTGTTCTGTTTTTGCTAGTGGAAGATATCTCTTTCTCCCTCCCTCCTGCGTTTGTTCTTTCCAAGATGTTGCCTTGCTTTATAAGATGCTGTTTCTTCCTTCTCCTCCTTATTGTTTAAGACATTTTCTACAGTTCATTTTACGCTTGGCATAATTTTATAGTCTTGTTTTCTCCCCTCTCTCGTTCTCCAGTGCAAGGAAAGATTAGAATATGAATTTCTGATTGCTTCAAGAGGTGATACAATTTATTCCACAATCTTAGATCTTTGTTTTCACTTATATCTATCTATAGGTCAGGTTTACAGATCCAGCATTATGATACATAAGGTGGGACAGTTTACTCTGCCTTTTTGTCATGTCATCATATCATTACTGGTATTCCTGATAGCTACTAAGTATTTGCCTATATGTTCATCATTCCTCAAAATTTGAGTACTGAAGCCCATAGATAAAGTCATTATAGTGCCTCAAGGGAATAATAGATTTTAATAAATATACTCCAATTTTTCCACTTGCAAGTTGCAAACAGAATCTCCCTCTCACAATGCATGTCTTCTGAGACTGCATTATCATAGCTAATTTAATTATATTTGTGTTAATTGTACAGATTGAAGAACAATTTTCTCAGAAACAAGAGAGAAAATCCATGTATAGTTGTTACTAGAACCTTACTATTGCTTTCTCTTTACAAAATGGAGACCGAATGCTTATTGTCTTTTGCATTATTTTTATTGTCACAAGGGAGCCTTTTAAAATGACAGATCATAGACCACAGTAAGGGGGGGAGAAACTGAAGAAAAACAAAGTTAGATAAATATATCCTCATAGATGAGAAAAAGCAATTTATCAGAATCAAGTGCTATTTCACCAACTAATTATAGTTTCCTACTTTCTCTTCTTTGCTTTTGCCTAGAATAGATGTCACTTTCCTGTATGTGGTGACAACAGATGAGCTTGTTTTCAAGATAACTTTACTGAAGTTATTCACAAGGGTATTCGTCTTTCCATCTTACAGATGAATGGACGGATGGATAAATAGGCAGAAAAATACATAGGCTTCCCTAATGTATATATAAGTTTTTCCTTATGTGCTGAAAAAAGGTAACTTGTTTTCTTCGCAGAGGACTTAAACTGTAAGGTGCTCTTCATATATCCCTGCAGCAGAGTACACTTTACGTTGCTAATATAAATGCAGAATGTCTTTCACAGTGCATCGCTATTGTCATTAAAAGAGTTGAGCCACGTTAATATGGCACAAAAGTTTTTGAAAGGCACAGGAAGAATCATTTCTAAATCAACCTGTGATTAAGTCTTGACTTGATTAAGTCCTGACTTATATAAGGGCCATATTTAGTCCTTCCATTTCCAGTGCTGGGTTTGTAGATACTATTATTTATTCAGATAGGCTTCTCTGAGGCTGAGGAAGGAGGTAGTAATAAGCTTGGCAAACACAAATTTTGCAGAAGAACAAAAATAACATTAAGTGGGGTTCAACAGAGGACCAAAACCTCAGAACTGTCTAATCTGGATGCTCAGTTGAAAGTGGAATTGCATGCAAAGTTAGCACTACAGCATTTTATTATATCCCAGTTGTGAAATCAAAACTCTAAGGAGTGGAAGGCTAAAGGGGTAAACTAATGAAAAAGGGCCATTTTGCTGACATTTCTCAAAAAAAAAAATCAGAGATATTTGGGAGAAGACTTTTTTTTCTTTTTTTCCCTTTTATTCAGGGTGTAAGGCAGGGGTAGGCAACCTTGGCTCTTTACTCCTGGTGTAAGGGGAAAGCAATGTTGCCAGCCTTGGGAGTTTATTTTTTAAAAAAATGTTGTCAACAATAAGAAACAACGGAAATGAAAGAGAAGGGTTATTAAATTTAAATTTAGAACAAAAAATGAAGGATTTTGTGCAGCCAGCAGGCCAGATGATACAAAGTTAAGCAGAAGCGTCAACAATTGAACTCTATTTCAGTAATTCAAGTCTCTGGGGAATTCTAGAAGACCTGGTTTTCTTCCCATCACCCAGTGAGATTTAAACAAAATTATGGCATCAGAAAGTAATAGAAGAAATGAATGTAATGGATTTTGAATAAATCAAATTATCCGCCCACAACTTTCCAGGCCATCTTCTAGCATCCCAAATCCCAAACGTTACGTAGGCAAAGGAAGAATCCTTTTTTATTTTAGTTTTAAAAAATAAATCAATCAATCAAAGAAGTCACACGAGTTTTTTCCTTCTGGCACAACTAATTTCTCTCCTTTGGAATTAATGGAAAGGAATGAAAAATTCAGAAGATTGCTCAGAAGAAAGTAAAATTGCTCCCACACATGTTTATTATTCCAGCCTGTCCAGTTCAGCAGGATTTTGCTCTTTCACTCTTCCTTTCTCTAGAATTAGCTAAAGAGAAACAGCATTTCTTGAATCCGATTTATCTTCATGTTTCTTTGCACTCTTTATTCTTTGGTTATTGTTGTATAACTGCTGCTAAATTCACTGAGCACTATTTTAATTTGTCCCATAAAATGAGGCCATATTTTAGGGCAAGGCAATGCAAATATTTTTGAAAGTTCTATAGTCTACTACAGTCTATTATAGTTTATGTACGATGCTTCTAAGGTGTCAGATAACCGCAACTGAAAACATATTATACAAAATAATAATAAAACAATAAGTAGCTACTCGGGGATTCAGTCTAGGCTTCATCGTCCTAATGACTTACTCAGATCGAAAATACCATCTCCACCATGCATACTCATTGACTGTCACTCTGAAACTCATTTTCACCACCAGGAGGATGAACTCTTATTAGTGTGAATATGGAATTCAAGTACTATTTGCAGGTTTTAAATGTACGTAGCACTTTACATTATGTGGCAGCATGGCACCAATTATAACAGACCTATTGTAAAATCTAGTGTAGATGGGCTGAAGCTAGGAGTTTTAGCTGAAAAAAATCTTCTTTGTGTTATTAAAGGGGTCAGTTATAAATGCCAGATATTGTGGTATTCCCCACTATCTTCCTTGCCTTTGTTACATATTTCTCTTTCCTCTGAGCGTACTAAGAATAGAAATAGTGACCAGTCCAAGGTCACAAAGTGAGCCATGTGATTGAAGAGTCATTTCAATGTCATTTGGAACAATTCTACTTCAGATGGTGGCAACCTACAGCGAGTGGACCATACAACCCCAAGGCTGTTTTGCGCCCCTTAGAAGCCGACATTTTTTTCCCCAGAATTAGCCACTTGAATAATTAATCTAGAATACCTTTCTAGAGTAATTCATGCCTGAGATTAGAGGTGACCTACCTTTCAGAAAGTTTGCCCAAGCATATACGGGCAATCTTTCAGATTCATCAGTCTTTAATGCTCACCCATGATATACTGTTACATTCAGGCTTCAGGTTTATAGAATTGGTTTAAGAGTGTTGGATGATCTTCTTATTTCTATTTTGCCATGTCATACACTTAAATGCCTGGAAAAAAATGGGGAATATTTCTATACTCATTCAAAGTCCTACGTATGCAGAGTTTTTGGTACCTCCTCTCCTCTCAAAAGCAATGGTGCAAGTTATGAGATGCATGTTATAATAATAGAGCAATACTGCTTCATTGTCTAGTTATACCTGTCTATTATGGTATATCATAACACAGGGTAACATCAATCTCTTTAGAACTGTATTTCTCAACCTTGGCAATTTTAAGATGCTGATGGGGAGGGGGAGAAATCTGGGAGTTGAAATCCACACATCTTAAACCTGCCACGGTTGAGAAACACTGCTTTAGAATTTCTCTAACCCCACAAATTGTTTATTTGATTTTTCTCCCACCTTAATTTATAAATAACAAAAGGGGGCGACCATACCTAATATTCCTTCCTTCTCCTATTTTCCCCCGCAACAATAACCCTGTTGGGTGGTTTAGGATGAGAGACAGTGATATGCCCAAAGTCACCCAGCCAGTTTTTCATGCCTAAGCAGGACTAGGAACTCACAGTCTCCTAATTCCTAGGCCAGCACCTTAACTACTAGACATGGCTGCTTTCATCAAAATGATAAAGTAATGAGCTGAGGACCTGTAAGGCCTCTTCCAATTCTACGTTTTTATGCTGTCTGACTCTAGAGAGTGGTACTCATCTCTGTTTCTTAGCCAAGGGAGCCAGCATTGTTTGAAGACACTTCAGTGGTCATGTGGTCAGCATGACTATACACCGAGGCTCACGGAATGCTGTTACCTTCCCACCGAAGTGGTACCTATTTATCTACCTGCATTTGCATGCTTTCAAACTATTAAGTTGGCAGGAAATGATAAAGAACAGGAGCTCATCCCATCACATGGTGTTTGGGTCTCAAACCGCCTTCCACTCAACAAGCCCAGTGTCTTAACTGCTAGGCCATCAGTCCCCCTGTCTAACGCATACCTCTTTATATATGATCATATTGAGATATCCTTCTAATTAGTCCTATGGTACTCTACATATTTGTATTCAACTACAGCCAGGATGTACACATATATGCGAAAGTATTTTAGGTGATTTGACAATATGGGTCATAGCAGCACAAGTATCTTATTGCAGGAATACAGATTTAAAAAAATAGCATAAGAAGATATCCCTGGGCTATTATTTATATCAAATGTTCATATAGACAGTTTTAACTTTCTACAGCTGTTTGAGCTATTGGTTGGCATTTCATAGGGAATATGACAGTTAATTCTATAGTATGATCCCCACAATTGTATGCATCATCGTTCTTGATCAAATATGACAGATGTTTTAACCATTCCTTCAAGAGTAATGGGGGCAAAAGGCTTAGCACTGATGTCACTGCAGTCAGAGAGAAGGACCCTGCTGAAAGAAGTATTTTTGGCTCAGTTATAAGGCAGAAATTTTTTTCAGATTTTTCTTTCTTATGTAATACATGTCTTGAATCATTTTGCTTTTCCTTTTGCTGTTCGTGGATTCTTACTGCAATGTATAAGTCAATTGCAGTTAGTGACCAGTCATGTATGACAAAAAAAAAAACCCTATAAAGCAACATAAAGGATATACATTTTTACAGTTATAAATTTCTAAAATGAAGACATTTTTATCTGTAGAGCAATGGCAGCTGTACAAAATTCTGCAGATGTTAAGGTTCTGATTCCATCACATAAAGCAAATAAAGTCATCGTCGGAACAGAACTACTATGAGCAAATGGAATTATGAGAGGGCAGAGATAATTTGTTTATTTATTAGGGGTTTTGTTAATCCCATCTTTATTACTTTATGGTTACTCAAGATGGTAACCATACATAATCCTCCTTCCTCCTCCTAACGACAACCCTGTTACAAGGGTTGGGCTGGGAAAGAGTGATTGACCCAAAATCACCCAGGCAGCTTTCATGCCAGTTTCCAGAGTTGAAATACTAAGCTGAAATAGTTGAAGGATGAATGATATGATTTATTTACCATCCAAGTTTAAGGCAGTGTACATGAGAACTGATATATTTTTAAAAAGAAAAATCCAGAGGAATATACAATGCTCCAGACAGACTACAAATTAGCCAACAATAACACTAACCACAACACTGATAGATACAGGATCAAAAAGTTAACCCTGTATTCCCCATCCCTTATAGGTTTCTCTCATACTAGAACTTCATAGGGTTAGTGATACATTCAAAACACACACACACACAGAGAGAGAGAGAGAGAGAGAGAGAGAGAGAGAGAGAGAGAGAGAGAGAGAGAGAGAGAGAGAGAGAGAGAGAGAGAGAGAGAGAGAGAGAGAGAGAGAGAGAGAGAGTTTGTTCTTCCATAGCCAATCACTATCTCTTACCCATCAGAATGAATTCCTAAGTATATTTGTGCTACTGTATAAGCACCAGCATTAAATAGACAGAAATACACATGCTGCTGAATTTTTTGCAGTTCCAGACTGGCTTGGTTGAAGCTGATTTAAAACAACTAGCCAACCTTTGGAGAGAAGGTTTTTAGAATATTTAAAGTGCAGCAATATTTTACCACTTAAAACACACACATACACACACACTTAGAGGGGAAGAAGTCCATCTTCATTTAGCTTAAACATCCTGGCCCCCATTTCCTGTTTCCCTCCTGGTTTGGCAGCAACTGCCTGCCTGTCTGCCTGCAAATATTCATAAACAGACTAGACAGCAATTCATACTGTCATCTACCTAGCTACCCCTGGATTAGTATGCAAATAGGTGGCACAAGAACAGGCCATAGAAGCAAAGCTAATACCCTAAGTGATCTTTCAGGGTAATTAGAATTTGTTTCATCATGCTAATTTGACATGGCAATTAGTGTAGCTAAAGGAAGGCTCTTCCTTGCAGAGCTGAGTTTCCAGTATGTACACAGAGATTTGTCAGCAAGTCTACTTGCTTAAAGGAATTGTGTAACATTATCAGGAAGTGACCATTAGCAAAAGCTCCAGAAAATATCAGTTTGCTTTATTTATAACTGCAACTCAGTGGGTTACAGATGATGGTTCACGGACCTTAGCACAGAAGTAGAGGAGAAGAATAAAAAGAATAAGAATATCTTATAATGGTGCAGATTTTAAATCCAGTTGGATTCAATCGTTGGTGCCAGCAAGCTATCCCAAAGAAGGTGATGGGCAATTCTAAGACTTCTGATACATACATTCAATAAAAATTCATGGAATCACATCAGTTTAGCATTCCATAATATCAGTTTAAAGAAAATATACATTTGCACTAATTATTGAAAGTTAGTTCCTCTAGCTTGACTAGCATAGCATTCCCCAAACTGGTGCCCTTCAGCTACGGCCTTGTCTATGCCTGGAGTTGTATGATGTGGTACCACTTACATGATGTGGCATAGGTATGCATCTGTGCTAATAGATTGGATCAAGAAGATTTCTAGGAAACAGTCCAATTGGCAGGAATAGCCAAAGTCCAAGAGATAGGCTCAAGATACAGAAGGATCTTGACATACTTGAATACTGAGCCTAAAACATATGAAGAATGCTTGCAAGAATTGGGTATGTCTAGTTTAATGAAAAGAAGGACTAGAGGTGACATGATAGCAGCGTTCCAATATCTAAGGCACTACAACAAAGAAGAGGAGGTCAAGCTATTCTCCAAAGCACCTGAAGGCAGGACAAGAAACAGTGGATGGAAACTAATCAAGGAGAGAAGCAACCTAGAACTGAGGAGAAATCTCCTGACAGTAAGAACAATTAATTAGTGGAACAACGTGCTCCAGAAGTGTGGGGTTTTAAAGAAATGATTGGACAACCATTTGTCTAAAATGGTATAGGGTTTCCTGCCTGAACAGGGGGTTGGACTAGAAGACCTCAAAGGACCCTACCAACTCTGTTATTCTGTTATTCTAGAGAAATAAAGTCTACCATAGCAAGCACTGAGTGCCCAATGTATGCATCTTGATCCTTGGATAAAGAAATGGCTCCATGCAATATCCCATAATCAAGGATCCTCTAGATATTAAGATTATGACTTTGTGAATGTTTAGCTATCAGCAGTGTTTTTTTTTTTCTTAAAAAAAAAAAAGGTGCCAGAACTCCCACACGTTATATAACCTGCCTTGCCTACCCTATAAGGTTCCATCCAAAAAAGGTGCCGGAACTCCGTTCTGGGCGTTCTATGAGAAAAAAAGCCCTGGCTATCAGGACAAACAGCTGGCTGACAATTCTAGGAATTGTAGCTTCAGCACACTTGGTGGCATTAGATCAGGGCAAGTAGGGAAACAGAACTACAAGAGAAAGAAATGTTCAGCGATTAACATTAGTTATCGAATTAAACTTTCTTTAAATCTCGGTCTCCTATGAAATCCTGCAGTAGCTGACCAGACAGATTCTGAGGAGATTACAAAGCTATCAGCTATCCCCATCACTGCTTTCTGCAGTACAATCTTGTTAAGCACTGCATTTGATGGAAAGAAGTCTTGAGGTAAACAACGGAAACAAAACTATTGAATACAGAGGCTGAGTAAGGATGACCTTGATGTTTGAGGTCTGACTGCATTTCTAAAACTATGCATTTCTCAGTTATAGAGCGGATCATATGGGATAAGATCAATTTATTCCATCTTGCATTCTATGAAGACAAGTGGGAATACATCTATACATTTCATAGATATATAGGAATATTCCATTTGTACCAAAATATAATTTCCTGCCAAAGAAAAATCATACTCAGATTCTGCTGCGACATAGTGAGCGATAACAATTCCAGGCTGCCCCTTTTTCCCATTTAAACCTAGAATTATGCTGACATTTCTACAGAAGCAATGTTACAGGGCAATCCTCTATTAAGCAAATGCCACCTGCTTCCCTAAGCAGAAGATGCCACTAAAAAGCTGGTGAAGTCCAAGGAAGAAAGCTGATGTAGGATCTCAAAAATTAATGATTAATCCAATGAATGCATGTTCCTTAAAAATAATGAAATGGGACGAAAAGGAAAAGAAAAAGGGAAGGGAACAGGAGGGAAGGAGAGGAGAGCGAAATGAGAGAGGGGAGAGGGAAAGAAGGAAAGGAAAGGGAAAGGAAAGGGAAAGGGAAAGGGAAAAGGACAAACATGGCTGGAGGCTACTGGGAGAGTTAAATAAACATATGATAACAACACCAATCAAACCACTTTGCTTAAAGCCTGCGGAGTCAATCTGCTTCTGACTGAGGAGCTACCAACCAGCAAAGGCAAGCTAATTAGAGACAGTCAAACACTTAGGCAATCACACCTTGCGAATGTAAGCGTCTTCCTGTCATTTGGCAAGTCTCTCGGCTGCCTTGGAGCGTGAGACAAACAAGTCCCCCCCTCCCGCTCTCCCTGTTAGTGCGATCTAACCGAGCACAATGGCTGGAGGTGAAAGGTGGCCATCTGGGCAGGTAGTGACAGCATCTCCAACAGCCTCATATCAAAGAGTGGCACTTGTTTAGACTAGCCTATTTGCACCTGCCTGCAGAGGGCCTTTTTAATGTAATTATTAGCCTCTGCAGCCTTGCTTAGGGTTTGAAAATAGCATTCATTTTCATTCGGTTTCAGCGTCCGCTGCTCCCCCCCCTCTTTCTCTTTCCCCATTCGGCCTCCGTCACCTCGCCTCAAAGCGGAGGCGGAAGAGAAGAGATGAATTAACAAGAACAATTTGGCAGGTGAGTTATGTGACAACAACAACATCAGCTAAAGAAGAGGAGGGAGGGGAGGAAATCCCAAATCCTAGGAGACTTGAATATACCTCTCTCTCTCTCTTCCTCTCCGCTGGCATCACAATCACTTTTCAGAGCCAAGGAGAAAGAAAGGCCAAAAAAATATTTCAGAACAATAATTCAGAACTCTTTGGCTGTGTCAGCTGAGGAAATTGTTTTGAGTTATCTATTTAATGAACATCTGATTTTCGGCATAGTCTCCTGGGAGACTTTCTTTCCTTAGGTTGTGGGTTTCTTTGTAATTGTTTAGACTCACAGGCATACACAGGAGGTCAAGGAGGGTGATGAAAGATGCATTGTGACACATTCTACCCCTTCTCTTTTTCCAATTGAGGTCACAGGGTTTTGATGGCAAGATGGGCAGCACATACATTTAATTGGTAAATAATGCATATTTATTATTTATCTTAGATAATCTATATGGCCACCCATATTGCAGTAGTGACCCCGGATGGCTTATAGAGAGTTGGAAACATAAAAACCAAGCGTCACCATATGGTCAAATCAAAGATTCTGCAATTCAAAGTCATTTCAGGAATTGAAGAGAAGGACAAGGGGTGACAGAACAGCAGTGTTATCTCAGGGGCTGCCACAAAGAAGAGGGAGTCAAGCTGTTCTCCAAAGCACCTGAAGACAGGAGAAGAAGCAAAGGATGGAAACTAACCAAAGAGAAGCAATCTAGAACTAAGGAGAAATTTCCTGACAGTTAGAACAATTAATCAGTGGAATAACCTGCCTCCAGAAGTGGTGAATGCTCCAACACTGGAAGTTTTTAAGAAGAGACTGGACAACCACTTGTCTGAAATGGTATAAGGTTTCCTGCCTAGTTGGGTTGGACCAGATGACCTCCAAGGTCCCTTGCAACTCAAATAATAATAATAATAATAATAATAATAATAATAATAATAATAGTAGTAGTAGTAGTAATAGTAATAATAATAATAATAATAATAATAATAATAATATAAATGAATGGCTCATCCAGCACTCTGATTTTAATACCCAGGGAAATAGATTTTCAAGGTCTTGTAGAAGACCAATAGCTCTTCATTTTGGCAGCATAATGGTCAGCTTTAGGCAATTTTGCTTGAAAATGTTAGAGGCAATGAAGTGTTGTAAAAAGGTTTCACTGCTGATGTTGCAATAAAGATCCAAGTCAAATGTGAAATACTGTGCATTAGGACAAGGCTTTTCAACCAGTGGTACGGGTACCATCTGTGGTACATTGGCACCTGGCAGGTGGTACGCAACCATCCTAGAAAAGTGGTAGCAGGGGAGGGGAATGAGCTGAACCAGTGGTAGCACTGCACAAGCCTGAACAAGAGATGGCTGGAGCTGCAGGACTGTCAGGGCTCAGTGGAAGCGCCAGGATTAGCGCCAGGCTCCAGCTGGAGCTCGGTGCTGATCCTGGTGCTTCTGAGCCCAGAAGAAGCGCCGATCAGCTGCAATGTTGCAGCATCTCCAGGGTCTTGTGATTTACATTCAGATGCTTGGCAACTGATTCATATTTATAATGGTCACAGTGTCCCAGGGTCATGTGAAGTGACCAAAACCTGCTGCAACCACCCAGCAGACAGGGGGAATAAAAACCAAACACCCCCCACCCCACCCCCGCTGCCAATCCTCAACAGAAATGCTCACAACAATGAAAGCCTCAGACAGGAGGAAGAGCGCAGCTGGGTGGGCAGGCAGGTGTTTTGCTCGGCTGTGGCTTGGGGGGCACTTTTTCAATGCCATTGTAACTTCGAACAGTCACTAAGCGAACTGTTGTAAGTCGAGGACTTTTTTCCTTTTTTTTGGTCATCAACTTTTTGACACCTTACTAGGCGACTGGTGGTACTCGGATGTTGCCATATCCTAAAAATGGTACAATGGGTGAAAAGGTTGAAAAGCCCTGTATTAGGAAACTTCAGATACGTTCTGGGCAGCCTACAGTACCTGCTAATGGGCGTTCACCAATTGTGGAAATATATACATCGTCCTGTTTTTGAATCCTTCTCCTCAACTACTTACTCAAATGACAGAACCAGAATCTTCAAAGGGACTAGAAAAGGGGTGTCCAACTTTGACAACTTTAAGATGTGTGGACTTCAACTCCCAGAATTCTCCAGCCAGCCATGCTGGGAGTGGCTGGCAAGAGAGTAAATTTGATGGGAAAGCTGTCCAGGATGTGCTGTGTGGTTCAAGGTTTGGACAATAATGCTAGAAACAGAGGGGTGAAGTCAAAGATTTTTTTTCTGCCTAGTCCAGTCCTTTAGTTCTGAAAACTACTCATTACACCCATTCAGAAGGATTCTGATAAACAACTGGACTTTCATTTTCCAGATGTGATCATTACTCCAGCCCAGAGTATTTTATGATATAGACGTTGAACTGAGTTTCATTTTTATAGTTATTCCAGTCCAGCAGTTTCTTATTATAGGGCAAAGTTTTATTTTCAAAACTGCTTACTAATCCAAGTCAGAGGTTCTCTGATAGGGAAGAGAGTTTTTACTTTCAGTTGTAATAACATAGAAACCAGTTCAGGGGTTTTTTTCTAATTCAGGATAGTATTTTATTCTCAAAATCTTATAGTTGTACTATGCCTAAACAAACATTCAAGCAAAAACATAATGAAACTACACACCGCTTCTCATACTCGCATTTTTCTTCTGCAGTTTCACTTAACACCTGAGTGTATTTTAACATGTCTGGCTTAATCTTTGAAACAAATATAGGCGACTGGAAAGGTCCACAGGTACTTAAGAGAAGGCTGCCGTCATAGTGATAAACACTGCTTTGGCCCCAGTTACTACTGTCTTGTTTGTTAAAGCTCTCTCTTTAGGGTCAAGAAGCAGGAAAAATTGAAGGGCAAAGCAAAATTGAGCACATTGATTAAACCACATCCCTATTTTTGATATTGATATGTGGCCAGGTATTTATTAGGGCTCTGCATTGCTTTTTTAACCAACTCAGAAGAAGCATTTCAAAATGGGTTGGAAGGCGAATTCAGCATCTTTGGCTTTCAATTTAAAGTAACTGTGTCTTTTTCCAGAATCAGGTGGGATGATCTGAGTAAGTCAAAGGGACAAGGGTGGCCAATCAAGTTTCCTTTTATATTTCTGTTCAGCTGATATCCACTTTTCAACTATTTGGGTTTATCATTGATTGTGGATCTGCAACTTCAGGACACATAATGCAGTCAAATTCAGACTTTACACTGAATTTACAGCTTCCATTCTAAACATTAGCTCTAAATCTAGTTCATTGTTTTATCCTGGTAAATAGCATGTATATTAATTAGATTAACCATTTCCCCCTATTATCTTAAACTTTTAGTTTATTTGACTACTACTTTTCTTCTTTTGAATATTCTTGTTTATCTCAAAAGGGAATAATAACATGATGGATATGTTTGTATGCCAATTTATTTTTTTTATTTATTTATTAAATTTGTATACCGCCCCTCTCCCGTAGGACTCGGGGCGGTTCACAACAGAGTAAAAACATAAAAACAATAAATATTTAAAAATAAATTAAATTAATATTAATACAAGGCTGTTGCTAAAAACCTGTTAAAAGCCCAATTCTAAAACCCAAACAGCCTTGTTTAAAAATTTTAAAACCCGAGAAGATCTAGGCCAGGCCGGCTTGATTGAAGAGATGAGTCTTCAGTTCTCTTCTGAAGGTGCGGAGATCATGACATGTCCGGAGTTCTGGGGGGAGCTCGTTCCACATCGTCGGTGCCCCCACAGAAAAGGCTCTCCCCCTGGGCGCCACCAGCCGACACTGCTTAGCCGATGGCACCCTGAGGAGGCCCTCTCTGTGGGAGCGAACTGGTCGATGGGAGGTATTTACTGGCCAAAGCTATGTAAGGTGTGAAAGACCAGGTACATACATGAAGGTCCAACTTAATTGATTTGTTACTAAAAGCCTATGCACAGGAAACTTCTTAACTAACACTCAGCACCTGGTTATGGTTAGATAAGGGTTGAAGGCAATCAAGGGGGGGTTGGAATTTGTTTGTGACTACATAACGACTCTAGGCTGATCCCTTTTTTTTACTCCTCCCCCTAGCTTTGCCAGTCCTTCTCCTATGCTACCTTGAACCTGAATAGCATGCTATGTGGCACATTTTTGAAATCTGTAGGGGAGGGAAGGCAGAATAAAAGATAAATTTGATTTAAATTTTTATTTTAACTGGTAGATAATTACAATTAAAATGATCATACATGTTTTCATAATGTGGTCCAATTAATTGACAGTGTCAAATCAAACTGGTCTGATTCAGAAAGCTAGGAGACTATCAGGAAATAACATCGACATAAATTAGACCAGTGGTGGCGAACCTATGGCATGCATGCCAGAGGCAGCACTCAGAGCGCTCTCTGTGGGCACGTGCGCCGTTGCCCCAGCAGAGTTCACCAGAGTAGCAAGCATGCGGCATTTAGAAGCGACAGGGCAGGAAGTGAGCGAGCAAGCGGCATTGCCCACCCCAGGGATGCCTCGGAGATGGCGAGGGACTGGCCCTGGTCACATTCAGTCTGCCGTGATCACTGCAGCCATGCCCACCCAGTGGGCCACACACCCCCACGCCCCCTGAGGGCACCACAATGCTGATGCAGCCCTGGCACTTTGAGATAAATAAGTGGATTTTGGGTTGCAGTTTGGGCACTCGGTATCTAAAAGGTTCGCCATCACTGAACTAGACTGAGAAATCTATCTCCTGGAGGAAGCAAATGGCCAACTAATTCCATACTGTTGCTAAAACAACTTACTAGTGGAACTCATTCACTAATTTTATTTCATAATGTTCTCATTCTAACATTTAAAATACAAGGTAATCACAACCTATGAGGGGATTGATGGGAGATAACATTACTGGACAGTTGGAAAGTGGATATTTGCGGAAATTCTTCCACAGGGCTTTATCCTACCCACCCCTTTCAAGAGGGAAAGATCTTCAAAATTAAGCACTACCTTCAAATTGCAGTTGGGGCGTGCACATATATTCATGGGATCCCAAATTACTTCCCTCAGCATCTATTCTCCTCCTTCCCAACAGTCACGACCAGAAGAGGCTAATCACACAGTAGCAATATCCGCAAGGGGAGTGGGGTTGTGGAGGGAAGCAGAGAGGGTGGGGGGGGGTGATAGGCCTCTATTGTACAGATCAAACTGGTGACACATTTGGCAGACCAAAAGCAATCCTTATGACTGCAACGCCACTTCAAAGAGACCTAGCAACCTTTCATGTGATTTATCTCTTCCTCAAATGATTTCTTTTCCTCAAGTACTTGGTTCAGTTTATGGCATGATCTCTGTTATAGAAACCTGCCCTCTTCTTCTTCAAAAAAAATGGGCTCTGTCTCCATTGTGGGAAACAGTCCATAAACAAATCATGCATGAATTTTGTAACAGTCTAAAGCAGTGGTGGCAAACCTATGGCACAAGTGCCAAAGGCGGCACTCAGAGCCCTCTCTGTGGGCACATGTGCTGTTGCCCCAGCCTTGCCTCCCCCCATGACCCCCTCCTCTCCAGCAGCCCCCCTGAAGGAGAGTCGCTCTTGAGCATGGTGCATGCAGAGCAGTGCAGCCAAGGACATGGCAGCCAGGCAGCGTAAACAAGGCTCTGCCCTCACACCCCATCGTGCACAGTTGATGCTGCAGGGTGCGGGCAGAGGGTATGGCTGCCATAGCACTGCTGGGCTGCCTGGGCGATCTGCGGCAGGCCCTGGAGGCGGTGAGTGGTCCTGTGGACAGGCGGGGCGGGGGATGGGGGCAGAGCGGGAGCGAAGCAGGGAGGTGGAGCGGGGTGGGGCCAGTTTGGGGGCACTCGGTCTCTAAAAAGTTTGTCATCACTGGTCTAAAGAAACTTATTCATGGGTTACAAAACCAAGAGTACTCAGTAACTGAGCACCCCTAAGCTCCACCCCCACACACAGAGATATTGCTTAAAGGAGGTTAGCTTCCTCCAAACATTCTTGCATTCTTCATGAACATCTGCAAGAAGGAAGGTTTTTTTCCAAGGGCCTGTTTCAACGTACACAGGGTATAAACAATACCTTTCTTCCTGCAGACATCCATTGTGAACGCTCAAATGTCTGCAGGAAGCTTTGAATAACATTGGCAATTGTTGATAGAGTATCCTAGATCTCCTGAGCACCAAATGTCAGACCAGCCACCATGGGATATACAGAGGTTCAGGCCATTTATCTGGATTCCTTCCTCGAATTTTTTCTGCTGTGACTTTTTTTATTTGCATCGATTTAATATCTCATACACTCCTGTAGATTTCTCTGGCAAATATTTGAGGCCTCGCCCTCATAAACCATTGACAAATTTATTGTTTTCTGCTGCTCATAGGCAAATTACAGCCCTAGATTTGCCAGATATACAGAGCATTTACATAATTTTGTTGTTTTGTACACCCAAAGATCCAAATTCATTCAATGGCTTACGTACAAATTTGAGATGCATAGGATTATTTTGGGAATAATCCAGAGATGCAAAATCTAAACCGGAATGCAGAAGAGGGCAAAGGATTCAATCTCTCTGGTGGTACCTGATGAACAGTTGTGCAATGAAGGGCAGAATGTGAAGATTCATACTTGTATCAAGGACACTACTGTCAAACAGATCATTTAATAGTGAGCTACACAGCTCAATAGATGTGGTGGTAAATGGCTCAGAGTCATTTCCCTGGCCTAATTATTAGCGTATTCTATTTTTCATTTGTTCCTTGCACTCATAATCTATTCAAAATATGTTGTTACTCTTTAGACATTAAAAGTTAATAAATAAAACATAATATTGTCGTGCCTCATTAAATATAAGTTAACAAGACTAGGTCTAGCCCAGGGGTAGGCAACCTTGGCTCTTTTATGACTTGTAGACTTCAACTCCCAGAATTCCTGAGTCGGCATGGCTCAGCATGAAAACCTCTCCCTTTCTCCTCAGCATGGCTAGCTCAGGAATTCTGGGAGTTGAAGTCCACAAGTCATAAAAGAGCCAAGGTTGCCTACCCCTGGCCTAGCCTAATATTTAATTATTTCTTTTAATCAACGCACATATTAAAGTCCAGCAAAAAATTTACAGAATATTTTAAAGCACACTTTTACCTTTTCTTTTTACAAATATTCCCATATAAGAACAAGAGTACCTTACTTTTAAATAGTTCTACTTAAGAGTTATGACATGCTTGCCCTAATGCATTTTAAATCCATACTCTTACCGTTTCCATTTCTTTTTTTTCTTTTTCTTTCTTTTTTTAAAAAAGCCCTAAAATGTTATTTGTAGTAGGAACACTTCAGGACTGCATAAGAACTCAAGATATGCAGCCAAAAAAAAAAAAAAAAAGCTCTAGGCAAGTAAAATTCCAGTTTATTTGCTCAATAAGTTCACTTTTGCTGAATAAAACCCTTTAACCTGCTATACAACAAAACTCAATAAATAGTTCTACTCAGGTATGCCTAAAGTTGACAATGGGGGAATAGCTCAGAGAAAATCTCCAGTATTTCAGTTTAAATCTCAACCATATGCCTTTAACAGTCACAAAGAAGACTTGCTAACTCTTATTTAAGGACATATCCTACTGACACTGCCTTTTCCCCCCACACCCGGCCTATAGCTAAAGCTACATAACTTCATATTTAAATGAGATGGTACCAGAATGGGGTTGTTAATCTTCTTCCATATGCATATCATTTTTAATAATGCACTCTTCGTTTCAAAAGCCACTTCAAAGAGGACAGAATATTTAAATCAAAGTATAGGGTTGACGACTCACTGTGAACATGTTCTGTTAATTTTCTTTGTATCTACTTGTATGTTTGTATTAGTTTTATATTTTTGATATGGTCAAATGATGAAATCAACAAAGTTTCTGTTCTATTCTATCTTCTTCCAACATGGGCCTTGCTAGAGTATTGGGTCCCTAGTTTGCATGATCCCATCACCAATCCCACCATACCTGTTCTGACCCAGACAGAACAGATTGCTTTTAGTCCCATCTAGGACAGACAGATAACTCAATAGAAATGATTGCAAAACAGATAAATATATTTATTAGAGGAAATACTTGCAATTGTGTTGGTTGTTTCTTCTGGACAATACATCTCTGTTCATTCCCATAGGTAATTTGATAATGGATTTTCCCCTCTTCTTCTGCATAAGCATCACATGTTGGTATAGGACCTCCAAGCCGTGTGGCTAGGAGACATGAGGCTGGATGAACAAAGGCATTCCAAATTGGGCACGTAGCCAGTATGTCCTGAGAAGAGCTCAGAGGCTCCTACTACTACTGACCTGTTAACATGAGATAGCTAACTAGCTAAAACTACATTTCCCATAAGCCATCTCTTAAGGAGACAGCACTTAACCCAATAGATGCCAGACATTCTTACGTACAGATCTACATGTTCTAGTCAGGGTTACATAGAGTTATACGATCCAAAATAATACCACAGTTTGGTAAAAACTGATTGGTTTTTGTTATTTCCTCCCAGCAGTTTGGAGAGAAAACAAAATCACCAACTGATATCCTTAACTTGCCCTGTACGAGACTGGAAGGACAACGCCACTCATAAGCCTCATACTGAAGTAGAATAGAGATTGGTTGTGAACAGGACAGATTTAGCTAATATTCTTTTGCACTGCCTTGTGGACTGAAAAAGAGGACTTCAAAATATGTTTCTGAAGGAGATCTTAGAATGCCAGAATTGAGGTGGAGAACTATAAAGATTGAACTGGTTTAAAAAAATGATTTATTTCAACAAACTATTTGAAGAAAGCCATCCAGACAAGTTAGAAATCATATGGGAATAATTCACAGTTAAATAGAAAGTGTTATACTCATTTGGGTAATTAGCACATGACAACTTAATGAACAGCCTAACTTGCAAATATTTTTAAAATTAAAATTGTACTAGGGTTTTTTGCTACTCCTCATAAATCCTTTCTGTTTAGATCCCAGAAGTTGTCACTATTGCTTCTAGAATAACGTTTTGCAGTTGAAAGTTCATAAAAAGTCAACAGGATTGATGTCCAACATTTGCAGATCCTGTAATTCTCTCCTGGACTTCCATGATCAAATATATGAGTTATCCTCATGTCTCGGATAATATGTGGAAAAGATTTTTCAAGAGTTTATCATTAAAATTGTTTGAAAAGTATAGGTGAGTGTCTCTAGATTAGACATAAGAAATTAATCAAAAACTGGATGCAAATAACAGAATCGGGATGAAATCCAAGATAAGATACTGTGTCATAGTACAGTAATGGCCAAATTGTGGAAACCTTTTGGGAAAAGTGTAAAGTAGAAATGGCACCTTTGGTTAAGTTTCCACCAATTTTTTTTCTAATTTCTTTATAACTGTAGCCTTGTTCACTTAATAATACTATTTTATATCGCTTTCTGGGCAACCAGTCAACTCTTTGCACCATTACTTTAATTTTATTACGTTTTACAAGCTCACTAAATGAAAGAACACAAAAAAAGCCAACCAATTGGTAATCACATAACACACTGACAAATGTCCTCTTCTCAGCTTCAATACATGACTTCAATAACTGAATCCTACTGTGATCTGCCAAAACAAGATGATACCTGATTGGCTCTCTAAACACTCATGCTCATTGGCTACAATCAGATGAAGGAAAGCTACCTGATAGCAACCTAAGCAAGTTGTGCTTTCTTTTTCTGGTTATTTGGCTATAACTTTTCATAGAATACAGTACAGACAATTGAACAAACTTTGTTGCATTACATTCTTGATTAAATTATCTTTCCATTGATACATAATGTTATGGTACTACTCCAAAAAAAGTGGTGTTATTAGCCATCAAACCTCAAAAATACACTTTTCCCAAAAGGTTTCCATAATTTTGGCCACTACTGTATATAGGCAATCCCTGCTTCCCTACCATTCATTCAATGACTATTCAAAGTTATGGTGATGCTGAAAAGGGAGATTTACAATGGGGCCTCTACACTCCAGCAATTGCAGCATCCCTACGGTTATGTGACCCTGATTTGGGTGCTTGGCAACCAGCATGCATGTACAACAGTTGCAATGTTGTGCAATCATGTGGTCCTCATTTGTGATCTTCACAGCTGCATCCAAGGAGCAAATGGGGAAGCTGGCAAGAAGTAGCAATTCACAGTGTTTCACTTAATGACTGAAGCCAGAATGCATGTTTTAAGTTGGCGTGGTCACGTGACATTTCACTTTTCATCACTTAGTAAGAGAACTGCCAGTATCAATTGCAGTTTGTAAGTGAGGACTACTTGTATTTGCCATCAATTCAGGTACTGTCAGCTCAAAGATAAGATAAAATAACCTCTGTTGACATTTTTTTACTGTGAGCACACTGGCCCACTAAAATTTCATTATATACTGTATGGAACAAAACTGTGACGGAATCTGGATGTTCTGCTTCAGATACCACGAAGCCTCCTTCCAGAAGGTAACAAGGAAAACAGGTTGTGAAGAGGATGTGAAGTGTCCCGGATGATCTTGCAAACCCTGCTCAAACAACGCTTATATGCTATGTCCTGGACATTTAATTTAACTAAATTAAAACACATTTTCATAGATTATTGTTTTACCTGTCTCCTTTGAAATCCCATGGCTCACCAGTTTTTCCCCAGAGTGGGAAGTTCAGTTCATTCATATGGCAGTAAAACACAATAATTCACCTAGGAAGATCCTATATCAACTCAGTATTAATAAAGGAATTAGCTGTTAAATTTTTTAAATTCCATTTTTGCCAGACTTTTAAATTCCCTTTTTGCCAGACTCCCTTTCCTAATGTTGCACGGTATTCTTAAAAATGAATAAATCTCAGTGGACGTCAATTATTTGTATCAATGATTTAAGTATACAGTACTTTAAAAATGCAATACAAATTTTATAAATGCTTCTTCCTTGCCTTGTTACCCAAGAGCAGCATATGTCTACATACAGAGGAACTAAATGGAGTAATAATTGAGTTTCAGTTTGCCCTGCAGCTTTGTATATTGGCAAAGAGAAACCAGCTTTGAATTTGTGTTTTGGAGGACACAACAGGCAAAACTTACAATCAAACAACTTTATTTCTTTGCATCTTCAGTTCCTTACACTTTCAATGTCTTCTTTCTTCACTCAATTCTTCCTCTCTCCCCCTTTTCTTATTCCTTTCAAAGTCCTCCAAGGAGAAGTCTTTGGAAAACAAATTAGATTTACCTGGTTGGATATAGTCTATCTCTCTCTCTCTGCTTCCAAACAAAAAGAGCAAGAGAACCCCAAAGTGATTATGAAATCCTCAAATTTTCCTCTTTCAGCTCAAGGATTAAAGTGCCATTACTTCTAGAAAACTTTCTTTTTCTTCAGCAAGGTCTTCACGCGTCTGCCACATATTTTCCCATCAAAACATGCTGCAAGTTTCATAGACAAAATAAGGTTTAAATTAATCTCTGATAATGAGAGGAGACCCACTCCATCTGCCTAGAAATGTGTTTGAAGAGCACTAGGTGGACTCTAATCTCAGTGTGCTTGATAAAAAATATGACATTATGTGGCAAACCAATATCTTCCAGCATCGTTATTTCATTTACAAGGTTATGCTAAGCAAAGAGGAGCTTGAATGGATTTAAAGATTGCAGCAGAAAGTTCTCCAACTTTGCTTAATAATATTCATAATCATGATCTTGATCTTGATCATGATCACAATCACAATCACGATCACGATCATGATCGTAATTGTAATCATAGAGTTAGTTAGAAGGAACCTTGGAGGTCTTCTAGTCCAACCCCCTGCTCAGGCAGGAAACCGTATACTAGGGATGGCGAACCTTTTAGAGACCGAGTGCCCAAACTGCAACCCAAAACCCACTTACGTATCATCGGGTGCTGGGTGGGCGTGGCCATTGGGTGGGTGTGGCCCATTGGGTGGGTGTGGCCCATTGGGTGGGTGTGGCCCATTGGGTGGGCGTGGCTGTGGTGGTAACAGCAGACGGGGTGGAACTAAAAAGTTCAATCAATCAATTCCAACTTTGTGAGACCTTTTTTTTCCCGTGAGAAGTTGAAATTGATTGATTGATTGAATTTGCACACGGCAGTGGAGACCTAAAGCGAAAAGGTTTTATAACACCCAGCTGAAGGCCTAGGACTGGGGCAATGGCACACGTGCCCACAGAGAGAGCTCTACGTGCCACCTGTGGCGCACGTGCCATAGGTTCGCCACCACAGCCCTATACCATTTCAGACAAATGGCATCCAGTCTCTTCTTAAAAACGTCCAGTGTTGGAGCATCCACAACTTCTGGAAGCAGGTTGTTCCACCAATTAATTGTTTTGACTGTCAGGAAATTTCTCCTTGTTTCTAGGTTGCTTCTCTCCTTCATTATTTTCCATCCATTGCTTCTTGTCCTGCCTTCAGGCGCTTTGGAAAATAGCTTGACTCCCTCTTCTTTGTGGCAGCTCCTGAGATATTGGAACATTGCTATCATGTCCCCCCTCGTCCTTCTCTTCATTAAACTAGACATACCCAATTCCAGCAACCGTTCTTTATATGCTTTAGCCTCCAGTCCCCTAATCATCTTTGTTGCTCATAAAGTCCAAAGACTCAGTGTGTATTTTGGTGTGGAGGCCACAGTAAGTAAAGTCTAAGCGCAAGAAGCTTTTCTATTATTTACTTCATGTTTTTTATAGTTTGTTTCTTTGCTTTATTCTTTTGTCTCCTTTTCTTCTTCCCCCACTCCATTTTTTCCAGTGAGGTCCTTTAGGGACAAATCTCTGAAAAAACATATTGAAAAGATACTGCAGCTATAATGAGATAGCTAGACATTCAGCAACATCTACAGGTGAAATCTACTGCCTCTTCTCTTTTGCTTGCTTTCACCTCAAACATGAGAGGAAAAGGAATGTCAGATTCAGGAACTCTCCACCAGAAAAATGGGAAAGACTTACAGAACAAGATTAAAGCTGAATAATAGCTTGATTGTTGTGGTTTCTTAGTGCTTGAAAGTATGGAGACTTCCCAACAACTATCTGATGGAGAGGGGGCTGAGAGAAGACTGGACAATACATCACTCACTGCTGCTTATGGTGTTCATTTAATCAGTATCACTTTCTGTTGTAGGAACATGAATATGTTTTTTGGGATGTAGCCAAGAACTGGGCACTTTAGTGATTCATAAAATGCATGATTAATTGTTTGAGGGGTGAATTTGGCACCATGAATAAATTATACCAATTTGTCTCAACATGTGTTTATCACCCTTTTTGGAAGTGCTAAATGAATCTAGAACTTTCGAATAATGAGAGACTAGTTTCCTTTAGGAGAGCCTTTGGAATCAAGAGCTGCTAATGAGTGGGAAAGCAATTTATTGAGTAGTTTTTAGCATCTCCAGATGGGGAAAAACATTAAATATTAATTTTGAGATATAATCATAGATGAAAATATACAGCAACATTGAATATACTAATCTTGATGAAACATTTTTCTAATCTATATCATGGAATATCTTATGCTTTGGTTAAGATTTACTACTTCGACATAGTAGATTAAGGATACAAAGAAAGGGCATTTCTGTAGCTAACTTCAGTTTCAGGAATACAGTGAAGGAATTGTTATTCCAAGAAGCCTTGGATCTAGATGTTAACATGAAGGAGAGAAAATAGCAGAAAAGGAAATGAAAGCAGAGATTGAAAAAAAAAAAAAGTCAGCCTTATCAGGAAATGTAAAGAATGCATACCTAGAGATCTCTGTTTCATTTTCAATGCATCTGAACTTGAGAAATCAAAAACTGTGTTCTACACCTTTTGTTCTGGGAGTAGTTAGGTAAAGAAATACATCTACCCATTTAGCTAATTGCGGCACCATAAAAACATTTTAAAATACATTTTTTTTCTTTGCATGCTTGTGCTGTACACTTCTTTTACAGTACAATGCCATATAGAAGTGATACAATATTGGTATGAAGTGCCCTTTACTTAGGGGTGGCCAACCTTGGCAACTTTTAAGACTTGGGGACTTCAACTCTTATAATTGAATGGCTGGCTGAGGAATTCTGGAAATTGAAGTCCACAGTTCTTAAAGCTGACAAGATTGGAGACCCCTGCTTTATTTCAAAGGCTGGGCAAGAGTAAAATAAAACTGAGAAACTTTCCAGATTGAGAGAAAGAAAATATTCTAATAAGGACGGGGTGATCTTACACACGGAATGGCTTTCCTATACTTCCCGCATAGGTAGTATCTTGCATCCTTCTTCTAGTCATGAATAAATTAATGTTACGTGGGTTACTTTAACAATTGTAACAGACTTAACCATTATTGATAGGAAAGACAAAAAAAAGTCTGGGTGCTGGACGTGGCAGTACCTGGAGATAGTAAAAAAAAAGAGAAAGAACTGCAGAATATTACAAAATACAAAGACCTGCAAATAGAACTAGAACAGTGGCAAAAGAAAGCAAAAATAATACCAGTAGTAATAGGCACTTTGGGTGCAATCCCAGGACACCTGGAACACCACTTGAACACCAATCAGGATTGACCAAATCACCATCAGTCAATTGTAAAAGACAGTTTTGCTTGGAACAATTTACAATATCTATTACCATCAAACAATAACATCTGCCTAACCCACATTTTTGGGAAGAACTTGATGAGTAAATAAAAATGCCAGATCCTATCTGAACATCTGGCTGGCTGTGCAACCAACCATGATGATGATGATGACGACAACAACAACAACAACAACAACAACAATAATAATAATAGCAGCAACATTCCATGCCAACCTTTTGTAGGGGGATTTTTTTTCTCCTTACCTTGCTGATACTGAATCAATAATTTCATTTCTCTATTACAAATCTTAAGACAATACTGGCAAAAGTATACTGGAATTTTACTTACTCATATTCAATTATTGATGGAGGCTTCTTTAAACATTGTTGGCTCCCTGAATCGGGGAGCTTCAGAACTGTGTTCCATTTCTGGTTGCTTACCCATTCTGTTTGTTCTCCAGCTCCGTGATCCTTTTCGATTTTCTGCAGGTTAGCAAGCGCGGCATTGTCTGCTTTTGAAATGTGTCTTTAGGCATGCTTTTGTTTGACAAGGAATGCCAAGACTGGGCTGACAAAGTCTGTTTGAAAATCTTTTTCCAGGTATACGAGATCAGTAAGTCTTGTTCAATGTATTCTGTGATTAGTATTTTTCTTCAGATATTTATATCAACATTTCGGCTTTCTTGAACGATGTTATCTGAACATACCTGTCAGTGAGAAACTTATACAGGGTAAAATAACACTATCATTTATATATTCAAATGCAGAAATATACTTATGGGAAACAGTTGACATCTCTCTCCCTATAACTTGAAAGGAGGGAACCTCTAACAAGCGCTTGGAGTCAGCCACGTTTTTTTTTTCTCTGAGTTGAAACAAATATCAGTGTGATGAATGTGTCACTTAGGCCTTTCATTCCAGCTTTTTGCAAGGCCTAAACCTAATATTTATATATTTGAACTCTCTTCCTTGTAATGACAGTTAACATTTATAAGACAAGATATTTGATAAAAATAAATCTTCCTGGATTTTGGCTTCTGAGAGCTGTTTTCTAGCAAAGTTGTCTTATTTTTTGCCTCATGTGTATCTTTTCATATTCGATATGTCTTTCAGTGCTAAAGAAACAAAATAAGAACATTGGACAATGTAGTTATATTACAGGCCAGTTCTTGTAAGGAGCGAGGCCAACCTTGTCCTGGGTAAACGGGGTGACTTTAAAATGTCCATTTTTATCCACAACTTTAGATCTCGTTACAGTTGCCAAAATTAAATGTTTTCTACAAAAACAGAAGCACTATTTGGTCTTTACAACTTTAATTTGCCAAGTTATCTAATAAAAACAAGCCCATACTCTTCTCTCCAAAGAATGTTTATTTCTTATTCTTGAGTTTTTCTATCCACTCCGACATGGTTTCCCTGTTGATAAATTTACAATTTAAACTCTTCAGGCCAAGAGTAAGCTTAAATTCTCTCTGTCTTTCTGTTTTATAGGACAGAAAAAATCTTGACTTGGTTCACCAGGTAGATTCTTCTACAAATGGCAGAGCCTTTAATCAAAATCAAGGCGACCAAAAGAGAATTTTAGTCTTCAATGGACGTATTTGAAAAATTACTCCAGGGAGTTGGGAGTCCTCCAAAACATGACTTTGCAGAAAAGATATTTAGGGAAAGTTGATTCTAAGGAGTTTTATGGAAAATCTAGATTTCAGACCAAAACTTTCCCCCAGAGAAAATCCCTCAGGGACTACCTTGCTGTAGGAGCTTCCTATGCATTAATTTTAGGAAGACAAAATACAATCAAGCATGCCCTCCCACATGTGTATTCAGACATGACATATTCTGGCCATTCCCCCACTAGTGAATGATAAAACCAAGCTGTAATTAAA
Organism: Bothrops alternatus; assembly: GCA_034064705.1. Taxonomy (NCBI): domain Eukaryota; kingdom Metazoa; phylum Chordata; class Lepidosauria; order Squamata; family Viperidae; genus Bothrops; species Bothrops alternatus. The sequence continues at coordinate 12,713,667 of JARGCV010000049.1, read as the reverse complement.
GCATAAGATCATGAATGTCTACAAATAATTAAGATTTGAATTCAAGATATTGTTATGAGTTGAGACAAAGGTTAAGTAAAACTTAAAAGTATAAGTACTAATAATTAAATTTGTATATGGGTTTGTGGTATAAATGTTGGTGGTTTATTTTTAATTTTTTTTCTTTCTGGAAAGGAAGAAAGGAAGGAAGTGAAAGGAAGAAAAGAAAAAAAAATATTAGCTGTAAATGTGAGATAGGAGACTTAGAAATTGGGATCATTTAAAACCTGGAAATGATAAAGATTAAAGGTTAAACTTAAATATCAATGGCAAATTAAAGTTAAGAAAAACTTACTAGGTTATTGTCTAAAAGGTGGAATGTCAAATTAATTAAGATATGTATAGACTGAAGATTATTGATGAATATTAAAAAGGTATTTTTGTTTGATTAATAGAATAAGAACTGTATTGGTTTGAACATGACAGTAGATATCATGGAGGAAAGAGAGGGAATTAGTTTGTTGTAATAATTTGAGATTTGTACTAATGATATTCAAATGTAATGGAATTACTGTGCTCAGCCGCCACGCTAATTTTCAAATATGTAAATGTAATATTGTAAAATTAATAAAAAAAACTTGAAACTGAAAAAAAAGCATAAGATCAGCGTAACTCAATATTATTTAGTTGATACCACATTGTCAGATAATTATGAAACATAAGTCAATGGTGGCAAACCAATGGCACGTGTGCCAGAGGTGGCACTCGGAGCCCTCTCTGTGGGCACACGTGCCATTGCCCCAGCCTTCCTCCCCCCGTGATCCCCTCAACAGCAGCCCCCCTGGAGGAGAGTTGCCCCTGAGTGTGGCCCACGTGGAGCAGCACAGCCAAGGGCATGGCTGCCAGGCAGTGTACACAAGACTCTGCCCTCATGCCCCCTCACGCACAGTTGATGCTGCGGAACGTGGGCAGAGGGCGTGGCTGCTGCTGGGCTGCCTGGGCAATCTGCGGCGGGCCCTTGAGGCAGTGAGTGGCTCTGCGGGCAGGCAGGGTGGGGGCGGAGCAGGGGGTGGAGTGGGGCAGGGCCAGTTTTGGGGTCTCTAAAAGATTCACCATCACTGCTATAAGTGAAGAGTGGGAAAGTGAGTTCAGAAATAAATGTATCATGTTGTTATATTTTCATAGTCCAGAGAACTGATGGAAAGCACCAGAACTCAGTTTTCCCCAAGCATATTTTTTTTACAAGACTATTCCCATAGATGTAAGGAGAAATACAAAAAGGAGGTCTTAACCCCAGGCTTTTTCAAAGATAAATGAAAATAAGATGGTTGATTTATTACAGTACTAATTGAAGGTATTCTGGCTAATTTGGAATAGAGGCATTATAAGCAAATAACAGACAGCACAACTTGAAAAGAAAAACAATTCAAAGTGCTTCCAACTTTGGAACACTAAAGAAAATTATTTTGCTTCTGATCTTTTGACATTTGTAACAAAACCAAGCGATTCAGATATATTACAAGAGCCATTTCATTTTGATGGTGCCGAACATGCTAATTAAATGAGCAATACTTCCTGTTCATAATTTATTAGAGTTCCAGGACAGGATAAAGACAGCCTCTAAAAATATCAACAATGTAAACCGAGTCTGAAACAGCTAGGTTAAAATTAAAAAGCTGAAAGTCTTGGACTGTTTCACTAACAGAAGACAAGAAAGGAATATTTTAGCTGATTCTCACCCTTCAGGCAATGTAGTTTAAAACCCGTGGCCTGATTCCAACCCCATTATCAAAGGACCACTCACCTAATCTAAAAAAGCAGCTCTTCATCAATTTATCATTAACAAGAGCATTACAATATAATGTAGGGAAACGGGCTTTCCACCGGGGATTCAGTTAATGGGAAGCTTGAGCTGCAGATATGCCACAGGAGGTGAAGTTATAATATACATATATTCTGGACAGAGAATACTGCAAACAGCTCCTGCCCCTCCTATTGAAGACTTTCCTTAGAAGAATAAAAATGGGGGATTAAATGGATTTAAAAGTTTAAACTATGCAATGTATTTTCTGCATCATTTATCCAAGTAAAGTAATCCAAGTAAGGCTATTTACCCAATGCATCGTGCCGTCGTCCTGTAAAAGCTTGTTTAGCCATGGAGAGAAAAGCAGCTTTGCCAGAGAGAGTGCTCCTCAAGTCAATACTGACCTTGTCTTGATGCTGGAACACCTCTCCATCCTTACTCAATGCTATTTCCAAGGACAGAATGGCAAGGAGGGAGGTCCCATCTATGTATGACTATTCTACAGCTTGCTTGACTGGATTGGGGCCATCTGCTTGTAGAAAATAGCAGCTGTCACTGAGTTAAAACTGTATCAAATATTACTTCCTGCATAGCATCCTATTCAGAGCAGTGCTTAGCTCTAGAGGATTTTACAAAACCAGCTGTGGACCATAGTTTTGCCTTTCTTTGTGTTTTTTGAGCGTCGTCTTAAAGATCTCACTTTTTATAGCACTCAAAGAATCTCTGAATTCTTTGACTGCTGCACCCTAACAATGGTGTGATTTCTTTTTCAGTTATAATCTAATAAAATAGGTGTTCTTACCTCATTCAAAATGGGAAGGCCCCCCCTCCCCAAATTCTGGATGTGGCATTGTCACAAAAATCATCATTTTCCTGTAGACCTCAGCTTTTTTGGGGTGGGGGAGTTCATAAGTAAAAATGTGGTTCTCAGGTATAAAAGAATTGCCATTTCTGATTTAAGCGTGAGATCATTTTCTTCAGCATAGACCACTTTATCTTGTCAGGAAGAGTGGATATTTTCATTCTCAGTGACCATTATTTTGGGGAGGAAAGTTTTATTGGATTTGCAAGGATTATGTCAGACTTAATAAGGAGGCGTCTGCTCTAGAGTTTTATCCCTTTGCTGCTAGTTCTTGATCACGCATAATTCACACAATGAAAAGCCAAAATGGTCCTACTGCCATTTGCGCTTATATTCCAAAATGCATTTCATATGTTTCTTTCTGGATATTGTTTTGGACTCTGCAGTTTGATTCCTGTATACATTGCTCAGTAGAGAAGCTGTATCTGCTTTGGAAGCAAACAGAAATGAATCAGGCCTGGGGCCAATTGTTATGAATGTGGAGGAGAGGGACCAATTACGGCTTACTTGAGACTTATTTTTCCCATTAAAACTCACAGCTCCTCTGCTTCTCTCTGTGGAGAAGAAGCTGCCACTTTCCTGAGGAGAACTAGTTGCCACCACTTTATTTTTGCTCACAACTGATAGTTCTCCTGCTTCTGATCTCATGAAACATGTTTAACTAGGGCAGTTAACGACTGAGCAAGCTGGATCGGGACAACAATCCAAGCCAAGCTTGATTAATTTGGACCCTGGTTAATTTTTATACAGCAGAAAAGCTATGATGAATGTAAAGGATATGAGATGGTCAGCAAACAAATGTAATTAATTAATTACTTAATAAAATGGTACATGTTTTTCATTTGCTTGATCTTGTTTTGCCCAAGTATGTCTGGACTGGGGGCGTTGTGCCTTAATGACTTTGTGAATTCAACCTGTTTGGTTGCTTAATGATCCTTCTGTATATTGCTTAAACACAGAAAATGAGTGAATTCACTATTCAGAATTCAGAATTCACTGTTCCCCTTAGTGTTATATCTGTTCAACAATATTTGTAGCAGATGCTTTAAGTCACTAATAGGTATGACACCAAAATGTATCTTCTTTTTCATCATCATCATGTAGTTGTTGAGATAGGACCACACTGAGAATAGATAGAGAGTAATCTATATCAATTTTATTATTTAATGGTAAGTAACACCAATTAAGTAGCTTTATATTACTTACTGTATTCAATAGTCTATTCTTCTCTCCCATTTTCTATCTGGACTCTGGAGCTAATGTTTGGTATTATGCTATATCGCAGTGGTGGCGAACCTATGGCACGGGTGCCAGAGGCAGCACTCAGAGCCCTCTCTGTGGGCACGCAGAGCGTCACCCCAGTCCTAGGCTTTCAGCTGGGTTTTATAAAACCTTTTCGCTTTAGGCCTCCACCGCCGTGTGCAAAAAAAAGAGGTTCAATCAATCAGTCAATTTCAACTTCTCGTAGGGGAAAAAAAGATCTTGCAAAGTTGGAATTGATTGATTGAACTTTTTAGTCCCACCCAGTCTGCCGTTACCACTGCAGCCACGCCCACCCAATGGGCCACACCCACCCAATGGGTCACACTCACCTGGCACCCGACGATGCCTAAGTGAGTTTTGGGTTGCAGTTTGGGCACTCGGCCTCTATATCAGTGGTTCTCAACCTTTCTCAGGTTGAGACCCCACTTGCCCCGCCCATGCGCGCTGCGACCCCGACCCAGGCACGCGCGCGCGTGCCGAAAAAAAAATTTTTTTTTAAAAAAATAAAAAGAAATGGCAGCTGCGATGGGCATGCGTGGATCCGCCTGTCGTGGCCGCCATTTTGGGGGTTTTTTTGGTTTTTTTTCGGTGCGACGGGCGGATCTGCGTATGCACGGCGCACGCGCGCCAAAAAAATAAAAAAATAAAAATAAATAAAAATAAATAAAAATTAAAAAAACAAAATGGCGGCCCGCGATGTCCGGTGACCCCCGCGAAATGGTCGTGTGACCCCAAATGGGGTCGCGACCCCAAGGTTGAGAACCGCTGCTCTATATCGTTTTAATGTGAAACTATAAACTAACTTCTGCATTATGGGAAGGAAAAGAATTTTCCTTACCAGGTAGGAAAACATGAAAATAATTATTTTCATCTTTAGGGGAATTTGTTTAAGCTTTTTTATTTTAAAAAAAATAATAAGAATTTACCAAAATCCACAATGGTATTCATAAACAAGATGAAAATGATTTAGAACTTTTTAAAAAAAGAAGAAAATAAAACTAATGTCCATCCTTTTACAGCAGAAAGTTTTGAGTGAAAATTTTTATTTTGGTTATTTTTTTAATATGAATTTAGCACGTTCACATTTCTTTAAAAATGGGAAAGAAGGGGGAAAAATGGGAAAATATGAATAAACATGAAGAAAAGCAAAAAACTAATGGTCAAAATAAAAGTGAAAGAACAGCCCCAATCCTGATCATATAGTTAAAAACTTTAAAATGTTTGCAGTATAAAATCTCTATCGCATCGTATTTTCTAGATTTTCTTGAGCAGAATAGCATAACAGAATTGGAAAGGACTTTGGAAGTGTCTTAGTCCAATCCCCTGCTCAAACAGAAAACTCTGTACTATTTCAGACAAATAGTTGTCCAATCTTTTCTTAAAAACCTCCAGTGTGGGCACACCCACAACTTTTGGAGGTAAGTCGTTTATTTATTTATTTATTTATTTATTTATTTGTTTGTTTGTTTGTTTGTTTGTTTGTTTGTTTGTTTATTTATTGGATTTCTATGCCGCCCTATTCCGGGAACTCAGGGCGGCTCACAGCATAAATAGAAATCAACATTAAAATACATATAAAAAAGAACCCCTGAATTAAAAAAAAAACAATCATCCATCAAACATGCACACAAACATACATTGGCTAGGGGCAAGATGTTAACTGCCCCAGGCCTGTCGGCAAAGATGTGTCTTGAGCAGTTTACGAAAGGCGGAGAGGGTGGGGGCAATACGGATCTCCGGGGGGAGTTGATTCCAGAGGGCCGGGGCCGCAACAGAGAAGGCTCTTCCCCTAGGCCCTGCCAGGCGACACTGTCTGGCTGACGGGCCTAACCGGTCGCTGGGTTTCATGAGGCAGCAGACGGTCCCGTAAGTTTAACTGATTAATTGTTCTCACTCAAATCAACACTTGCTATATTCCCTTGTCATATTAATCCCTGATGTTCGTAATCATAATTTGTAGAATAAGCCATAATCAACTGGGTTCAAATGCAGTGTTAACCATTAATCACCATTTATATGTTACGCCAACTGGAGTCAGGCCATATTGCTTAGTCCAAGCTAGATGAACCACAGGTTTTGTTAGCGCAGGGTCTGAACCAAGCCTTTATTAGGGATTATTTTATTGTTAATAAGGTAAGAACAAAATGAAACAGTGTATAGAAGAGGTTCAGATCCTAACGTGTTTTTCACTATAAATTTTTATTTATTGTAGTAAAGCTGTTCTGGGTTTTTATTCTCCCAGGACAAACGATGTAAACAAAATGATAATGAGATATGAATCTCCTACAACAAAAGTCTCCTGTGGGTAGAACTATTGGAAAACACCTCCATTCAATTCCACTAGGTTTCTATAGGTCCTGCCGTGATTAACCTCGCAGAACCACTTACGCTGAGGGTTTCACACAAGTCTAGCCCTATTAAACATTCACTTTGGAGGAATAAGGTGGTCAGGCCCATACTTTGCCCCGAGGCTAATATTTGTTTTCTCAAAAGTCTGAACAAAATCCCATCAGTTGTTTTGGGAAAGTATATTTCTGTAAGTGAACATATTTGTCAATCTTAGGATGGGGAGGGGTTACAGAAAGTATTTTGTTAAAAAAAAATAAACTTTTCGAAAACACTATTTTATCTCCATGCCTCCAATGGGCAGGAATCTATAACCCTGGCACTAAAAGGTTATGTGAAAAATGTTGATATGACATAATCTGAAGAAAATAAAAAATACTATTCGAAGAAGACACTGAACAATCCGCTCTTAAAAAGAGGAGGGGAGGGGAGGAGGAAACAGAACACAAATGTAAAGAGATTTAATTTTCACCAACAATAATTGTAAAATTACTCATCAACAATATATCACAATCAAAATTACAAAAATGTTTCCTAATGTAGATCCCTTGGCCTCTTGATAACAAAAGCAGTTCTCAAGTTTTGTTGTTGCTTTTTATATGGGTTTTAATATCCATTGCTTGTTTTTCTGGAGTATTTTAACTAAAACAAAATCTGGGAGTCCTGCTTGAACAACAGGTGGCAGCTATGATTCAGAGGACCTTTTGCATTAATCTGTTTTATGTGGCACTTATAGCCTTTCCTGAATCAGGAATATTATTCACAGTCACCCATGCCTTGGCCATTTGTCATTTGGATCACTCCAATAGACTTGCCCTTGAAGACCATCCAAAAACTCCAACTAGACCAAAATGTGGTATGCGGCAATGTAATTAAAATCATTATGAGCACCTGGCAGCCTGTCCATGTAACACAGGGTCTTCAAACTTGGCCCTTTTATGACTTGTGGACTTCAACTCCCAGAATTCCTCAGCCAGGCATGAAGTTTGAAGACCCCTGATGTAACATCTCTGTTTTGAGAACTGCCTTGAGTAAGTCTGTTTCCAGATGTAGTTTAAAATGCTGATGGCCACTTAATGGTTCAAGAACTAGCTATCTCCCACTATCCTTTGAGATCTCACAGAATGTCATCTGCTGGGTCCCTGGAATCAGTCCTTCTCAGCTGCTGCATTCCCACTGATAACAGATAGACCCTGAATCTTTTAGGTTTTCATAAAGCTGCTAAGACTGGATTTTCTTTGGAGTTCCCCAACCAGTTGAAATCCACACATCTTAAAAGTTCTTGAGGTTGAAAAACACTGCTCTAAGGGGTTGCTTCTGTCTCTCTTGCATAGGGATAGTATGATTGTCCTTTAGGCATGAACTATGAACTATGATTGTCCTTTAGCCCTTGGGTAATTGCATTTGGCGGTTTTCATTTTGAATTTCAGTATTCTTTGAATTTTTTAGTAATGTTGGAGAAGGATCCCCAAAGGGCTCCAGTCACCTTTCTTCCTTCCCAGTTACAAACCAGTGATGAGGACTGTTCTCCTACTCCCTTAGCATATGGGACACTATACAATTATATTGTCTCATGAATTTGATTAGGGTCTGCAGAGTCTGGTCAAACCAGCAAGAGACTTTGGATAAGGTTCTGGCAAAATAGGATCTTGACTCCAGGAGTACAAAACCTTTTTACTGTAGTTGAACAAAGGAATAAAGAGATATATCTCATTGGTTACAATGCGTTTCCACGTAACGCAAAACTAAAGCGAGGAATTAGCTACGTCTTTAGCACAGATGCTGCATTTAAACAGAAAATTTCAAAGAATTTCGCTCCCAGGCAATTTTCTAAATATGTATGGTTTTGCTTTGCTTTGCAATTTTCCAAAGTAAGCCATTCAGAGTTAGAGATGAATGGAACATCATATTAGCCTAGTTTTTTTTTTAAAAAAAAAAACCAATCAATGAAAAGTTCATTGCTAAATCGGTTTAATCTGAAAATGACTGAATTTCCTATTTGACAGAGCCATCTTTCTCGTTTGCCAGTGTTCTGCTACAGTGAATGCTATCTTTTTGTTCCTAGAAGTTAAGGAGCTCATTCCAAGTTGGCCTCCAGTTAAGGACAAGTGACACTTGTGGAGGATCAGAAATCTGTTATTGCAGAACAGCCAAATCAGTGAGCAGGGCTGATCCTCACCACCTCTCTTCTAGATTCCTAATTCAAAAGTTTACGCCAATCCTTAACAATGTGAATGTACAGCATTGACCAACTGCATACTCCCCTTCACTCTTTTAGCATGGAGACCTCGCAGGCACTCTCCCTCCTCTCTTATCTCTGGTTAGCCACAATGCCAACAGAGGTAGTGCCTACCGTTACCCACAATGCCTAAGCCATTAATCTTCCCGGCCAAATGCCTGTGAGCTGCTCACTTACCCCTAATGACAAAGCTTAGTCCTCCCTTGCAAAATGGTATCCCCGTTGCCTATTACAACCTCCCAGTTCTTTCCAGTCTTTATGCCAGTTGAAACGTTACTCCAAGCAAATAAAGAACATGTTCTAACAGCGCTAGGCGTTGTGTAAAGAAACATTTCTTGCTTGCTTTGCCCTGACCAAAACAACGCACATCCAATGGTCCTTCTGGAACATATCCATGACGTGGCACAGCTTTTTCAGTTGGATTGGTTTTTCGTTTGGTTTGTCTTGTAAAACCAACTCCCAGTTATCCATTTACCCATATCGTGCTCCTGACATTTAAAGTTGTTGAATCTACTCTATTAAGAAGCTCACGAATATTGCTCTTTGATTTGTATTATTATAATTGTGCCAGGCAACAAACAAAGCAACCAGCCTAAAAAGTATTCATGCCGTTAAATTCTGCTTATCCTAGGCCTAGAACAAGGATGTGCAGGTGTTAACGCGAATAATTTTGTAAATGTCTTTTACACAGGCAGATATCAATAGACCATTTGGATAAAATCAGCAGTATCTTAAGGGCTTGATTCTTCACCTGTTTAAGTAATAATAATAATAATAATAATAATAATAATAATAATAATAATAATAATAATAATAATAATGATGTTTTTTCTGCATATTTATATAACCGCCCATCTCACAAGTAGCAACTCTGGGCAATGTACAACAGAGTTAAAACAGGATGTAAATGTAGATATAGATAGATATTAGAATGAGTGTGTATGTGTGTGTGCGCGTGTGTGTATGTGCACATACAAAGACACATATATGGGCATGTGTGTTCTTTTTTTAATTTCAAATATCTTCAATGAGCCCTGAAAATATATATCTGCATATTTTTGAGTGAGTGTTGCTGTGCATAGATATTGTATATACACAAGCTCACACAGACTCATGCATATTGAGTTCATAACCTTTAATTTTCCAAGAACAGTAGGGTATATATATATAAGCAGTGCTTTTTTTCTAAAAAAAAGAAAAAGAAAAAGATGCCGGAACTCACACACATCATACAACCTGCCTTGCCTACCTACAAGGTTCCATCCAAAAAAGGTGCCGGAACTCCGTTCTGGGTGTTCTATGCCCTGTATATGAGCATGTGTGTGCATATACACACACAAATGTTCTCTGTGATGTTCTAGAGATGAAAGGCACTAAATCTTTTCATCTAAGGCAGGCAGGAAGTAGGTTTTGTTTTTTTAAAGGCATCTCTATATAGCTTCTCTTTCCTTTCTTTACTCCCTCTGAAGCAACCTGTAGATAGCCTCTTGCACCAAATTTTTGAATCCTGAGAACGAGGAGCAAAGAATGAACTGGTTACAACAAGCTGCCAAAGTTCTTAAAGCAGGGGTCTTCAAACTTGGCCCTTTTATGACTTGTGGACTTCAACTCACAGAATTCCTCAGCCAGCGTGTCTGTCTGAGGAATTCTGGGAGTTGAAGTCCACAAGTCATAAAAGGGCCAAGTTTGAAGACCCCTGTTCTAAAGAAATTAAAATTTCCTCGCTTCCCCTTTGCACAAAAGAGAAATAAAAACAATTCCTGAACCACTATGACGCCCATCATTGTACCCTTTTTTCACATTTTGTGCACTCGCCTGGTCATATAGCATTTCAAAGGAAAAACGTTCTTAAATGTGGTGTCCTACATCATGGGTCCCCAATCCCTGGTCTGCAGACTGGCACTGGGCTGCAGCATGGCAGAAACCGGTCTGCGCAAACAAGCAAAGCGTCATCCACAGGATGCAGGAAGTACATGAAACCACACCCCCTCCGGTCTGCAGGAAAACCTCTCTCCACGGAACTGGTCCCTGGTGCCAAAATGTTGAGGACCTCTGTCCTACATGATAAGACAACCTGACCAAATAGCCCATGGTTTAGCAAGATCTCCTCTATTTGGGTCAACCTTCTTGACCCAAATTTCCTCCAATGATTTACATTTTTTTTTGTTTTATTTATTATTTATTTATTTATTTATTACTTAGATTTCTATGCCGCCCTATTTCAAGAACTCAGGGCGGCTCACAACATCTAGAACATCCATCTAGAACATCCATATCCATTTCTTAATCCTGGGATTATTTCTTGGAGAGAAGTGCCAACAAATCACTTGTTATCTTTCTTGGTACCCTAAGTTTTATGCACCATTGATTGCCAGAAGGTATCTATTCCAACAATATGATAAAATCTTAAAAAACAAGTTAATCTTACAAATCCATAACTCTGATCCCACATTCCCACTCTAAGCAAGCCTTTGTGGAATTATGAACAGAGGAAAATAGAAATACTAGAGAAGCAAAGCAGACAAATTCTACAGATTCTGTACTCAACTATGGAGCTGCAGGATCTTTAAAAAATATTTTAAAAGACGATTTGTTATCCTTTACTGACTTTTACTGACCTTTCCAAGAGGCACGTTGTTCTGTTAGTGAACCCAAAACATTGCTTTCTAATATAATTCCACTTAACATTGCATAAATACAGTATATTATTTTGTTGTGGAAATGAAACTCCAATAATGTATGAAGCAAGGCAAGTAGAACTGAAGCTGTAATCTAATAATCTTCTGATCACTGAAGGGATAAGAAAAAGATTTTAAAAATTAGGATTCCTAATGATTGCATACATATTAAGAAAGAACATGCATACATTGATAAAGGAACCACAAATTCTCATATAGACTCTCACGGACTAGCCTATCAAATGACCTTTAAAATAGTAGCAACATATACACCATAGGATTAACCTTTTTCATTTAGATACCTTTAATCCTGATCTTTTCACTTACTGCAGCAAATGTTCCGTTCATGGGTCTGGAATGTTTGTCCACATTGCCTACCATAAACAAATAGAAAAATGTCATTATAGAAGCAGCAAGGGTCTGTTTTTCTATCTTTGGAGAACAATATTTCCTGAAATATCTTCTCCACCTTGGGATTCAACCCAAGCCAAAGGCCATCTTAGGGAAACAAAGAAGTAGGCAGAAATCCCATTTGTCACATTCTTGATAGTGCAGGCACACTTTCTAAGTTTCATAAGGAAATCCATATAATTAGATTAGTCGGGTGGGGGGTGGAGTTGAATGACAAGGTCAGTCTCTTGCCCTTTCTGTAAATTAGAGAAGATTGCCATAAATTGCATAATATAATGAAACACCAATTTGCATATTAGCTGCTATATTAAAAGGGATCAGTTTTAGCTCGCAAAGCAGAACAAATAAAAACATGCATTTTAATAACTCAAATTACTCTCAGGAAGTGACCCTCAGCCGAAAGCCTGATTATCACTACTTAATTAGAAGCCTTGGCAACCTAAATCCTCCTTTAAATCTTATTCTGTGTACAGTGAAAGCTGAAGCCATGAGTTTTGTCTTAGATTCAATATTTACTCTTTACTAATATGTTTGCAGGAGAGGCTTTCTAAGCATTAGAAAGAAATGTGGGGGGGGGAATTAATATTCAAAGAAAGGGCATGCAAAATCTGGGCTGGTTTGCAGGTGCAATGCAAATTAACACGCTGGCATTTACAATCCTTTTAATTAATTAATTAAAAATGCAAAGCTGACTTTTTTTTCATTGCTTTAAATGTTTGACTGTTTTCTTCACCTATGCTCATGTGATTCTCTACCACCTGAAAAATTAAATCAAAAAAAGCTCTCATTTGGCATACACTAATAAGTGGATACAGGTATTGTGCACTGTGCAAAATTTAATATGAAATCCTTTGTTTGACTATAGATGTGAGGCAGGCAACAATACACATTATGGGGTAATCATGAAGAATTAAACTAGTGTGCCATCGTGAAGCGCCAATGGCCCTTTAAGAAAAAGATTCTCAGAAGAAAGATGGTTTTTTTGTTTAAATCTAAAAGCATAGCCCTCTCTTAAATGAACGCAATTAAAATACGTGTTTTCTACAGTGTGCTAACATAAAATCAAAAAAGAATCTTTATATTAATCCTATAAGATAAAGTTTTTCTGCGCCTCACTCTATGGCGGCGTCTGGAGAAGAATCTTTCTCTCCCGGCATTTGAAGAACCTGTATTTTAAAAGACAACGTTGTTACTGTGGTTTAATTAAAGCATAAATACTACATTGTTACTTCACTAGGCGTTCACTCAGCTGGAACTAACTGTATTTGCTTAATCTACAATTTTAGATGTATTAGCAAAAATAAATGTTGGCGAATATAAGAGCCTGATTACATATCTTGGGTAAATTGGTGATAATGAGTCAAGAGACTTTGTGTTCATTCACATATATTAGAATAAGAATCATTATGAAATTAAAGCTAAGATTAATCCTGCTAATGACACCGTGGAGCATCTGGGAATAAGATAACCCAGATGTCAAATTCGCTGTGATCATGTGTTACTATTTGATAGAGTAACCCCTTGAAGTGTTCTTCTAAGGCTGCTAGCTGGTACCCCACAGTCCCAGCACTTGAAATGCAAATGAGTGACAAGATAGACTAATAATGAGAGCAGATTCTAGCAGTAAGGAAAATGAATAAATTAAAAAAAAACCTCAACTATTGGTAAGAACAAGCAGCAGGCGCCCTGATGTCCTCAATTAGGGTGGATGACATCTGCAGTGTATCTCTCTCTAATAAAGCCCTCGCTCTGTATTCCGAAGCACACGATTCTAACACTGTTAACATTTTAATGTCTGGGGCGTGCATGGTAACATTAATTACAAGATGATTTGGATGACTTCTGAATCTCTTTTATGTCTTCATCTGAGTAAAAATCTGAGTCGCAGTTTTGATATCATAAATAAAATGTAGAGACCTGCCAACCATTAAAGCTTTCCTGAAGTAACTCAGATCTGTCAAGTTACATTAAACCTGCATAGTTAAGTAAAGAGCATTCTCTATGAATTTAAAAGGAGGGGGGTCGGTATATTTTAATGTGAGATTTTTTTTTTAAGCTGGCTAGCACTTTCCTCTTCTCAATCTCTTACGGATTTAGATATACATATAGATAGATCTATATACATACATACTACTGTTGTTTTAATTATCAAAGCATTGAAAATCAATTTGCTTTCTGATTACTTTTGCACTTTTATCGATCTTTTAACTGCAAACAAATGAGGTGTTTTTAAATTTTATTTCTCCATCTTTCTTGCAAGTTGCTTTATTCAAAGTCAGCTGTGTAGGAAAGAGAAGAGGAGGTTGTAGAATTTATAAAGATTTTTTGTGTTTTTTGTGCATTCCACTTACTGTACATCCTGTACCTTTGTGTCATAACATACATATGATACACACGTACCCCAGAGCAATGTTCATCATCTCAGGATGCATTTTCTTTAAAGCAGGACAGAAGAGAAGGAAGGAGCTTTCTCTGGCACCTGTATTTGGGGTTTGTTTAAATTACACCTAAAACAAAAACAGACCCTCACTAACTTCAATCTTCAATGGAGTCTCTTTTCAGAGGAAACAACTTCCCTAATGCAATTCTGTCAATTTCAACATTTCCCAGGACAGAATGTGACACACACGGTCCTAATGATATCTGAACCTAATGATATCTAACCTAATGATATCTATGCACTGGTTTGTTGCTGTCTCTAATACCACCAGATGTATTGGAAAACAAGAATATCACGAGTGAAGGCAAATATATGTGTCCCAGGATAATGTTGCAAGATCCAATCTGAGTTGGTCACCAGAGACCAGAGATTTAGTCTTCTGAGCTTTCAGACTTGTGCTGGAGCCCATCCTCAGGGAACTTCTCAGATTCTTAGAATCTGAGAGCTCAAAGATTAAACCTCTGGTCCCAGTGATCGACCCAGATTGGATCTAACAATAAAAATACCTTCCCACTATAGAAGATGTTTTTTTTTGTTTTTTCTTTTCCAATTAAGAGCTGTCTAGAATTAAAATAAACTCATAGCTTCCAGGAGAGATATGGTGAACTGAAAACAGCTGTACAAAAGTAAAGCCAACAACAATGGCAAAGAGCAAGGAAGTGAGTAGACTGGTTCTTTGGAATCTCTCCAGAGAAGAAGAGACTACAAGATTGCCCACATATGCTCCGGACAATTGTTCCACATAAGGAGACAGCCGGAGAGTTGGTTTCTGCATATTTGAGCATCAGGAGATAAAGGCATCAAGCACCTCAGATGCAACCACCACAGAGACTTTTAAAAGTACACTAAATTTGCATAACTCACATTCTCATCACTTTCAGAAATGTCTCATCAATTACTTCTAAACTATTAGAGACATCAGACCAACAACTTTGAAAATGCCAGGTAAGTCTGCCTTCAATCCTGAATAAAAAAAAATAATTTAAATCATAAACCTGAGAATTTAAGGAATATGAAATAAACAGACAAAAAGCAAAATAACATTTTCATCTTAAAAAGTTATAAACGGAGTAAGGGTCCAGATTAAACTGGAATATTGAAACATGTGCAATAAGATTTGGGAATTAATTACAAAGTTCTTTGTGGGAAATAGCTCCTGTTTGAGTTTTTAAAGGACACAAATAAGAAATTTCAAAATTTCAAAAACTGAACACTTGAGGGGACTAAAGATTTTAGGTAAAGATGTACAGACCTGTAAGATACTAGAATTAAATTATGTTTAGCCATTACCGATCAAGTATAGTGATGTGTAAATTTCATTAGACAATATTTTTTTACTGTCCTATTTTGTTATATAATCTGAGGCTATTTAGAACTGAGTACTGAAGAATGCCATAGCCTGAGATGATGGAAAATAATAAGAATCTTGTGGGATGGTGCGGTGACTCATTCATATTACAAAAGTCATGATTTGAAATCTACTTTCTACCAAGTCATGTGTAATGCTATTCTGTACCCATTTAGTCCTTTCCTGTAGATTTTCCATTTCTGAATTTCACTCTACTAAACTTCTGTCTACAGTATGGGAAACTTTTTCCCTTGGGGGGAAAAATTTGCAGGGGAAAGTTAATTGAGAAATCAAAGGTGAAAAGAGGGAGAACTGATGATGAGCAGAATTCTTTAGAGGCGGAAAGACTCATAACCACTGGTAGAAAATTCAAAGTTGGTGGGGTTTTTATCTTTACAGTTTTGAATGTGTTTTCCTTCTTGAGCTTTCCTCATGCAATCATGAAGCAGAAGAGGAGATAATTCCCAGAAGTTGCTCTGGAAATCAAAAGTCATTCCTCAAAGGTTTCATATGCCAAGATTCTACCATTGTTCTTCAATTGATAGGTGCAGGGTTTATTACTGCATAGTGACTTCCTTATTACATCGCACCTCCAATTTATAGAAGAGAGTGGAGCTGTAGATACCAATATATAGGTTGGGACTATCAGTGGCTCAGTAAATATTAAAGAATCCTGTCCTCTAGTCTATGACTTTATATAAGGATATAGCACCACAAACTGTACCGTGTGCATATAGTTGTAATGTTATGTGAGAATGACCTTGGAGACAGGAAGAAAATTGACAGCAACAGTATAGTTAGAGCAGCGGTTCTCAACCTTGGGGTCGCGACCCCATTTGGGGTCACACGACCATTTCGCGGGGGTCGCCGGACACCGCGGGCCGCCATTTTGTTTTTTTTTAATTTTTATTTTTTATTTTTTTATTTTTTTGGCGCGCGCGCGCCGCGCATGCACAGATCCGCCCGTTGCGCCGAAAAAAAAATTAAAAAATTTTTAAAAAATCAAAAAAACCATGCGCAGATCCGCCCATCGTGGCCGCCATTTTGTTTTTTGTTTTTTGATTTTTTTTTAATTTTTTTTTCGGCGCGCGCACCCGCACGCACACACGCCCGGGTCGGGGTCGCGGCGCGCATGGACGGGGCAAGTGGGGTCTCAACCTGAGAAAGGTTGAGAACCACTGAGTTAGAGGAAGCTCAGTCTGCCGTGGGGCAAAAGCATATTTTCAATCTTGCGAAGTATTGTTAATGTAACTTTACAATTAAGTAGGATTAGTTAATCTGGATGTGCTTCTTGTCAGTCTACCTCACAAAGTTGACAATGGCCTATAGCCATTTCTGTGATAATGGTTGCACATTTTCCAGCCATTCTTAGATCCTGTACAATAAATCTGCTTCTTGTTATTTTTTTTTCCAGCCTATTGTCTTCCCGATATATTGAACCTTTATTTTCATACTCCCGGTGGCCTCAATTTTAGATGTTTTATTTTAATTCTTTATCACTGATACAGGCTGTTGTTCTTCACATACTGTACTACCTTAGGAATAAATACCATGAAAATCAAAATGTGGAAAGCCAGAACATTAAGCAGCAATTAAAACCCAATTGTGATTTTTGTTACAGTACCTTTAAAATCCATGAGATTCAAACAGCTTTTTTAAAAACAGTCTGAACATTCTTTTCACTCCTTTAAACATCAGATTTCTATGGCATCCCAACAATTTTTGAAAGTTCTGTTTAAAAGCAAATATGGCTCTGAGGGAGTCTAGATTGAAAAGTCCAAAGCCTCTTCAAAGATGCAATAATAAGAAAACATGATATGGATCCTGGTCAAGAAATATTTGTGTGAGAAAAACAGAGCCTTAAAAAGAAATAATAGATGATCTGTACAGAACAATTCCCCTTTCTAGATCCGTATGATCACTATTTGGGTGGTTTTGTCTGATGCTGTCAGTAAAAAATAAATAAAATGATCTGTTTTTTGCAATATATGAAAATATAATATTTTAATGTCTTGTTTAGACTTCCAGATATGTTGAAACGCTACTTAGAATTCAACTTTGATAAAATCCTTTGTAGTTTTTTTCCCCTTGTTGAGACACTGTGAAATTGCCCAAGTTGAGGTTTCTATCTCCTATCATGATCTATTTTATCAAGCCCTGAAAATCTAGTTTTCAAAATAATGTTCCTCAACTACACATCCCCATAAAAATGGAGGTTGAGAGAACTGTGGATAATGTGATAATAATAAAAGTTCTTAATTTGCTGAGAAACATCTTAGAATGACAACACGCAGATTTTTTTTTACATATAAATGTATAAATAGCTGTTACAACTGTCTTTTCTTCCCTTGGTGTTTGAATATTATTCTGATTAATATTAATGGGAGTCAGACAAGAATGTAGAAGAGACAACCGCCCTAATTAGTGTAATAGTACCAATAATATTCCAAGCATAGAGACCGTTTTGTATACCTTAATTATATAACGTTGGCAACAAGTTACCCTATTCGTAGATCCAACAGATTCACAGCCATCTGAATTCTCCTGTGGCTGAATGATGTGTCCTGACTTCAGTGTTTGGGTGACAAAAGCTTTTTGCACCTCTGTGTTACCCCTTTGACCCTTATGCCTGAGCCTTTGGGGATTTCATAGCAGCTACAAGCTCAATCATCACCACCAGGTAAAAAAACAGCAAAGCTCTTATTTTGTAGAATTTTGCCTTTCTTTTGGGAGGAGACAATCATCTTTCCAGCCATTTATTTCAATGGATTGCCTTTACGGTTGAACTATTATTATCAACGATCTGAGTGATATTATTTTTAATGATATTATTAGAATGTCTATGAAGATGCTCAGCCATCCAGGTCATAGTTGTCTCAAAAGTTGCCTTTGGAAGTAAAAAAAAAAAAAATCAACCTTGGGATATTACTAGAATAATATTCTTAACTTTAAGGTATCATTACCACCATCATCATCAGCTATGAGAGCATTTAAAAGCTGTGATTGTTTTTACTTTGCTATTTTTTTTTTTAAAAAAAGGAATATATGTTCTTCTGCATAAAAACTGGAATCCATTCTTTCACTGAGAATGTCTTCATATTTAAATAGTTTGCTGTTATCCTATTCCAGGGGTAGGCAGTTATTATTATTATTCCAGGGGTAGGCAGTTATTATTATTAAATAGTTTGCTGTTATCCTATTCCAGGGTATGACTCATGGACTTCAACTCCACAGCTGACTCAGGAATTCTGGGAGTTGAAGTCCATGAGTCATAAAAGAGCTGAGGTTGCCTACCCTTGTCCTATTCCTTTACAGTTCAGCGAACATATGAAATCCAGATCACAATCTCAATGCAACTGATGAATGATGTGCCCTCAAGTCATTGTTGACTCTTAGCGACAACATGGATAGATTTACTCCATGATGCCCCTTCTTCCAATGGCCCATCCCCATTGCTACAGTAACTTAATTTATCCACCTTGATGCTGGTTGTTCTCTTCTTTCCTTCCATCTTTCCTAGTATTGTAGCCTTCTCCAGTCAGTGCAACTACAAACCCAACAAACAACTCATATATAATAACTGTGATTCAGGATACTGGTATATATTTCCCAGTTACAACAAAAAACGTGTTAACACAAACAACGGACTGTGATGAATATCACTTTGGTGAAGGGATCCAGATATGCATGCACATCAACATTCAGAAGAATAGTCATTGTTTGCTGTAGATCTTTCATGATAGATTAGGCAATTGATTCTTATCTCAGACTGTTTACTTTATTACACCAACTTTAATAAAGTCATTCACTTCTCCCAGCAAGAACAATTATAATTAACTTTTTCTCAGTGAGGATTCTTAACCAAAACTAAACTTACTTACAGCCTGCATATTAATGTCTTCCTTCCTTTTCTGAACAAAAATATTCCAAAACTACCTTGAGAAAAATTTCCTAGAGGAAAGTCATTTTTTTTCCATCCTGACCATTTATGCCAAGCATGTATGCAGACAAAGATTTTTATTTCCTCACAGGTGGACTTAATTTGCATACATTATTTTAAAAAATGATATTCAGCAGAAAATAAGAGGAGAGGATCAAGGGTCAAAGGATCCCTGGAAGGATCTATATGAGGAAAGAGTACTACACTTGCTGATGATGGGCAGGAAGCTGTGCAGAAAACAGAAGAAACTATAGATTGGGGGTGTCCAAATTTAGCAACTTTAAGACTTGCTAGCTACAGAATTCTGGGAGCTGAAGTCCACAAGTCTTAAAGTTGTCAAGATTGGACACCTCTGCTATAGATTATCAATGATATTTCTGGCTTACTTTCAGATTGTTGTTCTCTAGACCTTCGGAACTATCCCTTCAGGTTTTAAAATATAATTCTAAAATTATGAAAACTAAGCATAACTGGCTTGGAAGCAATGTGGGAACAGACCTGATTACTATTTAGCTTGCAGACCATCTAAAAGTAGAAATGTCATCTTGGTGGGCACATTTACAGATATTAAACAGATATGAAAAAGATGTAAAAATGTATGGATTTTATAAAGATCAAAATGCGTTTGATAAGATTTTGTTGACCTCAGATGAGAAATTGATTAAGAAAATGTATATTTTTTTGTTAATTTTAGATATGGAAAGTGAACAAGCAAAAGAAACAATGACAAGATGGGCAAAAAAATTTGGTTATAACATAGAACGAGAAAAATGGCAAATGTTATGGGAGAGAAACTATAAACTGACAATGTCTACTTCATATAAAGAAAATTTGTATAAAATGTTTTATAGATGGCACCTTCCACCAGTAAGACTAGCAAGGATGTTTAAAAATATGTCAGACAGATGTTGGAAATGTAAACATAATATAGGCTCGTATTATCATATTTGGTGGACATGTGGAAAGGCAAAGGTTTATTGGAAAAATATACACATGTGGTTAGAAAAAATATTGGATGAACAAGTGGACTTTAAACCTGAATTTTTTTTATTTGGCATTATGCCTGAAAAGACTAATAAGCAGAAATTATATCTAATTCTACATATCACCACAGCAGCAAGAATAATTTTTGCACAATATTGGAAAAATGAAGCTTTGCCACAAGAGGAAGAAATAATCAGGAAGATCTTGGAATGTGCAGAAATGGACAGATTAACCATGAGGCTAAAAGACAAAGAAGATACAGACCATTATCAAATTTGGAACTTATTTTATACTTGGTTAGAGAAAAGAAGCAAGGATTAGGAATTGAATATGTATTAGTTTAGCAAATTTCAGACAACTTGTTGATTGGAAAAATTTGCATATATGGAGGGGAAAAAAACTAATAAAAAAGATTGAAAAAAAATAAAAGTAGAAATGTCTTTTAAGATATGTATATCCTGAAAGAAGACTACAGCAAATCAGTTCCAAACTGTTGCCAACAAACTGAATAACTGTATCCATGTAATCACCAGGATTTGAAAGAGACTCTGTCTTTGCCCAGTTTCAGTTATAATCCATTCCCCAAACATGCTTAAACAGCTAAATTGCTAGCATACATAGCAAAACTAATCTGCTATCTTACATGTATTTTATCTGATAATGACACTGAGTTTATGTCTACCATGAAGATGCAAAGAAACTAGTCTTAAATTTCCACATGCACACTTCTTGTAAATCTGGACTGATAATAACCTTACCTGATGGTAATCAAAAAACAGAGTTAGGTCCAATATTTTAAAAAGTACTTTTTTATCACATGAACAGAAGATATCTACTATGCTGGATCACAAATTATTTTTGGACTGCTGTCAAATATCAAAATATGATCATGAAATGACATGGACTACCATCTGAAAAACCCAAACAAAGAAATGTCCCTTGGCGTTGGAAGAAGTCTTTCAAATCCTGGTCAGGGCTCTCATAATGACTACTAAGATAGTACAGATAACATGCTTTAAAGTAGGGGTCCCCAACCCCCAGGCCACGGTCCACTATCGGTCCATTTGAAACCAGGCCATGCGAGCAGGGGACCGCACAGGCACACATGCGCAGCTCGATTTGCGTGAGCGGTAGGCTGGCATGCACTCGGACACGGGTAGCTCAACTTGTTCAAGTTGAGCTGCACGTGTGCGCTGGCCCTCCACTCATACAAGTTGAGCTGCATGTGCATGCCAGCCTGCCGCTCACACAAGTCAAACTGCGAGTACACGCCAGCCCACCACTCCTCCACGTTGAGCTGCATGTGTGTGCCAGCCTGCCGTTTACACAAGTTGAGTTGTGTGTGCACGCCAGCCCACCACTCCTGCACGTTGAGCTGCACGCATGCACACATGCTGGCCCACCGCTTGCACAGCCTGGTTCCCCTCTCCCCCCACCCACCTGGGCCACCAAGCCGCAAAGTTGGGGATCGCCGCTTTAAAGCACTGTGTAATTGCTGTGTAAATTTTACAGTTGTTATTTCATATTTCTAAAATTAATAGTTGGTTACTATAAAATGGATTTCAGGGACTATTTCCATTGTGCATAATCTTTATTTTAATAGTTTCCAATCAGCCAAGGGAACCACCATTTGTTTCAGTATTGAATAGTACTATACTTCAGCAGTTCAGGGAATGACAGTGTAACTCCCTTCTATCTACTTGAATATAAAGATAATCTGTCCCCTTATTTATGGTAGATAGAGGTTTTGGTCCTTTGAAGTCAACCTCTACAAATCCAATAGCTTACTGGCAGATCAGCAGATATGCCCATCTGTCAGGATGGCACCATGCCTACTTACACAGATACTGTGCCAGTTTTCAAGCAGTGCATGGATACCAACCAGAGAGAAGAGAAGGAAGCTTTCAGAATGCATGAAATGACACTTATTTGTGAGAAGCTCCCTCCCAGTGTCAAGCAGCACTAAATTAAGAACACATGCTTCATTACAAGAGATCACATCTGTTGACAAACATTGGCACATAACCCATCTGCCCAGAAGTCTCATTAATCTGATTCAGATCTGAATGTTTTGAAGTGAGCCAGTAGAAACATCCGAGTTACACAATCAAAGGCTCACAAGAAGAAAGCAAAAAAAAAAAATCCAATCAGAAAGAAAGCAAAAAATCTAAAATTCAAGCTCTGTGCAATTTTTTTTAAAAAGCTTTAATTTCATACCATTTTAGACATCTAGACTAGCCAAGGAGTGGAGTAGGATCCAAGATGAGAACACAAGTCAGATTAAATTGGATAGCAGGGAGAAAGCCATGATTATATATGCAGGTGTAAATGTATGTATGTATTCTTTCACTTTTAAAAAAATAAAAACTCTGAAATGGCAGAGAAATGAGAAAAAGGTCAGGAGCACCGAGGGAATGCATGGAGGTATATGGAGGAAGAACATTAATATACTGTAAATGTCTAAAAAATTGGATTGAAAAGTGGATTCATTTAACAGGCTAAAGAGGTTATCTTATGGCAGATACATTGTTTGCTTATCTCAGGGGTCTTCAGACTTGGCCGTTTTATGACTTGTGGACTTCAACTCCCAGAATTCCTCAGCCAGCATCCTAGCTGAGGAAATCTAGGAGTTGAAGTCCACAAGTCATAAAAGGGCCAAGTTTGAAGACCCCCTGGCCTATCTAGTCTAATACTGTCAACTCTTAATGTCTGTGATTCACCAAGCATGGAGTAGATTTTCTCATAATTTGCTGCACAATCCTTTTAACAGGAGACCCTGCATTTTTTTTGTGCAGAGAACATGTGTTGTACTATTAAGTTATGGAGTTAAAATAGTTTTTAGCTTTTGGGCACATTGCTTGTTCTGATGCAACAGTACACTCGATTCTTGTTCCCGAGACAAGAACACCATTAGACAAGGATTTTAAAATTTAGTATTTTCCACTTCAAACAGCTGCGAGGTTATAATTAGGAAGAATTCTTTTTGAAGGACCAATTAACCCATGCCTATATGTCTTGGAACTTGATTGCCCCAAATGATGTGACTCACAGTGCATTCAGCTAGTGTGAACTCTCTTCAGTGAAGAACTTATCTCAAGATAGGTCCATGTGCGAAGGGACTATTACAGATGCAGCACCACAGCTGGAACTGCTGGAACGTTTCTACAGCAATACTTTCCCCATTTTCATTTTACTGTATGCTGTTACACATTAAACACTGAGCAATCAAGTAGTGAGAAACTAAGTGATATATCTGCACATGCCAATTAATCCAGTGCACTAGTGATTCAGATTATGCATGCAAGTTGATAAAAAAAAATCTTATTATCCTTGCTGATTTAAAGTCTCCTCTTTGGATGCCTCTGCCTATTTTTCCTTCTGCCTTGACCACTCTCAGAACATGTCTCCTCTCTCTTTTCCCACCAGTTCTGTATCACTTCAATTCTGCTTCCAACGCTATTTATCGACATTATCCTCACTCTTGTTTGCCTCCTTTTTTCTCCATCCTGCCTTCACTAGCATTAGCATTAGATCCTTCCATTATCCTTGCTCTTGTTTGCCTCCTTTTTTCTCCATCCTTCCTTCATTAGCATTCGCATTAGATCCTTCCATGCTCTGTAGCGTATCGGGCACCAGTAATCCTCACAATTCTCTATTTTAAGCTTATAAAAAGAGGGACCTAGCAATCTGTATAATGTTATGCAATAATAATAAAAGATATAGCAAATATATTTATGTGACCTATTTCTCAAAAAATGGAACAAGACTTTGTGATATCCTCTATAGCTTGGTAACATGATAAATTGTCAACCTGAGACCTGGAATTTTCTAAGGGTGCCCATAAGAAGGAATATGGCTGCTGTTTCAACTCTTGATTTGTCCAACATGTTGGCAAGGACAACCTCCTCCTGATCACCATATGGAAGAACGGGGTGGGGGAAAGACAACTTGCTAGAAAATTTAAAAGGTCAGTTCCAGGGGTGGGAAATTCATGTCAGGATGGAACCCATTTGCTTGCTTGGAGGAGGTGCTTTTGCCTAGTCCTGAGAAGTCTTTCTGTAGCTGTTTCTCGCTACCACAGTGGTAGCAATGTCCAGCATCATATTGCCAACGTTTGCTGCTGCTTCTAAGTGCCAGATGTACAGCCAAATGTATCCCCTTAGGATAGCTGATCTATAGGATTCCCTGTCTCCCCGTTCTGATGAGTTGGGTAGATGTGACAGGAAAAGATAATCCTTCAAATAACCTGCTCCCAAGCTATGTAGGTGACAAGCACCTTGAATTGGACCCTGAAGCAAATTGGCAGCCAATGCAGTTCCCACATAGAGATGATGCATGTGCACATCTAGGTCTGCACAAACCATGCAGGCAACTGCATTTTGAACCAAACAAAGCTTCTGGATACTTTTAAAGGGCAGCCCCATGTGGAAGGCGTTGCAACAGGAGGAGACAAGGGCATGAGTGACTGTGAGCAGGGATTGTTGGTCCAGGAAAGGGCATAACTGGCACACAACCCACACTAGTACAAAGGCCCTTCTGGCCACAACTGCCACCTGTTCCTTGAGCAGGAGTCATGAGTCCAGGAGAACCCCCAGATTATGCACTGTGTCTATCTGGGCCACCACAACCAAGACCAGAGTTAGTAATTCTCCATGGACCAAAGAACCTCAAACCTAGAGTCATTCTGTCTTGTCAGGGTTCAGTAGCAGCCCATTGGTCCATGTTCAACCCTTACCAGCCTCTATACACTGTGAGAGATAGGTCACTCAGCTCACCATGAGCTGAGACATATATAGATGGTACTGAAGGCCACTGAAAGCTCAAATAGAGCAAGGATGGATGCACCTTTCCCCATCCTGCTCCTGCCAGAGATCACCAAAAAGCACATCCAATGCTGTTTACGTTCCTTAACCAGGCCTGAACCTTGTCTAGATTTTATCCAGGAACCTCTGGATTTGCCATGCAACCACCTTCTCAACAATCTTCCCCAGAAACAGAAAATTGGAGACAGAATAAAAATTATCTAATAGGGTGGAGTCTAGGGATGACTTCTTTAGAAGAGGGTGGATCACAGCACCACCACCTCACAAAGGGGAGCCTTTAAAAAAATCTCAGAATCCACCCTCATGTCACCTCCCCTGAAGCTTTCACAAGCCAGGAGGGGCATGGATCTAAGACACAGGTGCTTGTGCTCCCTATGATCCTGTCCACTTCACCAGGAGCAAAAGAGTCAAACTGTTACCAGACAACTGGCCAGAACCTGCCCCAGGTATCTCCATCAGACCAGCAACCATGCTGGCATCTAGCTTGGAATGAATCCAAGCAATTTTGTCTTTCAGAAAGACACATCCCTTTAGGCAGGATCTCTGATCCTTCTTCCCTCAAATCACCACGAGGTAGGCTTTAATACAACCTCTTAGCCATGTTCAATCAATTTTGTCCCTTGTCTTCTGCCAGCTACACTCTAGACATCTCTTTGTCCATTTTATTCCTCTCAATTCCTCCATATACCATGCAGGATGAAGTGGTCTACTTGTTAGGAGAGATTGCATGGGTGCAATCCTATCCAGAGCCTCGGTCGCCTTCCTATTCCAAGCAATGGCTAAAAGCTTAGTAGGACTATGCAGCAGATCTACATAATATACTTTAGTAGTGTATATTGTTGTTATTGTTACTGTTATTGCTGTTGATCACAGTCAGCCAGATATTTAGATAGGATTTGGCATTTTTGTTCTCCTATCGAGTCCTTGCCAAGGACCTGGGATAGACAGATGTTGTCTGATGGTGCTAAAGGTATCATCACAGAAAGTAAGCTGTTCCAAGTAAAGCTGCCTTTTGCAACTGACTGATGGTGAGTTTGTCAAGGCCGGTGGTGTTCAAGTGGCACTCCAGATGTTTTGGAATTGCACTCAAGGCACCTATTACTATTGATTCTATCTTTGCTTTCTTTTGGCACAGTTGTTCTACTTCTATTTGCAGGTCTTTATATTTTGTGATTATCTCCAGTTCTTTCTCTTCTCTTCTGCTCTCTCCAGTCATGGAAAGTCCATTATCCATTTGTGTGTGTGTGTGTGTGTGTGTGTGTGTGTGTGTGTGTGTGTGTGTGTGTGTCTTTCTTGCCAACCTTGTTAAGTCTTGGAATGTTATGTGGTAGGTGCCTGTCTGTTTGAGTTTTAAAGTCCTGGAGTATTTTAACTAGTTCTTTTTTTATTACTTTGTCTATTTTGTGATCCCACTAGTTCTTGTCTGTAGGCAAATGGTATTTCTTACAGATTTTTCAATGCACCGTTGTTCCTACTTTGTCATGCCAGTTTTTGTAGTAAGTCTGCATAATCTTGCAGTAGCTATGTGGTCTGCTGTTTCTTCAGCTTCTTTACAGAGGCAACATCTGCTGTCTGTTGTTATCTTCTCAACTGTGGATTTCCATGTATTTGTTTTTAAGGTCCGATCATGTGCAGCCATTATTAGCCCCGCTATCTCTTTTTTCAAATTTCCTGCTTTTTAGCCATTGCAAAGTCAGAACTGCAATTCTGATTCATTGTAGCCTCTCCATTGATGGATAGGTAGAAAGGTTTGTGATTTGACTGGCGATTCTACCTATAGTCTACAATTCAAGTTCCATATCTATTGATCTCCTTGACAAATTATTTGTTGCTTCATTTTTTCAAGTGTTTCCTTAATTATCCCCATTTTAGGTAATATTACCTGATCAAATATACTTTTTTTTCTTTCATCTGTTCTAGCATATTGATCTTATTTCTCAGCCTGAACTCCCATTTTGGTGATGCACTGTTTGGCCTTTGTTATTGTTGATTATACATCCATGGAAGCTGTTCTGTACATTAGTTGCTTTGTTTCTTGCAGTGAGCTTATGTGTGATGTATTATCTTTGATATTACAGTATTGGCATCTTTTAATATTTGTGCTAGCTGTTTCTTTGAAGCAAGCTTCAATGCAGGCAACCTTATTGCATTTTTTTGTGCTGTTCTAAATGCTCAGTTATTTTTTGTTTCAATTCCACTGATGAGACTTATCCAATATGGTTGAGCCTCTGGTGTAGCTCCTCATCCTCTTCAGAATTGGCAAGCCCCACAACCATGTCAAGGTATGCTTCACATGGGGATATTATTACTTTATCCTGCCTTTTTAATACAGTTTGGACAATTCAAGATGATGGAGGTACCTAATATGCCTGCCTACTGTTTTTCCCACCAGAACCCTGTCACACAGCCTAATCTGTAAAATCAGCAATATTTTCATTAAATTTTGGTGTAGGCATTAGTCAACAAAATGAAGGCTCATTTCTATTTAATTGAAAAAGATATCATTAAAGTGATTTCTATACTAAGGACTATTTGGTTGAAAGGAGGTACACAGGTTGCACAGGGAAGTAAGATTAAATCTAGACTTCATGTCTTCCTATTGAGTAGTGATTAATGGTACCCTGGTTTTCTAGCTGTGTGTACCTGCCTTGTAGGCAGTTCAAAGATTATGCCATTTTAATAATATCTAACGCACATCTACTTCTGCACTTCAACAGACACTTGTTTTCCTGTACATTTTTAAAGTACTGAGGTTGGCATGAATGGCTTTGCATTACATATCTTTTGCCAAAGTCAAAAGATATTCCGATTCTCACCTTTTTGAGCCATCAAGGTTGGAGTGTAAGGAACACCTCAGTGGTGATGGAGAGTGAGAAAATGTATCTGTTTATCCAAGTCAGAAAGACAAAAATATGCTTGACTTAAAGTGCTCTTATCCACAGTTGATATTCATCCTAGTGCTTAATCTCTTTGAGATTAACAGGGTAAATTTTATCTTCAATAAAGCACAGCAGAGACGGTGGTATATTCTGCAGAAATGGAGGAACATGGAGATAATGGATCATGAGAAAGTTTTGAAAACAGTGATCATCTCATGGCTTGTGGCTAAAAACAAAAGAGAGCATAGTCCTGAGGAATAAGAATGAATGGACAGGGAGATCAGGCTGCACAGAAAATTTTCTTATTTGTAATCTGTAGAAAAAATACAAAGAAGTAACCAGTTCAGCCAAGCCAGACCACAGCATCCCAACAAACTGTGTGATCTATTTATAACTTGTTTTTCTAAAATGATAAAAGAGACTTCAGGTATCCAATTATTTGTATTTATTAGCCTAGGACTGCTAGGAAAGGCTATAATTTAAAACCTAATATTCCCAAACAAAATAGAAGAGAATGATGATGATAAATAGATTATAGATAGAAATAAAAAATGATAGATAGATGAAAGATAGATAGATAGATAGACAGACAGACAGACAGACATGATAGATGATAGATAGATAGATAGATAGAGAGAGAGAGAGAGAGAGAGAGAGAGAGAGAGAGAGAGAGAGAGAGAGAGAGAGAGACTCTGAGAGAGAGAGGTGTGAGAGAGAGAGAAAGATAGAGATGAGAGAAAGAAAAAGAGAGAGAGAGATGACAGATGCACCAATAAAAGTACTCTATCCTACTAATAATGGCTAACATTGTAACATTCATCAGCCTGATTAATAAACTCCCCCAACAAATAACATTTTATTTTGTATATTCTGGGTATGTGGGGAGGAGAAAAGGACTTAAATGCTTTTATTTCATACATTTAATCAAATGCTGCCCTCTAGTGAATAAAGATCTTTCAAATGCCTGCAGGAATTAAACTAAGCTATCCTGAGGATTAAGCGAGAGATTTTAATAAAAATAAGAAAAGTAGATTCCAGCAGGAGATTGTCACAGGGAA
The DNA here is from genome assembly GCA_034064705.1 of Bothrops alternatus. Taxonomy (NCBI): domain Eukaryota; kingdom Metazoa; phylum Chordata; class Lepidosauria; order Squamata; family Viperidae; genus Bothrops; species Bothrops alternatus. Next base: position 12,684,613 of record JARGCV010000049.1, on the reverse strand, counting down.
GTGAAAGTATGCAGCATAACAACAAATCAGCCAAAATAATTACTTTTTTCATTTGCTTTTTTGTATTATCCTTATGTGGTGCTCAATTTCCTAACGTATTCCAACAAAAAGGATGAAAGTCTTATAATAATTACAATTATTTGGAACCCATATACCAGCTAGCACCTTATTAATAGTAATTATAGTTTAGTTATAATTAATTAGTTTTATGAGGTTGCCAAATCAGAGAGACACAGTTCATATAAGTGTATTCACATTTATAAATCTGCAAGAGGATCTTGCATTAGGCCTTTGTTCTAATTTCACTGATGTGTTTTTATACATCTAGATGTCAAACTCGCGACATCATGTGACGTCACGTGGCATATCAGAGATTTTTCACCATTGCCGGCAATGGGGTGGGCGCGGCTCCGGTATGATGAAACCGGCCCACGGGCCAGCAGTTTGACACTCCTGATCTAGATGGTTTTTATTACAAAAGGCAACCTGAAGTATGTGCCAAGTTCAGCCAAAGAACAGCACATTACAAACATCAAAATAGAAAGACTGGTTATTTTTCCACAATCGCGGCAGTCGAAACTACAACGTATGGGGAATGGACAGAGGTGGAAGAAAGAACAGCTAGCTTTGCATGATCACATTTTATTACTGCAGGAATAATCCGGAAAGAGACAGTATCAACGCACAGTTATGAGAAGGCAGCAGCTACACTCAGAAATAATCAAATAAGGAGATAATGCTACCACATCAGATTGACATCATTTTCATAAATAAATGGGGCAACTTAACATCGCTGGCTTTCCATCTATAATTACTTACTTGTTTGTTTAATAAATAATTTATTAAATTTTACAGAGAGCTCAAAGAAGTGAGCAAGGTAGGACAGGGCTACAAGGCCTGGTTTCTAGGATTCTTTCCAACCACTTAAATAAGAACTCAGTTCTGAGGATCACATGTCCAGGAGACAGGGGAAGTTAGAATGGAGCAGTTACCAACATTTTGAGCAATTACCAAGCTGCCCTTCCAATAGCCGTCCTTGGGGGAAATTGTCTGGAATTCCTTCTCCACAGCCTCCACAAGTCATAAAAGAGCCAAGGTTGCCTACCCCTTCCTTTCAGAAATGATTGGGTCCCATTCTGTTAAGGTGCATAGTTGGAAACAGAGACAGAAATGAACTTTTGGTGACATATATTAAAATGGCTAAAGATTTAAAGTTGGCAGTTGCTGGTTTTCACTCTCATTTTCTAGTATTTTGGAATGAAACTAGTTTAGTGAAGGCCTCTATCCTTTAATCAGTGCTTGCTAGACTTTGAGTTGAATAACCCATTGCCAGATTCCTCTAGCAATGAGGTATTTAAATATCATCTTAGAAAAAATAAGGGACAATTTTTTTTCATATACTTAATGATAGCACTAGAGGAGCATGATCAGATACGGGCAGGCCTTGGCTTATAACCATTCATTTCGTGACCATTTGAAATTACAACAGCAATGAAAAAAGTGAGTTAAACCATTGTTCACACTTTTGACCACTGCAGCATTCCCCCCTGGTCATGTGATCAAAATTCAGACGCTTGGCAACTAGCATGTGTTTATGGCAGTTGTAGTGTCCCAGGCCTTTTGCGACCTTTTGCAAGCAAAGTCAACAGAGAAGCCAGGTTCACTTAAAACAGTGGTTCTCAACCTTTCTCAGGTTGAGACCCCACTTGCCCCGCCCATGCGTGCCGCGACCCCGACCCGGGTGCGTGCGTGCGCGCGCGTGCCGAAAAAAATTTTTTTAAAAAAAATTAAAAAAAAACAAAAAAAAACCAAAATGGCGGCCACGACGGGCGGATCTGCACATGCGCAGATCGGCCCATCGCGCGCGCCACGCATGCACGGATCCGCCCATCGTGGCCGCCATTTTGTTTTTTGTTTTTTGATTTTTTTTAGTTTTTTTTTAATTTTTTTTAATTTTTTTTATTTTTTTTTGATGCGACGGGCGGATCTGCGCATGCGTGGATTGGCCCATCGCGTGCACCGTGCATGCGCGGATCCGTCCGTCGCTGCCGCCATTTTGTTTTTTGTTTTGTTTTGTTTTTTTAAATTTTTTTTTTTTAAAAAAATTTTCGGCGCGACGGGTGGATCTGTGCATGCGCGGCACGCGCGCCAAAAAATAAAAAAAAATAAAAAATAAAAAATAAAAAAATGGCGGCCCGCGGTGTCCGGCGACCCCCGCGAAATGGTCGTGCGACCCCAAATGGGGTCGCGACCCCAAGGTTGAGAACCGCTGACTTAAAACTATGTTGCTAACTTAATAATTGCAATGGTTCATTTAACAATTGTGCCAAGAAAGGTAAAAATGGGACAAAACTCACTGAACAACTGTTTGGGCTCAGTTGTGTCAAGGACCAGCTGCACTGCAATAGGACAGGACGGCTAGAAGGGCCAAGTTCAGAAACATCTCAAGATCAGATTGGTTGGTTAGAATGACAATGCACAGATATCAACCACCCTTCCTTTCAGAAATGATTGGGTCCCATTCTGTTAAGGTGCATAGTTGGAAAAAGAGACAGAAATGAACTTTTGGTGACATATATTAAAATGGCTAAAGATTTAAAGTTGGCAGTTGCTGGTTTTCACTCTCATTTTCTAGTATTTTGGAATGAAACTAGTTTAGTGAAGGCCTCTGTCCTTTAATCAGTGCTTGCTAGACTTTGAGTTGAATAACCCTGTGCCCAATTAAAGTTCAGGATTCTAAGTCAGGAACTCTGTTGTGGAACTTAATACAGATAGATATTATATAGTAGATGTAGATATAAGTTTTATACACACAAAAAAAAACCTTGGTAACAGTCAAAGTTATCTGACCAACAGAATAAAACAGAGTGAAAAACAGCTGAATCATTATGAACATGTCTATTTAATAAATGTAATTATTAAAGCACTTATTCACTAAGATTAAAAGCATCCCTCTGGATACTGTCATTTTTCATGGAAGTACTTCTTCTCCACATTTCAAAGTTCTGTCACCCATGGACAACCTATTCATATCGTTCCTTATCAAAATATTATATGTGAATTCATGTTAATGTAAATAATAGTGAACAAGTTGATACTGAGCCCTAAAAGCCTGAATTGCCACCATCTAAAACTTCCCCAAATCACCACCAAATTGTAACCTTTTACTATAACTGAAGATCAAATTTGTTAAATATGTAACTGAGTTACAACCATATTAATTATATTTAGATTTAACTTAGAATAGTAAGAAGTTGTTGTGGGGAGCACTAAGAGATGTTTAGAGTAACATGATGGGATAGGAAGAGACTAAATAATTGTGTGGATGTGGCCTCGGAATGATGTAAACGTCTGGCGTGCCAGCAATAATCTGTCAGTTACTGGAGGGTTATTTTACGGAGAGGATATTGTCCCCTAAACCTATTGCACATAGGTACCAAACTTGTAAACAGGCTAACAGGTACAATGGTTTTGTAGACACTCCAAGTTAAAGCACCAACAGAAAGCAGCAAAATAGCCTTGGGTGCTACAGAAGCTCTCTGAGATGAATGACTATACCCAGTGGAGAAGACAGGCTTTAAACACAGCTTGGTGGACAAAAGAAGAAGAAGTTATACATACATACACCAAATAAATTTTCGTGGTCAGCATCCCAGCTGGTCACTGCCATGTGGTGGGTATAAGGCAGGGGTCTGCAACCTTGACAACTTTAAGACTTGTGGACTTCAGCTCCCACATTCCTCAGCTGTTGTAACTGCAAACTGTTGCTAGAGCCAGTTTGGCCTAGTGGTGAAGGCTGGATTGGAAAGTCAGTTGAATTGCTTTTAAATCAAATCGAACCTAGGGCAGATATGCAAACCACGGTTTACTTACTTACAGTCACAGTGTGGATATAGACTGAGAACATTCTGTCAAAGGTTGACAGTTTCAAATTGTACCCAGGACTTTTCTAAAGGATGTATAGATAAAGAAACAGAATTACTCTCCTTTTTTAAAAAAACAAAAAACAAAGGTAGAAAGTCCAATTATTAGTCAAAAACATCTCCATTTTTTCATCCCTTTCCCCCACCTTTCCCTTTCTTTTTCTTTTCTGATGAGCAATAGCAGAGAAGTCTATAAATTACATAGAAATTAAGACATTAAATTGGCTAAGAATTGTACCCTGGATTGTATTTTCTTTTTTTTTTTTTAAATGTGCTTCAAAAATATACAATAGTAGTTTTTTTCTGGCATCTATATGTGTGGTGTGTAGGGGCGATGTAAGTAAAAAATGGCAACACAGATTTGTTTGAAAATTTACTTTCTAAAGCCGGTTGCTCGCAGGTTAAGACCTGTATGCCAAGTTACAGCCCTGAGCAAATCTTTATGGCCAAGTTATAAACCCCTGAAAATAGGAAACTAAGGCGACAAGGATTTAAAGTAATAGAAAATGTTTCACATTAATAGAAATCCATAAGCAGTGTATTACATTTTAAGTCTTAATATCTACATACTTGGATTATCTTCTATCTTGACAATCACATACAAAGCAAGCTGGCTTCCTTTTCCTTTCCTTTTGATTCAGTGTTTCATTCCTATGCATTAGCAAAACCCTAGGCCATAAAATATTGTATTAATATTAGTTTGCCACAGTAGACTAAATTTAGAGCAACTCATTAATATGGGGGAGTCAAAGGAATTCTACCAGGAGTGTGTGACAGGCTAAGCTCTTAAGGCTATAAGTTACACAGATATGCCACTTGAACTACAGAGTTAGCAATTCTAGTTACAATACTAATAAAGAGAATCTGCTAAAGTAGTTTGGAGATGATTCCAATTCTGATTTTAAAAAATGGAGCAATGAAAGGACATTTTGCCACTGAGGGGAAAAAAAATACTGATAAGCAGTTCTTTGTCTGTAAAAAAAAAAAAAAGGTGCCAGAACTCACACACGTCATACAACCCGCCTTGCCTACCCTACAAGGTTCCATCCAAAAAAGGTGCCGGAACTCCGTTCCAGGCGTTCTGTGACAAAAAAAAAGCCCTGCTGATAAGTAATCAAAATAACCTGTGTACTAGTGGGGGTTCTTGTGTGGGTCAGAGAGGATTAATAGCTCATGACCAGAATGAATTTTGCTCTGCAATTTAGGGGCAGACAGAAAGCCACCACTATAGCCATGCTGGCTCAGGAATTCTGGGAGTTGAAGTCCACAAATCATAAAAGAGCCAAGGTTCCCTAACCCAGTATAGGCATTGCTCGACTTGCAATTGTTTGTTTGGGGGCTGTTCCAAGTTACAATGGCGCTGAAAAAAGCAGCTTACAACCAGTACTTACACTTACAATCAGTGGTGGAATTCAAATACGTGAACAACGAGTTCTCTGTGTGGATGCCGCTTCCGGAAGTCCGTTCTGGGCCTGGGCAACAAAAAATAAGCTACCAGTTCTGCTGAAGTGGTGCGAACCAGCTGAATCCCATCACTGCTTACAACCCACTGTGCCATCCCCATGGTCATGTGATCAAAATTTGGGAATGTAGGAACCAGCAGGTATTCACAACAGTTGAATTGTCCCAGGTTCACATGGTCTCCATTTGCAACCTTCCCAGCCAACTTCCAACAAGCCAAGACAAGAGGGGAAGCTGATTCACTTAACCGCCCAGTTCACTTAACCATTGGAGCACAGGTCATCCTCAACTTACGACCACAACGGATCGCAACTAAGTGAGATCGTTGCTAAGTGAGAAATTTGTTAAACGGGTTTTGCCTCATTTTGCGACTTTTCTTGTTAAGCGAATCACTGCAGTTGTTAAATTAGTAAATTAGTCACACGGTTGTTAAGTGATTCTGGTTTCCCCCTTTGCTTGTTAGAAGGTTGCAAATGGGGATCGTATGAACCCCAGGGACACTGCAATTGTCATAATTGTGACAATTGTCATAATTGTGAATCAGTTGTCAAGCATCCAAATGTAAATACCGCTTTACAATGCCTTGGTAAGGCTACACTTGGAATACTGCATCCAGTTTTGGTCACCGCGATGTAAAAAAAGATGTTGAGACTCTAGAAAGAGTACAGAGAAGAGCAACGAAGGTGATTAGGGGACTGGAGGCTAAAACATATAAGGAACGGTTGCTGGAATTGGGTATGTCTAGTTTAATGAAGAGAAGGACGACGGGGGACATGATAGCAGTGCTTCAATATCTCAGGGGCTGACACAAAGAAGAGGGAATCAAGTTATTTTCCAAGGCACCTGAAGGCAGGACAAGAAGCAACGGGTGGAAAGGAGAGAAGCAACCTAGAACTAAAGAGAACTACAAGGAGAGAAGCAACCTAGAACTAAGGAGAAACTTCCTGACAGTTAGAACAATTAACCAGTGGAGCAACCTGCCTCCAGAAGCGGTGAATGCTCCAACACTGGAAGTTTTTAAGAAGAGACTGGACAGCCATTTGTCCGAAATGGTATAAGGTTTCCTGCCTGATCAGGGGGTTGGACTAGATGACCTCCAAGGTCCCTTCCAACTTTACTATTATTATTATTATTGTTGTTGTTGTTGTTGTTATTGTTGTTGTTGTTATTATTATTATTATTATTATTATTATTATTATTATTATTATTATATCACGTGACCCCAGGGATGCTGCAATGGCCCTAAGTGAGAAAAATGGTCTTAAGTCACTTTTTTCAGTGCCATTGTAAGTTCAGTCACTAAGCGAGCTGCTGTAAGTCGAGGACTGTCTGTAATCACTTAATACCATAGCGAAAAGGTCATAAAATTTGATTCGCTTAACAACGGCCTTGTTTAACAAAAGAACCTCTGGTTCCAGTTGTCATCGTAAGTGGAGGACTTACCTGTATCCTGCTTTTTGCTTTGACTTTGGACAAACCTATTTTAATGTACCATATTTGTCCTCTTGAGGGGTCACTTCAAATTACTCAGCTATCCTGGAGAGAAAGATTGCCTCTTCTTCTCTTCTGCCTTGGAGTTTAAAAAAAAAAAAAAGGCAAAAGCAGAAAGTTTTTGCCTTTCTGAAAATCTAGTCTTTCGTATGCAGAGTTTCAAACCAGTTGCAGTCTTTCGAAGATTGTCAATTTTTTTTTTTAAAGATCCCTAGCTAAGCTACAAATATTCATGTTTAACACCAAGTAGCAGTTCAGGGGCAGACAACAGTATGTACCTTCTGAATGATGCATAGAAAGCAGCAGTTAACACAAAGACAAAGCCACCAGATTGGTCTCAGGGAAACTTGATGCCTGAATTTTTCATGACTCCTCCAGCACTTAAAGAAGAAACTGGCTACTTCTGTTGGGGAGAGGTGTATCGTAAAGGTCTGTGCCCATGAACAGCCAGCAGAATCAAGGTTCTGCCTGGGGAAAGAGGGGAAAAAAATGGGATTTAAAGCGCTTAAGAGAATTATCAAGGTATTTTCCTTCTCTTCGGCCCACCCACTTTGCAGTAGGTACAGAAAGGAAGTGCAACCCACATTCATCCCGCCCTCATTCCTGGTGAATCTCAAAAGGCCCCCAAAATTTTTCCTCAACTTCTGGTGATCTCTTTCTCTGGCTTCCATTCTCCACAATAGTTTATAGCTTGGTTTATCTTTTAAGAATCTTCAGGACATCAGGAAGTAATTGATAAATGAGGAGGAGGAGGAGGAGGAGGAGGAGGAGGAGGAGGAGGAGGAGGAGGAGGAGGAGGAGGAGGAGGAGGAGGAGGAGGAGGAGGAGGAGGAGGAGGAGGAGGAGGAGAAAAATTCCTCAAACACACCTTATAATTCTCCGGTAATAGAAATGGAGGGGATGGAAAAAGAAAAGCATCTTAATTACTTAATTAATTACAGGAGGCCTGATGATGTTCCTAGTTTGGGTAATGAAACATCTGCAAAAAAAAAAGCAACCAAGCTCAAAGAGCAACAAGGATCCCTGAGCTACAAATATTCTCCTTTATTGGGTACCTTGCCTTTCAGAACTTAGTTTGCATGTTTATTATCCATCGTGAACAAACCTGGCTTGACCCCGTAATGATCCCCCCCCCAAAAAAAATTTCAGTTGATCCCAAGAAAACAAACACGGACTTGCTTGGTGAGGGAAGAAACTGTGCTGTAGCATTTAACCATCCAATAGTTTCACCTGTCGTTATCTTGTTAAGCTCTTAATGACTTCCTTCTTTTCTGGTCACATCTGATTTCTTTTTCCGTAGAGATAAATAAGTCCCTTTCAACAACTGGGAGTTGAAGCATTCTTTGATCATGGGATTCTTCTGAATTCTTCACTCCAAAGGCATGTGGACACTCCCTCCCCCCCCACCAGCCCTGGCTTTACATGAACCTTTATTTCTATGAATCTGTGGGGGGGTTTTTTTTTTCCCAAGTACATTTTTTGGGTGGAAGCTTTTTTAGGAAGCACGGGGGGGGGGGAATCCCTTAATGTATACATTTTACATAAATGTTTATGCATTTTAGAAAAGGAAAAAGGAGAGAGAGAGAGAGAGAGAGAGAGAGAGAGAGAGAGAGAGAGAGAGAGAGAGAGAGAGAGAGAGAGAGAGAGAGAGAGAGAGAGAGAGAGAGAGAGAGAGAGAGAGAATGCTGTGCCACAGGACACCCCTCCTTCTTCCATTTTCTATCCTTGTTCCTTTGAAGGGAGTTTTCTAATGATGACCCTTGGCGTGCCAGTTCACATGGGATTCCTCCGAGAAAGGCTAATGAAAATTAGTCTATTCTCATTTCAAACAGAATTTTGCTGAAGTCCTGATCAGAGCACCAGCATGGAGTCCAGGGAGACAACACACGCTACTTGATTTCTACCCGCCGCAGCCTCCCTCTCTCCTGGTAATTGTTGCAGGAACATATAGTGACAAGACTATGGAATGCGAGGGGTCTGGATGTACTCAGGCTGTTACTCTGTGTTTAAAGATTTAAACCATCAGGGTATGAGAAGGCTTTTTGATGTTCATTGAGCATGGAGCTGGGGTACAAAAGAAGGGGGAAAGGGCTTCACCAGAAGGCAATCATCTTTCAGAGCCACAGCCAGACAGAGAGAGATAGGAAAGTCTCTGCCTTAGCAGAGATGGGGAACAAAGAAAGATGAAAGGACCAAGGTGAAGGCAGGACCAGAGCTGGCTGTGAGGCAGAACTTGCACTAGGAGAGAGTTTGATGCCTTCCAAATGCAGAAAAAGCATTTAAGGCTCCCACTCTATTAACGCATACTTACTGCCGAGGATGGAGCCAGCTTGCAAAAAAAAAAAAAAATGGTGGGAGGGGAAAGAGAGGGAAAAAAATACTTGAAAGATCGTATTTTTATGTTGACACTAGATTTTTTGGTGATGCCCATGGCTTCCATTGAAAGGATTTAATGAGTTTACATTGTCCTATGAATGTCATTTCCTAATTACATAAAAATCGGAGCAAATTATTCAGCAAGGAGGGAGGGCTTTCAACCCTTCCCGCTTTCTTTTGCCTTGGCCTAATGCAACATTTTCCTCTTTCTCAAGGGATGAACTGTAAACTTTCCCTGTGTGGAATAGGGGGGGAATCCACTGGCCTCCTCCTCCTCCTCCTCCTCCTCCTCCTCCTCCTCCAGTTTTACAGGGAGCCCTTGCATGGAGGAATATTTGAAAAAGAGAACTAACAAAGGGAGTCCGGGCTTTTGCAATCAGGAGGAAGTTTGGCTAGAGGCATCTTGACAAACTTATAGTTCTAGCCAGTGCTTCGCTGGTGAACAAAATATGTCAAGGTCGCAATTGCGTCCTTTGATCGAAGACTGTCTCAAATGCCAATTTTGCTGGGGGTGTACTTTGTTCTGTGAAGAAAATGGGCAGCAACACTAATTCCTTCCATATCACTGAGAACCTTTTTTCTATTCAAGGGTAAACATGGTCAATGGGTGGAGGATACAAAGTGAATAAACTTTCAATACTCAATGCACAGAGAGAGCGGGGGGGGGGGGGAGAGAGAGAGAGAGAGAGAGAGAGAGAGAGAGAGAGAGAGAGAGAGAGAGAGAGAGAGAGAGAGAGAGAGAGAGAGAGAGAGAGAGTCAGTCAGTCAATCAGTCAGTCTATGGTTTCTTTTCCAACTTGTGCAAGATTCCTTTTGTCAGATAAACAGCAAAATATCATAACCTGAAAGGTAACGGAGTGGTAAAACATGGCCTAGGGGGAAATGCCAATATCCATATTAAGAATGTTATATTCCATGAGCTGAGACGTCTGGTGGGATGTGGGCCAGACTTGCAGGAGGGGGTCTCTTTCCCAGGAAGTCAAGAGACAAAGAAGCTGAGAATTTTTGGTGTGCAGAAAGAGAGAGAAGGCGGACTCCCCTTAGCAGTTCACATGATTTATCTAGTAGTTATGCAGGTAAGTGCTTTAGTCTGGCAAGATTTCAGCCTGTAGGCAAGCACCAATAAAGAAACTACTCTGAAGTGACTCCTTACTTTCATTCTTGGGCCACAAAAAGAGTTAAAGAGGGAGTCAAGCTGATCTCCAAAGCACCTGAAGGCAGGACAAGAAGCAACAGATGGAAACTAAGAAACAACCTGGCACTAAGGAGAAACTTCCTGACAGTTAGAACAATTAACCAGTGGAACAACCTGACTCCAGAAGCTATGAATGCTCCAACACTAGAAGTTTTTAAGAAGAGACTGCACAGCCATTTGTCCAAAATGGTATAGGGTTTCCTGCCTAAGCAGGGGGTTGGACTAGATGACCTCCAAGATCCCTTCCAACTTTACTATTATTATTACTACTACTACTATTATTATTATTATTATTATATTGGGAGGGCTAAATCTTCTCCCAATCAACATGGAACCAGAGAATTAGATGGAAGATACACTCTACAACAGCAGTTCTCAACCTGTGGGTCGCGACCCCATTTGGGGTCGAACGACGATTTCACGGGGGTCGCCAAACACCGCAGTCCACCATATATTTTTTTGGTCGGCCATTTTTTTTGGTCCATCATTTTTTCCCCTTTGCAATGCGGGCCGTCGCGCCGCGTATGCGCGATGCGGGCCCGCCATTTATTTATTTTTTGGTCGGCCATTTATTTATTATTTTTGGTCGGCCACTTTTTTTTGTTTTGGTCCGCCATTTATTTATTTTTTTTGGGTCGGCCATTTTTTTTTGGTTCGCCATTTTTTTTTCCCCTTTGCGAGCCCCGGAAAAGGTTGAGAACTGCTGCTCTACAACAAGCTAAGAAGCTAGTTCATCAAAACACTGGCCCAAAAAGTTGCAAAAACCAAAGATAAAGTGAAACAGAGTTATACTCCAAGAAATGAATCCAAGGATTCAGGAAAATCTTCACGACAGGTAGTCACAGGAACATCCTCAAAGCTAGGTGGTTGTAAAGTCAAAACTGTACAAAAAAAATCAAGTCTCCACCCACTGGCAAGCTTCTAACACAGTTCAGAATACATATGTCTGTGGAGATTCTTAATCATCCAGGTCATGGTTGTCCCAAAGGTGTTTTTTCAAAAGGCAACTGTACTTTGTTTTTCCTTGAAGACATTTTGTTCTCATCCAAGAAGCTTCTTCAGTCCTGAGCTTCAAGTTGAAGTTCAGAACTGAAGAACTGAAGAAGCTTCTTGGATGAGAACGAAATGTCTTCAAGGAAAAACAAAGTACAGTTGCCTTTTGAAAAAATACCTTTGGCTTCAGAATACATACAGTATTTATTCAGGAGCATCAGGGACTCCCAGAGGCATTTTTCTTTTAATCTCCTGCTTATTCCCCTTTCCAACTTGTCCCTCTCTACCTGGAAATGCCCTTATTCACTGCGGCTCAGAGATCATTCTCTGGATTGGTTTCACAGTCCTACCTCTGCTTGGCAGAGTTTATGGCGCTGAAACATATTGGATTTGGTTTTCCAAAAGAAGCCTTGGAGCCAGTGGTGGGATTCAGCCAATTCGCACCACTTCAGCAGAACCGGTAGCTAATTTTTTGTTGCCCAGGCCCAGAATGGACTTCCGGAAGTGGCATCCAAACGGAGAACTGGTTGTTCACATATCTGAACCCCACTACTGTTTGGAGCCCTGTGGAATTTGCATCCTTTGCTTTTAGTTCTCCAATTAATGTTACAGATGTAAGCTAGATGTTTAATAATAGCCATGACTTGAAGAAATAATCTGATGCCTCCCATATGCTATTAACTGCTTCGGGCTTTTCTGTGTAAGTTTTAATTTATTGTTACTTTACTTCACTGCTTTATATCTGATGTGTTGCTATTTTGTTTTGTTTTTTAAATATGGTGTTGGGCATAATTAAAAAATAGATGTTCTGTAAGCTATAACTATTTTAATACAAGTATTTCACACAGCAGTATAGTAAAAGGAATTGGGCAGGGTTCTATTTTCAGTTTAATCAGAACAAATTATCCTTAAATATATGCTTTCAGGAGTCTTTGAAAACAGCATTTTTTTTTCTGTTGGCATGGTTTTTTTTTTCTTAATTACGAACAATAAAAATTATGCCACTGAACAAAGTTGAAAAAGTTCTCCCTTTTCAAGTCTCTTCCCTCCATTCTGTTTCCTTTATGTCCTATAAGACACCATGTCTGTAGACACGTCTGCAATTATGCATAATGTGGTTCTCCCTCACTCAAATCCCTTGATCTTTAGAAATTAGATCTTTAAAATGGCTGCTCTAGTTTTTTCTCATAAAGCATATCCACCTAAAAGAAGAAGAAAAAAAATGCAGTTTTGGAAAAATAACGCACTGATCAAAACAGAGAGAGAAAAAGAAATTATACCATTAGTAATACTGGCTGGAGAATTCGGGGACTTGAAGTACCACTCTCTATTATTTTAAAGTTCCCGAGATTAAGACACACTGACTGATAGCTTAGCATTATCCTATCAAACTGTTAACATTTGATTATTGCCAAAGCCTTTTACAATTTCTCTTTTGGCATCATAAATAAATAAAAAAAATTAAACAGTTATTCCCGACGAATGTTTGATTACACCAGCAGGATATCTCATTGACACAAAATTTACTGATGATGTTGTCATTGGCCAGATAAAAAACTATATTGGTATTTTCTTCGGCTTGTCCATAGGGTGAAGGACAGTTGTAACTATTACCAATTCAATTGTGCTAGGAAGACTATGGGGTGGTCAATTACAAATGCTCTAAGTATAAATTGGAAGGGGAATATTTGCAACTCAGGGCTGAAGTGAGGGGTCCTTGGTGCTCTCTGAGTTTGCTTCTTTTCTTGCAGACATTTCATTACCCAAACTACAGTAGGTAACATCGGCGGTGCTAGTAAGGAGTGCTATTTGGGAGGGCGGTCTTAGGGATTCTTTGATTGGGCTGTTTACTAATGGCTCTGTGGCAGTTTCTTGATTGGGGTGTTGCCTACTTGATTGTTGGTCTGAAGGTGACTTTGGAGTTAAACTATGCTGATCTGAGTGCTGATTACTGGTGGAGAGGTAAGCAATACCCCAATCAAGAAACTGCCCAAGAGCGATTGGTAAACAGCCTAACCAAAGAATCCCGAAGACCATCCCCACCCACAAAGACAGACAAGACATCAGAATATAAACCGACAGCAAGCAGCACTACTTACTAGCACTGATGATGTTACCTAGTTTGGATAATGAAACATCTGCAAGAAAACAAGCAAGCTCAGAGAGCACTAAGGACCCCTCAAGTATAAATTAGAATAATACATTTTACAAATGGTGAGCTTGGTGCTAAAGTTAATCAATATTGGTTATTGATACAAGGTTTATCAATTACACCATAATAAGCTTATTGTTATGTTGGATGTTAGATGTTAGACCTGGATTTGACATTTTTGCCCATTTACTGAGTACTTTCCAAGGACCTGGAATAGGCAAATATGGTTGTTTCATCAGGTTAAATGTATCATCATAGGATGTAAGGTGTTTCCAAGTAAAGCTGCCTTTTGCAATTGACTCAACTGAATTTGTCAATGCCAATGATGTTCAAGTAGTGGTCCAGATGTTTTCGGATTGCCTCTTACTATTAGTCCTGTCTTTGTTTTCTTTTGCCACAGCCATTCTACTTCTATTTGCAGGTTTTTGTATTTTGTGATTTTCTCCAATTCTTTCCTCTTCTATCTAGACTTTTTTGTTTTGACAATTTGTCTTTTTTTTTTTTGTCTTAACAATTATTAAGTCAGGCTTGTTATGTGGAGGTAGGTGTTTGTTTGTTTGAAGTCCCAGAGCATTTTAGGTTCTTCATTTTCTAGTACTTCGTCTATTCTGTAGAACCAACAGTTCCTGGATGCAGGCAAATGGTATTCCTTGCGGCTATTTCAATGTACCATTGTTGCTATTTGTCATGCTATAGTTTGTAGTTAGTTCTGTGCAAACATCTTGCAACAATTAAAATATTTTACTCAATAAATACGCAAATCAGCTTGAATTGATTGCCACGTTTCCTAGTGGACTCTCTGTCCCTATGCTTTTAGCTTTTGTAGGAAAGAAGGGAAAAATAATCATGGCTATCACTTTTGAATTCCGTAGGATATAGCTCCAGAAAATATATACAGTATGTGAGGTCTGTAGCCAATGTAAATATTACATGTGCATACACAAACATTTTAGAAAGGAATGTTGTTGTCTCTAATGAATAACTATACTTGCAGGTGAGAAGTTAATTGGAAATTTAAATTGAATAGGGTTGTATGATTTCTTGGGACAAAACCAGCTTGCAGTGATTAAATGCAAGTTCAGAAAGTGTAAAGGATTGCACCAAATTGCTTTTGTTCTGCTATATTATACTTCTGGGTGTCATCAGATTAAAAAAAAAATGTTCTACCCAGAAAATCAATCAATCAATCTGATTGTGCACAGAAGCCTACCATTATGGAATTAAATCCATATGCCAATACCAAATGAAGAAAATAAAATTAACAAATGATCCAGTTGGCCTTGGCTGACTTGCCAAGGAATCAGAATGTAGCAATCCCCGTAATTTAATGCAAGCCTTGCTGCAGCTTGGTCGTCCATACAACTGACCCTCGGGGCAAGACCATCAATTTTCTATTAAAGATCAGAGAGTTGACATATCAAAGTCAACATCTAGCTGAATAACTGCAGTTACCTGATAATAATTCTTTTGTGGATTTCACCACGGCTTTTCTGTAAAGTATCAGAAAGAGAGGAGTTTTCAGTCCTGACCCAACAAGATATGAATATGAAATAAAGGATTTGAGGGTTGATCTCTCCATGATGTGTGGGTGTATGTCCTGGTAAATGTTAACTTAGTGCTCTGAACAGCTTCATAATAGATGGGTTTAGGCAGTAATAGGTTTAAAATGTCAACTTATTGAATAATAATTTTGTGTTGTACAAATACTATGTGTAAGAAGGGATTTGTTTTGCAAATTTTGAAATACATGAATGGATTTATGATGTCCTTCATTGTTTTACCGCACTAGCTGAAACGTTATAAGGAAACAGAAATTAGTTTTGCTTCAGTAATATCCTTTGAGGTCTCGATTGTAATTTATAGGCATTGTTTAGTTTTGTCCTTAAATAGCCTCCTGCGGGTTCTGCCTCCATGACAAGAATAATAATTTGATTATATTTTTAAGGAGAAAAATCTTCATTGAATTCCTCATTATTAACTAGTAACTGCATGAATCTAGGTGGCCCATATCAGAACTAAGTCTGATATCTGATACATTAGAGAAATTCTAAATTCCCCCAGCCAATTAGAATCACAAAATCATCTATCCCTACTGTCTTTGTTTTCCACAGGTTGGAAGATGGATATCTTCATGTATGTTCTCATTCAAGTTTGACACTTAAAAAAAAATAAAGGGAAATGCATTTGATTAAAACTCGTTCTCCACCTCAGACTGAAGGACTCCAACTTATGGAGGGTGAGAAAGATGGCAATAGGGAGACAGGATAACATTTGCTTACTTGTTTGTTTTATTTAGCAAGTGTATATAGCTGCCCATCTCACTAACATGACTGGGCAGCGTACAACCAGCAAGCAATAACAATATTGTTTATAATTACCTTAAAAAAACAATTAAACATAACTAAAAACAACATTGCAGGAGAATAAGAACGTCGTCAGTACAAAGCAACCATCTTGCGTGCTCCCCACGGGTTCCTCAAGGTTGTTGGGAAAACCCATGGTTTAAGGGCTTTCTGAAAGCTAAGATAGATGGGACTAATGTCACCTTGGCGGGGAATAATTTATTTATTTAGAATATTTATATGGCCGCCCACTAACTTCTCAGTGATGCTGGACAGCTTACAAAGAATAAAAACCCAATATAAAATAATAAAAAACAATAACTCCCCCTCCCCTCTTAATAATGCTCCAGAGAGTGGGAGCTGCAGCAAAGAAAGTACATCTCCTGGGTCCCGTCAGCCAGAACTCTTTAGCAGATGGGACCTATAACACATCCCTCCAGCTGGACCTGATTGACAGGTAGATGGAATTGGGAAGGGGTGGCCCCTCAGATGAAATTCATGTTAACCCTCTCATATTGTGAAGAAGATTGAAAACAGCTTCCCCAATGTTTTTATTACGTTTACGTGAGATGTATTGGCAAAGGCATTGTGAATTTTCCAATGTATGAGAACTTGGGGTGTAGGTATGTGAGAAATGTCGCAATACTTGCCCTATGGAACAGCCTCCCATTTGACATCCATAGGGCTCTGACCCTCCTGGCTTTCCAGAAGGCTGAGAAGACCTGACTTTCCCCAGACGCTGGGCGAGAATGTTAGTTGAGTCCAATATAGATGTAAATGTGTTAGTCATTTTCCATGCTTCCTCAGTTAATGCATTATAGTTGATTTAATTTTGTTTTCTACTTTTTTAATTTGAGTTTTTCTTATGTATTTTGGTAGATCATGTTGGCTGCCCTGGGGTATACATTTAAGGTAGGCAGCCATATGAATTTTCTAAATAAATAAAGACGGTTAATATACTGGACCAGGAGCAGGGAAACCTAGGTTCCAGTCCTCACTTAGGTATGGAAGCCAGGTGTGATGGATTGCAGTGATTCCCAGGAAGGAGCGCACACATCCCAGAAACAGAGGGAGACAAGATGCAGCATAGCTCAGAGCTGGCTAGGAAAACAAGGAAGTGAATTAGAATAGCCACTCCCTAGAATACCTCAAGGCATATCGGTTAGGGTGAGAGTAACAAAGGTTTAGTCTGGCAAGATTCTGTTTACTGTGTGTAAGCAAACAAAGAACAGAAATATGATTGGATCGTTCTAAGTCATTATTGGGCTTGGCTTGACACCACCAAGCCTTTGCTCTAATCCAGGCATGTCAAACTGCTGGCCCATGAGCCAGATGCGTCATGCCGAAACCGCGCCCACCCTATTGCAGGCAATGGGGAAAAAGAACCAATACGTCGTGCGACTTCACATAACGACGCAAGTTTGACATGCCTGCTCTAATCACTCTCTTTCAGCCCAAGCCTGGGAATTTGAAATTGAAAAAAAATCTACCAACCTGCCCTGGATCAATGTGGCAGATTAGGAGTCCATAACCTTCAGTGGAGAGGCAGTGGATCTTCCCCTAAGGTGGTTTGATGATGGTGGTACTGATAGTGATAATGATGAAGACAACGATAATAATATAGTATTTTACACAGAGTTCATATTTGTTCTCCAGGTTCTCCGTGGTATTCAGGAATGGTAACTTTGGAAGAACAATTTTGCTGAGTACAGTACTTGTCAAGGGCAGGTTGACATTTTTAATGTGATCCATGGAAATGGTGAGGACCAGGAAAGGGGGAGAAATTGCATAGCATTTCTTCTGTAATGTCATATCAGAGGGCTTTTTTCTAAGCAAGTGCAGATCATCCTATGAAAATAGATGCCACCTAGTTAGAGAGCGTACATTTGGAGGGCATCACTGAAAACCTAGTGGGACTCAGTATTAACCCTCAAGTAAGTCCTCAGATCAAAACCATACTCTCCACATAGTTCTGTATTTAACTTTTTAAATAAAGGCATGTTAATACCTTTAGTGTTCTATTTAGCTAACGTCGGTCCAACCCGTCCTTTGAATGTTTATGCCAAAGTCCCATTAGAATCAGGAAAAAAAGAAGGCTATTAGATGAATACATGTTTATAAAATGTTTCAGTTGAATAATTTTGGATGTTATTTGTGTTTTTTACATTAGTCATCCCGAAACCAGGGCATCTGAAAATCAAATACATACCAATAGTCTATGTAACTAAGTCCCGTAGGGATCACCATTGGGTGTCCCTAAATATAAAAGGAAGAGAGATCAGCATCTAAGTGCCTTGAGCTCCTGGAGAAAAGGCAGGATATAAATCTAAGTAATAAATGTTTGTTTATTGAGAGAGTGCTGTGCATGCAGAAGTTTGGCTGCCTAAATATTTTGGGGAGGAAATCCCTACAGAGGACCAATGAAATCTAATTCATGCCCTGCCTCTTCCTCCTCTGATCCAGCTCAAAAAACCCGGTGAAGCTGAAGGGAAGGCTGCTCTTAGCCTTCTACAAATACTTTAAATAATAACAACGGGATCAGAGAAAACTCCAAACCAAATAAACAGCTTTTTGTATAAGAATCATTCTTTTACAAGTCAGCCCTGAGGGCAAAAGTTACTCCTTACATAGTATAAGATGAAAAGGACAAATTTACAATTACAATGAACTGTCTGTTACTAAGCCCAGAGGAAGCACTGAAGTCAGGTTTTAAGCAGTTCTTCGTGCCCCAGGAGCAATATTATGGTTATTAATTTATTTTGCATAAATTTCAAATTTATTTCATTTGAGGCTTACTCCAATTTAAGGGGCTTAAGGCGAATAACGGTGAGCAAAAAAAAAAATTCTCAAATCCTGAAAAATATTAAAAGTAGTTTTGATCACCAAATGCCAACTCTGTCTTTCCATCTCAAATTATGTTACATTTGCCCCTTTCCAAGATGTGAGGACTCAAAACACACATCATTCACAAGACAGAGCTGCCTCAAAAAAAAAAAAAAGTCCTTTTGTTGAGAATTGGATTAAAACAAAGTCCAGAAAACTACAGAAGGAAGATCTGTAATTGGGAAAGATCTGTTGGGAAAACTAGATTTAAATAATATATTACGCCAGCTATTCAAACGGTGTTTTTCTTGGGGACTTGGGCCTTATGAAAACTTCCAGAACACTTTAGAAGAATAACTGACAATGATTTATGGTCTTGGAATAAAGATGCTGAGATAATAGGGTATGAGATTTCAACTCATGCATGAAGAACTTTTCATTTGAACATTTACCCCATAAAATAAGATGTAGGCTTGAATCCTAGATTGTTGTTTTTTTTAATTTTTAAAGGATGCTAGTATATGCTATTAATCTAAAAGCCAAAAAAAGTTTTTATCATTTTAACTGAGATTTCTAGCTTAGCCTTCATCTTTTCCAGCAAGAAGCAGAATTGACTAGAATAAGCACATGAAGGTCTTTAAAAAAAAAAAATCAGTCTTGCAGAAGCTAAATTGCTATGAGTCTGGCTAATGCTGGGCAGCAAACTATCTAGGAGCTACTTGTATATCACTCTGAATCTGGGTTGGAAGAAGAGTAAAATTTAATATAAGTATTTTTTAAAAAAGGATTTGCAACAGATGCCTTGGGAGAAATCTATGATTCTGCTAAACCTCTTTGCATTGTTTCAACGCCTGAAAGGAATTACATTAATATGAAAAATACTTATTCTGATAATCCCCTTCTTGTGATGTTTGATGCCATATCTTTGGGGAGTGTCTTAAGAATGAGCAAGGCTGTTCTAAAGCAAAGAATAAAGAGATGTCCCTTCTTTCATTCCATCCCGTTCCATGATAACTGTACTGACACCTGAATATTTCTTCAGAATGGACAATGAGATGATCCCCTCCAAAATATCAGAAAGCAACAAACACAGGAGAAACCCTATGACAAGCAACCTTCCTCCTTCCAGTATTTTTGCCAGATGCTACAACCAATCTGGATGATGAATCACAATCCGCAGAATATCATAAGGCGTGTACCAGTTTAACTAGCAGTCTTGTGACATCATCATGTTATCCATTCTGTGACTCCTGGCGAAAATGTATAAAATTTCCTCTTCCTGGAGCTGGGCAAAATGCTCAGTAGAAAAGAACAGGGCAATGCAGCACTTGCTAACTGTAGTTTAGAAGTCACTTGTTTGAAGGCAAAGTCGAAAGACATACTTCCCAAGAAGTTCCACAAAAGATGGAAGTTGTGCCCATTGAATTGCAAATATATATATCCTAGAAGCACGAAGCCGAAAGCACCAGCCTGAAGATGACGAATGGGACTTCGTCGAAACGTCGCCAAGACACTTCCAATTCTACGTGGGAGAAAACCCGAAGAACCAAAGACCTACATACAAACACCGGCGAAAACCTCAGAAAACAAATATATATATTTGTAATGCCCATTCATTACTCTTTTGTCGGTTCCATTGAACTCTGCTCTAACAACCACCCAAAACACCACAAGAGACAGTGAGTATTTTCCAAGGAGGTATTATTTTAAGAAAGTATGAGCCAAATTCTACTTTAAAGGAATACTTATTGAGAGCAAGAAGATGATTAAAAAACTATACTGTTGGTGTGTCAGGAACTTATTACAGGGGATGGATTTGAGTGACAGCACCACTGGTGCAGAGAGACTTCAGCTGTGACAAATACAGAAACAGTCATTTCAACTCAGAATTATACAATTATTAACATTATACAATTATTTCCCTGTCTGTTCGTTCCTGTCTCTTTCTCTTTTTATAAATTACTGTCAGTTATTAAACTGTAGGATCACTCCAATCGTCTGTTTTCTAAACCTCCTTTTCAATGGTTGGTTCTTGAGCTCTGAAAATCTCCAGCAGAAACCATAAATGGATAAAAATTGACATGATCCTCTGTATATAAAGAAGAAAAGGCCTATATAACATTGATAAATTGGGTACGTTCATCATGTTTTCCTTCTAAACTTCCACACATGCCTGCATTTTTTTTCTGCTTCATTTCACGATTTGATTTTTCTGCTCAACTTAATAACCTTCGTAACCAAAGTCTCAATAGAGTGTTTTTTACTCTGGGTGGGCAAGCTAACCAGAGAGATGGAAGTATTGATTTGCCATTTTTTCATTCTTCCAACTACAGTATACAACTTCGTGTTTTACATCTTCCATTGCCATTCTGTGCAATCCTAGATGTCACACAAATCTCTGAAGGTTACTTTGGTTTATTTATGGGTGGCTGCCAACAAAATACATAACAAAGCTGGAAGAGTCTGTCTCACATTCATCATGAGCCAACCCTGGTCTGAGGGATGGCAGTGCTCAAGGTAGCTTAACCTTACCATCAAGGCCTCCTGTGACTTTGATATTCATCATCCCATCGTATTTATGATGCGACACATTTCTTTCTGTAACCTTCAGTCATCAAACGCCATAACCCTTGGGAGTTTCAAAACTTTTCTTTTCCTCAAACAGAACCCAGCCTGTTCTGATTGTGCCTTGGGTTTCCCACAATGCTTTGATATAACCATGACATGAACCATTCAGAAGTTCAGAGTACAACACTGAAAAGAACGCTCATTGCAACGATCATTGGGTGCCTGCTTTACAAGAAAGAGGAGCCCTGAACAATGGAAAAAATAAACATTTTTATAGAATTGAGGGCTATGAGGAAGGAAATCCTAGAGTTCTAATTGGCTGGCCAATTTGGGGGTGTTAGGCAGGTCTTTGTTGCTGTATTTGGAGTTATTTCTTTTTTTGTAACATTTTATTAATTTTCTAATTTTACATTTAAGTATTTAAAAAGCAATGTGGTGGCTGGGTTAATCGATAATTAATAACATACAAAAATCTTTAGTACAAATCTCAAGCTACCACATCAAATATTTCCTCTCTTTTTCTCTTAATATCTACTGTCTCATATTTGAACTAATACAGTTCTTATTATATCAATTAAGTAAAAATAGCATTGTTACATTTATCAATAAATTTTTAGCTTATACATATCCTAGTTGCTTTAACATTCAATCTTTATAGACCATCAATGTCCTGTTAGTTTTTCCCAATTTTAGTGTCCAATCAATATTTAAATTTAACATTTGATATTTATAATTTCCAAGTTTTAGGTAACCAAAGTTTCCTTTATCACAATTCACAACAAAGTCTAACATTGAAGATACACATCTTATCTATTTGAGTATATTCTATTTCTCACCATCTTACATCATCTAGTTCAGTGGTGGCGAACCTATGGCACGGGTGCCAGAGGCGGCACTCATGACCGTTTTTCACACTTACGACCGTTGTTACTCCCCAAGGTCACATGATCAAAATTCAGATGCTTGGCAACTGGTTCCTATTTAAGACGATTGCAGTGTCCCAGGGTCATATGATCACTCTTTGCAACCTTGTGACAAACAAACTCAATCGGGAAGCCAGAGTCACTTAACAACCATGTTACTGCAGTGATTCACTTAACAACTGTGGCAAGACAGGTTGTAAAATGGGGCAAAATTGAATAACTGTCTTGCTTAGCCACTATTTTGGCCATAAGTCAAGGACTACCTATAGCATGTTTTTGGATTTCTGTAAGTCGCAGCCTGTTGGCCCACTTTGCCCAATATTGTAGTGGTTATGATCATACACACAACTTTAAACCCATTTTTTGTTTTGTTTGTACACTTGAATTGCAGTGTGAAAAAGAATTGCACATTATTCATTTATAAACAGCAAGCTTCCACCCTAAACTGTGATGACATTCAAATGACACCCAGGCAGTGATGTCATCACACAGTCCTTACATACTTGTTTCCCTATGACAAAAGTTGGCGCTTATGTGATGACTTTGTTGCACATGATTTGTCATTTGTCTCCAAGAGGCCCATGTTTATAACCAGATGTCTTTCTCATTGCATATTACTATTCCATATTATTCTATATGAATCAATCAAGAGGGGAAGTATTGTCAAGGTAAGAGGAAGCCATGATAAATAATCATGTGTATGGGTTTTGTTCTTTTTTCTTTTCTTTTCTTTTTTCTTTTTTTAAGGAAACTGTAAAGGGTAAAAAAAAAAAAAATCTCCAAAGCCTCACAGGGCTAAATTTTCTCCCTCTACTTTGAACAGATTACACAGATTTTTGATGTCTAATTGAGATCAATCCCAGTTGTTAATTGCCTAGATATCCTGCCGCATTAATTAAGCTACCAGAGGGAGCTGTTTATCAATTAACACTTGTTACAAATTATTAGTAATTATATGGACTTTGTGTACATGCATCGGTCCACAAGGCCAAATTGTGCCTTTCTAGGATACCAGTGAAATCAAGTTATTTATGACGCTCTTTGCTTTATACATGTGTGATCCACTTCACCCTCCCACCTACATACTAACACATTGTCATGAGGCTAAAAGACCTTTGTTATGAAAATGTTTAAAGCTACTTGTTCCAGCCTGTGTTTCCCTCCATGATCATTTTAATTGTTTTAACTGAAATGCAAAAGTCTGATTTTACGTGTGTGTGTGTGTGTGTGTGTGTGTGTGTGTGTGTAGAGAGAGAGAGAGAGTGTGTGTGTGTGTGTGTCAAGCAATTTGACATGTCTTCAATTATGTTAGATCTTTGTAGGCTTCAAAGGAATGTTATATTAGACAGCTAGCTACCGGATAAACTGATTAAAAAATCAAGACTCCTCATTAAAATCTAAAAGTACACAATTGGTTTGTGTAGCCTTTGGAAGTTGAAATTAAAAGCCATTGACCTAAATTTTAAGGTACAGTAATTAATCCAATTTATAGTCAGTCTTGCTTACCTAGTTAAGCTTAGTATTTAAAATGATTCACTGAGTTCATCTGAAAGTCTGTAGCCCGTTCAGTCCAGTGTGTTTTTAGAGAAGAACCTTGTGTATAGAAGTAATTATAGTTTTGATGGTATACAAGTATCTCTTAACTTATCCAGCTGCAAGTATACCCGGTACTTTCAGGATGGAGCTCCTTAGGTGAACTCCATACTTCAGTTCTCAACATTCAGTAGAAAATTTAGTACTGTATTGTCTATCACCAAATTTGTGCTTGCGTCACAAGTTTTCTCTGATCATTCCAATTCCAAAACAACATCTATCAAGAACTATGTCCTTTACAGGCTTATTATGAAGTCAGAATTGATAGCAGAGTTGCAGCTACCTCAGCACATCAAGAAATACAACTACAAAGTGGGGAAAGGCAGTAAAAAGCTGGTTGTATCTGCACTAATCATTCAGGATTAGAGTTAGGGTTCTAGTTGAATCTTTCAAAAAAGCAACTAAGTTCATGGAGGAGAGGGCTATCATAGGCTCTAGGACCTTAAAAACCACAGTTGGAGGAAAGCAGTCAAGAAAGTGGGCTAGCAGTTCCAGGTCCTGCTTCTGAATTTCTCAGATGCGTCTGGTCCTTCGCTGTAGGCTGGAGCTAAAATAGCCAGATCAACCCTCTTACTAGTACATCTGAATGGCTTAATGTCCACCTACACACCCACAAAGGGGGAGGTATTTAGCACTGTACATAGTAACCATACTGCAACCTGCTTTATATTATTTGAAGTTCTGACTTCATTCACATTTATTATATACATTATTATTCACATTGGGGGTTTTTTTGTTTTCCTATATTACAATATATCTACATAACATGTTGATCTTTTTAAGGTGGGAGTTCATATATCAGTGTGTGTATGTTTGTGTAGGAGAGAGAGAGAGAGAGAGAGAGAGAGAGAGAGAGAGAGAGAGAGAGAGAGAGAGAGAGAGAGAGAGAGAGAGAGAGAGAGAGAGAGAGGGCACCTATGAAAAGCACAAGGTAATCAGCAGTGAAAACATCATTGTGGTGTTATTCCCTAATCTATCTTCTGAATGGAAAAATCCTGTAGAATAGCAAGGAATTCTTTATTTCATCCTATCATCTCTATCTTTTTTTTTAGTACACAGCAGCCAAGGCAATGAACAACAATATATGTCATATTGAGGGCAAAGTGTTGCCCATAAAGAGATGTGAAATCAGAGAAATATTAAAGAAACATTAGCCAAATAAAACTTTGGTAGACTTTGGTAGTCTGGATTATTCCATTCAGTTCTACATCATCCATACTAGCCTGCAGCAGTTTCCCAAGGTTTGAATTCTTTGTGACCTTCGCATAAGACAGGGGCCACCAACCCCCGGTCTGTGGGGCCGCAGCATGCCAGCAACTGGGCTGCACAAACAAGCAAAGCCCCGCCCACGGGATGCAGGCAGCACACAAAACCACGCCCCCTCCGGTCCGTGGAAAAACCTTTCTCCGCATAAACTGGTCCCTGGTGCCCAAAAGGTTGGGGACCTCTGGCATAAGGTACATAAAGAGATTTATGGATACAAAGCTCTCTATGCTTTGCCACTTCCTGTGCTCCGAAACAGTGACCTTCCTATTCCTGAAGACAATTCATAAGCCAAAGTCAACAGAAAAGTGTTAGAACAAGGGCTGGACATAGCTTCCTATCCAGGAGATTATGAGCTTTTCTCTAATTCCATCCCAAACATAGCTTGAAGTAGCACCAGAAGTCCTCAAGAAATTCCAATTCTGGCAAGTAATTCTCCTATAATATTTGACGTGCCCATTCCTACCCAGCACAGGTAAAATGGCAATAGAGGAAAGACTGTGTTTCTTTGCTCCTAAAACATACATCAGTTTTACTTTACTGCTTGGCTAGTGGCCAACCTGTTGGAGCTGCCCGATGCTTTGCAGAGGATGTTTCTTTCTGTGCTCTTCAAATAACAAGCTGCAGTGGGAAGCTTCCCCACCTCTTATTTCAGTTCCTTGTGCCTGAACTCTATTACCTTCCTAGACCAAAACTGACAAATAAATAAATAAAAAATGTGAGTATTGCATCTCTCTCTTGGTCATCTTGTTAGTGCAGATTTGGAGGAGTTAAAGATTAATTTTTAAAGCATACCTCAGCTTTCTTTTTCAACAAAGGAAACATCAATTATAGGCTCACACATAAACTCTGCCCCTTCTTGAATATTTGCTGCCCTTTATAAATCTTAGATTTCTTCCCCTAGAGTGTGTTCAAAGGAGAGCTTTCATTGCCTCCAGGGGTTGTTAAACTGATTGCGATACCACGTATTTAAAACAGTTCAGTGGGAATTAAGCTGGTTCACTGCTGTCAGAGCTAGAATATAGCTGTCAAATAGCATTACAAGTAAAACACCCTTGATAAGAAATAATGACCAAATGTCAATCTTTTATTCACTGGTAGCACTACAGGCTAGCTAGTGAAAATTTTTAAGTCTTTTCAGTATTATTGCTGCTACTCTTTTAACCTTCTATTATTGCAACTGTATCATTGCCTCGCTGCCACTTATATTCAGGCATTATCTAGCATGATCCCAAAAACTACGTAGGTCAGTAAAATATATCGGACCTTCTGGAATTCATATAGCTTTTGAAATAGAACATTAAAAACATGGGATGTTTGAATTCAGAAACGGAAAACACCCTTGATCTGGATATTAAATATTGATAGCCACAAAGATTGCAGCTAAATTCAGTGTTACCATTGTCCTTTTGTTTCTCCTATTCTTCTGGCACCAGTGGCATTAAAACTGAAAATAGAAAATTAAGAATACAGTCGTGTGTACATGTATACAGCAATTCACTGAACCTGTTTCATTTTTTAAGAAAATAGCGGTAGGGCTAAGCCCCATATCATCAAAGATACTTTAAAAAACAACTGTGCATATAAAATGTGCGTGTCCTGAATTAAATCAGTATATGTATGTTTAAATATTCATTTACACATATTAGTGAACCTACTATGTCCTTATTTTTTATTTATTATTAAATTTATATGTCGCCCATCTCACTGTTACTGATTTTTAAGCATATATGGAAAAAAAGATAAAACAAAAAATGTGTATTATTTCTTTTCATGAATATTAAAATATACCAGTAATGCTTACACTTATTTAGCCCACAACAATCTCAACCTGTATAGTAATCTACAGTATACAGGCATTCGCTGATAGGAAAGGTCTTTGGGGAAAGTTCAGTGCATTCCTTAGACAATATTTATTGGAGTTGCCCATTGAGACATACAAAAGACTCCTAAAAAGCTAGAGACAAAAGTGAGACGGGCAGCTCTTATTCCTGCCAAATGAAAACCATTTTATATATTTTAATACTAAATATATTTATCCAAGGGCCACTGACTATGTCTTGGGCATAAAAGAATCATGTACAAAAATTAAGGAAAATCAGAAAGATATATGGGATTTAGATTGCTACTATACTCATGGGGAATTGTCCCTTTCTATTAATGCCACTGGGTCCATCAAGCGTCCAAATGAGATTCAGAGCAATAAAAAGCACATTAGCTGGATTGTGTAGATCAACATAGAAAATGTAGGAAGTTGGTGTGTTTTTAGCAAGCAAATAACTAGCATTTTCTTGATGTCTGATGGATTGCTTACTTTTTATGCTGTCAATAAATCATTATGCAGCTCTTTGGATGAATAAAGATGGTGAGATGAAGATGGTTGCTTTCAATGGGATAAAAATCTTAGGTGTAGCTTCTAAAGCAGGTATCCCAGGACCAATATCCTTCAGATGGTTGGGAATTCTAAATCCCATCACTCCAATTGGTACACACACACAGAAGCTCAGATAGTTTAGAATAACGGGGGAATCCATAGCTCGGTACTCAGCTGCTTAGGCCTTCTGGAAAGGCCTGACTGCAAAATGCAGGCCCGAATGCAGCTGCAGAACTTTGGCCCCAGAAGAAGTGGACCGGCTGGGTGGGGCTGTCAGTGCCAGAGGTGAGGTAAGGCCTACCCCAAAAATAAGACCTGATGCCTCTTTTGGAGGAAAAAAAAATAAGACTCGGTATTATTTTCGGGGAAACATGGTAGCTACAGTTGTTAAATGAAACATGTAGTTATTAAGCAGCTTCTCCCATTAACTTTGCTTGTTGGAAGCTAGCTGGAAAGGTTACAGATAGTGATCACATGAACCCAGGATGCTGCAACTGTTGAAAATAGATGCCAGTTACCAATAGCCCAAATTTAAATCAGGGGACTATGGGGATGATGTGATGATTGTAAGTGTGAGGACCAATCATAAGTCATTTTTTAAAGTGTTGTTGTAACTTTCAACTCTCACTAAATGAGTGGTTGTTAGATCAAGGACTTCTTTTGTTCCAATACAAGGATTGAATCCATATCACCTGTACTGTCAAGAAGGCTGCCAGATTTCAAGTGATTTGGTGTTTGTGTTCTCTGTAGTATTCCATGTTTATTTACTTCTGATTGAATAAACTATAAATACATAAGCTTAGAAACGGGAATGGAATTCGACCACCAAATATGAGTGATTTCAGTTACTAGAAAATAAACATATATTCTAATTTAAAATTTAAAAAAATCAATTCTAAGCCAGATGCAAGACTCTGACGACTCATTTTAAAGAATGCAAGAGTCTACACTTATTTTGTGCAGTATACCACCAAGAAGGATTTATACTATAATGTCCATTCAACTAAATGAAAATTAGAATTTGGTATATGATAGCTTTTAAGTCCATATTAAAACAAGCGCAGAATGTTTAGTTGCTGTGCTTTCCAGTGTGGCCCCCTGCCCAA
The DNA here is from genome assembly GCA_034064705.1 of Bothrops alternatus. Classification (NCBI taxonomy): domain Eukaryota; kingdom Metazoa; phylum Chordata; class Lepidosauria; order Squamata; family Viperidae; genus Bothrops; species Bothrops alternatus. Next base: position 12,656,030 of record JARGCV010000049.1, on the reverse strand, counting down.
TTTTCTCTCCACAGCAGTTAGCATGACCTTTACATTTTACTAGTATCCTGTTCTGATTCTTGCAAAATACCCCTTTCCCAGCATTGTTATTTTAACAGTTAATGCATAGGCTGGCTTTCAGAAAAGGAGGAGGAGTTGTATCCCCCTCTACTTGGCCTCCGTATTCAAATTTTGTTTCTTTAATTTATTTTACAAAGCGTTATCCAGACTTAAAAGTTTTCAATGGATAAATAAAACAGCAAGTCACCTGCAAATGTGAAGCAGCTTTGAGTAGTTCAAAATAAATTCCTAGTTAGCTAGAGGACTTTTTTCAAATGGAGCTTTGCTGCCCTCTGCCTATCAATATAAGAAATAGGGAAGTGGATTTTATCAAGCAGATCTTTTAAATCAGACATGTCAAAAACAAAGCCGGGGGGCCGGATGCGGCCCACGAAGTGGCTTCATGTGGCCCGCGAACCCATCCTGGAAGCAGTGAGGGAATGGCCCCCGCTGCCTTGGCCCTGGCCCAGGTTGGCCGGGAGCCAATGTACAATTTTGTGGTGGCCATCTATGCTGAAATGCATTCAGTCTTAGCTCCACAAGGCCGACTAGAAACAGCAAGGGACTGGCCCTTGCTGTGTCAGCCCCACCCTCTGGGTGCATGCTGTGGAGGTGTCATCCTTTGTGAGGAATAAAGAAATGCACCATGCCTTGGCGCTTGCCCCGGTCCCATCTCCTTCTGCCAGAGACCCTCAGATCTGTCCCACTCCTGCCCAGGCCCCCACAGGCACCCTTAATGCGAATGATGCAGAGCTGGCAATGCCCACCCAGTAGGCCATACCCACTCCATCCACCCACGCTGCCCCCCCAAGGGCAACTGTAATGCTGATGCGGCCCCTGCTTTAAATCAAGGTGGGGGAGAAAGTAAGAAAATTAGTCCTTTAAATCTGAAAGAAGAAAATACTATTAGATTAGTTTCTCTAGAGGAAACTTTGGACAGCTTACAAAATATCTCCAATTTCTGTACCTTCACCCCATTCTCTCATGCATACATACACATAACAGAATTGGAAGGGACCTTGGAGGTCATTTAGTCCAACCTCCTGCTCAGGCAGGAAATCCCTACACCATTTCAGACAAATGGCTGTCCAGTCTCTTCTTAGGCAGGTTGTTCCACTGATTAATTGTTCTGACAATTGTTCTAACATCTTTCCTTCTGCAATCTCACTGGTTGCTTTCTAGGTCTGCTGACGTTGGGGACTTTTCTCTCATTAACCAGACTGATGAAAACAATGCAGAAACCAGAAGCTAAACAATAGAAAGAGAAGGTGAAGGAGCTGAATGTATTTAATCCCAAGAAAAGAAATTATATGGAAAGGTGGGGGTGCAGGTTGATAAAAGAATAGCATTCTTCAAAAAATGTTTAAGTGCCATTCATTACCCAGGAAGATAATAAAAGACTGCCTTTCAATGGAAGCATTTCTCCAGTCATCTGGGACTTTCATCGGTATTTTTTGCACAGAGCAAGAGGTTGAATTTGGTGTGCCCAACCATCTCTAAGATTCTTTTGAGGGATACCTTAACCCACTCAAGTTTCACAATCAAAGCTTGGATAAAACCCTCCAGTTCTAGATGTATGGTATATAAAATGTGGGGGGAGGCGCTGCTTTATTCCTGCAGTCAGAGCTGCCTTCTTGACTTTTTTTGATCTTCTACCTCTGTGGACATTCCTGTGCTAAAGAACCATTTAGCTATCTTGAGCATCAGAATTATGGGGGCAATTTCATTGCCGTCTTCCAATGGGTAATATTTCTAACTTTCAGGTTCACTAACAGAAATAAAGCCACATTCTATGTCTCCTTCTCTAAATCATTTCAATTCAGTTAAAAATAAAGGGGGGGGACCCAATCCCTTCCTAATATACCATTTGCAGTAATGTGGATCTTCTGTACAATCTCATTTTTACAAATGTGTTCCTCAACCTTTCCAAAAATCTGAGGGACGTTGTTAACTTGTCATGAGTATTTGTTCAAAATAGCAGCATGGGAGCCAAGATCTGCCATTCACAAAATGGATGTTAGGATGCCACTGCACCATCAAAGCTCCCATTGATCAGTAGCGTAGTCAAAAAAATCTAAAGTCCACATTTTTTAAAAAACAAACAAACCCTAACAATTGTAGTCCAGACAGCCAAGCAAGAGACACAGTTCTAAAATTTCTGTTCTAATAAAACTGCAGTTACTGGCCTTGCAGAAAGAGGCCAACCTCTGGAGAAGCCTTGATCTTCCAAGGACCAGCAAAACCTACAGCATGTTCAGTGCAGGGGTCAGTGTCAGGAGGCAGCAGGACTTAACATAGATTGTACCCGAGATCATGGATTGTGGAGGAAAAACTAAGAACAAGATGGGTCCAAAGCCATGTTTGAATCACCAGTATTCACACTTGGCAGGTTAAATATAGAACTGTGGAGCCTTCATAATGTAGCTTTTTATTTAAATTGTATCTGTATTTAGTTTGAAAGTACACTATGGAGTGCCAGAGCATCACTGTGACATGTACATTTATGTGAAACTATAAATGAAACCATGAAGGAATAAGGATTCAGATGCTGGTACTTCCTTTCAGATAAATTCCAGGGTTGTGGAAAGTCCCGCATCTGGGCCCAAGACAGCCCCCCTCTCTGAAATTAAGCCAAGCAAAATTGAATGTACACATTACAGAAATGGGTAAAAATGCTAAAGCTCCTTGGAAAAATCAAGTAGGCCATTTGGGAATTGTTATGTCTAGCCCCTCTCAGCTCATAAAAATCCACTTAAAGATGTCTTTAAGAGTTTTTAATTAACACATTTCAAACGAAGGCATTTCAAAGCAAGCTGCTGACATTTTTTTGTTGGCCTGAACGGCCAAAACTGATTTATGATACCTTTAAGATAAACAGGCTCTCCTCCCACATTCCAATTAACTCACTCTGTCTTTATCACTTTGTCCAGAACATCATTATTCTTCGGTAGGTTTCAAACACACTAGAAAACTTAGTTCGAATGCACTGCGAAAGTTTTCAGGCCACTCCTTGATTAACGTTGCTCGTGACTTAAGGCTGAGTCTCTCGTTCCCCTGCTAATATAGTCTCCCATACGTCACTTCCTTCTTCCACCCAACTGACCCCTTCGCCTATCAAACCGTCTGAATCGTGGATCAATCCATCTAACTTCCTGTTCCACATCTGATTCATCACTGTGAGAGTCCGACTCGGAATGCACACAAAGCTCCTCATTATCTAGCTCGGCTGCCGGGAGGGGAAAATACCCAGAAGGGCCTGGCTGCGCTTCGTCATCCTCTGATATGTACCCAGCCTGTCCAGAGACACTCACAACAGGAATACACCAGGGATCCCAACTGTGTGTTTGGATTTCCCAGTTATAGCGCTAGATCCATCCACATTTTTGCTGATATTTTCAAATATACCGAATATTGACCATCGATGCGCATATTTCAGCCACAGGATTGACTGCTGCATCTAGATGTACAGGGTTGCTCAAAAGTTTGTGAACTCAAGTCAAAGTTCTGACCTTCATCCCATAGAAACATTGCTGAAGGACCCAAAGCAAGTTGTTCATGCATCAGGAAGCCCAAGGGGCCAAAATTCCTCCAAGCTAATGTGCAGGACCAATTGACAATGATTGGGAACATTTAATGGCAGTTATTGCTGCCCGAGTGTAGCTTTGGATCATTTTCCTCAATAAATATAAGTATAATGTTTTGAGACATTTGTTTCTTTCATTGGGTTGTCTTTGTCTAGTTGTAGGACACATGCAGGGAACAGATCATATTTTAGGCCGTTATTTATACAGAAATATTGAAACATCAAAAAGGATTCACAAACTTTTAAGCGCCACTGCAGATCGGGCTGCTTTGGAATCTAACTTTGAACTTCAAATCAAATACAAGTACCTTTTAGAATTTATGGCCTGAGAATGCAGAGGTTACCACTGCCTCAGGTAGCTTTCAGAGGAAAGCTAAAATTCAGGAACTGTTAGAATGAAGACCCTTATGCATACAGTACACAATACACATTTTCCCATCATGCTAGGTTTAAAGTACATTTCTTTACTATAGGAGGAAAACTTTTGATTCTTCAACAGATCAATATATTCATTATGGATGGCATACTCTTTTGCGAATATTTAAGTTACAAGGTTCTTTGCCCTGTAATGAATTTGTTCATTTTTTAAATGCAAGTTTTATTTTTATGATACAAAAACATACCATTCTGAATACTATTTAACAAAAGGAATAGAACTTGCAACAGCCAGTAAGTTAGCACTGCTGAAAATTAAGTCCTATACTCAAGTAGGATTACTTAATTTGGACAATTGTGCTGTATGCCAGGGGTCCCCAATCCCCGATCTGTGGACCTTTACCGGATCGCGGCATGCCAGCAACCGGTCCACATAAGCAAAGCCCCATCCACGAGATGCAGGCAGCAAAACCACGCAACCTCCGGTCCGCGGAAAACCTCTCTCCATGGAACCGGTCCTTGGTGCCCAAAAGGTTGGGGACTTCTCTATACATCTTTTGAGCACATGTGTAATTATTGTGCTTGGCAAATATTAATTTAGCAGGTACTCTGTTTAACAAGCTGCTGAAAAAAGCAACAGAAAAATGCAATTGTAAAACAAAATTTGTTTACTAAATTTTTTAAGAGCATTAATGATAAAAAAAATAGTGTATGTGGCCTGGATAGAGAGGACAAGAAAAGTGTAAAAACCATTAGCATTTTAACTATAAACAGTTGGTTGAACCAGTAACTCCAAATACATAAGACACAGGTTAGTCCCATTTCCACGTCTCAATTCCAAGACTTTCAGAAGGAAGTAAGCGTGTGATTCCTGAAGCAATGATTGCAATCTGCTGTCCAGATGACAAAAGGCAGCCCTGCGCATGGAGAAAAACTATAGGAACACTTGGGAGACAGAAAACGAAAGGAAGCTGGAGGTATCATTATAGCATCCTATAGTTCTCTATATAATACACTATAATGACATTCTTCCAAATTAATATCTGACTGGTGTAAGATTTCCTGGAGAATTAGATAATTACTTCTTGGGAATTACAAAGTTTCTTGAGCTTCATCATTCAAAGTGACACTGAAGCTCATGATTGGGCATTCTGTATATCTCAATGAGGCCTCTCAATGAGGCTGTCTGGGGGGTTACTTATCATTCCCAGCTACTGCATTAAAACACTAGGAGATTTGCAAGTATTTCACCAGCATTAAACTGGGGGCTACACAAGTTATACAACTTTGAAAGCCACAGGCTGTCATGCCAAAGAAGGAGGTGCATTGTTCTATGTCAAGAGAGCATTTAAGAAGCAATTAGAACAGTTAGCAAATAAATCTCTAAAGCAAGGGTCTTCAAACTTGGCCTTTTTATGACTTGTGGAGTTCAACTCCCAGAATTCCTCAGCCAGGAGTTGAAGTCCACAAGTCATAAAAGGGCCAAGTTTGAAGACCCCTGCTCTAAAGAATCAATTTAACGTTAAAGAAGTTCACACTATTATTGCAGTTGCTTTGTATCACGAGGGATGCATGCAGGAGATTTTTGGGAAGACATTCATCATTTAAAAGGGAGAACAGCAAATTCAAATGTAGGATGAAATGGAAGCAAATTAACCCTTTATTGATAGTCAGGACAATAACTCTATTGTCCATGCTTCCACAGGTTTCAAAGGCAACATGATTGTTAGGAAATTTAACACCAACACAGTGCGAACAGGCAGTGCTGCTCATTTTTCACTAAATTCTTGCATTTTGTTTTACATCGAAAACAATTTAATTTATGGCCTCTAAACTAAAAAAATGTACGTTTTCAATAAAACTATCGTGCTTAAAAAGGGAAAACTGGAATACATTTGTTTGTGCAAAGTATCTTTCGCAGATAATTAACAATGATCAAGGCAGCTGTTCCAAAGGTTCTTTTGTTGCTTAACAGCCAGTTTCCTTTGTGATGCAATCGGTATCTGTGATTTAAATAACCCATTGGGTACTATGGTACAAAAAAATTTAAGATCCCTTGATGATTTTTTTCATTCACATAACACAAACAATTCATAAGATAAATTTAAGGTCAGAAAAGTTAGCTTCTATTCATAATATCCATTTCCAATTATAGATGACACTAAACAAAATTCTTTCATTTAAAAAAGAGCATGCTATACACATAAAAAATAGTATTTCGGGCATTTTTCCTTTTTCCCATGATCATTTCTACATGCTGCCAGTATTTGGAGAGCAGAATGAAGACAAATTATGGCACCCATCAGCAGGTCATGTTCCAACTCAGTTTTCTCAAGCAGTGTATACTCCATAACCAGGCCTTCCTTCAAAGTTAGGTTCCACTTTAAAGAACAAGCAATGTTTGTCTTCTTGTACACCTCACCCAAAGGAACTCACTTTTCTTTCATTTATTGCTATTCTTTCTTCTATAGTGTAGCATAAATTACACAACCAGCAATAAATACAAGAAAGCTATTATCTAACATACGCAAAGTATTATAAGATTATCTTATAAAACTTAAAACTAGACTATATCAAAGCATGCAAAATTCTAGACTCAAGGAATAATAAGCCATATACCTGGCAACTTTTTAATGCAGTTTTGAGAGTTTCTCCATTTTAGCTGGAATGTATAGTATTAATATTGTGCATAATTCCTATTTCTAGGGCCCTCTGGAACTTTGTAAATCTCCTAAGGTTTTATTTGAATAGGTTTCGTTTATTCAAGCCAATATGTGTGTGTGTGCATGTGTGCGCAGGGCCACATGCATCTTTTAGAAAAGGAAAGAGAATTAAGATGCAAAAGGAGAGATCTATGATTACTTGAAAGAACAATAAAAATTATATTTTTTATCAGAGTCAGATTTGAACTTTCAGTTGCATTGTTTTCTTTATTCTAGAGCTCATGGTTGCATCTATACCATTTCTGATGTAATATTTTACTACACTAAGTTATCATGGCTAAGTCCTTCTATTCAGTTTTAAGGAAACAAGCTAATTTTGTTCTTGCACTCTTCCAAGAATAAACTTCAAGACTTGTTTCTACTGAAAAATTAAATTTAGAACTTTGTAATATGTGTGGGTGCAACACATGAAAGCAAATTTCAACAAATCAAATGACATTTTTAAAACAGAAATAAAACAGAATAAAAGGTTTGAGAACCACTTCTTTAGACCATTTTTCAATGGTAAAATATGTGAAGTTTAAGATAAAATCATAAATAGTGGGAGCTGCACACAGAACTATTTTTCAGCCCCAACAGAGGTCAAGTGGCTTTTATTTATATTAAAAAGGGGTAAAGTATGCTTTCACTCTTACATTCATACAACTAAAAAGCATTAATTTTTGTACTCAGAACTTCTATTTTTTTTTACAGACAACAGAAAATAACAGCACTTTTGGAACTTAACAGTTGCCAAGAAAATCTAGAAACATAATCAAGGACAACTGACCACAGTTTCATAATGACAGATTTACCTCAAGATGCTCAGTATAAACAGATTATATGAATACTGATCAAAGTTTTGAAGATATGGGTAAAGACACTATTAATTAGTTATAAATGACAATTTACATTTTAGATTACATTAGAAAACTAGCGTGGTTTTTCTGAGCAAACATTTATATATCAGAAATGAAAAAGGCCGTATTATTTAATAGACAAATTACTGTCTCTTAAAAAATAGAGAATATTATTGTCTATATTATTTAATAGGCAAATTTGGCTGGGTCTACAATTAAAACCGGACATCATGGTTTCTAAAATGTTTTATTGTTACAAATCAGTACATTTCACCACACACCAAAAAAAAAAAAACTACAAGTCATAATATGTACTTTACAATGAGTGGATGCAGTCCAGGAGACAGGCACACTCACAACGTAATTCTATATTTAGGCTACTAGAACTATTTATGCTATATTTAGTTAAAACGCTTTGTGATGAAATGATTTAAACTTTCTACTTTATTTGTATACAAATCAATGTCAAGAAACAAACAAAAACCCCAATGTTCACAAGATACACAATATATAGTAAGTTCTAACAGCAAGATCACTTAGAAAGATTCTACTAAAAATGAGTTTACTTCCATTTTTAAGCAAAAGTGGAAGTAGATTACAGAACGACTTCTTCAAAGGAAGTACATGCAGAGGGCCGAGGATAACAAAAGCTTTAATTGTTAAGAAATTTTACATTTAGCCGCATGAACAGAAAAGTAAAAGTAAGACTTTCCTCGGCTTGTGCAAAATATTTTGCATTTAATTGTCCTCTGTTTGGTCAAGAGTGAAGTCAGTCTGTTCTTCTGCTTCCACTTCTTCATCCTCTTCATCCTCTTCATCCTCTTCTTCCACTTCTGCCTCCTCCGCCTCCTCCGCCTCCTCCACCTCCTCCTCCTCCTCTTCCTCCTCCTCTGCGGGTTCATTTGCCTTGTCTTCTTCTTCCTCTCCTTGCTGTTCTGCACTCTGATCAGTGACTTCAAATGGATTTTCACCCTAAAAAATCAGGAATTAAAGCTAATCAGAAACAAACTCCGCTCACCGAAATGTGTACTGACAGGAATAAAAAATAAATAAATCTAAAATTGGACTCCCAATTCCAATTCATGGTGAAAACAAGCTTCAGTATTTACTTACACAATTTATATGGCCACTTATTTCACCTGGTGGCTAACAGTATTTAAAATCAAAATGAAAATAATGTAAAACCACAATTACATTTCATGCTCTGTATCCTAATCTTCTCAATTTCATTCCACTAAACTTGGACTACTTTACAATCAAGAACATATAATGAGAATAATTCATCTACAGCTCATGAATGGTCTATTTGCATTGTTGTTTGCAATTTGTTCAAACCATTATTACTGAAATTAAATACATTACTTGTTGCAACAATACACTGAGACAGGAGCAGAAAGTAGACTCAGTACAACCATGTTTCCTTATCTAGTCCTTCTGGACGGTTCAACTAGATGGACATAAAATCCAGCCATTATAACAGTCTAGCTCAGGGGTGTCAAACTCAATTTCACTGAGGGCCGTATCAGCATTGTGATTGCCCTCAGGGGACCAGGTGGGTGTGGCCAGGGTGGGTGTGGCCTACTAGGTGGGCGTGGGCAGCTCTACATCATTCGCGCCAAGGGTGCCTGTGGGGGCCTGGGCAGGAGTGGGACAGATCTGAGGGTCTCTGGCAAAAAGGAGTGGGACCAGGGCAGAGCCCATCAAGCTGGATATGTGAAGTAGGCAAGGGACATTTGCTGGCCACTTCCAGGCGATGGTGCATTTCTTCATTCCTCACAAAGGGTGACACCTCCCCAGCAAAAGATAGGCTTATGCTTGCTTCAGAAATATTTTAACATGAAAATATATGCTAACAATGTATAAATATGGATTTATAATGGATTAATCTAGGAACATTAATTTAATTTCCCAGCTCTTCCTTCCGCTGATATGTGAGCTACGCTTTACAGCAACATGAAATGTAGTTTTGGATTTGTTAAATTCAAATAAATTAATTTCACATACATTTCAATCATTGCTGTCACTGCTGCTGGAAAAATTAATCCATATTACAAACTTACCTTGACATAACGTTCATACCGTGCCTTCACTATGGGGTTATTCAAAATACTGGTAGCAGTTAGAACACTCTCTCTTTTGATCTGTTCTTTGTAAGTCTGTAAATATTCCGGAATGCCATTCAAAAAATATCACAACAAAAGTTGAATTAGTCAAATATACCAAGTTGCCACTGAAGAAAAAAAAAAATCTAAAAAAAAAGTTGAATTCTTACTAATTCTTATAAATCTAAATATCTGTCATGACCATCTATACTGAAGCCCATCAAGCAGGGACCACAACTCTTTACCAAACTAATTCTATGGAATCTCCACAGTGTTGAAAGGTGGGAAGGGCTAGTTACAGAACTGGACATTCTGAAAGGCCAGGGCTGCCAACAGCCATAAATGCCTTAGATGTTGTTAAGCAGCTACAGTGTTTGGGCTGATGAAAAAGAGAGAAAAACTTAAATACTCATGCATAGAGTTTCATTAACTGATTTTCACATATTTTTCAGAATATATACCCTGACACACCACACAGAGATCATTTGCAGCCTACTCCAATCTGAACCAAATTTGGCTTTACTTTAAAAGGTATATGTTCTGACAAGCCCTAAGGCCTTGAAATCAATTTGAAGAAGACGGGAGTACTTCTTTTAAAACTGCATTCTACTTGCTATAGAAACATTCTCTTTTAACCACATCCCTCTCCACCCCATCTTGTCCATATGCCGCTATGACAAATTTCGTAAGAACTACAGACGTGTGTGCACCTGTGCTCTAAAAAAAAAAAAAAGTGGACAGTTTCTCCTCATTCAAGAGTTCTAATTCCCAGCCGCCCTACACAAACAATGTGTGCAAAATCAGTACAAAGCGAATGGTGATTGGCACTAAAATATATAACTCAGTAACTGGGAATTGTACTTACCCTGACCCAGATGCCTGGGGACCAAAGCCTGCTTTCACCTGCCTTTCTAATGACTACAAGGTTGGGGCCGACCGTATATTGAGGGGAGGGGATATCATCCCAAAGAGCAGGGACAGCCGCTAGAAAGACACCCCTACGAGGTTTCACAAGATGACACAGTTTCAAAGAAGAAGACCTGAGTGGAGGCTCCCTATTGGAGTGTATGGTATAGGCAGAAGCTGCCCTCACACGTAAACCAGTCCAATGCTTACAGATAAACAACACCTGCAACCTATAGAGACTTTGTTATGTGGACACAATGGAATAAGGAATACTCTTAGCTACCCGTGCCAATGCATTTTGAATTAACTGAAGCTTCCGAGTTTTCAAGGGCAGTTCCATACAGAGGACATAAAAACTGTAACAATCCAATCAGGAGACGATTAAATGTGATTGACCATAAATAAGCCCCCCCCCACCAACCGGAACACAAACTGAAATTATGCAAATTCAAATTTCAGTCGAGGAAGACTGCATTACCAGTGCAGGCTAGTGCAACCCTGTCCAGAGTCAAAGATGAAATCTTTCCAGCTCCAGGACCCGTGAAGTCCAAAACCCACAGCCATTTGGGTATCCCATCTAGATCCTCAGAGCTTACAGATACCAGGACCACTCCATGACAATTTCACTTGAGGGAAGAGGCTCAGAAATACACAAATATTATCAACAAACTGTTACTGCATTCTGTGCCAACAGATTACCCAGTCTAGCATTTTGTGTAGAAGTTAAAAAGAGTTTTGAGGTATCCTGCAAAATAGGGGTCTAGGATTAGATCATTTCCCCCACCAACCATCAGTAACTACAACAACCTCTGAAGGAAAGAGAACTACTACAAAACAGTGGCCTCTATGCCCAACTCTCTATGCCAGTGCAAAAGGAGACCATGTTCAATGTATCAGAGACTAATGAGAGGTCAAGGAGGGACAGAATCGATGCATTACCCCCATCCTGGACTCACCAAATTTGTTTCGGTAACACTATTTGCATTTAATGTTGTAAATAAGAATATGTATGGGGATCACATCGTTAAGTCTATATAAATTTTTTGCTGTAGTGTAAATGATGAATGGCAGCTCCAATCTGAAATAAGCTCACAATCCCTCACTACTTTCAGCAGCAGCTGAATAGGATTTTAAATATCACGCATTTTGTCAGCATTGTTATGGTATTTGTGTTCCATACATATTTTATTTAACACATTATCAACCCAGCATGGAAGCAATTTTGTGTTTGAAAGCGTTTTCCTGCTCTTCAAGCTAAGTTTCCATCCATCTGCAAAATTTTCAAATTGGGTTCATAATCGTAACTGAGTTCTGTTGAGAACCTGATGTAATTGTGTGACAGATTTGGGTGAAACAACATTCACTGAAACATAAAACTACTTTTCTCTCAATACAGTTTTGTCTCTCAACCAGGAGTTCTGGGATTGTTTTTGTTTTAATTAAGAGCTTCTGCAGCCTGAAAAAACACAAAAACCTAGAACATTTCTGAAGACATGGTGGCATACAAAATATGAACTTGATAATCATCTAGCACTGTATTTATTTATATCCCACCTTTATTGTTTTTTAGAAATAACTCAAGGCAGTAAACATACTGAATAGTCCTTCCTCCTCCTATTTCCCTCACAACCACCACATGAGGTCAGTTGGGGTAAGAGAGAGGGACTGGCCCAAGGTCACCCATTTGGCTCTCATGCCGAAGGTGGGACTAGAATTCACAGCTTCCTTCCCTTTGACCGTTTACAAGATGATGTGTGGTTAGCATTCCTAAGATAACTAACGGAGGCTGTGTGCATGTATGAGAAAATACAGGCATGTGCACCTGCTTTCCTGCCACTTCTTTTTGACTGACTCATCTATAGCCCATCCTATAAAAACAACATAAAGATTGCATTCCTTCTTTAAAAAAATATGTTAAGAAAATCACTCCCTATAGTATCCAAAAAAAGGGGACAATTTTTGACACTGATAAATACATTGGGCTACTGCATCCTCCCCATATTATACTTTTTGAAGTACATAAAAGAATTAATACAAATGTTGGTCAAAGTAAATCTCAATAAAAGTGAAAAACTAGTTAAGAGTGGAGTCAAAATTACTTATTTTTTCTTATTTTATGGAGGGAGAAAACTCTGCAACAATCCTTTCTTTCCTCCTTGAAAGAAAAGAAAAACTTAAGCATCTTTGTACAAATGTTACTTTTTACCAGTTCTCATATATTTGAAGAACAGAGCAACATAAAATAAGATCAGCCATTCAAACAAAGATGTAATCAAGGGAGAGTAATATAGTAACCTGTTTCATTTATTTTTTTGTTTGATGAATTATGCTAACATTTTACATAGTCATTCAGGGTCTTCGTAAAGAACTGACAAATGGCCTAACTACATATCTCTAGATACTTGTCACCTGCCACTCTTCCAAAATTGAACTGAGTAGATACATTTTACCTGTTTTCCTTTTACATGCTCTGGAGACTTTAAATGCTGCTGAACAGAACTGTGGAGTGCGGGAACATAGACGCTGCATGCAGAGCAGAGGACAGTCTCAACTTTCATCATATGATCATCAGCTGTAACACCTAGAACAGACATCTGAGATTTGGTCAAAAAGAAAGTGAGGGTTCAATATATAAAAGAGAAGCAATATGGCTTTGAGTTAAAAAGGGGACAGCTGTACGTTTCCAAGTATCCGATTACTGCATAATATAAAAAAGGGGGGAGGAAGAAATTACAAGTACATATAAGTAACTCCTCACTCCTAGAACTAAGGAGAAATTTCCTGACAGTTAGAACAATTAACCAGTGGAACAACCTGCCTCCAGAAACAGTGAATGAGCCAACACTGGAAGTTTTTAAGAAGAGAGTGGACAGCCATTTGTCTGAAATGGTATAGGGGCTCCTGCCTGAGCAGGAGGTTAGACTAGACGACCTCCAAGGTCCCTTCCAACTTTATTATTATTATTATTATTATTATTATTATTATTATTATTAAACTGTAACTGAGACTAGAATTTTCATTGCTAAGCAATGCAGATTTAAAGTGTGTAACATGACTACACACTCAGCAACAGCAATCCTGGCACTCTTAGTTACCATCAATAAGCGAGGATTTCAGGACATTAAACAAGCATCTGTTCATGTCTTCCTGCTTGCTTCCAGCAAGCAAAGGCAATGGAGAAGCCTACAAAAAGTTGCAAGTCCTGGGTGGTTCGCCAGAAGGCCACCCAGTCGGTAAGTGGTTGCTGTGGCACAAGTATGGCCAGAAGTGGATGCTGCCGGGGGGGGGGCATTATGGAGCATCAGATTTTCATAATCTCATACTCCACAGTCAGGCTCCTTGGGGACAAAAAAAAAGCAGCAAGGGTGGAAGTAAATTTCTAGCTTCCCTGTTGATTTTACTTGGGGAAGTCAACAGGGAAAACCACAAATGATGATCGTATGACTGCAGGAAGCTGCAACTTTTGTGTGAATCAGTTGCCATGTACCCAGTTTGTGATCAAGTGACTGCATGGGTGCTGGGACAGTTGAAACTTTGAAAGCCTGTCATATGTCCCACTTGCTCAGCTCCTGTGTAACCTTTGAACAGCCGTTGAATGAGGGGTTGTTAACCATCTGTAGTGAGAACAAGAGCCTTATTGTGATCTACCGACTTACTGGTAATAAAATCTAGAGACAGATATTCAAAACATACTGAGTCTATAGCAGGGGTAGGCAGCCTTGGCTCTTTTATGACTCATGTACTTCAACTCCCAGAATTCCTAAGCTCTGGCCCCTGGTCTATAGGATAGAACAGCAGTGTTGAAACAGAACGCCTATTTTCATAGGCTACTTGCCTTCCATTACATCTTTTTCAGTAATCTGAGCAGCTTCCATTTGGCTTGTAGTCTGCTGTTTACGCATAGCAGTCTTCTTAAATTTATTCACCATGCACTCCTAAAACAGAAATTAATATATATTTTTGGAGGAATCAAAAATTATTTTCACTGATTCCCTATTCATCTCCTACATTGTGAAACTCTAGATTCATCAGTCATGATTCAAATAACTATGAAATTAGGGACAGAAGAATATTATTTTCTGCAATAGTGGAGTCCTGTTCCCTTCTTCTCCCACCTTGACAAGTATGGCGTAAATTGTTTCCACAATAGAATGTGGGAAAAACCTCAAAAATTTCACAGCCAGAATAAGGCACTTCTACAAATTGCAGTAACAAAAGGCTCTTGGCTTTGTGGTAGTGTATAGATCCAACAATCCTATCACATGTGCAGACTACGATCAAATGGCACTATGAGGAAGATAAAGGCAAAAATATGTGCCTAAATAGCCAACGAACGGTAGGATTAAGCAATGGTGAGGGGTGTGGTAGGGCAGAAGAGAGAACTTGTCATCTGAGCTCCATTTCAGGAAACGTTTAAGGATGACAATGTTAGAAGATCAAACATTTTCAACATGCGCACAATGAACCTCATAAGTTAAAAGCACATTGTATAAATATTTCTCAAACAGGTAATAGCTATGCTTGGCTTTACACCAGCCTTTATTGTTTATGATAATGTTTTTTTAACCCAGAAGATTAAGCTGATATAGTTCCCTGGATTTACAGAATTAAAAGTTACTCACATGCAGAAATTCCATCACAACTTTGTCAAATTTGGTCTGTTTCTGAATGTGATCTAAAGTGTCCTGGTGAACAGCACTTTCAAGATGAGCTTCAATGTCTTTCTCTTCAAACGTTCGAAATTTACAGAATGAGCAGGTGAATGCCATTCTAGCAGAAGATACAGGCACATTGTCAGTGCAACATGTACAATAGCTAACTCCTCAAAGTTTAATGGAATCAAGAGAACTGGATATTCTGATTAATGAAATTGTCTTAACAAACATTTAAAACACTAATGAAAATGTACCCCTATACTTAAAATACATTTTTCAGCTATATGACAAATGTACCCAGCACAAGTGAGATTGTGAGTTAGTGTTTTGAAGGCCACGAGTTTATGGACAGTGAAATTTGAACCTCAAATTTTCTGGCTCAAATCTTTAGCTACCATACTAGCTTATAAAGCAAAATACAACTGTGTAATGCAGCGGTTCTCAACCTTGGGGTCGCGACCCCATTTGGGGTCGCACGACCATTTCGCGGGGGTTGCCGGACACCGCGGGCCGCCATTTTGTTTTTTTTGTTTTATTTGTTTTATTTGTTTTATTTGTTTTGGCGCGCGCGCCGCACATGGGCAGATCCACCCGTCGTGCCGAAAAGAAAAAAAAATTTTTTTTAAACAAAAAAAATGGCGGCCGCGACGGGCGGATCCGCGCATGTGTGGCGCGCGCGACGGGCCGATTCGCGCATGCGCGGATCCACCCGTCGCGGCCGCCATTTTGTTGTTTTGTTTTGGTTTTTTCCGGCGCGCGCACGCGCACGTGCCCGGGTCGGGGCCACGGCGCGCATGGGCGGGGCAAGTGGGGTCTCAACCTGAGAAAGGTTGAGAACCACTGGTGTGGTTTTTTAAAAAACAAAAACAAAACATAGGGTTACTTAGTCTGAACTGTAAGAAACCAGACCATCACCAGATGGCACCACAAGGTTAAGAATTTTCTTGTCTCTGCTATCTGGATTTTTACAGATCAGATTTGGTAGCAGCAGGAAAAAAACTACCTTTTCACTACTGAATCTAAATAATGATCAAGGTGGTGACTCAAGATGGCTTACTGGCATTCTATTCTTGTCCAATATTTCTTGGACATTTCAAAGTATTTCCTGGATATAATGGCTTACAATGCCCATAAATCACCCTTCCGCCCCCCCAGGAAAACCCCCAATATATGCAGACGTGATAGGACAAGCACTGAGATTTGAATACACAACACCATGAAACAGAGCCAAGGCTGTTTAGAGTAAATATTATTGTTATTATACATGCCCTTGAATTATGGGTGGGACAAATTGACAACATTTCCACCACAAACCTGTAACCATCCCCATACTTTTCACTATTTTTCTCTCTCCGACGCCTTTGCTTCTCTCTTCTTGCCTCAATTCGACGTTTTTCTTCATCTTCATTTTTTACTTCTGGCTTGATGCCTAAAAACAATTAAGAGTTAAATAAATCCTTAGGTTCTAGACTTTAACCAGGGGAGAATGTGAACTTACCCTACCACCTTTCGGCATTATTTAGAATCTCATAAGGAGGGATAATTTATGCCATGTGTGATGGTAGCATCTATTAGGATGTTGTTGAATTAAAACGGAAAAAATGCAATTTTTAACACTTTGTGATACATATATGTTTAAGGGCCATATTCTTAGGAATAATATCCAGAACTGAAGCCCAGCCTTAATGTGCCAAAATAATAAAAGAACTAAGTAAATGCTGAAAATAACAGTGGGAGATTGCCTCAATTGGAGGGCCTATAATTACCATAATTGCAGGTTTATTGTTAGATAAAATTTGTTAAAACTTAATATTTGCTGATTTTATTGTGAAGACAAGTTTACAGAAACAGACAAGAAAATGCATGCAAGATTCTCCAAAATGAAATAAAATAAAAAATAAAAAGGGGAACTTCTGCTGTGAGATGGGGACCAGGCTATTTGAGGCTCTGCCTCTTCCTAATCACATCTCCCGGGCCTACCAGGTCCAGCAGGAAGGGTGTGCTCCAGGTCCTGTCTACTAAAGAGGTCCATTTGGCAGGACCCAAGCAATATGCCCTTTCTATTGTGGTTCCCACCCTGTGGAACATCATCCCCCTTAAGGTAAGGTTAGCCCCATCATTGTTAGCCTTTCAGAAGATGGTTGGTTTTTTTTAAAACACATTTGGAGATCCCCTTGGTTGTATTATGTCTAATGGGATGTTTTTATCCTGCGCTCTTGCTTTTGTTTTATTTTTGAAATGTTTTTTGTGGTTGTGTTAAGTTGTATGCCGCCCAATCTTACATTCAGTGAGATGGGCAGCTTTGTAAGTTTGTTACATAAATAAAGAAAAGACATCCTGATTTTCCCTACATGGCTAGGGAAAATCAACATACATATTAAAATGTGCAACATTCCTTATCTTTCTAAACATCTGTTTGTATGCCAGGAAAAGTAACTTCAATATTTTTCTATTTAAAGGGCTGCTTTCTTATAAGGGAGGTAAGCTTTCAGTCCATATGTCAAATGGGGTTCCTTCCTTTACTTGTCACTTTGAAATAAAAGTCTACCGTATTAAAAACAGGTATTAATAAGCTCTCAATTTCCCAATTGCCAAACATCATCTAATGTGGAAATAATAACTAAAGCATTACACAAATACTTTTGGAAATGACTGTATAATTCCCACTACCTAAGCATGAGCAGAAAGAAGATACAAATCTAATAGCACAGAAATCGGGAAGGCTTTCTGACTCCCATTTGTTGAACAAGAGACACACAGCTCTGTCAACTTCATAAACTATACTGTTGAAATTAAGCAAGCTTAGGATGACCAATATAGGTAGTCCTTGACTTACGACCACAACTGAGCCAAATGCCTGTTGCAAAGCGAGGCAGATGTTACTTGTGTTTTGCCCTATTTTACGACCTTTCTTGCTACCGTTGTTAAGTGAATCACTGCAGCTGTTAAGTTAGTAACATGGTTGTTTAATGAATCCAGCTTCCCCATTGACTTTGCTTGTCAGAAGGTCGTAAAACGTGATCACATGAGCCCAGGTCAGCTGCCAAGCTTCTGAATTTTGACTATGGGGATGCTGCAACGGTCGAAAGTCACATTTTTTCAGTGCCACTGTAACTTTGAACAGTCACTAAACAAACTGCTCTATAAGTCAAGGACTCCCTGTACTGAATTTGTTGTGGAAGGATTTTGAGTTTTGTTTCATTTGAATATACAAAACAAATTCCAGGGCCTACAGTTCTTTAAGTAGTAAGTATCTGTATCTTACACCAGGCTTTAGTTAATGAGTCTTAGATTCCTTTTAAAAGATAAAAGAGATACATAAGCACACCTGGTCATATACTTACTTCAAGCCGTAGCAGCAGTAGCATTCTATTTTACAGAACAAACAGCCTTCAATGTCATACATACCCTGGGCCCAGGCCCAGGCAACTGCTAACCTAAAAGCCTTGGTGCTCCTAGAGATTTTGAATCCAGCCTGCAGCCTACAATCTTCTCTGTAACACTAACAGGCTTATCGAAACAGTGGAACATAAATTTAAGCCTAACAGCTGACCAAGAAAATCTGTGTGGGGGGAAAAAAGAGTAAGAAGGAGAAGAAAGGAACAAACCATGATCCACCACAAACTCTGCTGATCTTTAGAATGCAGTCCAACACTTTTTCCCCCCCTCTGGTGATCATGGAGCTTGACAATAAAAAGGAGATGTTTCTCCATCACTATTCTAGCCCCTGCCATATCCCCAATACCCTCCAAAATACTCCATAGGGATAAACGTACAATGCTGCATCTTACCTCTGAAGCTCAAAGGGTATGCAAATGAAATCCTGTTTAATTTCTTTGTAAGTTATTTGCTTGACTTCTGCAGAGAGACATTGCTATATCTTGGGTTTCAAGATCAGCAGACAAATTTAAATCCTAGCCTAACACAGACCTGGAAAAGGGATGTTCAAGTCCATATATGAACTTGATACCTCTATTTGAAGAGTTGAGATTGAAATATGTAAACATTTGCTAAAGTACCATTACCTAATAGATCTACAGACATACTGTTACACTAAATAAGACCTTGAATTGACACAATGGCACAATCTGAGGGAAAAATAAGTCCACTTAGCTTCATTATTAAGAGCAGTGCAGATTTTTATCAGTTCAAGGTAGTTTAACGGAAAGCCTATTACACAGTATGAGATATGTCCACAATTTTCCAAAACGTCATGTAACGCTGCATATCATACAGATTACATCCAACAAAGCATAATTAGGGAAACTAAGTTTAGGATAAAATTTCAATTTCAGATGTAGGGTTTTGATATTTCACCAGGTGAAACTGTAAAGGCATTATATATTGAGTTTTACCTGATAAAACAAGTAGGCTTACCTTCAAATGCCTGATCAATGCCATCATAGGCATCTTTTGTAAAGTCTTCATCCATAATTGTGTCACAAGCTTCAGCTTCATTATCCTAATGAAAGGTCAAATGCACAAGTTTCCAGAGTAAACAGAAGAGCTGACAAAATGTGCCATACTATTTCCAATAAAGGATTGTAATCCAATTGGCTGAAGCAATTAGCTTCAGAGGAGATAATTTAAGCAAGTCAACTCCAGGTCATTGTACGGAGTTAATGTGTGTCAAGCAGTCACACATCAAAGAATTATGTTTTATATAACGGACAATTTAAATGCCGTATTTAATTATTTAATGTAAACAGTATTTGGGGTAATTGATTTATTCGTGATCTGATAGCATTTCTCATCAACTGAGTATGTCACATACAAGGACATTTGTATCTCGCTCTACTGTCAAGGCTAAACTTGGAGCAATTGTTTCCTTTTTCAAAAACTGCTGCCCAGCTTAGAAATGAAAATGTTTTTCGGCATTATTTTACTGGATAGTTACATGTTTTATTATATTGTTTTTTCACTTGATCATCCTTCATGCATTGAAATGTAAATATAACCTGTCCTATCCATCCCAATGGTGTTTCAGGAAGTATTTGCCCTCAAGAACAGTCCTCTGAATTTTGTTGCTGTTTTGTGGTACAGATCAAACCAAAGCCCCTCTTCACATCCCATCAACTGTAGAATCTTATCTCATGCATACACCACTTACAAGAAGACAGCACACTCGCATTTTTGTTCCATCAGGCTTGATTAGTGGTAAGAGGATATTACTATGGAATATTATATATCTGTTTTAATGTTTTAGCTGTGCCACGTTCTTTTATAAATTATATTGTGTGAATTGAAACTACTTAAGATTTTGATATTACAAGCAGTCAATACTGGTTATCAGGAGTCAATACTGACTTGATCACAATCAATGAATCACCACTGTAAACTGTCAGCTGCCTAAAAAGAGTTCAAATGATTAACTATTTTTATAAAAGTATCTACAGAGAACTCAGATGTAGTTCAGAGATTCTGATGCAATTTTTTAAAAAAAATTGAGCTTCATACCAACTAAATCGTATTTTAAAATTTTAATGTGTCAAGGCATTGACAATGATCGACTGAGAACTTAGATTTAAACGACAGGTGAATCTTTTCTACATAAATGAACGGTCATAATTTGGTCTAAGTTGAAAACTGAAAACTGCCTGCCTAGTAAATCTGAAGACCTCGTTATTTTTCACTGAAACCAAGTCTAGACTAATTCAATTTTTTTTTTGTAAAATGCCACTTCAACGCTTTTAAGGTTCCTGTTTACGTTTTGCTCAATAAGAACATAAATAGAACATAAGAAGAGCCATGCTGAATCAGGCCAAAGCCCATCGAGTCCAGCATTCTGTTACAAATACAGACTTTTAAAATTACAAGTAGTCCTTGACTTATAACAGTTCATTTAGTGACTGTTCAAAATTATGGCACTGTAAAAAGTGACTTATGACCATTTTTTACACTTACGATCGTTGCAGCCTACCCATGGTCACGTGATCAAAATTCAGATGCTTGGCAACTGATTTCATATTTATGACAGTTGAGGTCCTGGGGTTATGTGATCCCCTTTTGTAACCTTCTCACAAAGTCAATGGGGAAGCCAGATTCACTTAACAACCATGTTACTAACTAAATAACTGCAGTGATTCACTTAGCCATGGCAATAAAGGTCATAAAATGAGGCAAAATTTACTCGACAAATGTCTTGCTTAGCCACAGAAATTTTGGGCTCAATTGTGGTCATAATTCGTGGACCACCTGTACATGATCTGTATCTGCCTACTTTAAATTCAATATTGTTAGAACTGGCTTTTTTAAATGTCTCTGAATTGCAACCGGAGCTTCAAAACTAAATTCTACCTTCTAACACTATGGTACCAGATGTTGCTTCAAAATTCTACCATGAAGATCAAGAAAAGTTACTATGAAGACATATGTCTCTCTCTCCTTCTTTAGAAAATGGTTTTGAAAAATTGAGGTAGCTATTACTTTAATGTACTGCAACGCCTGATAAAAAGTACAGTATTTTCCAAAACTAGATCTTTACCTCTGCAGTAGTTTTCTTGCTTGGCGTCCTTGGCCCTATTAGCATGAAAGGAGGAAGAAATTCAAGAAAATCAAACTGCAATTAAATGTTTTTGTCTCACCTAGCAATTATTTTAAATCCTTGGAGCACTGAGAAAATAAGAATCTTGGACACAGAAAATCAGACGGAAACAATAAAGAAATGGGTATATAACAGCCTCCTCTATAAAAAAAAACACAGGAAAAATACGAAGAATTTCACTTTGCCTATTTCTCTTTTTCAAGCACTGAAAATACACCAAAACTGAAAATGCAGTAGACCATGTGGGATTATAACATCATACTGTGTAAGTGGTTTTCCATTAATTGGTTATACATCTTTTACCTTCCATTCAGAACTGTTGCTTTAATCATATGCAGTATTATTCTTCACAGCATTGTACTTAATAACAGCAGTATAACTTTCTACACCTATTCTCAATCCAGGAATAAAATATCTGAACAATTACACTGAACAATTAAAGACATTTCAATAGACAACCAACTTGAAAACAAGGAGATGGGAATTTGTAAACAACATTTTAGATTAATCTGATTAGAATTAAGAATGCTTAGTAGTAAAAGAACTGTAAAAATAAATATATTCAAATTCAGATTGGTTTTAAATCTCAAATAAAAGAGCAAAAGCTAGTTTTTCATAATATGTAATGTCATCAATCAAATGTAAAATACAATTGATTCAATAGGAAGAATTTATTGTGAAATTGTCATTTATTATAATAGAGACATATCTCTATATGTATGTTTTATTTTATATTCAAGAAGTGGATGAACTCCAAAAACATGGTAAAAGGAGAGTAAGATAAAATACACTGGAAGGAAAAATATTGAGAAGGAGATACAGAGAGATAGATAGATGGGGGGGTGTTAACCTAGCCAGGTATTAGAATTTTCATTAATGTATTCAACACTTGTGTAAATATTTATTAAGCTGGCCATCTACATATATTACGAATATATTCTACAAATAGAAAACATCATATTTTAGATGTGGCGTTGTCTTACCTGAACACCTTTTCTCAGCATGATGATGGAGAATCCAGATGGGTTGATCTTGCCTTTCTGCCTTAGAGACTAAGTCAATCAACCTTTGCCATGCCTCTCTTCCTCCGGCTAGGAATCCCCAGTCACGACGAAAGCGCAGCAGTTGATGATTTTACACGGTGGTGGCTCTAATTCCCCTGACACAGGGCCGGATGGACCCAAGAGGGGGTGGAGTGGATTCTCCATCGTCATGCTGCGAAAACGCATTCAGGTAAGACAACGCCCCTTCTCCAGCATGACGAATGGCGAATCCATAGATGGGACATACCAAAGCCACACTGCCCCTATGGGCGGGAAGAAGTCTGGGCCTGTGTCCCAGTATCTGTTACTACCCTTTGGAGAACTCTCCTGCCAATTGAAGCATCTGCTGAGGCAAACTTATCCAACTTATAATGCCTCACAAATGGGGAAGGAGACGACCACATCGCTGCCTTGCATATCTCGATTGACACCTGTGTCGCCCACGCCGCTGAAGTTGCCGCAATGCAAGTGGAGTGTGCAGTGATTCGTCTTGGAACTGGCAAGGAGTGTGTCTGGTACTCCCCTACTATGCAAGCCATAATCCACCTGCCAATAGTAGAGGCAGTCACCTTCCGACCTATTGAAGAGGGGTGGAATGAAACGAATAGAGCTTCAGATTTGCAAAAAGAGGCAGTAAATGGCAGGTATGCTATTTATGTTCCAAATCGTGGGACACGTCAGGACAAAATTCTGGCAGTACAAGCTCCTGTGCCCTGTGAAACAATGAGTTCATTTTGGGGACAAAGCAGGGGTCTAAGCGTAGGACCACCCTGTTGTTATGAAAAATACGTAAGTCATCTCTAATTGAGAGTGCTGCCAGTTCCGAGATGCGTTTAGCCAATGGGTTGGCAACCTGCGGCTCCAGAGCCACATTCGGCTCTTTGAGCCACCTCCTGCGGCTCCGGAGCCTGCTCTGCCATTTGCAGAGAGAGACAGAGAGGCACTTGCACTTCCCTTCTCTCTCTCTCATGGGACTTACCCCCTCGCAGGGCTTCTGATTGGCCCTGCGCCTGGGTGCCCCGCCCCCTGGGATAAGGGCGGCCAGGAAACCCCTTTCCTAGGCTGGCTCAGTCCAAGGCGCACATGGCTGTGGAGCCACGCAGGCAAGCCCTTGGATCCCCCCCAGGGAGCGGCCCACCGAAGCCTGTGCTAGCATAGGAGGTTCCAGCGTCACTGGTGGACAGAGCTGACCGGTTGGCAGGCTGTTGCAGTGGTTGCGACCCAAAGATACCAGCAGTGCAGAAGGTGGCCAGCTCGGTGGCCTGGGGACGGCCCAGGAAACGATTCCGTCGCTGGCCACCGCCCCAGCTGGGACTTCACGCTGTCCAGGCTCGCCCTCTCCCCATGGGATGTAGCCATGGCGCCGCGGGGGGGCTAGTGCCAC
Source organism: Bothrops alternatus (assembly GCA_034064705.1). Classification (NCBI taxonomy): domain Eukaryota; kingdom Metazoa; phylum Chordata; class Lepidosauria; order Squamata; family Viperidae; genus Bothrops; species Bothrops alternatus. Next base: position 12,631,837 of record JARGCV010000049.1, on the reverse strand, counting down.
GACAGGCCATCCCTGGGCGGCGGTGGCGAGCGCTGCTCCGGGGTACCCAGACGGTGTAGCAGAGGAGGGCACGGGGCAGCGGCAGGCCATGCAGCATGTCAGGCAAAAGGGTTTCCAGGATCTTGTTGGCCTCCTGGCAATGTAGCCCCACCTGGGCAGCCATGATGCGCTGCCACTCTTGTGGCTCTTCAGCTGTGAGAGCACGCCGTGGTTGCAGCAGCGCGTGCAATTGGGCGTCCGCTGCAAGGGCGCCCGGGTCGCCTGAGCCACTGGGCTACCCATGTACAGGTACGGGGAGCCAGAGCTGTTCATGGCGCCCTCTCACCACAGCCGCTAGATCCGCCTCACTCGCACCAGGGCCATGCTCGGCCAAACGTGGCGACACTGAACTCGCCCTCGGCTCAAGTGCAAGTTGGCTGATTGCTCCCTCGCCCGCCTTCCCCACCTCTCAGGCTGGTCTGTGGTGCCCTGGACGCCTTTCAACGCCTTCTTCTGCCTCCTGCCCCCCTCCTTTGGCGCCAGCCGCCCGCTCACCCCCCCTCCTGGCTCGATAGTGGAGGCCTTGACCATCTTTTATGCTGGCCAGCCCGGCATTCACATGACATGGGGCGGGATGGGGCTGGCAAGAGAGAGACGCACCTTCCTGGCCCGGCGCAAACGCCTGCAGTCCAGATAGGCATGGAGGTCGGGACGGGGAGAGGCTGGCTGGACGCTCTTGCGGGGTCCCATCTGGCTCTGGTACCGCCTGCGCTATGCCAGCCATCCCTAGATGAGCGCCCGCAGAGTCCGGATCAGGCCAGGCAGAGAGGCTCAGACAGGGCAGGGAGGGAAGCGCAGAGGAGCTGCCCCCAAGTGCTAGGGCAGAGGAGGGGAACCCAGTCATTCGCCAGAGTCCCAGTATGTCTTGCTGGGCATGGACCTGATAGGTTTGTTCACCAGGATACTGGCTGGAAGAGGGGTAGTCCCGGGCCGGGCTCACTCTCTGCCTCTCTCTCTGAGCGTAATTGCAAGCTCGCTGCCTGCCCAGGGAGGGGAGAGCTTAATAGGGGCGCGGGCAGGGGGCGCTCAGCCACCATTCTGGCTGCTGCGTCTGGGCGCCGGGGCTGCTACCCTCTTTGTGGCAGTGGCATCGCCTTCCATGCTGGTCCCATAGCAAGCTAGGCACGCCCCCGCACGCTCACGGGAAGGATGGGGAAAGGGTTGGGCAGTGCTGGTATTGGGGTGGGGGAAGGAAGAAGGGATCTGTGGGGGTGTGGAGTGTGGGAGAGTCAGAATCCAAGATGCTCAAATCTGGGTGGGCTCCCAGCAAACACACGCCAAAGAAGTGAGGGGAGAAGGAAGAGGAACTGCAGGTGGGGGGAAGCACCCCGTTTCTTCTTCTTCTGGTGCAAACTCTGCTGAAGCCAAAATGAGGGGGGATGAGGAGGAGGAAGAGTGGCGATTGACACACTGTACCAGCCAATCTCTTTGGGGGAGGGGGCACAGGATGGAGAGGAGGGCAGCTTGCCTTGGTGAGGGAGAGGAGACAGACAGACCCTTTTGACATCTAAAATGAAGATAACATTGCATATATCCTTTTTTACCTTTATATATGTGTATGTGTGTGTATATATATATTATAGATTGATAGATAGATAGATAGATAGATAGATAGATAGATAGATAGATAGATAGATAGATAGATAGATGTAAAAAAAAGGATATACGCAGTGTTATCTTCATTTTAGATATCAAAAGGGTTTTGCGGCTCCCAGCATTTTGTTTTCGATGGGAAACGGGTCCAAGTGGCTCTTTGAGTGTTTTGGGTTGCCTACCCCTGGCCTAGCCAATGTGATGGCTGCTAGGAAGGTGACCTTGAGCGTCAAGAACCGTAGAGTGGAGGTTCTGAGGGGCTCAAATACAGGTGAAGTGAGAGCCTGTAAGACCTTGGACAGGTCCCAAGAGGGATACCTGTGAACTACGGGCGGTTTGCTGTTTATTGCTCCCCTGACAAAGGAACATACCATGGGGTGTTCAGCCAAGGGTCTGAGTTGCCATATGTGAGCATCGTGGACAGGGCAGCAACTTATCTGCAGATTGTGTTGGGTGCTAAACCCTTAAGTCCCTCCAGTAAATAATCCAAAATTCTTGGGACAGGAATTGTAGCTGGATCTAATTGCTGTCTCCCACAACGGTTACAGAAATTCTTCCATGTGGAATCATAGATTTTATTAGTTGCAGGCTGTCTTGAAGCCTGAATCATGGCAATCATATCTGACGAGTAGGTCTCTGTTGTTAGGAGTCTCCTTTCAAATGCCAGGCAGTTAGCTAGAGCCATTGAGGCTCTGGGTGTTGTAGAACCCCCTGGCTGAGAGAGATTCGATCTTGGGGTATCCTCCACGAAGAGCTCAAGAGACCTACTAGGTCGGCATACCATGGCCATCTTGGCCAGTGGGGAGCAACGAGTATCCCGTTCCTGCAGTTATCTTCCAGATAACTGCCTGGATCAGAGGTAGAAGAGGGAACACATACAGGAGCTCTCTGGGCCATGGGCTACGGAAGGCATCTACCCTTCCCGCCCCTGGAGACGGGAACCAGGAGAAAAATTTCGGGGGCTGGAAATTCGCCAGGGTAGCGAACAAAGTCCAGCACTGGATGATCGAACCTCTCCGATATCTCCCTGAAGAGATCCAGGTGCAGGCGCCACTCGGAGTGCTCCACTGTGGTTCTGCTCAAGAAATCTGCTTGCCAGTTCATCTCTCCCGAGATGTGCTCCGCCTTGAGGGATGAGAGGTTGGTCTCTGCCCAGGTTCCTAATAATTGAGCCTCAGTCATGAAGGACCTGGAGTGGGTACCCCTTTGCCTGTTGTTATGGGCTTTTGCCACCACGTTGTCCGTGAGGACTAAAACGTGGTGCCTTGCCACTGTGTTGTGAAAGTGTCATAGAGCTGGATGTATATCTCTGAGCTCCAACCAGTTTATGTTGTGCTTCAGATCTGTCCAGTACCAACGACCCTGGGCCAACTGGAATTGCAGGTGCGCTGCCCAGCCGAACAAGCTGGCATCTGATGTTAGGATGAGTTGGTTGGGCTCCTTAAAGAAGGTTCCCCTGGCCATCACTGGGGAGACCCACCACTGGACGGGACCCATACCTTGTGGTTGGAGGAACTGGTGCCTAGTCTCTGGAACAGGAGCAAGAACCATTGGAGGGCTCTGGAGTGGAGCCGAGCCCAAGGAACTACTGCTATGCAGGAAACCATATTTCCTAGCAGTTGAGAAAAGATTGCTAAGGTGACTACTCGCTCCCTTTGAATCTGGGTGACTAGGGTTACTGTCCCAACATTCCTGAGACAGGTAAACTTTGCACTTCCTTGTATCTATCACCGTGAAAGTGAAGGAGGCGGGTGGAGGGAACTATCTGGCTTTTCTGAAAATTTACTGAAAACCCGTGGTCCTGGAGGATCTTGATGGACAATGCCAGTTCTAACTAAGCCAATTGTACAGAGGAGAATTGAATGGGGATGTTGTCCAGATAACACTGGACATGCACCGGGATGGTCCTCAGATGCACGGCCAGGACCTTTGTGAATGCTCTGGGGGCCGATGACAGGCCGAATGGTAGAGCTCTGTACTGAAAATGGTGGCCTGCGTAGCAGAGGAATTTCTGGTGTCCGGGAAGGATGGGAATGTGTAGGTAAGCCTCCGTCAGGTCGATGGACATCAGGAGGTCCCCCCTTCTTTTTTTTTAATACAGTTTTATTAAGTTTTTCAATTTTTACAACAAAGTACTTAGGAAACAACGTGGTGATGGGGTAGTCAATTATCCAAAAACCAACATTTATGTATAATTCAAATTAACTCGTTAAAAATTCCCTCTCTAGTTCCCACCAATCATGTAACATATTCAGATTAATACATTTCTAGTACAAATCCATCAATCAATAAAACTTATAAAAAGCCATTAATTGCAAAAAATCCCAATCCTGTATTTAAGCTTTACAAAATTCCAATTACCATATGTCAATTAGCCATTTAAACTTATTATTTAAATTTCAGGTATCTGTAATTTCCCTCTATTCATAACATAATAATTATAATATCTAAAAAGAAAGAGAAAAAAGCATATTATTCCCACACTTACATTCTTATATTTTCTAAACATATTCTATTCTTGTTCTACTATCTCCTCATTTACTAATACCATATCTTCTATTAACACAATCCGTTTTCTTATTCTCCATCTAATACAGAATAATTATCATACATAAACACATTAATTCAAAAAATACAGTCTATCTCTCGATATATATTCTACTAGCCAAAAATTTTCCTCCTGCTTATAATTCTAAATCTTAAACCTTAAGTCAATCCATGTCTAAAAAGCCTTTTTAACCCATTACATACAATTTTAGGTCACACTCTTAAGTCTTATTTTAGCTTTCTTTTTATGCCAAGCAGGTTTCCATAACAGAGCCTCTATATCAACAAATAAATCTCTCTTTATTCCTCGTGGTATCATTTGAGTAAAAAAAAAAGTCCCATCTGTTTTAGGAACATGACTCCTTTGTAATTGATCCCTTGTTGCTTTAAAAATTCAACTCTCGACATTTGATTCTGCTGACTAAGACATTCAATTATGTCCAATTTTGTGGTTAGTAGTTGGTTGTCAAAATTGTCATAGTTCTCAATAAATTGTATTTGCGCATTCATTCCTGTTACTTTTGAAATTGTATATGGTTTAGTTAAAGTCACTTTTTGATCAAGAGTCTCAATAGGTTGTATGCAGAATGGCATAGAATCTTTTGATTGAATTGAATCCTCTTCTGTTGTTTTTTGGTCTGTAGGATAGTCAAATGAAGTCTGGAGGTCCGTTTGTAAATTCAAAGCAAAGTTTCTGTTTTTTATTTCTGTAGGGGGGGTGGAGTTGAACTCTAGAGTCAGGCCGAATCTGATGGTGTTGAGGATCCAGAGATCTGTAGTAGTGGCCTCCCATTTGTGTGCAAAGAGAGCCAACCTGCCCCCTATGGGAGGGCACCCTCACTGTCACTTGGACCGCCTAAAAGGATGACCTCCCGTCCCTTGAAAGGGCCGCTTGGTCTCAAATTGCTCTCTGGACCTGTCTCTGTTAGTGAATTCCGACCCTGTGTCGGTGGGGCAAAAGGACTGCTTGTGGGCGTAAGGGGTAGCTCTGTCTGCTTTCTTAATAAGATGGGACATGACCTTGCGCTTATCCTTATTCTCAATCAGATAAGGGTTTAGTGCCTCTCCAAATAACTGGCCTCCCATGTAAGGGGCTGAAGCCAACTGCCACTTGGACCTAGTATCCGCTTGCCACTTTCTGAGCCACAAAAGTCTACGAGAGGTGATATTAGACGCTAATGCCCGAGAGGAAAATCTGGCCGCATGCAAGGATGAGTCCACCATGTACTCTGATGCAGCCACTAATTTGTTTAAGTCTTGGTGCATCCGTACCTCTTCAGGTGGGACCCTAGCTTTCAATTGGTGGAGCCAGAGAAGCGAAGTTTTGGCGAAAAAGGAAGTAGATGCAGCTGCCTTTACCACCCATGCTAAGGCTTGATGAGTCCTGCGGAAATTAAGCTCCGCTTTCTTATCCTCTGATTTCAAAGCGTCCGCTGCATCTCCAGACACAATGAAGGAGGAAACCAATAGTGCTAATGGCTCATCTACCGTGGGGACTGCTAGCAACTCTGACAGTGCTGGAACCACATTAAACAACTTTTTGTCAGTTTCCCCCAGGGATGGAAAAGTACCAGGTGCCTCCCATTGTCTTTGGACTATGTTGAGGAATAGGGGAGGACAGGGAATGTCCTGCTGAGTGAAAGTGGGTTCTGAAAAGACCTGACTGGTAGGTCCCTGGCTGGTGGAAGGTTCAGCCTGAGGGGCCCCTTCAGAACCAACTTGAGCAGTGCTCCTGGCTTTGTGAAGTAGGGATTTAAAGAGGGCCGGATTAAACGAGCTTATGAAAGGAGAAGGTTCAGGGGATAAATTCTCATCTTCTGACATCCCCTGTTCGTCGTCCCCTATGAACGACCCTCTACTCATGGAGGAATTGGAGGGGGACACTGGCCCTTGGTATGCGGCTGTTTCCGCCTGGGAGAGATACGATACATTGCTGTGAGATGGAATCCCTGATGCTATCAGCTCAGGTCGAGCTCTCTGGTGTAGGGTCGAAGTTACACCTTGGGCAATAGCCTGAGAAATCAGAAGCTGCATTCGTTCTAATAATTCTGTCTCCTGAGCCTCTGGAGGGCGAAGCCCTGCTGCTGTAGGAGTGAATGTGGCCTCTGGGCCCAGAGGTCTAGCTGTACCTGGAGGAGTAGGGATATGAAGGCCAAGCCCCTCACTGGAATGGGGAACCTTCTCCACCTGCTCTGCCATGGGAAATATAAACTGACTTGTTTCCCCTTCTGAAGATGAGGCACTTGGAGCAGCAGAGGTTGATGGAGCTTGCTGAGGGCCAGAAACCGATGCCTCCTTGGGAACAGAAGTAATCTGACCAACCTTTGGATCATTCTTTTGCCTTGCAGGTTTGGAGAATTGTTTTTCCAATGCCTGGTGCCTCCTGCTTGCTTCCTTCTCAGCAGCTTCGGAAGAGATAGCTTTGGATCTGAGTTTCCCAGCAGCCTCCTGCTTGACTGATCTGGATTCCTGGTGCCTGGAGGAACTGCTGGAGGCGCCTTGAGAGATCTGAGCTTCTGTGGTTTTATCTGCCATTGCAAAATCAGAGATATCACAGAAATGGCAATCTCAAAGTGTTTGTAACAGAGAGGTGATCCTAGCAAGGAGTCAAGTTGTGGTTAGTAGTGGTGGCGGCACAACTAACTTAATGGGATAGTCAGCACACTCACAATCCTGGTAGTGGTGGCAAAACCAACTTAATGGGTAGCCAGCACACTTATAAAAAGCGAAATCGGTGGTGGAAAGAGGCGCTGTGGCAATTAAAGCGGGCACTCAGCCACGCCCTGAAGTCTTTGGAAATTGCGTCCAGACACAGTGAAGGAGGCTGTTTTTGTTGCCTCTAATTGTAATAGCCTTGGTATGCTGCGAGCTGCCAAGGAGCCTGAAATTGGAGAAGCAGCACTCCCTCCACTCAGGAACAATAAAAGCGGCACTCAAAATGGCGACCACTACACTTCTGCCTGCCTAGAAGCTATATTTAGCTCAAGGCTTCAGCCGAAGCCTACAAAACCCCTCTGACACTCAGCGGTTTGAAAAGCAGCGCTAATATCAGCCCAGAGAAGGGAAGGGAAGGGTACAACCTGGGAAAATCCAGAGTTTTGTCTTTCTGCTAGAAACAAGAGCCAATCTTCACCACGTCTCTCTTGGGCTAAGACTAAGTCGTGACTGGGGATTCCTAGCCAGGGGAAGAGAGGCGTGGCAAAGGTTGATTGACTTAGTCTCTAGGGCAGAAAGGCAAGATCAACCCATTCTCCATTTGTCATGCTGGAGAATATAGCAGTCATTCTCCCACACATATAACTGGTAATCCTCAAGTCATAACCATTTTTTCATTGACCAGTGCAAGCTATAATAGCATCGAATGAAAGGATTCGTATTTGGTCCTCAAAATTTCGGCCATTATAGCAACCCACATAGCCACATGAACAAAATTCAAATGCATGGCAATCAGCTCGCACTTGTGATTGGTTGCAGGATCACATGATTGCCATTAACAACTTTCTGTGCCAGCTTCCAACAAGCAAAGCTAATGGGCTAGGCAAAGTTACAAATTCAGGTAAGTCTCACCCACCCTTGCCTTTGCCCACAAGCATGATACTCTCTTTCTCCTTTCACTTGCACATACCATTGCCCTCTTTCCTCAGCTTCCCTGCACTCACACAAATACAGACTCAAGAACCTCACACTCTTCCCATCCTCCTGCGTTCTCTCTCTCTCTCTCTCTCTCTCTCTCTCTCTCTCTCTCTCTCTCTCTCTCACACACACACACACACACACACACTATCATGCCCTCTTTCCCTAGCTTCCCTACATTCGCAAACACCTTGTGCCTTTTTTCCTTAGCTTCCTGAACTTGTAACTTGTACACATTCTGTGCTCTTTCCCTGGCCTTCGTATGCTTGCACGAAAGCCATGCCCTCTTTCCTCACTCTTCTTGTGTACACACACACACACACACACAAAAACACTTTCCTGACCCTTCCTGCACTCATACACATGCGGACACCCTACAACTTTTTTCCCTGCCCCGCCCTGCACTTCCATGCCCCCTGCACCCAATTTTCCCAGTCTTCCTGAGACCTCTCCTCCAATTTCTGCATGGCCAGCATTGGGTTACAATTTGTTCTATTCTCCTTTATTTAACCTCTCCATTGATATTAGCCTGCAGTGTTGCAGGCTAACTCTGCCGATTGCCAGTAGTTTCTTCCTGACTGGCTCAAGGTTGAGTCAGCCTTTCATCCTTCTAAGGTCAGTAAAATGAGATCCGAGATTGGTGGGGGCAATATGCTAACTGTGTAAACCACTTAAGAGAGGGCTGTAAAGCACTGTGAAGCGGTATATAAGTCTAAGTGCTATTGCTATATTATAAATACTTTATTAATAAAAAAATGTTCTGTCAATTTTTGTTTTCTCAAATTTCTTAACACAAATCACTTTTTGGCTCATCCAATCAACATAATTGTTTAAAGTAATAAAATCCATGCATCCTTAAAAGCATATATTTCTGAATGAATTCCAATAGTAATGTAATTGTACATAGCTTAAGTTAAATTTGGGAGGACTATTATTTTTTTGATAACAGCCCATCTCATGTAACAAGCAGTCTTCACAATAAAAGCAGTCACAAAATTATTATATTTTTTATATACATATACATATATATATGCAAGAAGTTTTTCAGACAGACCGGTCTGATTGATTACACCTTGACATTTTTAACTGCTATAATGCAGTTTTACTTTTTACAATCTCTTTTGCCTTGCAGCCCCCAAACTAGGGGCGTTAAGCAGGCTCAAGTCGCAACTGCAAAACATTACAAATCCAAATCCACACTTTTTCTGTATATACTCCCTTGACTCGTCTGACAAAGAGGGGAGGAGAGCCTGTGGCTTGGTGGTTAAATCACTGCCTAGTATGTAAACTGCCCAGGTTCAAATCCCATAATGGGTGTGGCTAACTGAAGAGAGCAGAATGAGTTCGAAATGGCCATCTTAGTCTCCCAATTTAATTATTTAACTCTTTGTCAGAAATATATCCATATATCCATCCTTCAAAGTATATAGGCACAAAAATAGTGAAATATCTTGTAACTATATTTCAAAAATTTTAATTTGTGCCACCAAGGTCAATCCCTATGAACAACTGGTAACAGCAATGCATTATAAATGTATCCTCTCAGAAAATGTTAAATAGAGCTGTAATTCATATCTTTCATTCAATTACTTACTAGGTTTGTTTTGGTTCATCTTCACATTAGGTTTTGTCAGTTTGGGTTTCTTGATAAATGTCCCACCTGGTTTATTATACGGCTGCTGTATCATTTTTCTCTTTATTCCTCGTGCAGCTACTGCTGCAGAACTGGGTTTGTTATGATAGTCTACCACAATTCCAGGTCTATGCATGCCTCCAAAGTCTCCCATATACTGTAAATAGGTGAAGACCAAGTATTAGAAAATGATGTGGCTGACCATAAACAAACTAGCTTACATAAAAACATATTTTAAAATATTTTAACTCAAGAAAAAAACGCAATACTAAGTTAACACATCAGGAATGCAATCTGATTAGTTTTTAAAATATTTGACTTAAAGTGCTTATATCAAATGGATTTCTGCTTATTCAAAATCATTGGTCCAGACTATGAGCCTTGCTAGAATTTTACCCATATTCATTCTCAGGATTCTCAAATAATGCCTCAAACAAACAGAAGAAAAATTATTTCTACAAAACAATAATACAAGAATGCAAACTTAGGGAAAAACAAAAATAATCATGAAAGTCTCTGCCTGAAACATTCATAGCTTCTCTTTTATTATGATTTAAAAAGTTTTAAAATAACCTTTTGATGGTTTAAAATTTGCTCATATGTATGTAAGATTTTCTGTGTACGATATTGTCTATGTTTAAAATTAGTTAATATCCAAATAATTTTTATCTCTTAACACTGTAATGGGATTCCAGTTTCATACTTCACACTTTTTGCTTATGTAAAATACATTTTACTTTCAAACTTTATTTTTCCTATTTCCCTTTTTCTCACAGTATGTATATTTTATTCACTATTCAGAGTATAATCTCAAGCATGTCAACTCAGAAATAAGTGCTACTAGTAGAAAGTTCAAACTGTACATGGAATAAGTCTCATTGAACTCATGGGAATTTCTTCTAAAAATACATGGAGAAGATAAGTTTATTGTTTTGAGGTAACATATCTCATATTTTCCTATTTTCACTAAAACAATAAGTTCCAAGTAAGTACACATAGATTTTTTTATGTGAGGCAGGGATTTTAAGATTATGTAAATATTATAAATATGTAAAATAGTCCTGTATTAGTTTAGAATAGATAAAAAGCTAACTTTCATGTCTTTTCTTTTCCCCCTCATATAACAAGCAAACCTAGTGCAATGCATTAGCCATATTAAAACTGATTAGAAATCTTAGATCTTTATCAACAGTTCAACCCAAACAGCAGTTTGAGTGTGATGTGTGTATCCATCCCCCCCACCCCATTGAGATAATTGCATAGTGTATATAATCTCAACAATTTAAAAAGTATATAAATATTTGAAGGAGCAATGAGAAAAGTAAAATATTAGCCCCTCTTAGATCAAATTCTTTCCAAAGGAAAAAATAAAATTTAGAATATCAATAAAGTGGTAAAAAAAATCTAATCTTAATTTGGACATCTATCTTGTAATCAAGAGCGCATACATGATTGAATTCATTGGTCTTAAGGCACTGAATGACAGAACAAACTGAAGACAAGGAATGAGTACAACAGTTATAATTTAAGCTGCAATCTGTAATACCAACTTGGGAGTTAGTAGCACTTACTTCTGAATAAACATGCAAAGATTCACTGACAGTAACATGTAAAATAGACTCATGTGACTGGATGATTGAAATTATATAAGCAGAAATGAGTAAACTGCCATAAATATTTAATAATAAAAGTTAGACACAGTAAAGGCAGTACATTTACACAATATTTCTTTACTTTGAGTTGCATTTATTCCTAGCAGGCCACAATGTGTTAGAGATCATTATATTAAATAAATCCATGCATATGTTCTATATTTCACTTTGTAACAAACTGGGCTCTAGTAAATAACAGTCTAGCAATATTCTCACCCTGCATATTACATACATCAAAGGACACTTTCTAGGTGATGTACATTTGCATGAGCAAATATTTTCAGAATCTATTAAAGGTGCAATGCATTTCACAGAAACAAGCAGCTTATTTCTTAAAGTAGTTAGTTCTCAAGAGTAACATTAAGCTCAAGAAAAAGAGAAACTACTCAATACTGCTTAGTTAACTTAATTTCACAAACGTACCAGACTAAACAAATCAGTTTATTTCTTTATCAACAAATTATAGAAATATTACTAGAGTTCCTAGGTCTATGGATTAAATGCCAATTGTACCCTTCAGAGTATCACATTAATAAATCAATTAAAATATAGTAATAGGCATGCAAAAAACTTTTAAAATATTCTACTCTACATTTACTCCTCCAATCTACTTTAAACTTTCAATTGTTTTCTTCAGGCCAGCTTCTTGAAACTCAGCATTTAAAGAGTTTTAAGAGAGCATCTACTGATTATCAACTGAAATGGAACTCTATATAAATTCAGACATGAAATTATAAAGTACGTTAATAGGATATCATCTTATATCTTGAAGCTTCCTGAAGTTTAAGATGCTGTTAATGATGTTTTGATTTGGTAGGGTAATATTTGATATTTGTTTATAATCTTTGAATTGTTCTTTTGAACTTGCACTAAAACATTAGATCCAGCGTATGAGAATATCTAGTACTGAATTATAACACAACAGTTGACTAACATAGATTACACTGTTACCTTTCTTTCAGCATGAACAATTCTGATGATATCCCTTTAACAATGGTTTGAAATTATGCTTTAATTCTTGCCTATATTAAATCTTCCCTTCCATGTAAGTCTCAGTGACCTTAAAGTAAGCTGAAATTGAGCATGTAGAACTAATTGCTTCCTGCCTCAACAAAATCTGTTCTGTGGCATTTATTCTCTAAAATCAATAGTATACATACATTGCACCTTTAACCTACTCAAAATGAAAAAGGTTCTAATTAACCTTTACAAAGTTTCAAGACTTCTCCCACTAGCCAAGATGCTAGTGTTAACAAGGAAAAATGCAATTCCTTTTAACCCCTTTTAGACCAAACCCATTGCCTTAATATTCACCTTTCACAAAAAAAAGTGATTTGATAAAACCTTAGCCACTAATCTTGTAGCGCTTTTACTTGTGTAAATGAAGAGAGAGAGAGAGAGAGAGAGAGAGAGAGTACTAAGTTCTGGGTAAATACCAAACCGGATTGGAAGGTTATCAACCCTAATAGTTTGGCAAAAACTGCAGTGTGATATACAGTGCTTTTTTTTTAATGCTATGGTCTTGAAAGGGTTTAAAAGAGTCACTAGTGAAAAGAATCTGAAAAGATTCTGTACTTACTCCTCGGCCACGGCCTCTGCCTGTTGATGGTCCTCCAAAAGCATCATAGTTTCTGCTTCCAAATCCACTGTCAGGATAAGCAGGCGTTCCTCTCCCCCGAGAGCCTACAGGTGCAGGCTTCACATGGGGTGAAGAAAAACTGCTGTAGGAAGAGTAAGTCTCTCTTCCTCTGTCCTCCATAAACCCAGGCCTCAATTTTGTGCGTGAGTAAGGTGCTTCCCAGCTAGACCCGCCCTGGTTTCTACCTCCGAAAGAGTCAAGGCTATTCCGGTAGTTGCTGTCAAATCGACCACCATAACTACCTCCGAAGCGGCTTTGTTCGGGTTCATTATAACCATAGCCAGATCTGTACAGATCTCGCCCACCCAGAGAAGACCCGGAGTCGTAAGACTCATAAGGTCCAAACCTGGAAAAGTTGTAGTGAGGAAAAAAAAAGTAAGCTTACTAAAGTTAAAACATTTCAAAAGACAAGTTATCAGTTGACATTTATCAACTAAAATCAATGAATATTCTATTTTAGTAGGGTTTGCTTTGATTAGGGCTGGGCATTTCCGTGCTGTGATCAGACAGAAAGCTATCTGAGTCACTTTTCAGCTAAAAATAGTATTAAAATTCAGAATGCCTAAATTTTACTAAATTTAGTTGCTCAAAATTATTATTTCACCTCATTATTGTGCCCAGACCTAGTCTAACGAATTGCAGGCACCTGCATATTTTAAAGGTTCATAAAACTCTTTTGTTTAAAGTCATGCCTAAAACAGTTCAATAGCATTTGAAAGACATTGCTCTCAACTTAGAAGCTGTCACAGTATCAATAATGCAACTATTTTAACTTGATATTTCAATGGTTCATAGTTCAGTTATATCTTATAGAAGAAATCTAAATAATTTTCCTTAACTACTACCATGCCTCATCTCCTACTATTACATTTACAATGTGTTAGAGAGGAGTGGGAAACCTATGACCCTCCAAATGTTGTTGGATGGTAGTTTTCATGAGCCCCAGAATGAAAGGCCAAGAAATGCTAGATTTTGGAAACATTTGGAAGGTCATAGATTCACCTGCCTCTGTTTGTAGGGAATAAGACAAACAACTTTTATAGAACTGAAAAGTCAAAATAAATCTTAAATATTAATGACCCTTTAGCACAGAGAAAGGCTATATATTACATGCAAATACTATATTACCAAAAAGCTGTATGCAGCATTTTAAAAAGATATTAATTGAAGAACAGAAAAAAAGTGCGTAGGGTAACATCAATATCATATACTGCATAGAAATGGGAAATCATTTTCATCCCAAAAAATTAACTATATTTTAATTCTTAACTAAATAACTTGAAAAGAAACATCTAATAATTTAAAATCACAATATGAGAAGGCTAAATTTATCTTCTCTCCAGTTCATACTTTAAATATAAAACTTTCATATTTAAAATGCCAATTACAAAGCAGTCCATTACAACAATAAACTTTTTATATAATGCATTCAGTAAATTCCAACCATATTCAGATTACTAAATGGTAGGTACATTTTTTCCTGATTCTCAAAATAGTTTACATCAATGTTAGTTATATTAATTGTTGAAAAGCACTGTGCATTTATACAGCTAATCTCCCAATTCCTTAAAAATCAATGCCACAAAAAAACCGGAGGAATCCAATTGTCAATCCATGTTCTTCTTGCTGCCATTGAAGAGTTAGGATATGCAAATGAGACTGCAACCAGGATTAATATATTATACAGTTATTTTGTTTAAAATGCAGAGTTCATAAGAAAGCCAAATTTAGAATAAAATTGTGATCTGACGTTAGTAAACATCAACTGCAGGCACAGTGAAAAATCAAACTGTCAGAAATATTACTACAGTGCTAGGAACAATTTTAAAACACTGCAAAAAAGTGTGCTTTAGTGTAATTAGTACCTGCCAATAAAATAATCTGGACATGAAAAGCTGTCTACCAATGAATATTCTAGCAAAAGATATTATTATTCAAATTAAATTTAAGTGTTCCTTTCAAACAGAATGGGGAAACAAAAGCAGTAGTTCCGATCCAATTAAGAGCATTTCAGCTCTGTGCTAATATTTAATTGCTAGGTTTTTTAAGATCACTTGTTAAAATAGATTTTAAGAGAGATCTGAGATAAAACATGCGTTGCAGCATTATATTTTATATAAAAACATTTATTTTAAAATATGCTACACATTACATCTCTGCATAATAACGCACCATGCCCTGCAATATGCTTAAGGAACACTTAAATTGGATAAAGGTATACTGCAGAATATATTTATATTATCTTTGACATACAAAGCAAATGATTCAATATTTACCTGGCACTGCTACCTCCTCCTCCTCCTCCTCCTCCTCCTCCTCCTCCTCCACTGCCGCCTCCATGGCTTTCCATTCCATATGACTGATTCATATAAGAGTCCACAACTCTTGGGACACTATAGGCACCATGCCCATAGTCCCGGTCAAGTTCTTTAAAAAAAGAAGGCTTAAGATTACTGAACTGTTGCAGATGAATAAATTAGGCACTCAACTTACAACCACAATTGGGACTAGCATCTGTCGCTAAACAATGTGGTTAACTGAGTTGCATCCAATTTTACAACCGTTTTGCTCCTATTGTTAAGTGAATCGTAGGATCATTAAGTGAATTCAGCTTTCCCCATTGATTTTGCTTATGAGAAGCCCCCTAAAAATGTTGCAAATGCTGATCATGTGATTCCAGGACCCCTGTAATCCTCATAAATATGTGCCATTTGCCAAATACCAAAATGTTCACCATGTGACTATGGGATGCTAGGATATAGGTGCAAGGACTGGTTACAAATCACGTTTTTCAGTGCTGTCATAACTTTTGTCATTAAATGTCAAGACTTACTTGAATTCCAGTCCCAAAATCAGCTTATAATAGATATTACTAAGACATTTACTACCATACAGCAAGACCACAGAAATGGGGTGTTGTCTTACCTGAACGCCTTTTCTCAGCACGGAGATGGAGAATCCACCAATGGGTTATGACTGTATTCCTGCCCAATCAGATCAAGTCAGCCAAAGCTGCCACACCCCTTCCTGGACCCTAGATCCCAGGTTTGACGTGAGCGTAGCACTTGACTGACTGCGACATCGTGGCTCCTTCCACTAATGCTAATCCTAGGCCTAAATGACCTACCAGGGTGGGAGTGGATTCTCCATCTCCGTGCTGAGAAAAGGCGTTCAGGTAAGACAACGCTCCTTCTCCAGCACTAGGAGATGGAGAATCCACCAATGGGACGTACCAAAGCCTACTGTCCCTGAGGGTGGGCAGCAGACTGGTCCGGTGTGGCACTTTGGCGAATGACCTGCTGGAGAACTCTCCGGCCAAAGGCAGCCTCAGCTGAGGCAAACCTATCAATCTTGTAGTGCCTAATGAAAAAGGATGGTGTAGCCCATGTGGCTGCCCTGCATACCTCCTCGATGGATGCCTGTGTGGACCAGGCCGTGGAGGTAGCTGCACTTCGTGTGGAGTGGGCCGTGATCCCTCGTGGGACTGGCAAGGTTTCCGCCTGATACGCCCTGGCGATACACGCTCTGATCCACCTGCCAATTGTGGAGGAGGATGCCTTCCGACCTTTGTAGGAAGGATGGAACGATATGAACAGGGCTTCGGACCTACGGAATTCTGCTGTATGTGCGATGTAGCACTTCAGCGCCCTACGGACATCCAGGCTCTGCCATTGTCGCTCCCTATCGTGTGACGGATTGGGGCAAAAATCTGGTAGCACTATGTTCTGCGACCTATGGAATAGGGAATTCACCTTCGGGGTGAAGGTGGATCGAGGCACAGGGTCACCCTATCCTGATGGAACACGCACAAGTCCTCCCTGACTGAGAGCGCTGCCAATTCAGAGATGCGCCGTGCGGACGTGATTGCCACTAGGAACGCCACCTTGTGGGACAGGTAGTGCATGTCGCATGTGGCTAGGCGTTCAAAGGGCCGCTGAGTGAGAGACTGAAGGACCCGTGGTAACTCCCACGAGGGGTATCTGTGTACAGTAGTGGGTCTGGAGTTGGAGGCCCCTTTAAGGAAAGACCGGATGAGGGGATGGTGGCTCAGGCTGAGTCGCATGTGAGCACCGTTGCCAGCGCTGCAACTTGCCTGCGCAGTGTGTTTGGGGCCAGGCCCGTCAAGTCCGGCTAGCAAGTAGTCCAGGATATGGGAAATTGTGAGGTCCGTGAGCGGCAGCCGCCGTCTGGAGCACCACAATTGGAAGTTTTTCCACGAGGCATCATAGATGCGGTTGGTGGAAGGGCGGCGGGAGGCCTGGATTATGATGATGACCCCCGGGGAGCAGAGTTCCCCTGCTAAGATCGAGCTCTCAAGTGCCAGGCGGCTAACTGGAGCCACTGAGGATCTGGGTGGCGGATGTCTCCCTGACTGAGCGATATCCGTTCCGTGGGAACCCTCCAGGGTTCCGCAAGGGAGAGGCTCATCAGGTCGGCGAACCAGGGTCTCCTTGGTCAGTGGGGGGCCACTAGGAGTACCTCTGCCCGTTCCCTGATGAGCTTGCGTATCACTGCCGGGAGGAGGGGCAGGGGGGGAAAGGCGTAAAGGAGGCCCTGAGGCCACGGGCTCCGGAGGGCGTCCGTCTGTTCCGCCTCTCTGGTTGGAAAACGGGAAAAGAATCGGGGCAGCTGAGCGTTGTGCGGGGAAGCAAAGAGGTCCACCCCTGGCAAGCCGAAACGTTGGCAGATTTCTTTGAAGATCCTCGGGTGAAGGAGCCACTCCGAGTGGTCCACCATTGTTCTCCTCAGGAAGTCGGCCTGAGTGTTCGCTTCCCTACGGCCTTGATGGAAGCTAGGTTGTATTCTGCCCAGGTTCCCAGGAGGGCCTCTGCCATAAGGCTTCGGGACCGAGTGCCCCCCTGACGGTTTACATGAGCCTTGGCTGTCACGCTGTCGGTGAGGACCAGGACGTGTTGCCGCGCCACTCGGCCCTGGAAATGACGGAGGGCGAGGTGGATGGCCCGTAACTCGAGCCAATTGATGCTGTGACGGAGGTCCGCCCTGGACCACCGGCCCTGTGCCCACTGTGAATGAAGGTGCGCTCCCCAGCTGAAGAGGCTGGCGTCCGTGGTAAGTATTATCCGGTCCGGCTCCCTGAAGTCTGACCCTCTGCTTATGGCTGGTGATACCCACCATCTGAGGGATTGTAGTATCTGTAGCGGGAGGCGAACTCTTTGGAGGGAGGCGCTGAGGTTTCGCCTCTGGAAGGGCAACAGGAACCATTGCAGCTCCCTGGAGTGGAGCCTGGAGCAAGGCACGATTGCAATAGCCGAAATCATCTTTCCTAGCAACTGGGATAAGCTGGCCAATGTTATGGATTGACTCCTGCGAATCTGGAGGATCGAATGTCTTATGCTGTCCCGGCACTCTTGGGATAGATAAACCCGGCACTCCACTGTGTCTATGATGGCGCCGAGGTGGAGTAACCTTGTTGAAGGGACTAGGTGACTTTTGGGAAAATTTATCGAGAACCCGTGACTTTGAAGTAGCCCTACCACCACCTCTAGGTCCGACCCGGCGGCCTAGGGTGACGCCGACTGGATTAAAATGTCGTCCAGGTAGCACTGGACTCTGACCGGCACCATCCTTAGGCTGGCTGCTAGAGCTGCCAGAATCTTTGTGAAGACCCTTGGGGCGGAGGATAGGCCGAATGGGAGCGCCCTGTACTGAAAGTGGCGCCCCTTGTAAGCGAATCGTAGAAACCGTCGGTGGACCAGAGAAATCGGGATATGGAGGTACGCCTCCGTGAGATCGATGGATGTCAGGAGGTCCCCCTTCCTTACGCTTCCCAAGATGGACCGGAGGGTTTGCATTTTGAATTTGTGGTATGCCAGGTGGTAATTTAGCCCCTTGAGGTCTAGGATGGCTCTCCATCCCCCTGATGCCTTTGGGACGACGAAGAGGATGGAGTAGAATCCCTGGCCTCTCTGGTCCAGCGGATCCGGTTCTATGGCCCGTATGTGAAGTAAATGGTGTACTGCCTCATCCATCAACCCCCTCCTTGTTCGGTTGTGAGGATTTGGGCAAGGGAGGAACCAATTTGGGGGGATGGAGACAAATTCCAAGGAAAGGCCGTGGCGGATGGTGTTGAGTACCCATGCGTCCGTGGTGGTGACCTCCCACTGGTGGACAAACAGGGAGAGCCTGCCCCCGATGGGAGGTCCTGATGGGGTGTCATTTGGAGCACCGGAAAGGCCTGTTGCTGCCTCGAAAGGGACGCTTGCCCTGTGGTTGTTGTCTGGGTCTGGGGGCTTGCCTGTCAGCCTGTCTGTCCGGAAAGGATTGGGATGTCTGGGAATGACTATACCTGGCTCCTGACCGAAAGGGCTGTCGCCGTGGGTAGGATCCGGCGTGCCTGTCCTGTCTCCTAAACAAGTGGTTAAGGACCCTACGTTTGTCCTTGTTTTCTGGGGTTCAAGGCGTCCCCGAACTTGCCCCCTTGGTAAGGGGCCGCTGCTAGTTTCCACTTGGACCTAGTATCAGCCTGCCAATGTTTCAGCCAGAGCAAACGCCTGCCAGTGATGCTGGAAGCCATAGCTCTGGACGAAAACCTGGCGGCCTGGAGAGTCGCGTCTGCTGCGTACTCTGCGGCCGCCACTAGCTTGCTGAGATCTTGTTGCGTGCGGAGATCCTCTGCTGGGATCTTTTCTTGGAGCTGTCGGAGCCAACGGTGGGAGGCCCTAATGAAGAATGAGGCGGAGGTAGAGGCTCTGATCGCCCAAGCGGTTGCTTGGTGTGTCCTGCGGAACGTGGCCTCGCTCTTGCGGTCCTCAGCTTTGAGGGCCTCCGCGAGGTCTCCTGAGATGGCGGTGGACGACACTAGGGGCCCTAGGGATTCGTCCACAGTAGGTACTTCCAGTGTCTCTTCCAATTTCGTGGCAACACTGTACAATTTCTTGTCCGTGCTACCCGGAATGGGAAGAGGCCGGTGATATCCACTGTCTCCTGATTGCTTTCAGGAACATGGAGGGGCAAGGGATGTGATGCTGACTCGTGACCGGTTCCAAGAAGTTAGGGTCTGCCTCTGCCTCCGTATCTTGTGGATCGGGGGTGTTGCCTCTGGGGTTTCGGGTCCCAGGTATGCGGTGGATGCGGCCTTGCGTAGCAAGGTAATGAAGGAGGAGGGGTTGAATAGTCCTCCGGAGGCGGGGGCCTCCGGTGGGTCCTCCTCCTCCTCGGACATTGGTATCCCGTGATCTACCATTGGCTCCTCTAGGTAAGAGTCTTCCGATGCCTGGGATGCTGAGGAAGATGCGGGGCTGTCGTATGCCCCCGTCTCCCGGTGTGGGCTGTGTCTGCGGGCAGTGGCTACTGATCTGGAAGTCTGCGCTCTGGCATCCAGGGCTCGATCCACTGCCTGGGCGATGAGTAGAGCTAGGCGGTCCTCATTGGGGAAGTCCGCTTGCTCGCTTGGGCGGAGGCCCACCGCCGTGGGGGTGAACGTGGCCTCGGGGGACCCTTGAGGGGCCCTTGTGACTGGGATTCGGTCCATGGGCTGAAGGTCGTCTGTAGATGGACCCAGGGGTAGTTCCGGCGCCAGTCTGGCTCTTTTCCAAAGCCTGGTGTCTCCTCTTGTCCTGTTTGTCTGCTCTCTTAGAGGTCATGGTGGCAGATCTAACCCTAGATTTGGCTGCCGACCTGTTGGTGCCTTCCAGACCAGGTTGACCTGATGAGGATGGCAGGGCTCCTGAAGGTCAGGGTGGCCTCCTCCATTCTCCGATAGCGCCGGGACACGACAGGGGCCCCTGGGTATCTAGAGAGTATAACCCACTGGGTAAGGACAGGCGTACGACAGGGGACGTCTGGAACCCAGGAACAGCCTGTGAGGTGCACTGCTGGGGGCGTCTGGAATCCAACTGCGGCTGTGCATAGAGAAGGACAGACACACTACAGGGGGCGCCTGGAATCCCGCTAGAAATACGGTGGATACGGACAGGCCCACTGTGGGGGGGGGCGCCTGGAATCCACGTATCGATTGCTCAGATAAGGACAGACACACTAATGGGGGTGCCTGGAATCCGAGTGGAGCCAATAGAGCTAACAATCAGGCAATGGGAGACACCGAGCTTGAGAAGGGGGTTTAAGGCACAGCCCCACTGATTAGAGCTGGTCTGGGTATGAAATGGCCTAGGTAGGCCTGGATACTAGCTCGGCTGGGCCCGGCGTCCTCCTGGAGGGCTTAATGCCTGGGGGGGGCCTTGCTCACCCTCTGCGGTAGTTCGCGCCGCGTGGCCAAGATGGCAGCCGCTGTGGCCTCCGCCGCTTCCCCCTCGCTTTCCTTTGCTAAGACGATCCGGCGAGGCCTCTGTAACCCTGCGATCAGCCTCCGATCAGCGCCGGTTCCCTTGTTAAGAAACCCCCGATCCGGCAAGGCCTACGTAGAGCCCTGCGATCGGCCGCCGATCAACTAATCGGCGCCGGCTTCTTTGTTCAAAATCCCCGCGGTGCAATACGCTGCCGATCAGTTGATCGGCGCCGGTTTCTTTGTTCAAAATCCCCGCGGTTCCTGTTGAGGAACCGCGAGGCCATGTGGACCGCCGATCAGCTGATTGGCGCCGCGTTTTAAATTCCCCGCGATCCCTGAAAACGGAGAGGGGAACACGAACCGCGAGGCCACGTGGAGCGCCAATCAGCGCCGCATTTAGAATTCCCCGCGATCCCTGGAACGGAGGGGGGAACGCGCGAACGGCGAAGGGACCCCCCCCTTCGCCCCCCACGCCAACCGAAGGATTACTTACAGTTCTGCCCGCTGCCTTTGTTCCAGCAGCCCTTCAGCTGGCGACCGCTCGATCTCGCTATCGAGTGGGGGGAGGGGGCCAAGTGGGGAGGATGGGAAGGAGCCCCTTCCCCCCGCTTAATTGTAGCTTGCCTCTTTTAGGGGAGGCTAGGAGACAAGCTCCCAGCCCCTGCTTAAGCCTGAATAAAATTTCTTAAATCCTGCTGTAAACTAATGAAGAATCCACCAATAGGTGACTGTATCCTGCCTAGGAGCCACGTTTCATGTCCATCCTGGGCCAGATCAAGTCAAAACTGGGATCTAGGGTCCAGGAAGGGGCGTGGCAGCCCTGGCTGACTTGATCTGATTGGGCAGGAATACAGTCATAACCCATTGGTGGATTCTCCATCTCCTAGTGCTCGAGAATCATTCTGCTTTCTGGTTCAACTAAGGAGGCTAATTTGCAGAAAAGCAGCTAGAAGAGATGGGACTGAGCAAATGAAGCTCAAGCATTCCATATTTATTTATTTCAAAAATAAATTAAAATCTGAGAGAAGGGCCACACAGGATCATCAAGAAGGTTTTTGCCAAAAATATTAAAATTTTACTTCTTCCAAGAGTTCTTTTTTAACATGGTTCAACAATAATGTTGAATATGCTGCACTACATTTACCCTCAATAAAATATTTCATTTCTCATAATTTTAGTGATTAATATAGGATTTAAAATTATATAGTTCACTTTTTTAACTGAGTATCAAATGCAAGTCAACTAATCATATTAAACTTAAAAATTTCTGAGAAATTTTAAGATTAAAATTCTAGAAATTCTGTATTAGTGGCTTAAAGAACACATGGAATGGCAAGGAATTTGCACAAAGAACAAAATGTTGCAAATGCTTTAATCAGCTACAGACAAGCTTGATAATAAGAGAGAAAAGGTTAAATAAAAGTAGGATCGTACATGAGGCATACCCAAGGAAACATCTGGGAAAAGATCATGGTACTACGGTAGAATATTTTTTTATGTACTTTTTTTTGTTCACACAAGCTCATCAACTTCAAATCTGCTGCCAGCAATTGTCCCCAAATGGCATCCTGTAGGGCTCGGCATAAGAAAGACATAGAACAGGGCGTCTTCAAACTTGGCCCTTTTATGACTTGTGGACTTCAACTCCCAGAATTCCTCAGCCAGTGTGCCTGGGAGTTGAAGTCCACAAGTCATAAAAGGGCCAGGTTTGAAGACCCCTGGCCTAATCTTTCATCTAATGCCAGCTGGTTTTTAAGAGGGAGAAGTGATGAGTTTAAATTACCAAATTGTTGTAAAGGACAAACAAAACAAAATATACAGAACATAGATTTGAATGTTTTATTATTCTAAATCCATAACTGGATCATTCCTGGTGGGATGTAACTAGGTTTAATACTCATTTCCTAGAATGGGAGAAAAATAATATATGGGGATTTAAAGGCCTTTCAATTTCTTGCACTGAGATTTATCACATCATTAATTAATGCACAGCAAATAGAGATTAGAGGAGGCAAAGCTAAGATGGCAACAAAGCAGCAATTTCTTCATAAGCAGCTACTTATATTTTATTTGGTATCTATTTTTATAACTTAACCACACAGAGCAAATTAATTCTGGCCATATAAGCTTTTACATATGTATACATTTACCAGCCAAAACTATCAACTTCTATAAAAGTACCCTACTGCTTCCATGAAACTACTCAGTTACTACAGTGTCAGTGAAATGTTTTAATTTCAAAGTGCAGCTGATTTAGCATATTTAAAATATCCTTTCCAGAATCAATAGTTAAGACTATGTCAATACTTATAGAAATTATTTTCAAATATATTGAGCACGAGAATGCATTCATTATAGGTAGTAGTAGACTTACAACTGTGGAAGCCAGTCTGTCGTAAGTTAAAATGATTGTAAGTCAAAGCACCTACAGGACCAACCCAATTTTATGATCTTTTTTGCAGCAGTTGTAAAGCAAATGCAGCAGCCGTTAAGTGAGTCATTGCATTCCTATGAGCATATTTTTGCCAGAAACTGGCTGAAAAAGTTGGTTTCCAGCAAAAAACATGATCTCTTCTTGTGACAGCAGAATGTGACAACCAGCAGTAAAAGCAAGTTTGTTGCCATGTGCCCAAAATGCATGTAACTATAGTGGTGAGATGTGCCACTATTGGAACTCTAGAACCAGTTCATAAGTATTTGGGGAGGAGTGTCTGTCATAAGTTTGATTGATCGCTAAGCTCTGGTCTTTAAGCAATGGTAATCATTATGTGGTGCTGAGTCAGGACTGGTGACAGTGTACAAATATCATTCATCTCTATTTGCCACTGGTGTCAATTGACAATTCATCCAAGGATCGCATCTTCCACCTTATCTGCTATCTCTTCCATCATCTGCCACTCTACATAAGCAAAACTAATTCCCTCAAGGGAGAAGTCCGTCTTTATTTTATCTGACCTACAGACTTGTCTTCTTTTAATACACAACACACTCTAAAGCTGTAATCTGAAGGTATCTTATCTTCTTTTTCTCTCTCAATGTGCAATGTGCACATCAATATATTACCAGTAGCAAAACAGCTCATTTAAGTATTAACTATACTCTAATATTTATGATCTTTTCTACATCTATCATTACCTTTTTCCCTAGAATTAAACTGTTTACTTCTTGAGTACACTATTTATTTATTACTCAGCTCAAGGAAAACAAGACAAATTTATGACTTTCACTTCTTCACTGTCAGGTGTTATCAGCCCTTTAATGTAGGCCAGGTTAAGAAACAAAAGCTACAAGTTTTCCAGGAATTCTACTGTATTATTTTAAGACATATTAATACAATTTTGAAAATATGTTTCTCTCTGCTCCTTCTTATAACACTATTACCTTAATGGCTAGCTCTTTCCTTCCTTTTTTTAATGTCTCTCATATATTCCCCAAAGTTGACTCTAAGTTCCTTCACAACTCTGTTAATCATGTTATTATCTTCATCCTTTTAATATTTAATATTAATCCAGATCTTCACTTTCAATTTTTAATTTTATACATTAATTTTATGAGTTCTTTTGACTCTTCTTCACTTTCTGCTAATGAAATGTAATTGTCTAATTCTTTCAATTCTGCCATTCTTTTAGTGGCACTTGCTAACCCTAAGTTGAACCCTTATTTTGAATCAATCTTTTCTCTTAACAAAGTTCCTAATGATTCCTCAGAATAACCAGTCATATTATCATCCACATTCTTGCATGATTTATACAGGATTCCCAAGCTTGTGGTCCATGGGCTGCATATAGACCTCCATGACATTTTCTGTGGTTTACAATAGTGGCCAGAATAGGTTCTGCAAGGCATCTGTCTCTAATCTAACAGGATCTATCCCAGGAGACAGCAATGCTCTCTGTTCATGTCTGGGGGTATAACAAGTGAAGCAAGAACAAACTAAATTGACAAGATAAGGATGGAAAAGAGAAGCTTTTCCCATGGCCCCAAAATAGTAAAAAGCACCTCACTCACTGCACATGTAGCAGTAAACAGCTTGATGATCTTGGACAAGAACTATGGATCCACCCTGAATATATAACTGAGCATCAGGAGACTGGTAAAAATGTAAAGGCAGTGAAATTCACCAGGCTCCTTGCAGATGCAGCAAGAGGTCCCCCTCTCCTAAAGAGGTTGGTCTAACAAAGACCAAGGGCCTTTTCTGCAGGTGGCTTCCTCCTTGTGAAACATCTTCCACACGGAAATAAAATTGGCTCTCACTTTGACACTCTTTTGCAAGGCTCGAAAGAGGCTGGTTTCGCCAAGAAGTCTAGGGACCCCGGAGTGTGAGGCTGCCCCTTTTTTTTTCATTATTCATTGTCGTCGCAGGGCGGGGGTGGTTACTGATTTTTGTTTGTATATTGGGTCTTTATCTTTGTAAGCAGCCTGGAGTCACTGATACCCATATATAAATATAAATTTATTTATTTTTATTTATTTAAAATGTAATTTTTTTTAAAAAAAACCGCCTGCAAACAGCGGGGGGGGGAACTAGGGACAAATCGAATAACCGCCGCACGATAAACGCTGCGCGTGAATCACGTCCCATTCGCAGCCGAGAACCTTCTTTCGTCCAGCCACGCGGCCCTTTCGCTCGAATGGCGCCCCACGCGGAAGACCAGCTTTCCTACAACTGCACGGATCACGTGAAGGCGACGCGACGTGCAGACATGCGGGGCTCCGCCCCCCGCCCTCGTTCTCGCTGCTGCTTTTTGTGCCTGTTCAAATTCTGGCAACCCGGATGTGCCCGACTTAAAATGTAACGGTCTCTTCGCCGGTGAATAGGTTTGAGACGTTACGATGGCCCTCGTCAGTTACACCATTCCGGATAGCCATGCCTTTTTTTTTCTTTTTTTGGTTTTCTCCCAATATGAGGAGCGGGGCGTCAACCACTTCAGGCGGCGTTATTATTGGCGCCGGCCGGGTACACTAGGCCGGCGGGGGGTGGGGGGATTGTGAGCAGCGCGGCCTCCTCAGGCTCCCTTGGGCCTTTTGTGAGCCGCGCATTTCGTTAATTAATATGGCGCGCCTCAGTCTCAGGGGAAAGGGCCCCCACTAGGCCGGCAGGCTCGTTTCCCGCCGGGGGCTGCCGCTGCTCCCACCGCCAATTTGAGCCCAAGCCTCTCCTCGCTCTAAGAGCCGCGACCGCAAATCCCAAATTCTCACCTTCCCCGTAATCCATGGCAGCGACGACCCTCGGGGGTTTCAAGCGCACTTAGAACCGGTGCTGGGAGCGCCCTCACTCTCCGTGTGGCGGTCACAAGCTCCTTGTGACGTAATTTCCTTTCCCAGCGACGTAGAGGAGCACGGCGCGGCACGCACGGCTCTGAGCACGCTCATTGGCTGCGTCAACCCCTCTCCGAGCATAGAGCCGGCGAAAGAGAGAGAGAGAGAGAGAGAGATAAAGGGGCAGCGCGAGCACGAGAAGGTTTCAATAGGGCCCTAGAGATAGCAGCAGCTGCGGGGAGATTGGCCGGGAGGGGGGGGGGGAAGAGTAGGAACGGCTTTCTTTATCGTCCCCTAGCGGTCAAAGGGGGTCTCTGGTATTTATTACACATGCTTGTCCAGTTAACGTACCGGTAGTATCGGAATTGTAGACAATGAGAAGACGTTGTGCAACATGTCGTTATTTTTCTATAGGGAAAATTACAGAGGGCCAGGGTGGCAAGGGTGAGACCTGCTTCAGCTCTCCCATCAAACTCGGTGAGCGAGATTTGATCGATTTTTTTTTTAAAAGAAACGTCTAAAAATATCCTTGTGCGTCTCATATTCCAACCGAATTTCAGGGGTCTGATGAACTGGTTACTCCAGTGGTGTTCAATCTCCTGTACACGTGTCGTAGGTGGCATTCTGAAATAGTGCAGGAGGGACACGGAGTAAGTCACAGTGGTCTTAAAACTTAGCACAAATCACTTTTATGCATTCATCACATTTATTGCCCATCTCACAATCAGGCATGTAAAAGATGTGAACATTCCTGGGGACTTTGGTGGATCTAGGTTATTTATTTATTTAGCAGTATTTATAAGCCGCTCAATCTATCCAGGATCTGGCAGCACACAATTCAAAAGTACAATAACATAAAAACCAATCACTTAAAATAATGCATTCAAGTAACTGATGGCCACCAAGCAGAACAATGGATCAAAAACTCACCCTTCTATTGGTCTTTTTATAAAATTACTGATAAAATGTAAGTAATAAAAGGAGCATAAAATCTTCTAGGGTATGGGCTGATTTTATAGCTTATATAACATCTTTGGAAGGGTAGTTAATTTTTCCAGGGATAATAAAATATCAGTCAATCACTTTAGGTCAGTGGTTCTCAACCTTTTTAATGCCACGACCCCCAACCAGTTGTAGGTCGAGGACTTCCCAGCCGGTCGTAAGTCGAGGACTTTCCCTGCCCGGGAACGCCGCGTATGCGTAGTGCTGCCCCCTGCGCCGGCCGAGGCATAGCTGGCAAGGGGCAGCGACGGCGCAGGGCGACCACCGGCTGGGCCACCAGCTGGCCCAGTCCAAGGGAGGTAAGGCACCCGCCAGCAACCCTCCCTGTGCCCGCCAGCCTCCCACCCCTGGTCCTCTTTTACTTATAGTTTTAGTAGTTGCTCAGCAGGGAGGGGTGGAAACTTCCAGACAGCTCGCCTTCGCTGCAGACAACTTGCAGCACCATTTGCAGACTGGGACTTTTGGCAGGCTCAGCAGGGTAGAGACAGCCTGGACAATTCCTATTGGCTTTTGAAAGCCAATAGAATTAGACTCTATTCAGCTAAGGAAAAGGGGGGGAAATGGTGGACTGTGTGGTTTGGCGACCCCCGTGAAATGGTCATTTGACCCCAAATGGGGTCACGACCCACAGGTTGAGAACCGCTGCTTTAGGTAACGATAAAAATGAAGTCTTCTCTTGGTTGAATATGATTCTTGTAACAAATGCACAACATTTGCACTTTCCTGGAAATACAATGGAATTGATTTGTCTGTGGATGTTTTTCAACTTCCCTGTGTATTAACTAGCTCAAATCTATTTAAATTCCAAGTTCAGGCAAGGTCAATAAGTTCCTGTCACTTAAAGTTAGAAACATGTAAACTGCTGGAATTTGTATTATTTGGGGCCAAAGTACAATAACTTTTAGGTTGAAATATGAAAAAAATGTTTTCCTCAAAAAAATCTACATTAGATCAAGCTATTCATGCAAATATAATTTCTGAGAGCTTTTGGAAAATGTTCATTATCCCAATTCTCCTCCCAATTGTCCTATCTTGCTATGAGATTCCTTTTTCCTAAGCTTTTCTTCAGCCTCCTCTAATCTTTTCCCAAGCTTGAAGGCATTGTGCAAACCTGTTAAACTAAGCAAGGGTTTTTTTTGTGTTATCTTTTTAAAAAAATTGTTGTTCCTAGTTTTAATACATGCAGTTATACAGTGCTTTTAATAGGATCAACTAAAATGTCGTAATGTTTTCAGCCAGCTTTTGAATTATCCAGAATTCTTGTTTAAGTCTGATGTTAAAATAGCAGGGAAGGAGAAAAACAGAATATGCCATAGAACACTGGGATCTGGAAGTGGGAAACAGGGATTTCCATTCAAAATATTAACTGGAAGAAAGGTATTTCATAAATTAGATTAGGGGCCCGAATTATTGCTAGCTGATTCGTATTTTTATATATATGGCCTATCATCTCACCAAATTTTTGGAGATAGCATTCTGGTTTTTCACCCGATTTGTTATAATTAATGATCAAAGTATGGAGATGTTTCTTGATCTTGCATATACCACTGAAATATGATAATGGAATATAAGACACCAGCAAAACTTGGGATGACCACCAAAGCCTTGATACATTCTGTATAGGTAGTCTTCGCTTAACTAAGAGAATTGGGAATACAATTTCAATCACTAAGTGACAGTCATAACATAGGGCATCATGCGACCACATCACTTAGTGACAGCAATCCCAGAAATCCCTGTTGCCATCATGAAATGAGTTCCAGGTGACTTGCAAGCACGCCGGCCGTGTAAGTGGCTGTTGCCTACTGAGTGAGAACGCAAGCGACGTACAGGAGCGACTAGCAAACAAGGTTGCAAATGGTGATAGCAATAATAATAGCACTAAAACTTATATGCCGCTTCATAGTGCTTTACAGCCCTCTCTAAGTGGTTTACAGAATCGGCATGTTGTCCCCAACAGTGACTGTGGGGTGCTGTGACTGTCACAAGTGCAAGCCAATTGACAAGCATCCATGTCATGGTCACATGACCTCAGGGCTGCTGAAATAGCTGGAACTCCAAAGAGCGATCATAAGTATGACACCTTCAGTGTTGTAACACTGAATGGTCGTTCAACAAGTG
Organism: Bothrops alternatus; assembly: GCA_034064705.1. Classification (NCBI taxonomy): domain Eukaryota; kingdom Metazoa; phylum Chordata; class Lepidosauria; order Squamata; family Viperidae; genus Bothrops; species Bothrops alternatus. Next base: position 12,602,474 of record JARGCV010000049.1, on the reverse strand, counting down.
GTTGCTAAGGGAGGACTACTATATGTATCTCTTTGCTGCCATGAAGTAGTCATAGAGAGTGTTGAGAAACAAGCCAGAAAAGGTAGCTGTAATACAGCTGATGTAAACATATTTGCCACTCTACTTCCTGACGCAATAAACTAGGTTTAATAGGCAGGGAAGGATTTTTCTGTCCTCAAGGGTTCGTTTAGTGCTCCAGGAGCCAGGATGGATAAAAGAAGTGTGATACTTAAGGAAAAGTCCATCTTCCTTTTTATTCCATCAGTAGCCTTGGGAAGTAAGTTTAGGCTCATGGCTGAAGAGAGATTTAATTTTAAGTCCACCGGCTCTTCAAACATTCTATTATAGTTAGGCCTCACGGCCCAAACCTATGCTCCCTAAGACTGTAATGGCAAACCTATGACATGCATTGCACAGGTGGCACACCATGTCATGTTCGGTGACAAACCAGACCTCCAAATCCTTTGGAAGTCACGTGAGAAGGCCCTACACTCACATGGCCTGTAGAGTTTCCAAAAAGCATACCAGACATAGTTTCCTACTTTTGGGGGAAGATGCAAGGCAAAGCAAGAATGTTCTCTGAAGTTTCCAGGCCTCATGTGACCTGGAGCTGCCTCAGATGGGCATTTTGAAAAATATTTGCAATTATGTAGGTATTTATTTATTAAATGATACATAATTTAATTTAGTACTCCTTTTTATGAATTCTTTCTCTTTTGTGGGGGGGGGGTGACATCCCAGCTGGGTTAGGATAGGCATTTTTAACACACCAAGCAGAAAAGATTTGATTTGAGCCTCAGAGCCTCAGCCTCACAGAGGAATCAGCTGTCTCATTTTAAGGCAGATACAGCCAGAGTTCGTTTTCATGCTGCAGCCAAAGGGCATGGCAACAATTACATGGCTCTGGAGAAAAAAGATAGTTGTGCTTTGTGTTTTCATGGAAGTTCAGGGACATGCTTCTCCCAGAAGAACACACAGCATCTTTCTTCCCTCTTTGCTTTCCGTGTAGCAGTTAAAGTCTTTTTTTATACTATTGGTCATAATACATTGATTGGCATGTACCCACTACTGTGGTTTTTAATCTGCCGGAGGTTTTTTTCTCTACCTTGTTCTGCACAAGCCAGAGCGTCATGATGGGAATAGTCTACACATATAGTATTATAAAAAGGTCTCCACTTTATGGCTGCTTAATGTGCATGCATATGTTTGGGGGTGTGTGTACATCTATCATTTTATCTATATGCACACACATACACATTTATAAAAGGAAATTTAAAAATAGATGAAGCAAATTTAACAAACATTTAAGCATCTAAACATTAAAAGTAGGATAAAAAGAAATAATAATAAAAGAAGAAAAAACCTATTGGTTTCTGTCTCTCTCCTTTCTGTACATTTACTAATTTACAATATTTGTTAGCATTCAGCTCCTCCGTAGCTGGTTATATTTACCATACTTCGTGATGTGTTATTGTTTTTAAGCTTTAGTCTGCCAAGAGCCACACTGAGTTGGGTTGATTGATAAATCTTACAACTAAATATGTAAGTACATTTGAAATGTTTTTGAAAAAAACTGCTTTACTCCAATAAACTACATTGTTCCTTCAACTGTATGTTTTATTTTTTTAATTGTATGTATTTATTGTAAGTGGCTTTTACTACTACTAAAATGGCTCAGCTGGGCTATTTTAGACTTTTCCGTGTAATGCAGCTAAAATGTATGGATTGATTATAAGATTGCTTTTTATTTTTGTTTCTGGTGCTTTTATTAGAAATATCCTTAGCATATCCTTATTTCTATATTTGCATGTATATTTGTATCTCAGGTTTGCTGTCTCTCTCTGAAATCTAGGGCATGATAATATTTGCGTGCCTTGCAGAATTGTTGTAAGAGTTAAATACAATTGAGGATAGTGTGCTTCATGGTCTTGAAAGCACTGTACAGATTTTACATGCCGTTATTGCCAGCAGTATTCTGCGCTGTTAACTATGATGAAAGAGGTTGTGGGATATGGCATGCAACCATGACACTGGCTATGTTTTAATCCAGGGCTGTGCAGGTCACCATAAAGAACAAACTGTCTGCTCCACTCAGAATGTAGAAGTGTGATTATCAGCAATTTAGAAGTTGCTCAGCAATGGGGAAACTAGCTGCAAGAACACATGATGCACACTGCAAGACAAGAACTGGTTCCATCACCCCAGCAACAGTGCAGTGTGGCAAGGACATTTGCGTTGATGTTTAGTATTGTGCTCTTAGAAAAGCAGAAAGTTGTGGGAAGGAAGTGACAAGAAACAGTTTTTGTGGTCAGCTAGAGACCATGGCAGGTGTATGGCACGAGACAAACAGAACAGCGAGAAAGTATTATTTTAACTTAAGGAAGTATTATGGGGGTTACTATGTGTAAGAAGCAGTTTGGGGAAAAAAATACCGTCCACCTTTTTGTCTCCCCACAGGACCTCAGATGCAAACAGCAGAGAAGAAAAAAAAAGTTAAGAAGACCAAAAAAACAACAACCCCAGAACACATAACAGTACTAGGCTGTGCAAGCCAGCAAGAGAAAGGATCTAAACCTCAAGGGACTCAGCCAAGATGTTAGCTTTGGTTCTTACAAAAGCAAAGGGTTTTATTAGGTTGAATAGTACAATCTTGTTCTCAGCTTACCAATAAATTGTGTCCCCATGTGCTCATTGGGGCTTACTTCTAAGTAACAGTGAAAAAGCCGTAGCTTTTGGCTGCAAACAATATTCTTACCTCTTGTAAAGACAATAATATTTTGCATCCGCAAGGCAGCTGTTTAAATAGCATTGCAACTGTTTGTTTCATGGAATCACGGCCCAGGTTCAGATTTTGGTGTGTCATTTATAGGAAATTGGTAACCTCTAGCTAGAGAGCTAATTTAGGGTGGTGGTTAAGGCATTAGGCTAGAAACTGAGTGATTGTGAGTTCTAGTCCTGCTCTAGGCACAAAGCCAGCTGAGTGACCTTGGTCCAATCACGTTCTCTCAGCCCTAAGAAAGAGGTAAAGGTAAACCACTCAGGAAAAATCTTGCCAAGAAAACTGCAGGAACTTTTTAATCTACAGGTATCTCTCTCTCTCATCCATCCATCTATCTATCTATCTATCTATCTATCTATCTATCTATCTATCTATCTATCTATCTATCTATCTATCTATCTATCTATCTATCTATCTAAAACCTTTATGTAGTCGTCCATTTTCCAGCCAACTTTAGGAGGCTCCCAATCACGAGTTAAAACTATATATAAAATCATATTAAAACTGTAAAACAGATTAAAACTTTAAAGACAACAAAGATCTGGTACCAAGTCAAACTTCTAATGTTCAATTATACAATCTTCTCCCAGTGCTTGAGGGAAAAGCAAAGGTCTTCAAAGCCTTGAGAATGGCTGAAAGGATGAAGGCCTGCTGAACATCAGAGGCAGAGTGTTCCATAAGGTAGCGGCTGCCACAGAAAAGGCGCGCTTCTCGGCTCCCATTAGATGGCAACATTTAGGAGAAGGGATTAGGAGCAGGTTCATTAAAACTGCCATTTTATGTTATGAGATAAAACTATTTCAGCCACTAATTTCATTTGTTTATTGAGTACGAAATTGCACAACAAACTAGCCTGGACGAGGGACTTTAATGAGGTTGTCCCGTTAAAAGGGTAAAAAACCAGGCCATTTCTAGAACATTCATAGCAGCATTGGACCATTAGCATAAAATAACCCAGATCGACCCAGAGTAGAACATGTGACCTGATGCCTTAACTTCTAGACCAAGTGTCTCTCACATCCTGTAGACTAGAAGGAATTTATATAAAAAGGAAGCTGTTGGATGTCTGATACCACTATGGATGCAATTTCCAATGAAAATACTGGAAAAACTGTACAGGAATGCAAGTTACAAATTAGGATATAGTCCTTGCTTACCAACTGCTCATTTAGCAACCGTTCAAAGTTTCAATGGTGCTGATGATGAAGATTTACAAGAGGTCCTCAAATTATGGCCATTGCAGCATTCCTAGGATTCTGACACTTGGGAACCTGGTGATGTACACATTTATGACAGTCGTGTCTCCTGGTCACCATTTGTGACCTTCACAGCTGATAGGCAAAGTCTACAGGGGATCTGGCAGAAAGTCGTAAGACCTGGTCACGTGACAACACAGGTAACCACACATGATTGTTTTTAACAACCCCCAACCAGAATTGCTGTCGTAAGTTGGGGGTGGTTATCTGCAATTTCACTTTACAATTGCATCGTTTAGTCATGGAGTTGCCAGTCCTAATTGTGGCCAGTAAAAGAGGATGACCTGTATTACATAATAACTTACAGCAGTGGTCCTCAAATCCTCTTCGTGCAGCTCTTGGTTCCACTTGATCAGTAATCCGGTGAGCAATCAAACTGGTGGTGCAATTTTTGAAGTGGAAACTATCTAAATCTACTGTGGTGTAACTAGCTTGAGCAACCTATGTTGGAATGGCTGTTTTTGAATAAACAGATATACAAGCAAAGATCAGAGGTAATTTCTTCCATTGCAAAATGATGTCACGAAGATTTCTGACCACTGATAGATTAGTAAGTTATTGCACCCCAAATAAAACATTGATGTTACAATAATCCCCCCCAAAAATACATGTTATCACTGTTGCCTTTTCCTCATCTTAACATTCAGTGGATGCATTTGTGATTTGTAGATGATCTAATTGAGGAATCTGTCCTCTTACTAAGGTTAAAGCTGCAGTTAGCGAAGGATGTGTTGTGATTGCAGATCTAGGCAGGCCTTGCTGAAAGCGGCTAAGGCTTGCAATATTGTTGAAGTTAACATTTGCTAGTTTTGGAAAGATAGTAATCCTCCTCCTCTTCCCTTGGGGCCTCCGTCCTCTACTTAAGTTTCCTTGGTTCTCCAAAATACACAAGGAAGAGCAAAGTTAGCCTCATTAAGCAAAAAAATATATTTATCTAAATTGGTGCATCTTGGTAAAAATAAAAGTGCATTATGGAGCGTAAGCAAAAGGTTAGATTTTTGTGTTCCAACAACAATGGATGGGTGTGTGTCCCTGGATGTCTATGTCTCTTTATGTGTGGCTGAATTATGTATCCAAGATGAAATGACATTTGGATCCTGAAAAAAATCAAGGTGAAAATGCCTGTAGCCATGTTGAGAACCCACATTGCAACAGAACATGGCAAGAATTGGATCTCAGCTTTCCAGCAGGGGTCTGGTATGTCTGTGATCATGTGAACATCATTATTCTCACACAAATATTTAGACACCCTTGGCCAGAGGTCTTCAAACTTGGCCCTTTTATGACTTGTGGACTTCAACTCCCAGAATTCCTCAGCCAGGCACACTGGCTGAGGAATTCTGGGAGTTGAAGTCCACAAGTCATAAAAGGGCCAAGTTTGAAAACCCCCTGCCCTTGGCTATCTTTAGACCAGATGAGTGAACATTTTTCAAGTGTTAAGAAAGCGTATATACATAATTGTAACGTCCCACCCTATCTACGACTTGTAAAATAAGCAGCTCTTTATCTGACCCAATTCTTGGGAATGGCGTTCTTTTCTCCATGACAGCAAGTTTCTCAAGATGCATAGCTACTTTTTTGCATTTTGATTAAGCCAGAGAGGCATAATTCCAGGGGAATCTCCTGCCACTAGAAACATTGGGTTTAACTGATCTGGAATTGATTTCCTATACTTTATTCTTGCTTGCTTTTAAACAATATCTGTATCAAAGTTTTGAAGAGCAGTCTCTTTTTTTAAAAAAAAAAACATTGCACATGTTCTACGAAGCAACAATTCATGTACACACCCTGAAAACAAGTTTTGTTCATTCTACTTCAGTCCTATTTTTTTCCCTCAACAACTGCAGGTTTACTGTAAGGCTTGTGAACTTGCACTGAACTTGCCATCAAATATCTTTTATTTTGTTTCAGTTTGTTTTGTTTAACCTCCATTTGGAGGCCTCCCGTTTAACACTGTGTATGTTTGACTACCTTCCAAAGAAATGCTTGCAAATGTATCCCTTTTGAGGGTACAGCTCAAAACTTCACTCTTGGACATTTGTACTGAAGAATTGAGAAACTGTAACCACGTTCAATGTGCTTTGTGAATGTAAGCACCATTGGTTTCCTCATCAGGCGTTGATGTGCAGGGTGATAAAAGATTGAGATACACCAAAGCCGGAGTGCTGTTTTGCCCTGGTGCTACTCCTCTTTTGCAGCCAATTTCAACAGGAACATTCAAGTTTCAACACTATAGTTCAACAACAATCTGGCTGCTATGAATCACAGTCAAGGTTCCAGGAGAAACAGGAGACACGCAGCCGGACATAAATCAAAGACATAAATTCTTAACCTAGCAAGAGGGATCTTATTCTACAAGAATGAATTTAATTCCTTTAAAACAGTACTGCCTGGGGAATTCTGGTAGTTGAAGTCCACACATCTTAAAGTTGCCAGATTTTTTTTTAAAAAAAACACTGTTTTCAAGCATTCTGGGCATTCTGGGCCTTCCCCTCTTCTTCAGATAGCAAACGTAGCTACCACAGTTTGATTATGGGGAATATGCAAAAGCACTTGGTCGGTTGTAAATTTTCCATCATTCAGCCGATTCCTTGGAAGAGCTGGGCTTCTAATACAGGTAGTTCTCGACTTAACAACAGTTCATTTAGTGACAGTTCAAAGTTACAACGGCACTGAAAAAAAGTGACTTATGACCATTTTTTCACACTTACGACCGTTGCGACATCCCCATGGTCCCACATGATCAAAATTCAGAGGGTTGGGAACTGACTCACGTTTATATTGTGGTAGTAGTGCCCCAGGGTCATGTAGCCACCTTTTGCAAACTTCTGAACGGGAAAGTCAAGGGGAAAACCAGATTCACTTCACAACTGTGTTACTAATTTAACAACTGCAGTGATTAACAACTATGGCGAGAAAGGTCCTAAAATGGAGAAAAATTCATTTAACAAATGTGTTACACTCAGCAACAAAAAATTTGGGCTCAGTTGTGGCCATTAAGTCAAGGACTACCTGGGTTATCAAAAAAAAAAAAAAAGGCCAATTTTCTACACCATCTCTTCTGTAATTTGACAAAATGTCTTCTGTATTTTGTTAAGATGTAATAACTGACATGGTGCATCGTATTCCTAGAGAGCCCACTGGGGATCTCTGCAGTTAGTAGTAGGTCTGGTTTGGTGTAGTGGTTAAGACACCAGTTTAGAAACCAAAAGCCTGAGAAGTCTTCTCCCACCTTAAGCATGAAAAGCTGGCTAAGTGACTTTGAGCTGGTCACTCAGCCAACCCATCTCACAAGGTTGTCGTTGCGGGGGAAATGGGAAAAGGATGGAGTATGTTTTCCGCCCTATTTATACAAAAATAAAGGCAGGATACAAAATAAAATTAAAAAAAATAAAATCATATTAATTCTCTAAATGGAACTCACCTTTTCACTGTTGCCAGTCTCAGTTGCTTGTTTCAACTGGTACAGCGCAGATTTGTTGAGATATGTCCAGAGGAACCTTGTAACACCAACATTCAAAGAGACTCAACATCTGCAACCCAGAAGAATCAAACTTCCCACAGCTATCTGTGCATCTTTTCTAATCATCGTACACGTTCAGGCTTGTTTTATATTCAGGGCGGTGCTTCTGTTACAAAAAGGTTAGAAAATACAGCCTAAGGGGATTGGAAATGATGCTATGGCATATGCTTTTCTTATACTTTCATTTAAAGGGTGCCAACTGAGACACAGCTACCGGTAATAATTGCTGGATGCAAGGATTTGAGGACACCTCCCATTTCTGTGCAGCCGGACAAGTTTCCACCTGAATTAGATGGTTAATTAAAAGGCTGGGAATTCTGATTTGGAGGACAGCAGCTCAGAAAAAGCTAGGCCACTCCTTTTATACGTTGCTTTCCTGCTTGTAACTTCTGCCAAAATACAAAGAAAAGAGGAGAAGGTAAGAAAGGAGGAGTGAAATTATGGTTCCAGCCCAGCTTCTGGAGATCTTCACTTGTCCCTTTCCTACAGCTAGTTGAAATGGAGGTTGTTCTGTGAAGAATCCAATGGTAGCTGCTGCAGTTGAAACTGGCTGACATATAGAATATTGTAAAGTCTGACCATTGGCAAAGCCAGCTGGGATTGATGGAACCTGAGATACCTGGATGCTAAGGATGCTCTGCTCCAAACAACAGAATTGTTTTGAAAAAAAATAATCATTCCACTATATGACTGAATATAAGTGGTCCTCTACTTATGATCACAATCGAGCCCAACATTTCTCTCAGATAGATAGAATAGAGCTGGAAGGGACCCTGTAAGGTCTTCTAGTCCAGCCCCCTGCTCAAGCAGGAGAACCTATACCATCTCAGACAGATGATTATCTAGTCTCTTCTTAAAAATCTCCAGTGATGGAGTGCCCACAATTTCTGGAGGTAAGCTGTTCCACTGGTTGATTGTCCTGTCAGGAAGTTTCTCCTTAATTCCAGGTTGCTTCTGTCTTTGGTCGGTTTCCAACCATTGTTTCTCGTCTTTCCGTCTGGTGCTCTGGTGAATAACCTGCCCCCCTCTGCCTTGTGGCAGCCCCTCAGATACTGGAGTACTACTACCATATCTACCCTATTTCTACTTTTCTCTAGATTTAGTCCCACAGCTGTTCTTCGTATGTTTTAGCCTCCAAGCCTTTGATCATCTTAGTTGCTCTTCTCTGAATTTTTTCCAAAGTCTCAACATCTTTTTTCTGATATGGTGACCAAAACTGGCTGCAGTATTCCAGGTGTAGTCTTACTAGAGCTTTGTAAAGTGGTACTAGTACTTCGCATGATCTTGGTTCTAAGAGGGACATTTGTCAGACATTTTGTTAACAATTTTCCTTGCCACAGTTGTTAAGGAAATCACGGCAGTTCTTTAATTTAGTAAAATGGTTGTTAAGTGAATCTGGCTTCCCCACTGACTTTGCTTGTCAGTTGGTCATAAAAATGGGATCACATGACCCTGGGTCACTGCAACCGTCATAAATATGAATCAGTTGACAAGCGGCTGAATTTGGATCACATGACCAGGGGGATGCTGCAATGGTTGTGTGAAAAACGGTCTAAAGTCACTTTTTTCAGTGCGGTTTAACTTCAAATGGTCACTAATGAACTGTTGTTAAGTCGAGGATCACCTATACTGTATTCCTTCATACTTCATTTTTTTGATCCAGGCCAAAGCCATTTATTTTGTCATCTATTTGGGAATTCCGGTTAGGGAAGACTGGCCTAGAAAAACCTAGTAGTATCTCAACCCCAAATTTTGTAAAAGATTAGCTTTGGGTGAATTGACATGCTCCCCACTTTCCAAGGACAGCCTCTGGATTCTGCAAGGCCAGCGAACAGAACTCATTAGCGTCTAAGCGCTACCTTTCTGCAGCTGACGGTAATTGTACCCCACAGAACAGCTTAGCAATTAGTTGCCCTTTTCGAATTAAGTTGTGCTAAAACTTCCAATTAGGCAGATTATCCAAAGAGAAACAAATTGCTGCAGCAGACCCTGGCTTTTTTTAATCACTCAAATTAGCAGGCCGCCATATAATTTTTTATTATATAACTTTATTTTAGAATTTTGACTAGCACCGGGTATGGATATTTTTTTTCCTGCACAATCTCGGTTCTTGAAGGTATTGCCAGGCACCAGTTCACTCCCTCCATCCCACCCCACCAAAAAATATAATGGTGAGGAAGTAGGATGGGAAGCCAAAACTTAAAATTGATTTCATCTCTTTTTCGTATTAAAATATTGTTCTCCGGTCGTGTATCCAATACCTTTTCCTCCTACACTGCATTAAAATTAACAATTTGACCACAGTTCTGAGAAGTCCCTAGAGGACTGCAGCTGGCTTTGAGGCCTCAACTCAGATTTTACCCAAAGGTTAGGAAAACATTATTTGGTGAAATGGGCAGCATATTAGATAGATAGATAGATAGATAGATAGATAGATAGATAGATAGATAGATAGATAGATAGATAGATAGATAGATAGATAGATAGATAGATAGATAGATAGATAGATACCGTAGATAGATAGATAGATAGACAGACAGACAGACAGACAGACAGACAGACAGACAGACAGACAGACACATATAGTTATGAAAGTTGGACCTTTAAAAAATGAGACAGGATGAAAATTGACTCATTTGAGCTGTGGTGCTGAAGAAGGATCCGGCATATTCCTTGTACAGCACAAGGGACGAACAAGCAAGTACTAAATCGCCTAATGCCAGACATCACTGAAAGCAAATCACAAAATTATGTCTCACTTATTTTGGCCATGCCATGCAGGGGAATTTACTGGAGACGGCAATTATGTTTGGAAGAGTTAGCGGTAAAAGGAAACTAGGCCGCCAAAGGACACCATCAAAGCTGACACCAGCCAGAGCATGGAAAAACTCAAACCAGCAGTGTAATATCAGAAGATGTGGAGAGAGACCTGGTGCATAGAATCACCGAGAGTCGGACACAACTGAATATTATAACAGGGCCGGGCACTTGCTTTTTCTGTTGATATCCTCAGGAATAATCTGCTTGATCTGGGTAAAGCCAAGCAACCAAGTGGGATGGGCCCATTCCTCCTCTCCTTGACTGACCTGCTTCCCTCTTCCTCCTCAGCTGGCTTCTAGCTAAGGAGTAAATTGCTTAAAATTTTGCAAATGGTTTTTGAAATGAAATCCAGGGGCTGCATGTCACGCTTAAGCTTCTAACTCTACATTAGAAGCAAGATAAATAAGATTAATTCTTTCCTTTTGGGGGGGAGGGAACGTTAAGGCTGGCAGACTATGCATTTAATAATTGCTTTGATTGCATGATAGCTGGATTACAGATAGATAATACCACAGAAAGGCTTAAAAGAGGATAGGCTGTAGTTCAGTGTTGGAGCATATGGTTTGCAAAATGGAAATGCATCCTAGCGCAATCCTTGGCATCAGTTCAGTTTAAAGGATTAGGTTGCAAGTAATGGCAAACCCTTTCTTTGTCTGAAGCTCTGGAGAATTGCAGCTGGTCAGAGAAGAAAGTACTGTTAATATATGGAGAAACAGGGTGACTCGGCCTGTGCTTAGATATGCAGCAAAACATTTTGAATCAAACCATATTAAATTCATGTACCTCTACCCACAGCAATAGTGCAGCAGTCCAACTGCCACCAACTCATTTATTTATTAAACAGGAGGCAGAACCAGCCAACTGGAAGGCTTATTAGGCTATCTTGTTTCGACATTAAGCCAGCCGGGTGTGAAGGTTAGAATTCTGGCCTTAACTTGCGGCAACAAACCCAAAGCTAATTAGATGACTTCAGAAAAATGAGGCCGAGAAAGCTTTGAGCTCCTGGACAAAAAGTGGAATTCAGATGTGAATCATGTGACCGTCTCCTCACATGACAACAGTCAACAGCGGCCAAGTTAGACCCAAAGATTGGTGACTTTCAGACTAAACCATTTTGACCGCAACTTTTCCAGGAGGCTTCCAAGAAGACATCTTTAGGGCTATCAGTCAAAAAGTACTGCACATTTCTGTATCATTGTGGCCAGTTGCAGTTAGCCTGAGGTTTAGGCTGGATTTGGCATTTTTGTCCATCTGTCGAGTCCTTCCCAACATCCTGAGATAGGCAGATGTTTGATGGTACTAAAGGTATCATCTTTTCCAAGTATAGCTGCCTTTTGTTGTTGACTGATGGTGATTTTGTCAAGGTTGACAGTGGTCAAAGGGTGTCCAGTTGTTTTGAAATTGCACCCGAGATGCCTTATTACTATTGGTACAATCTTTGCTTTCTTTTATCACAGTCACTCTCCATCTATTTGCAGGTCTTTGTAGTTTGTGATTTTTCTCCAGTTCTTTCTCTTCTCTTCTACTATCTCCAGATACTGCCATGTCCACTATCCATTTTGTTTTGTCTGTGTTATTAATTGGAATTCGCTAAATGTCAGATTTCATCCAAGAGCCAGTTCTGTCTAGTGGTTAAGGCATCCGGCTAGAAAGCGGGAGGCCATGAGTTCAAGTCCACCTTAGCCATGAAAGCCAACTGGGTGACTTTGGGCCAGTCACACTCTCTCAGCCCAACTCACTTCACAGGGTTGTTGTTGTGGGGAAAATAGGAAGGTGTGTTGGATACTTTCACCGCCTTGAGCCATTTGTCAAAATAATAAAGGAGGGATAAAACAAATAAATACAAGCACTGACCTTAAGCATCAGAAGTAGAGAATGTGTGATTCTCCATATCCTATTAAGCTACCAACATCCCAACTTTAACTAGCTAGACCTAATGAAAATTGAAATTAGGGAGTTTTCTCACTTCTCATACAGAAGAGAATTACTCACAATAATAACCACACTGCAAAGTATTTTAGCGATAGAAGACAGTTACAGGAAGATTGAATTCAAGTCTTCACTGAACCAAAGCTCTCTTGGTTTAGCTTATACCAGGGGTCTTCAAACTTGGCCCTTTTATGACTTGTGGACTTCAACTCCCAGAATTCCTCAGCCAGACACGCTGGCTTATACCATACTTGGTTTTGGTTGGTTTGGTGCCTTTGAATCAGTATTGACTCCTAGCAAATATGGAGCAGTTCATATGTTTTCTTGACATCCTTGGAAGTGGCTTGCCATTGCATCTTTCCTAGGGCTGAGAGAAAGTGACTGGTTCACTAAGCTGGCTTAGTATCTAAGATGGGGCTAAAATTTACAGTTAACCACTATACCAGGGTAGGCAACCTTGGCTCTTTTATAAGACTTGTGGACTTCAACTCCCAGAATTCCAGAGCCAGCCTACCCCTGCACTATACCAAATTGGCTGTGTGTGTCATAATGGTTGGTGTAAATCAAATTGAACGGTGTGGAAATTGTCGACACTCCCTTTTGTTCTTTGATATATTAACTAATCATATAAAGATATATTAACTTTGATATATTAACTAATAATAGATATATTAACTAATCATATAAAGAAGTTGAGAATGGGAATTCTGTTTTAAATGCCGCAGGTGTGAGAAATTTAAAATTTTTAAGGATACTTTTTACTACGTGTAGGTTTCTTCTCATTACTGTGTACATTTGTTTTGCCCGATGTAAAGGCAACAGAGGTAGAGTTTCATATAATAATTTCAAATAACGATTTTGTTATTTTGCAGGGAGAGTTGTTCTTTTTTTTTTCTGGAACAAGCAATAAGACAAAGCTAACTTAAGAGGCCTGAGTGCTCACTGTTTACCTTCTCCTCAAAAATAGGTCATTGTGCAGATATTTGATTGGGGGAGCGGAGCTCTCCTATAAGTTACATCAAGCTTGTAGCCAGGTTTTTTTTCCCCAGGGAAGCATTTTGAGATCTCAGGGAAGCATTTTGAGATCTCAGAATGGGCCAATCAATGTTTAACTGGCAGGTACAGCAAATTGGTGAAGGATTATCAAAGAGGTCTAAACAGTGGCCTGCTCCTAGATTAGGCTCTGCTTAAAATTTAAATGACATGTATAATTAGAATAAACAGTCTTTAAGAGTCCTGTGGAATTAGGTGGCACTTCCAGCTTCATTTCTCTTCAAGGAATGCTGCTCAGTTTTACAGATATTTCTTTAGAAACCCTTTGACGTGACTGCATACTCTGAGACTGTGGAAAAATACTGATGAGGGGCTGGCCACTGTGTGCAAGTCATCGTTGATTGTGCAAAGGACTTTTCACAGCTGTAATGTCATTTCTTCATGGATTTTGGGTGAGTGCAGCATGAGGCCATAATAACACAGCAAAAGGCTCAGAAGCAGCCCTGCCCTAGCTTGCTGCTCTCTATTTTCTGGAAGCGATTCATATTCAGAGTGTGAATCTGGGATTGATTTATGCAAAAACTGCAGTGTTTTATGGCAAAGAATCCTTTGGTCATGGCGCCAGCATTTCCATCTGTGAAATGGGGACTGGATTTTAATTGTTCTATAAAGCACATTTCTTCCTCTGATCCTCTTACTGAAGCATTTTTCCCCACACGCCCCAGAGTGACTTTTAGCAAATGGCGTGATATTGCCTCTTGCTGGGCCCTTGATTTTAAATAGCAACAGAGCAGCACAAAGCAAAAGAAATTGGCAGCTGCAAATAATAATTAAATGGTCACATGATAAGACTTTTATTTATTTATTTATTTATGGTAACTGACCAGCTTACATAAGGTAACAACTAAAGTAGTAAACAAGCCAAGTACAGAAGCATCAGTTTGAGCTCTAATGCCGCATCTGATTTGGCTGCTGCTGATCAGAGAGCTGCTCTTTAAGTGATGTGGCTTCCCCCCTTTTGTGATGGATCACTGTGGTCCAGATGCGCAAAGGTGGTTCTGACGGCCAATGAAAATGCAGTGCCTGCTTTCACAGCTCTATGCATTGAAATGACAGCTTGTGACCCATCAGACATGTACTGTGGCATCACTCATTTTTATAGTATGTCTTTTCCCAGATGATTCCTTCTGCTCTGATAAAAGGATTTGCTTCCTCAATTAGACTTGAATTCCCATTTCAGGAAAGTCGATGCCTTTTGATTCGCTTTCTCCCAAGCATCCTCTCTTCTGTTGGTCTAGCTGTCCTCCTTACCATATTCTAAATGGACAAAACAGCAGTATTTATGCTGCATGTATATTTGTTTTATAGCAGGGGAGTGGAAGTCCATTTAAAGTCTTAAAGTTGCCAAAGTTGGACATCACTTTTTAGGGAGTATAATCGAAAATAAACTCATTTAATCAGGAACCTCTGTGGCTTCTTTGCCCTTGGTACTTGTGCCAAAGAGGCTTTTATATCTAAAGTGCTATGGAAACTGTATTCTGCTGACTGAAAATGCTTTCTCCACGTGTTGGGCAGAATGTTGAGTTCATTCATACTGACTTCTACCTGGTAAGTTAAAGAGGGAGAAAACAAGGCTACTAATGCACAACTACCTGTTTTGAGGAAATCCATGTGGGCAAAGATACCCGAAGCGTGCTTGTTGATGATGTACATTCTGTGTCATTTGATACAGCAAAAAATTCTTCCACAAGCTGCTAGCACTGCAGAGTATAACAACTTTATGTGCCATTGGCCTAGTCAGGCCTTGCTGGTCTACCTTAACCATTATGGGATGTAACATTTTATACACTAATGGAAAATTGTTTCACTGCTTTTTACAGATTTTCTAGATTTTAATTTTTTTTCCACAAATCATTTCTATTTCCTGATTCAGAACAAAAGCTAAGGGTCAGTTTAAAAGAAAAACTCTTCATGATGTATAACGATAGCC
The DNA here is from genome assembly GCA_034064705.1 of Bothrops alternatus. NCBI lineage: Eukaryota > Metazoa > Chordata > Lepidosauria > Squamata > Viperidae > Bothrops > Bothrops alternatus. The sequence goes on along the minus strand of JARGCV010000049.1, from coordinate 12,587,184 downwards.
ATAAAATAGAAATTATCTGTTTTAAATATTCTAAGAAGCATTTAGCATAGAAAGATTAAGACATTTTAAGTATTATTTCAAAGTGAAGGATGGTAAATAAAAATAATTCTTTTAGTATGCCATGAATAAACCTTAAATTTCAAACACAACTAGCAAATAGAACTTTTGCCCCAAATCCAGCTAAAATTTGCGGTCGAATGCTATGTGTTGCTATTCAGAAGCCTGCCTGAATTATATGGGTATTGCCCCAAAGCAAATATGTTCATTTCACACCTAAGCAGGAAAAACCAAAGGTACAAGTACAGATTAAGTAACTGTGAGAGGGACCTTGGAATCCTAGTGGACGATCACCTAAACGTGAGCCAGTTATGTATGGCAGCAGCCAAAAAAGCTAATACAATCCTTGGTTGTATAAACAGAGGCATAGAATTAAAAGCCCATGAAGTATTAGTACCGCTTGATAAAGCCTTAGTAAGACCACACCTGGAATACTGCCTCCAGTTTTGGTCACATTACAAAAGAAATGTTGCGACTTTGGGAAAAAGTGCAAAGAGGAGCAACTAAGTTGATTAAGGGCCTGGAGACAAAAACATATGAAGAATGGTTGCACGAACTGAGTATGGCCAGTCTAAAGAAAAGAAGGACTAGGGGTGACATGATAGCAGTATTCCTGTCTTTGAAGGGCTGCCACAAAGAAGAGGGGGGGGTCAACTTATTTTCCAAAGCACCAGAAAGTAAGACAAGAAACAATGGACGGAAACAAGAAGCAATTTGGAATTAAGAAAAAACATCTTAACAGTGAGGATAATTAACCAGTGGAACAGCTTGCCTTCAGAAATTGTAGGTGCTTCGTCACTGGAGGTTTTTAAGAAAAACACTGGACAACCACCCATCTGAAATGGTATAGGGCCTCCTGCTTGAGCAGATGGTTGGACTAGAAGACCTTCCAAGATCCCTTCCAGCTCTATCCTGATTGAAGATGTAAAGAATTTCAACGTCTGAATAGCAGCTCATGATGAGCTTCTCAACTATATTGCAATTAGGTTTATACAAAAAAACACATTTCTATTTAGCTATGGCAGGGCAGATGAAAACTATATTGGATTACTTATTATTGAATTATCTATAGGTTTTTCTTGTTGATCAATAGCAATAATAGTTCCTCGAATATCCATTCCAATTTTATAAAGTAAAGAAAACTGTGGCCTCTTAACACAATGCTAAAATGAACAGAGCCATTTAAAATTATTTATAGTAAGAAAAGGTCACCAATTTAATCATGTACATTAAGCAGGCAAGCAATTTGTAAACATTCAAAAGCGGCAGCATCCATGTTACAAACATCGTATAAGGGAAACAAAAATCAAGATTGTTTTTAAGGATTACCCATCCCTTCTTCTTTGCTCTCCAAAAATTCTGGAAGTGATGTTTAAAAATACTACAAACACCAAAGGAGATCTGCCGGCCTTAACAGTCCTTTCTTATAAAAAGAAAGAGTTCCAAAATTCTCAACACAACATTTTATTAGTGTGCTCTTTAATTAGGATCTATATTGGTCACCGGGTTCGAGCTCTGTTTAAATCCCGTTAGCAAAGGGAATGCTTGTATCTTGATTCAATGCTTCTTTAACTTCTGAGGGCAACGTATCAAAAAGATGATCTTCTACAGTTAGTCCACTTTTCCTGAGAAGCCGACACTGACCCAAAGTGGCTGGTAGACGGTCTAAACAGTTCCCCTTCAGCTCCAAGTTAGTTAGCTGCAACAGCTGACCAATTTTTTCTGGAATTGAGGTGATGCAATTTTGTCCCAAACTCAAAGTTCTCAACTTGGAGCACTTAAACAGCTGTTTTGGCAAAATATCCACTTTATTTCCTGTGATAAGCAAGTGCTGGAGATTTTGAAGCAACCCTATTTCCACAGGAATCACCGCAATGGAGTTGTAGCTTACATCTAAGCATCTGAGTTTCTGTAAACTGAATACTGCAACAGGTAAGGATTCGAGTTTATTATTGGAGAGATAAAGTGACTCCAAGTTTTTAACATGAGTAATGGAAGAAGGAATGTTAACTATTTTGTTGTGCCACAATTTCAGACAAGTTAGTCTTTTTAAATGTTGGAAGCTAATGACTTCTTCAATTGTGCGTATGTTATTTGACTTTAGATCTAGTTCCTGCAAGTTAGTGAGACTAAAAATGGCATGGGGGATACGTTCCAATTCACAGTTCTGCAGCTCTAATTCTCCTACATTCATCATTTTCTTAAGGCTATTCAGTACAAAAAGCTTGGTACCATCGTTATGAATTACCAGCTTGGTTAGATGTGGTGCTACATCTGTGATATTAGATGGAATTTTGGTCAAATTGCTTTTCACGTAGAGAATCTTAAGGTGCCTTAACTCTCTAAGTGATTCAAGTCCTATCATTTTATTGTTTTCAGAATTCAAGTTGCCTACTAAATACAACTCTCGGAGATTTTTAAGCAAGTAGACCCAAGCTGGTATCTCTGCAACATCAGTAAATTTCACATGCAAGCATCTCAGGTGGTCACGAAGAAAACTGAAGGCTGTCTGCTCCACCTTTGCAGGGCAATGATAGAGATGTAGCTCTTGAAGGTTAGTCATCTGGGATATTTTAGCGGGGATTTTTGCTTCAGGAATCAGCTCGAGTTTTAACACATCTAAATCTGTCAGATCAAAAACCGCATCTGGGACTCCCGATAGCATGAAAAGATGTAATTCTTGCTTATCCTGAGCATTGCGGGAAACGTGTTGCCTCAATTTTTCGAAAGTCCATTCGTGGTTCAAACTTATTTCCCTCAGTTTGTTTTCACTGACCTCTGACAGAAATACACCAAACCTCTTGGAGTAAAGCTGATCATACTGGTCAACCATGTGTAAGAGAAAAGCAAAATCATTCTTAACATCTGGAATATCGCTGAAACTGCTCTCTTCTCTAACTTTTTCAAAAGAGTACTCCTTCAGGGGTAACCGAAACAACCAGAAGAGAGTGTACAGACAGACAAAACCATAGACACAGATGAGAGAAATATAACTGATAAGTAACTTTTTTAACATGTAAGCCATATTGTGTGTGCATTCAAATTCTTGGTAGCCAGTCAGATGTTCCACTTTGGGCATGCAGATATGCTCAAAACTGATTTCATTGACAAAATTGGCTGTGTAGCAGAGAATAAATATGAACTTTACAGTTTTGATGACAGTCTGGACAACATAGAGCTTATAAATCAAATCACTGTCCTCCACGTGAGCCCGGAATTTTCGTACTTTTTCAAAGAGTGCTTTGGCTTGCTCTCCATCTTTTTTGTCCAAAATGGTCATACCTGGGACTTCAATAACTGGCTTTTCTGCTGAAAACTTGAAACCAGTCTTGTTGATCATGGGGGTACTGGCATTTGGGCTTCCTTCATCGCTACTAGTTGATACGTGCTTTGGCAGGGACTGGGCCCCAGTTAGTCTCTGTTTATTCTCCTCAGAGTCTTCACACGCCGTTTCAGACAATGCTTTTGTAGTCCAAGGGGATTCAAAGCATTTTCCTAAAATAGAGACAAAATGCTCAATTTTCGAGCAGGTTTTTGGGTATTTAAACCAAAAATTGCTACTGACCATTAAAATAATTGTGTGTATAAGAGCTAAGTAGGGAAAGTATTTTGAATACCAAGGAAGAGCCACATGATAACACATCTGGTTAATGAAAACATATTGCTGATAATCCAAGTTAGTCTTACGGCCCAGAAAATCTTTCTGCTTCTTCTTTACTTCCTGACTTGCAGCAGTTGAGGGTAATGGTGGATAGGCAGTTCTACGTACATCAGGCGTAGTGACAGGTGTGGTGTCAAGAGATACAGTCATGGTTGCCTGTTTGTCTTTGTCTTGAATAGCTGGTGTTTCGAATTCTGGCATATTGGCAGCTTTGGCACTTCCCAAGGGGCTGGGTTGCATTTTTGCACTTACAGCAGACTGTAACACAGGCAAACAAACCACCTGATCTTTGGTCAACTGCATGGTTCCAGCAAAAATAGCAACCATGAGCATTACAACTGCCAGATAATCCATAAATACATCCCACCATGGTTTCAGAATTCGGTAAGTTGGCTGTATGTCATTCAGAGATGCAACTTCTGCAAGGGTAAACATTCCTGTAACAAAACAAAAGTTCCTATTATTTGCTGCTGAGAGACACAGTAATAATTTATGCTTTTCTTTATTTGCAATTTCTATTTTTTTTCTACTTGTTTTAATTTCAATTTTATCTCTGATAAATGGTGGATGATAGCCACAATTAAAATATACACGGTGGGCAATAGCCATTATTAAACATAACATAAATATAAAGGTCTCTCAACCTGTATTGGTAAGAAATTAAGACTGTGACACTAAAACATGTTCCTTAAATGTATTTTAACATTTTAGTAGATGTTTTGATGATGTAATCTTAATTTAACATTTCAGGACAGAAATGAAAGAAAATAATACAGAGTAAATGACCTTCAATGAGAATCAATCTAATAGTAATGGGTGGGCTACATAATAATAGTCTATGTTATAAATTATAGCCATTAATAGTATTATTACATCAGAGCAGAAGTCCATATAAAAGGGATAGTAAGCAGTACATATGTGATTTTATTTTTCCAACTTCATATATACTTCCAATATTCTCATTTCCAAAACACTGAAAATTCTTATGGTAAGGAAAAATCATTCTCCAGCACTGGAGATGGAGAATCCACCAATGGGTTTTGACTGTATTTCTGCCCAATCAGATCAAGTCAGCCAAAGTTGCTATGCCCGTCTTGGACCATAGAGATCCCAGTCTTGACTTGATCTCGCCCAGGACAAACGTGCAAGTGTGGCTCTTAGGCAGGTACAGTCTTTATTGGTGGATTTTCCATTTCCCCAGTTTGCTGAACTGTGCTGTTTTCAGCACAGAATTTGGCTTTCTAGCAGCAATTTAGTTACCATTCAGGAACATTCAAGGCCCAGTCATAACTTTGAATGGCTGCTGGGTGAAGACTACTTGTATTAAGAAACACTTGGAAAACAAACACACTACCTCAAGATTGGCATGTACTTAGCAAGCCAGTTTAGTCTGGTATATTAAATTCTGTATATATTGATAATAACCTGTACAGGCTGGGAAACATTTAGTATCTTTCTATGATTTTTGGCAGGGGTTATGCATAATCACTCCTCCAATGAAAGAATAATAACATGCATTTTGAGCATGATTAGGTTAAAACCTGGGTTTTTATTATGTTCAGAAAAGTAAGCAAAATATACTGCTTCAAAAAATCCAATAAAAGAAAACATCCAGGGAACACTATACTTAGTCAGCTAACGTAGTTATTCCAGTTAAAATAGATTTGTATCACATAAAGAACCTTCTACCTGTTCTTGTATTTTCTAGGTCACCTTTTCACCTTCACTTATCCACAGTGCATTTAAAAGTAAGAATAATAGCTATATTCTTTTCCCAGAATCCTAAGAATTGTTATGCTACAGGAACAGATGTAACAAAAATCTCATCATATCACCCCATTAATATTTCCTATGATAACACTGTATCTTCATCATTCCTCCATAAATCTCGGGATAATAACCTTGGTTTTGGTTCTTAACCACTCAAGCACCTGGCCTCTTGCTGGTAAGCAAGTGAGTTAAATATGGATTTGAACCCAGGAATCTTTGCTCCTAGATTAAGCACACTCTGCACTTCTGCTTAAAAAAAGCCCAGTTTTAGAAAGAACTGCATCCCCATGATGTATGAGACTAATCAAATACTTAACTGGTACCAACTTTATACAATAAAGCTGGGGAAAAAACCCAGGAGCTTTTATATTTAGAAACAAAAGTATGTTGGGATAATGGAATCACTAACTATTTCTAATGTTATTAGATTTTCTAACTGTTTCTAAAATGAAGAAGCTAAATTGTTCTGGGACTTTAGAATTCGAACAGGAAAGCACTTGCCACACAACACTCCAGATTTAACAATGGTTTATAAGAAAGATAAAAATATCTGGAGAGTGGATGTGACAATTCCCGCAGACAACAGAAGAGACGAGAAAGAACTGGAGAAAATCACAAAATATGAAGATCTGCAAATAGATGTAAAAATGACTGTGACAAAAGAAAGCAAAGATAGTACCAATAGTAATAGACACCTTGGGTGCAATCCCAAAACTTCAGGAGCACCACTTGAATAACACCAACATTGACAAAATCACCATCAGCAAAAGGCAGCTTTACTTGGAACAGTTTACATTCTGTTATAATACCTTTAGCTCCATTAAACATCTGCCTATCCCAGGTCTTGGAGAAGGACTCAATAGGTGAATAAAAATGCCAAATCCAGTCTAAACATCTGGCTGACTTTATGATTAACCATAATAGTAATAATAATAAAAAGTTGATGCTCACAGTGTTACTGAATTGCTGTGACTAAACACAGAAATTATGAAACTATGCTACCTTGGTTCATTTTACTTACAAACGCTAAAAACATATTTCAAAAAATTGCTCTCAATCACTTTTCACTGAAATATGGAACAAATTCATCAAAACTGCTCAAAGAATTATTGAAATCAGTGTGTCTGAAAGCTCTTCAAAGTACAGGTAGTCCTTGAGTTACGCGTGTAACGAAGACTGCCCATTCCACTCGTAACTCGAAAACTCGTGAGTGAATCTCGTACCTCGAACGAGATCGCTCCCTTGCTCGTTAAGACGCATGCAGCTTGTTAAGTGAACATGAGGTATCTCAGGGTGGGGAAGGCCATGGAGGGCCTAGTAATGGAACAGGGCCACAAGACCTCCCCGACCTACTAAGATACCTCATGCTTCCCCCTCCCTTCCTGCTGTGCTGGACTCACTTTAAAAAGATCCGTCTCTCTGCTGTGGTTCCTTCTGCCACCCGGATCTGAAGCCGGGGGACGCTTCCACATGCCTCCAGAAGCTGGATCGGAGCATTGGAGGGCCACAGAAGCATCTCTTGGCTTCAGATGTAGGCGGCAGCAGCCTGGAAAAAGCTTCTGGCACCCGGATCGGACTGCTGGAGGACCGTGGAAACATACCCCCGCCTCAGATCCAGGTGGCAGTGGCCTGGAAAAGGCCTCCAACGCCTTGATCCAGCCTCCGGAGGCACAGGGAACGCACCAAAGGCCTGGAGCAGCCAAGAAAGCAAAGGATCTCGATTGAAGGCCTGGTACCTAGTGAGACCCGGGGCAGTGGTGGAGAGGGAGGGAATAACCAGGGTGAATATTGCAGAGCCCCTGTGGTCACTCGTAAGGGCAAACGACTGCTGTGGTACTGCAATATTCGTAATTTTGGGACTTGCTCCTAAGCACTAGGGGCATTTATCGCGTAACTTTGAATGCGTGTTAAGTGAAGGCTCATAATTCGGGGATTACCTGTACTCATTTTATTACTATGTCATTCTTATTTGCCCTATGAAAAGGAACAGTGCAGAGATTTCTCCTTGAATGACTTGCCCCTCTATACAAGGAAAGAAAAGTTGTTGTTTTTTTTCTAGAGGACCATATTCTTTCAAGAGTAATCTGGTGAGGCCACACAGTGGGCAGAGCATAAGTAAACACTACTTAAGCTCAGAGTAAAAGTGAGTGGGAAAGCTTATTTTCCAACTCCTTTTTTCTTGCACAATATTTTTCTCTCTCTTCTAAACACCTTGCTGTAAAGAACACAATGCTTATCAAAGGTCTGAACAGTTTTCCTGCAGTGTTTTTAAAATTAGATCAAGGGCTCCAGATTAAATTTATCTCCAACTATTACAAAAACAAGTTGGACAGCTCCCGTCTTTCAATCTTTGCTATTTTCAAGAATAACATAAAAGTACCAATTGCTACTAAAAATACATCTGACCTGTGGCTTTAGTCCTATTTGTCTGCAGTTCTAACAATAAAACCAGCAGAATATTACAAGAGAGAACCAGTTTATTTTGTGTGTTGATAATAAAGCTATGTAAATGTATTAGGAAAAATTCCAACATAATTCAGTTATATCAGAACTTGTAATGGGAACAGGGGAGGATAAATGAAAGAAAATATCTTTCTTAACTGAGGCTTTGAAGTTCAAAGAAATTATGTGCAGATAAGAGAGTCAGGTCAGAACAAGAAGCGTCACATCACATCTACTAAGGTAATTCAACAAACTCATTTCTAGCCCTGGTTACTTCAGAAAGTATAAACATTTATTTATTAATACTGTCTGGTCAATTAACCAGATGCTTAGAAAATTCCTCATAATGCAACCCCCAAGAGAGTAAACTATTTAATGACCAAGCCTACATTCACAGATTTCAAATGACAAGTTATTGAAATGGAGGAGAGATGACTTTGCATGAAAATAAACCTCTTTATGGCCACAGGGAGTCAGCTCTCAAAATTACTGTCTTTCCTTTCATTTTGAGTCACTCCATATTTCCTGGCCAATCGGTTTTGTACAACATTGTTTGTAGTAAGCTGTGCAATCTGAAATTTTATTTCCAGTGCAAAATTAACTAGACAGCTTCTATATTGGGTAGAAGAAGATATACAAGAAATACAAAATCATCACATATACTATTAAAATAGGTGGGGTTGGCTCTGTCTAATTCTACCAACCCACTTCGCCTTATACCCAGTGACAACCTAAAGAATTACAATTATAAATATTCTTAAATTAGCAATTCCTTTTGCACTTTCAAATCTATTCTGATTAGAATCACAAATGCATATCCAGAGTTGGTTCATGGTTCAAAGATGAATATAACAAGTAGTCGCACTGCAGAGCATTGTTGTCTCCAAATTACCTGAGACAATTCTCCAGTTTTATCTTGGATGGATCATTTATAGAGGCAAAATATAAAATGATGTCAATGGGTATCAGAACTCTTCTGTTGGAAGAGAGTCTTCATCATGGTAAAAACCAGCAAGTTGTTGCAAAATAGAGCTTATGCTCTACTGAAGTAATATTTAGGAAGAAAGTATGGTACTAAAGCAGTTTCTAGTTCTGCATGTCTTCTGTTACAATTTTGAATGTTTTCCTTCTTCCTCACAAATACATATTCCCAACATTTGAAATGAAAAACATACACATACCTAAAATGAGATATTCTGATGACTGTGCCTAATGGCGAATTGCTTGTAAAAAGATTTCCTTCAAGTGTTACATATGCACCATTTTGTCCGAACATCTCAAATACCTTGTAAATATCATCAGAATCCTAAATTCCTTTTCTATGAAAGCCTATCAACTTTTTCCACTCTATACAATTATCAAACAAAGTAAAGATTTGAGTTTTTGTTTGTACAGGTGTTAAAATGCAACCAGGGAATCAAAGAAACCCTTGGGGATTGAATTAATTCTCTGCTGGAAATAGTATAAAAGCTCCAGAATGTCAAAGCAGTGCTTCAACTTCCTTACAAGAGCTTATCTACATAAACTCATTATTTCTAAATTAATCATTCTGAATTTAAAAAAAAGAAGACATTTTTAATTCTCTGTCATTACAAATATTTTAAAAACATTCTAAGTAGAGCTGGCAATAATCAGCCTTTCCCTCCATTTGAAGACAACAGAGTCTGACGCAGTGAATTGTTTCAAATGAAGCACACCAGGGGAAATTCTCAAATGCACACTTTTCCCTTTCCTTTGTCCACAAACTACGTAAAGACATGATCAGACATAGCAGATTTTGCCTGCCTTGTACTCACAGGACTTTCCTATTTTATACCATAAATGAACAGTTCAGATAAAGTATTTTCATTGCATGTCATTCAAATGTGCTATTTCAAAAGTAATCCCTGCTAAGCCCTACATTTGTAGGTATTAAAATTAAAATAAAAGCCAGTCTTTTGAATGATGGAAACATGATGGTATGGAGCCTTAGAAAGGTTGTGGAATCTGTTTAGTTATGCTCAGATCACTATGAATATTTGTTGGATTTTTGATTACAATTGGAAGAATAAGGGCAACGAAAGAGCAATGAAAGATTAAGAAAAAAAAAATACCAGCCTCCTTAGCTAATTTGTCACTCATTCATTGCTACATGAACTGCACTTTGGACCAGATTAGAGCACAAAATGGTAACTGGTGAGACAGCAGTAATCTTGTATTGAACACATAAAAACTGGAAATATACATTAATCTACAAAAGCAGCTATTTTTATTTAAACAGCTTCTGAAGAAAGAATATCTTAGAAGAATCTAAGTCTATTTACATTATACCTATCTTCAAGCATTCAGGTAAATGCATGGAGGGATGCAAGTAGAATAGAGAACAGGATCCATTTTTTTCCTTTTTCTAACTTTCATGAGTTCCATTAGAGCTCCGAATGGCAGGTGTCCTTAAACCAACTTGAGTGCAAATGATTTTCATGATAATGAGGTTTCTTTTAGTTTAAGCAGTTAGCACCAAACTCATAACTGGATAAGGCTTCCTTTGAGCCAAGATCAACTACTGGTGAATCTATGAGCAGACGCTTAGCTCTTTTCTTGACAAAAGTATGGAAATGATTAATCATTGCTACCTTCTCCATATGTTTTTTCCATTTTCCAGTCTAGCCTATAGCTTTGCTACGTCTTCTCTGATCATCTCGCATTCAAGACCAGACAATGTCAGACATGAGCTATCCACTTTCTTCAATTTCAGCTGTAATCCTTTATTTTGGGGTGGACATTCAACTAAGTTGACCTTTTCTTAGCATTAGTAATACTGATCTATCTGGGATGAACACACTAAAACAATAGTTTTCTTGTAATATTTTATTTATTTTGGTCGCACAAAATATTCACATCTCAATATGGTTACCATTTTTAGTTGTAACTAGCTATTGACCACAATACGAACCAACAATTAATCAGAAATGAACACTTAAGAATTGTATAACATGTTTATGCAAAGAAGAGCCATCAACTATAGTTAAGGAGCTAGGTGGGATGGAGACAAACTAACAGCAGTCCAGATTGGGTTAATCACCCAGGTTTTACAAAACAAAGCTCAGCTAACAGACATAAAAGAACAGCATCCCAGTTAGCTGCTTTTACAAGATACACTGAACAAATAGACAGCTATATTTTAAACTAATTTGTTGTGTGTGAATTCAGCCAATATGCTTAACTTATGGTAAAAATAATGGGTTAGTTGGGTGAACTATGGATTGGTTATCTAAGGGTAAGGATGTTGTGAATAACAATTCATTTATCTTACCTTGCTAGCCTTACCCAAAAGGAAATCAATTGAAAACAAGAAATTAGACTGCCTAAGGTGAACTTTATGAAAGTTGTACAAAACGCTTCAGAAATAAAAGGAGTCTGATCTCTTTTCTTGCCCTCATAGTAGTAGCTCCCTTTCTATGAAACATCAACACACACACACTTTAAAATTTAAATGAACAAACAAGCAATATATACATAACTGCTCCCCAGACACTGATTAGAACCTGGCTTTTTCAGATGCCCTTTAGAGATTGATTGTGGAGCCACAGGTTTATATTTGAAGAAGGAATATAGTGGGTTCAAGAGAGACATAGATACACAGAGTGGTAGTTATGAGAGCCACACTGTTTAATGGTGTTGTTTGAAATGTGTTTAAATGTCTTCTAGCCTCTGTGTACAGTAGTTTATTTCAAATATTAAGATCCAAGAAAGTTTAATTCAAGTTTCTACTTGATTATAAATTATAGCCTGCTGATGGTCTGGACAAGTCCTTAGGTGTTATCTTTAAGAAAATCTGAGAACTGATGAAATTACATTGACTGGAGAAGGAAATGGTATAAAACCCTAAAGAAAAGCAAATGAAGTACAATTCTACTTAATTGATTATAGATTCATATACAGAGTGTCATTTCTTTGATTATGTGTATTGTTCTAACTAAATTTCATTTTACATAAAGTAAAATACCTCAAAGAATCAGAATTATAATAAAATAGTTAAATAGTCCAACATATCCCTGGATTTTAAAACACCTTCTAAAGCATTGTTTGATTTTTTTACATTAAAAATCTGCTTACCAATTCTTTGCTAATGCAAAGTATCATTTCTGAATATTTTACCTCATTGTTTTCTCAGATTTTCTTTCTCTAAATCAATATATACAATGTATTTGTATACAAGAATAAAAAATGGAATGAAAATATGCAAACATTTTTTCATATCTTTTATATGATATGATGCATCTCATAGAAGAGGACAAGCCTGAAGATGCTGCCTAATCAAATATATGGAAATATTAAACTACTAAATGTATCTCATTAAAAGATTTCTTGTATTTTACACTTATTTTCCAATATTCTGGAGCAAAGTGGAGTTAAATGCAATAGTAGCAAGTTTTTAAAAGCTCAGGAGTTTTAAATACAAAGTTTTGTAGATACCAGTGGGCATTTTCATCAGATCAAGTAGAAAAAAATAATCAGGTTAGTATATTTCACGGGTCAGCAACCTGTGGCTCCGGAGCCACATGTGGCTCTTTGAGCCATCTCCTGTGACTCCGGAGCCTCCTCCGCCATTTGCAGAGAGAGACAAGGAGAGAGAGGCACTTGCGCTTCCCCTCTCTCTCTTTCTCTCTCATGCGGACTTGCCCCCTCGCAGGGCTCCTGATTGGCCCTGCACACAGATGCCCCACCTCCTGGGAGAAGGGCAGCCAGGAAATCCCTTTCCTGGGCTGGTCCTGTCCGAGGCGCACGTGGCTGAGGAGCTGCACGGGGAAGTCCTGGCATCTCCGCTGGGAGAGGCCCGCCGGAGCCTCCGCTGAGCGGGCCAGCCCTCTCCCAAGCCACAGGACCGAGGGAGAGCAGCCCCTGCGATGCCCAGCCGGCGCAACCGTTGGCCTAGTAGCACCGGAGATGGAGGGTTAATGGCAGGGGGAGGGAGGGGGCTCTGAATCTGCGGAGTGCCACCACGAAGCAGTCACGGAGCAGGTGGCGACCCCCCGGCTTACCTGTACCAGGCGGCAGTCCTGGCTGGGGCATCAATCCCTGGGCCATCCCCGGGCCACTCCCTCAGCAGCTGAGCCAGCCACGTATCTCCCCGGGCCAGGCCGTACGGCACTTCCAGCTGGGCCGGCGGCCGGCGGGGGCATCGCTCCCTGGGCCATCCTCAGGCAGCCGAACTGGCCACGCGTCTCCCCAGGCCAGGTCGGGTGGCAGTCCCGGCTGGGGCGGCGGCCGGCGGGGCATTGCTCCCCAGGCCAGGCAGCAGTCCCGGCTGGGGAGGCGGCAGGTGGGGGCATCACTCCCTGGGCCGCTCCCTGGCAGCCGAGCCGGCCACGCGTTTCCCCAGGCCGGGCTGGGCAGCAGTCCCGGCTGCGGCGGTAGCCATTGGGGGCATCGTTCCCTGGGCCATTCCCGGGCCACTCCCTGGCAACTGAGCCGGCCACACATCTCCATGGGCTGGGCGGCAGTCCTGGCTGGGCTGGCAGCTGGCAGGGCATCGCTCCCCGGGCCAGGCGGCAGTCCCGGCTGGGGAGGCGGCAGGTGGGGGCATTGATCCCTGGGCCGTTCCCAGGCCGCTCCCTGGCAGCTGAGCCGGCCATGTGTGTTGCTGGGCCGGACGGCAGTCCCGGTTGGGGCAGCGGCCGGTGGGGGCATCACTCCCTGGGCCGTTCCCAGGCTGCTCCCTGGCAGCTGAGCCGGCCACATGTCTCCCCGGGCCGGGCCAGACAGCAGTCCTGGCTGGGGGGGGCAGCCGGCGGGGCATCGATCCCTGGGCCGTCCCCGGGCCACTCCCTCAGCAGCCGAGCTGGCCATGTATTTTGCCAGGCTGGACAGCAGTCCCGGTTAGGGTGCTGGCCAGCGGGGGCATCGCTCCCTGGGCCGTTTCTGGGCTGCTCCCTGGCAGCCTAGCCGGCCACGTGTCTCCCCGGGCTGGCAGCAGTTCCGGCTGAGGCGGCGGTTGGCGAGGGCATCGATCCCTGGGCCGTCCCCGGGCCACTCCCTCAGCAGCCAAGCCGGCCACACGTCTCCCCGGCTGGGCCAGACGGCAGTTCCAGCTGGGGCGACGGCTGGCAGGGGCAGCCGAGCCAGCCATGTGTCTCCCCGGGCCTGGCTGGGCCGGGCGGCAGTCCCTGCTGGGGCAGCGGTTGGCAGGGGCATCGCTCCCTGCAGCCGAGCCGCCCACGTGTCTCCCCGTGAGAGAGAGAGAGAGAGAAAGAGAGGAAAGAGAGAGAGGGAGAGGAAAGAGAGAGAAAGAGAGGGAAAGGAAAGAAAGAGAGGAAAGAAAAAGAGAGAGGAAAGAGAAAGAAAGAGAGAAAGAGGAAAGAGAGAAAGAGGAAAGAGAAAGAAAGAGAGGAAAGAGAGGGAGAGGAGAGAGAGAAAGAGAGAGAGGAAAGAGAAAGAGAAAGGAAAGGGAGAAAGAGAAAGAGGGAGGGGGACAGAGAAAGAGAGACCCTTTTGGCATCTAAAATGAAGATAACACTGCATAAATCCTTTTTTACCTTTAATATATATGTGTGTGTATGTATATCTATATATCTATATGTGTGTGTGTGTGTATCTATCTATTGATCGATAGATAGATAGATAGATATCAAAAGGGTTTTGAGGCTCCCAGTATTTTGTTTTTGGTGGGAAACGGGTCCAAGTGGCTCTTTGAGTGTTTTGGGTTTCCTACCCCTGGTATATTTTAACTAATTTTTTATTTGACTAGAAATGCTTAGCCCTAAAGAATGCATAATGCACTTCTAATCCCATAATAATGAATTGATAGTCAGAATGTACTAGAAAGCCAGTGGTGTTAGTCACCTATTACTGTTTTCTTAGCTCAAACAGCAGAAGCACACATATGGGACAGTGCAATCTATTTACTGAATACATTTTGTATTCAGTCAATTAAGGAACTCAGAATGGATGGTTAAGCTTTTTGAGAAATCTTTGTGCATACCCACAACATATCCTCATAACTCTGTTCTATTAAGAAGAATTCTTATGCTCTTAATAGATTTAGAATGGAATTCCTAAAGGATGCGCCTCTACACATTACGAAACAGCAACAAGAAAAACGTTTAAAAAACTATTACAATAAAAGAAGAATCTTGAAAGATACTCTTTATATTGCGAATTTACTTCCTTTATTGTGCTGACGGTTCCTTTAATTTTATAACTTATCACGTCCCATCTTTAAAAGTTTCTTTAAAAATAATGTTGTATTAAAGAAAAAAAGGCCCTTCTAAACATCTCTCAGAATTTTGATTAACACAAAAAATATAAATTGGAAAACAAAAACATAAATAATAAAAAAATAAAACTATGTAATTTTATTCTGCAATTACTTTCATTTCCTTAGCACTAAATCCAATTTTATTTCTTACTCAGGTATCTGCAGGTTTTACAAAATGCCTTCAGAAGTCTTCCACTGGCTCTTTTAGATCAGGGCTTTTCAACCTTTTCACCCATTGTACCACTTTTAGGATATGGCAATATCCGAGTACCACCAGTCGCCCAACAAGGTGTCAAAAACTTGATGACCCCCCCCCAAAAAAGGGAAAAAAGTGATAAAGAACAGGTAGTCCTCGACTTACAACAGTTCGCTTAGTGACTGTTCGAAGTTACAATGGCACTGAAAAAGGGGCCCAAGCCACAGCTGAGCAAGATACCTGCCTGCCCACCCGGAGGCGCTCTTCCTCCTGTCCAAGGTTTTCATTGTTGTGAGCATTTCTGTTGAGGATTGGCAGCGGGAGTGGGATGGGGGGTTTTTATTCCCCCCCCGTCTGCTGGGTGGTTGCAGCAGGTTTTGTTCACTTCACATGACCCTGGGATACTGTGACCATCATAAATATGAATCAGTTGCCAAGCTTCTGAATGTAAATCACAAAACTCTGGAGATGCTGCAAACTTCCAGTTGATCGGCACTTCTTCTGGGCTCAGCAGAAGCACCAGGATCGGTGCCGAGCTCCAGCTGGAGCCTGGCGCTGACCCTGGCGCTTCCACTGAGCCCTGACAGCCCTGCAGCTCCAGCCATCTCTCGCTCAGGCTTGTGTGGTGCTGCCACTGGTTCAGCTCATTCCCCTCCCCCGCTACCACTTTTCTAGGATGGTCGCGTACCACCTGCCAGGTGCCAATGTACCACAGGTGGTACCCGTACCACTGGTTGAAAAGCCCTGTTTTAGATCTTTAATCACCTTTCTTATTATATTTCATTAATACAGGTAAAAAGGCAACATCTACATCTTCGGGCTAACATGCAGCCCAGGTACATAATCAAGCAGAGAATCAGTCCAATGTGTTTTCTTCTCCTGACATATGTTTTTCTAAGCACATGTTACTCACTGAAACATGTTTCTGCAAGCAAGGCTTTAACATTCCATATAAGCAAACAGAGCAACAGCTGTCACTGAATGAATTTTCTAAGTTTTCAAGATGTTTTTAAAGGGTATTTTGTCCTTTTCTATGAAAATGATGCTAACAGGTATTAACTATTGTTTATCATACAGATGAAACCAAGGAATTCTTGTATATAAAATACAATTTCTAAATATTATGAGTAATTAATTCATTTTCTGTACAAGGCTACAGCAAATTAAATTGGAGGATGACCGATACATTTGTTATTGTTGTTAGTTGCGAAGTCATGTCCGATCCATCATGACCCCATGGACGTTCCTCCAGGTCAGTGGTGGCGAACCTATGGCACGCATGCCAGAGGCGGCACTCAGAGCCCTCTCTGTGGGCACGCACGCCATGCCCCAGAGATGGCAACCGTCCCTCTTCAACCAGCCGCCCGCTAACTCGCTGAGGTCCCACATGGCCGGATGCATCCCAGCACGGCTAGTTTCCCTCCCCCATCCCATCCCTCCTGGCCTCCCATGCTCTCCTTTTCCCGGACACAACCCACTGCATCGCCTCAGCTGTCGGCTGTCTGTCCAGCTCAGAGGCGGCTTCTCTGAACTTCTGGTGGTGGGTTGTGGAGCCCCAGAGTGAACTAGTTGAGGGGCTGGCAGGCTGTGGATGCTGACAGACAGTGTTAACCCCCATGCGCTCGCTGGCCTCTGTGTGCGGGGGCCAACGGTGTCAGGCAGCAGCCACCCCGGCCTCTGCCTCGCCTTGCCCTGTGATAATGGTACCCCAGCCCTGCCTCACCCCGCAGAATGAGCCTCCTGCCCACTGCGTCACGTGCCAGAGACCCCCTGGATCTCCCCGAACCCTGCCTGGCCTCCCCAGGCATCCCTACCCATGAGCAACATCGAAGTGACCATGCCCACCCAGTGGGCCATGCCCACCTGGCACCCGGTGATAAATAAGTGGGTTTTGGGTTACAGTTTGGGCACTCGGTCTCTAAAAGATTCGCCATCACTGCTCCAGGTCTTCCTGTCCTCTTGCCTTTTGGTACTGTCCATGGGGTTTTCATGGCAAAGATACTGGAGTAGGTTGCCATTTCCTTCTCCAGTGGATCACATTTTGTCAAAATTCTCTGCTATGACCTGTCCGTCTTGGGTGGCCCTGCATGGCATAGCTCATGGCTTCATTGAATTACACAAGCCCCTTCACTACGAATGAAGGAGGACCAATGAAGGAGGACCAATACATATTCCTCATGATTTTTTGCACTTTTCTTAGTTTCTTCTTTTAAGAAAACAATGCAAATGTTTAAGAGTCCTTAAAATTTAGAGTAGTACTTAGTTAAGGTTTGAGGAAGGCATTAAATATATACCAAGGAGTTTGATTAAACTGATTAGAGCTGATGCTTTTCCTGCTGTCACTCACATCTGTTCTAATACTAGTTTTGGACTCTAGTATTAGCACTGCTGCAATGCGTTTTGATCCCATTCAACAATCTTATTAAGCAGTAATGTAAAGGGATGGAAGCTGAGCAGCTGTGTTATTCAATATGATTAAAGGTGACTAATTTTATCTATCATAATATTCTTGAGTTAAAAAAATGATGATCTGCACCAATCAGATGATGATACAACAGTAGTGGGCCTTATTCAGGATTACAAGGTGGAAGCTTACCGCAAGGAGGTTGAGGGGTTGGTGAACTGGTCTAAGGAAAACAGCCTAGTTTTAAATATCGGAAAAACCGAAGAGATCATTGTGGATTTCAGAAAAGGCAGGCACAGCAACACTTCTCTGTGCATTAATGATTCACCTGTGGAGATGGTTACCAGCATCAAATTCCTGGGTGTGCAGCTATTGAGTAGGCTGACTTGGTCGCTCAACAGCAAGAAACTAGTGAAGCGGGCATAGCAGCACCTGCATTTTCTGCGTCGCATGAGAAAAGCACATCTTCCTTCCCCTGTCCTGACCACTTTCTACAGAGGGCCAATCGAGGGCATCCTATCATACAACATCACAGCCTGGTTTGGAAGCATCACTGCTTCAGACAGGAAGGCAGTGCAGAGAGTGGTGAGAATGGCCAAAAGATCATTGGCAGTTCTCTCCCTCCCATCCAGGACATAGCACAGAAGTGTTGCTTGAGCAGGGTCTGTAAGATTAACTGGGACACTACACATCCTCTCCACGACCTGTTTTCCTTGTTACCTTCTGGGAGGAGGCTTCGTGGTATCCGTAGCAGAACATCCAGATTCATCCATAGTTTCATTCCATACAGCATTAACCTTGTGAACTCTCAAGCTTCCTCCTTCCGTTATATATTCAAGATGGACAGTATTTAATTTATTTATTTGCTATGTATATGTAGGGGTGTGGGTCTATACATATGTTGTATATAGTATGTTTAGGTGTGTGTCATGTATGTGTTTCACTTTGAGAGCGGGCAACTAAATTTCATTTTTGATGTGTACCGTTGTGCCCACAGTAAAAAAATGACAATAAAGGCTATCTTATCTTATCTTAATCTTATCTTATCTACGTATCTTATCTAAAAATGTATGGACCTACATCCAAAGATGTATTGCCAGTTTGCTCAACAAGTAGCTAGAAAATTGGTAACTGAAGCAATGCTGCTGGGGAACACACATACCAGATATTTTGGGAAAAGGTATACCAAGGGCAATTTGTCAAGGGTCCTCAAAGAACTATGCCTTTGGAACCATAAGTTGAAAATGAACTTGACTGACTTTGACTGCAAGTTTTATAAATTCAGTAGGCTACATGGCTTATATTGCAAACCAACTGCACATTGCAACTGGTTTTCAAAAAAAAAACCACCCATATTTCATCATTACTCTTCAGATGAAAAAGGCTGAATGTCTACATAAGTAATTGTACACTAAAGCACAACATGCATTAGATTTTTTGCCGTCAGAAAAACACTGTAGAACAGCACAGGTTTACATATATGTTCGAGTTCTCAGGATTCAAGGGCAAAAACTAGATATTCAAGAGCGTATCTACTATAAAGCAAAGCAGATCCCAGTGGGACCTGTGCTATACTCTAATCCATGTTCACAAAAAGCTGCAAAACTCAATGAAAGAGATATATTGTCATACAGCTAATTAATTCAAAATCAGCTTTAATTTTAAATGCTTTAAGAAAAACAGACAATAGGCACTGAAAACCTGAAAGTATTTTCTCCCAGTCTGGTATACCTGAATGTCCTGGACTGCAGTTCCCTTCATTCCCCATCAGCACATATATTTCAAGGATGCTAGTTCAGAAAGGGATTTTCTTCTACCTTGTATAGCTTCAAAACATTCCACAGTATGTATAGTTCATCTACTACTACAAATGTATCTTTTAAAAAACCCTAACAAATGCCAAAGAATTTATTATTCAACTTACTCAAATTCTTAATTACTTAACAAGAATGAGTTGTGTAAATATTCAAGGTTTAAAGATGAATGTTCTTGGAGAATATTAGCATCATTTCCATTGTCCTTTAGCTATGTAATTTATAAGCATTACAAAACTAAAGAATGTACATGTAATATTTATCATATTTATCTCCATAAAAGGAAAACGAAATCCCATTCAAACTCATTTTTGGTTAGCTAATTGCATTACAGAGAACATCAGTGCCTATTATTAAAGTTGCCCAACACCTTTATAATGATTATTTTCAATTTTTTTTGCCCTGCAGAACATAATTATTGGAACTAATAATTAACAATTACAACAAAACTAATAAAATCTCCATAATTGGTTTGTTCTTCAGAACACTATGATTTTAGAAGTTTTGCTAAGTAATAATGTTAAAGGTAAATTAAAGCATTATGAAAACTTCTACAGCAGCTTGATATCAACAGTAGAGAGGAAAAATATAATCTTAAAATTAAAATTAGTGTTAATCTCAATAGTTCCAACGTCTGTGAGCACATTCCAAAACTGGCCATGCCACATACTTTTAAGATAATTGGCAGAAAATGTTAATTAGCCATAATAAAAATTACGACAATCAATTTATTTACCTTTATTTCTAGCAGGAATAGAAAAAGACAAACTAAAAAGACAAAAAAAAATCTAGATAAAACTACAATTGGAACCAACAATTAGGTCATTAAGTGAAGTGGACACTAAAAACGGCAACTGTGCTTATAATTTTATTCCCATTGCTTTACAAACTTACAAAGGTCATAAATGCGAGGACTGGTCACAAATCTACTTTGTCATCGCATATTTGTAAACGATTGCTCAATGAAGATGTTACATTCCCTTACATTCACACCCACATTCCTTTGTGTGAGTGCACACATACACACACTAGTGAGAGAAAAAGGTGTTATATTACACTACTCCCTAGTAATCAACATTGCCATTTTTTTTTACTGTTGAGATCCTGAAGAACCAACAATGAACATGGGGCCTGTAGGTTAGTTGAGTTTGTCATTGTCGTTTCTTATGACTAGGATTATGTGGTGAGAGCAAGATTGCCCTCGGCGGCCATTATGCCACTGTAGTGTTGCTGTTCTTTTGTGATTATTTATTCCTGTTCTCCTGGTTTATTGACCTTGGGTTCACAATAACGAGCAGCAAGGCTATATAAATCACTATCATAAATGAATAAATGATAACCCCAGCTTATCCTCTCACTCTTACCCTCCTTCATCATTGTTCCTCAGTAGAAAAACGCAGTTGCTGACAAAATTAGTTAGGCCCAGCGGAGTAACCACTCTGGCCATCGTCCTGCAAACTCTATGGTTGACAACAGAATCCCTTCAGCTTCTGCCACCTGCAGGGCCAGAGCTTTGCAAAGCTGAATCCCAGCATCTTCCGACACTCCCAGAATGCTTAATTATGGCTGCAGCAGGAAAGGGAAAAGAAATGTCGAGAACTGCATGAAATCTACTGGGTTCCTTCTCTAGATGCGTGGTACAAGTAAACCAATCTTCCCCAGCCAGCATAATCATTTCAGGTGGAAATAGTATAAATTCTGAGAGACAATGTTTGGGAAAGATATAGGGCTGCTGTGCTATTATTACTCCATCTCTCCACCTCCATTTTCTCTTTGATCTGACAGAGCTATGGTTAAGCAAGGCCAGGTACAAAGCAAAAATCTGGTATTGGATTCCAGATGCATTTATTATTTTATTCACTAGATGTACACCCAGCCATTATTTTGCATCTCTCAAGGCAATTAACGTTCCTTCTTCCTATTTTATCCATAAGAATCCTGTGAGGTGGGTTGAGCTGAGCAAAAGTGAGAAGCCTAAAGTCACCCAGCTGACTTTCATGCCTAAGGGAGGACTAAAACTTACTGGAACTCCAGTACTGTTTATTCTGAACTAAAGAGCTGAAATCTCTTCATGTAAACAAGTCAAAAGGTTAATTGGAGGCTGTTGGGAGTCATGACTCAACCGTTTCATCTCCAGATATCTCATTCTGTCAATAGAATTGAGGTCACCATCTCCAAGACAGAATTCCCTGCAAGAAAATAGTCGTGAAAAAAGGATGGGCTAATATACAGTACATGATTCCACAACAAGTAAAAGGTAGCTACAGATGCAGAAACCCCATTTCTGTCAACACTAGGTCTCATTTCTTCTTCACTCTTGCTACGTTTTCTGAAAGTTAACTGATGGGTCTTATTAATGTCTTTCTTACTGAGAGATTACACAACCATTTTTTTAAGGAATATAAATAACATTAAAGATTTATAAAGGACATTTCATTTAAGGGGAGAAAGCATTGCACACACATCAATTTTTTTGCTTGGCCACAAGCCAAAGAAAACTCTTTAAAATTTCATTTGTTTTTAATGGAATAAACACCAATACTCCTATTAATTAATAAAAAGTGCTTCAAAAACAGAAAAAGCAATGGATAGATTTCTACACTTTTAGGAACCTTAAGCAAGCTCTTCAAAGATGTTTATCTAAACTGCACATGTCTGTTCCCCAGTGAATTCTGGGGGCAGGAGTTACAAAACACTCTGATATTATCTCAGGTTTGGAACAACAGCGGTATTACTAGTCTGCTTACTAATTTATCTGTCTACTGAATAAGTCTATCCCCATAAAGAGTTCCTGTTTCCAATACTTATTTTAAAATATGAGCCATTCCGATTAACTTTTTGCACTAACGTAATATCTTAAATGTTTTGCCCTATTTCTCAGTTTTCAGTTTCTTGTCCTTCTAATCTATTTCTAAATTAAATGCATACATTATTTATTGAAAGCATATCAAACGTATCAAGGAGAGAAGTTGGCTGATATTTTATTGATTTATCTGAAAGAATAGTTATTTGAGATTCCACAGCTATAATTATAAGGTTGAAAACATTTCGGAGTTCAGATGCGGGACCACTGACCCCATTAAGTCTGCTGTGTAAAGAAGCACATTCAAAAAGAAAGCGAGCCCATGATACAAAAATAGGCCAGGGCAAAAACTAAATTTAATTTAATATAAATTTATTTGACATTAAGTTTCATTAAATAAAGTTAATGTGATTTTTCCCCAGAGATGTGTTTATTCATCCTGCCATATTAAAAATTACAGCTTGGTAGCACTTTTTGGAATATTTTTGGAGGCTGCACATGGCTCTGGACCTGAGTTAATATAATCTTTAATTTAAAAATAGTCATATTTATTTTACATTATATGAAAGAAAGTTGTAAAAACAAAAAAAGAATCAGTTAAAGCTTTTAGGCCAGGGTAAGGGGATGTCATAGATCAGCACTCTTCAGCTGTGTTGGCCAGGATTATATGTGCTGTAATCCAATATATTTGGGAAATGCACACTTGAGGAATGCTGCCAGATTTATAATCCTTTGACTTCATATGTATTTCCTTTTAATCAACCAGGTTGCCTTGGGTCTGACTTCTTCAAGATGGATTATCTGTCACAGGTTTGTTTTTGTGGCCTTAAGAAAAGCAGATTTACAAATGATATAAAAACCATATCCTCAGCAAAATCCAACTCTTGCCTCTATCACCCTTAAAAATTTTTCATCTCCTTTGCAAATATTTCTATAGCTCATCCCTATCATAATGCAGATCCAGAAATGTCACTGCTGTTATTGACAGTAGTAAATAATTCATCACTAAATAATTTTATTTTAAAAGCAATTAGACTTTCCACTGCTTTTGCACTCCAGAAAGAGAGTAAATTGAAGGGCATATAGCCAGCTATTATTCACCATGAAACTCTAGCATTTTTTTTAGGTCTGAGAAGAATATTACACATATCCACACATTCATTAACATTATTGTTTTATATTTAATGTTTCACTAAATAATTATGAATGGACAGAAGACCAAACTTGATAGATTAGGGACAAGACCTATGTATTGAAAGACTCTGCTCTGGAAGAAAAGTGATTAGCTGGAACAAATTCGTAAAGCCAGAAAAATTCCAGGTCCTAAGCCTGCCTATAGAAACAGATCCATCAGCAGAAATATCTAATATGACTTTTTCCTCAGATTTTCCTGCGGTAACATTTTCTTTTTTACAAATTTTATTTATAATACAGTTAAAAACAAACAAACATTGGATGTAACGTGACATTCCAATATATACATTCTTATCAGATTATTCCACTTTTTACAATCCATTCTTCATCCCTACATATACATTTAAGATTTATATACAATACTTAAATAACATATATTTCTATCTTAACATTCATCTTTAATCCCAACCGTCCTCTTCGAATTCCTCCAGCGGTAAAATTTATCCCAGGTTTCATAATAAACTGATCCACATTTATCTTTTAATATCATTGTGAGCCTGTCCATTTCCGCACATGCTAATATTTTATGTATTAACTCTTCCTCTGTGGGAATTTCCTTGCTCTTCCATCTTTGCGCAAAAGCAAGCCTAGCTGCAGTCAGGTTGTGTAGCAGCAGGTAGATTGTTCCCTTGTCGTATTTTTCTGTCGTTATTCCCAACAAGAAGAGTTCCGGTTTTAACTCTAAGTCCAGTGTTAATATATCCCTCAACCAGTGTCCTGTGCCAATACTCACGAGACTGCGGTAGCATTTTCAACTGTATTGGTTGCCTGTAGGTTTTAACAAGATCAGTGGACAGATAAAGAAAAACCCTATTGATAAAAATAATTTAGAGTTAAAGGCACTATTAAATAAAGGTGGTTCTCTTTAATGACCACTCATTCAGCAACCATGTGAATAGCCGCTGATGCCCTGGGAAATTCTATACCATCTCAGACAAGTGACTGTCCAATCTCTTCTTAAAAATCTCCAGTGATGGAGCGCCCACAATTTCTGGAGGCAAGCCGTTCCACTGGTTAATTGTCCTCACTGTTAGGAACTTTCTCCTTAATTCCAGGTTGCTTCTCTCTTTGATCAGTTTCCAACCATTGTTTCTTGTTCTGCCCTCTGGCACTTTGGAGAATAATTTGACCCCCTCTTCTTTATAGCAGCCTCTCAAATACTGGAATACTGCTATAATGTCACCCTTATTTCTTCTTTTCTTTAGACTAGCCAAACCTAAGTCCTGCAGCTGTTCTTCATATGTTTTAGTCTCCAGGCCTTGGATCATCTTAGTTGCTTTTCTCTGAACTTTTTCCAAGGTCTCAACATGTTTTTTATAGTATGGTGACCAAAATTGGTTGCAGTATTCCAAGTGTGGTTTCACTAGGGTTTCATAAAGCGGTACTAATACTTTGCATGATCTTGATTCTATGCCGCGTCCACTAGGACTCCAAGGTCCCTCTCACAGTTACTGTTTTTGAGCCAGGTCTCACCTAATCTGTACTTATATCTTTGATTTTTCCTGCCTAAATGTGAAACTTTGCTTTTCTCCACATTGAAATTCATTTTGTTGGATAGGGCCCATTGTTCAAGGTTGTCAAGATCTTTTTGGGTCCTAAGCTTATCTTCTGGGGTGTTGGCTATTCCTGCCAGTTTAGTGTCACCTGCAAATTTGATGAGTTCCCCTTCTATTCCCTCATCTAAATCACTGATGAAGATATTGAAGAGTACTGGGCCTAAGACGGAGCCTTGTGGTACCCCACTGATTACTTCTCTCCATGTAGAAGTAGTACCATTGAGGACTACTAGTTGAGTACGGTTTGTCAGCCAGCTACATATCCATCTGGTGCTGATGCTGTCTATTCCACCGTTTTCTAGCTTACCAAGCAGTAGATTATGGTCTACTTTGTCGAATTGATGTTAGACTGATTGGTCTATAGTTTCCTGGGTTTGTTTTTTTCCCCCCCTTTCTTGAAGATAGGAACCACATCAGCCCTTTTCCAATCCTCAGGTACTTCTCTGGTGCTCCAGGATTTTTGAAAGATGTGGTGCAATGGTTCTGAGATAACATCTGCCAGCTCCTTCAGAACTCTGGGATGTAATCTGTCAGGTCCTGGTGATTTACATTAGTCAAGGTCGAATAGGTGTTCTCTTACCATTTTCTTGCTTATTTTAATTTTTGTTTCTAGTTTCTCTTTTGCAGTATTTTTTGGGGGTATGTTGTGCTATAATTTCTTTTTGTGTGACGACTGATGCAAAGAATGAGTTAAGCAGCTCTGCTTTCTCCCTATTGCTTGTAACTTCCTTGCCATCTTTTCTCTTTAGTGGACCTACAGTTTCCTTGACTTTTTTCTTGTTATTAATATGTTGAAAGAAACTTTTTTATTATTATTATTCTTGATGATTTCTGTTGCAAGTCTTTGTTCATTCTGAGCCTTTGCTTTCCAGACTTTGTCTTTAAATGCTATTGTACATCTTTCAAAGTTGCTGAGATTAAGAAACGCTGCCTTTGGAAACTGGATGCTTCTGATTTAATTGTTCTTATTTTATATCAGTCCAATGGTAATCTGCACTCTTTTGCTCTACATTTAGAGCAGAGAGTTGCTTAAGAGCTGAACATTTTGTGTTTATGATGCCACCAGCTCCTAATTTAAAAAAATTAAAGCAACTACTGTTCTAGCTTTTCTTCCTTAATCTGTGCTTTTTTTTTGATAACAATAAAAGTAATAGAAGCAGTGGATAAATGTAAGACATGAAAGCAGCAGCCACAGAACTCTTGTAAAATTCTGTTAATATGATTGGGTAATTATCATACAACAAAGAAATCCCTTGTGTGAGCTGGCATGACAACATTTATTAATAAGCATATGACCAAGTTCAAAAAAGAAACAAATAAGTGAGTCACGATCCATTGTCACCTGAAAGCTTAATTCTTATACATAATAGAAATAAAATAGATTTTTCTTAATGGTATGGAAGGTTTTCGGGAAGCTTATCTCAATGTTGCACAATTTAAGGATCTTAGGGAAACCACCCAAAACCTCAAAAAGAGTGGCCGGAATCTTTCAGTTGTGATTTTAAGTATGTCAGAAAATAGTTCACTACATTTAGAGGACAATATAAAACAAAAACACATAATTCAGTTCGTTCCACAAATTTATTTTAGATTTTTTTTTTTAACTCAATGGTTTAGCCTTTGATACTAATATAAATTTGAAAAGTGAGAGCCAGTTAGGAGTAGTGGTTAAGGCACCAGACCAAAAATTAGGAGTCTGTGAATTTAGTTTCATTTTAGCCACAAAACCATCTGGTTGACCTTGAGCCAGTTTCTCTCAGCCCTAGGAAGGAGGCAATGGCGAATAGCTTCTGAAATCCTGCCAAGAAAAATGCAGGGTCATGTCCGGGCAGTTGCCAAAGGTCAATAACGATTCAAAGGTACATGCACGCAGACACACAATCAATAGTGCAAAGTTAACAACAAAAACAAGAGAACGCAAAAATCATCACAGTCTGCAAAAAAAAAAACATGTGATTTCTAATTCTGTCTTAGTTTGAGTACTGATTTTTCATGCAAGCAATAGCTCTTGACTTCCACAGGAATGCTTCCTGTGACAAACAGTTTATTATGACACATGACATAATATGGAAAAAACAGACTCCATGCCCTGCACCCAGCTGTCCTCCCACAAAACAACCCACTTGAAACCAAATCAGAAGTCCAAAGATGCTTTCATTTCTCCTTCGTTTTAGTATATTGTTAACATACAAATACACCTACCATGCATTCAAGAATCATTTATTCAAAGCCAAAGAAATGTTTGTAAAAGAATTACTTTGTGGGAGAATTTTATAAAATAATGTGGTGTTTCAGGAAGAAAGGTTTTTTTTTAAAGCATAATATAGAAAGTAATCTTTTTTTCAACCACCATAAACAAAACAAATTTAATATTCAAACTTACGCATATTGAGAGGACTGTCAGATGGAATAATTTATTCAGACTAAAATTAAATTTAAATTTTTATCTTTTAGCGATAACAAGCAGTTTCATTCTAATAGAGCCCAACATATCTTTTACATCCAATTGCTTTTATTTGACAGTAACCAAACAAGGCATTAAATTACTAGTTATATAACACATTATTGATCCAGAATTTGCTGTTGGTAGGAATTCTGGATTCTTGTTTTCAAACTGTACTTCGATTTCATCCACTGCATTTTCCATGTATTTCTATCCCTAAGTCTTGAGGCTGGAGCCACCCTTGAGAGTTCATGTTACTCTCCCTTGGCTGGAATAAAAACTTGAGCTTCCACCAAACCAATATTACTTTACTTAGCTATACTGTTGTCAATTTCAGATAAATTAATATCATGTTGTCTTGTTAATACGGTATTTTTGCAAAGTAAAGGAGCATTTTTTAAAAACATTTAGGTTTATCTATTCATCACAAACAGCTTCTCAATAACCGCTTCTGGGTTATGGTCACTTAAGGCAGATATTTTTCTTTCCACCAAGCGCCTGCCTGAGATTTGTCTGAACCTTCAGCAGCTTTTAGGACTCTCAGAGATTGAACAGCATCTTTTTAAAAAGGAAGCAAAAGTTTATGAAGGATGTTTGAGGGGGGTTTAAATCTCTGGCAAGGGATCTATATGGAAATAACCTTTGTGTAAAGGAAATCTTTGATAGTTTCACATAGAGCAAAAATATCTTTTTGCTGTGAAAGTACCAAGGAGGTTGGTTATGTTGAAGGGCATCATTTATGCTGAAATATAGGTAGTTCTCGGGTTACGACCACAACTGAGCCAAAATTGCCATTGCTTAAGCCAGGAGGTTAAATGAGTTTTGCCCCATTTTATGACCTGTTTGCCACAGCTGTTAAGCAAATCCCTGCAGCTGTTGAATGAATTGTGCTGTCATTAGGTTTTCCCCACTGACTTTGCTTTTTGGAAGCCAGCTGGGAAGGTTGCAAATGGTAATCACATGATCCCAGGACAGTGCAACTATCATAAATCAATGCCAGTTGCCAAGCAACCGAGTTTTAATCATGTGACCATGGGGATGCTACAACAGTCGTTAAGTATGAAAAATGGTTATAAGTCACTTTTTCAGTGCTGTTGTAACTTTGAACAGTCACTAAACGAATGGTTGTAAGTTGTAATCATCCAGCCTAGCAGCAATAGGAAAGAAAGAAGGAAAAAATAAAGCTTTTTTCTGAGAAGTTGTTGAGGACTAAAGGTATGCCATGCATTTGAAATTCTCTTCATTCGTTTCTATCCAAGATAAACAAGCATTTTTTTGATTATTCTGATATTTTCACTCCCTTCTGTATTCAATTTATGGTACCACTTGAGTTGTACACATGACACATCTGTAAGAGACAACAGTGGAATGCAGAGTCCCAGACTCACCCAGCAGAAAAAAAAAAGTCTCTCAGCAGTCACACAAGGACGGTTATGAATTCATGTGAACTGCAATTCTACAGAATTATAAACTTAGTAGAATTAAAACTGATTGTTACAGTGTGTCGAGTTTTATTTTCTAGCTACAAAATATGGGCAGCCTTATACATTGGTGGGATTTGACACAAGAAAATGCATATTATTAATCATACAAGTCTATGCCTTCCACATGCAAACATTTTCTGTAGATTATCCATGAATTGTATTAAAATTAAAACATTCATTCTTGCACCATAACATTCGATTTCCTTATACATTTATATATACATATACATATACATATACCGTACATATACATATACATATGCATATGCATATGCATATACATATACATATACATATACATACATACATACATACATACATACATATACATATACATATACATATATATATATAGGAAGTGTCTTGGCGCTGTTTCGACGAAGTCCCATTCGTCATCTTCAGGGTGGTGTTTTCGGCTTCGTGCTTCGTCGAAACGTCGCCAAGACACATCCAATTTTACGCGGGAGAAAACCCGAATAACCAAAGACCTACATACAAACACCCGCGAAAACCTCAGAAAACAAATATGTTTGTGTGTGTGTGTGTGTGTGTGTGTGTGTGATATATATATCCCATATTCATATCCCATACTTGTTTTTTTTACCAACTGTAAGGCAGATATATTAAAGTGTCCAACTGAGAAAAGAATTCCACAGAAACATTGGGTTGGAAAAGACTTGGGAGAATTTCTAATCCAACCTGCTACCCATGGCAAGATTCTCAAGATATTTTAAGAAGGAGGCTACAAATTATGTATTAATTTAATTTAATAACTCAAAGAGAAGAATTAATATGAGCTTCTCTGACTGCAAGACTGCAAGAAAAGCAGTTTTACCTACTAGCATTACTATCTTGATATTGCCAAAGGCATGGAAATCAAAGAAAGACTATATGGAAGAAAAACAAAGGAGGACTATACAGGTTTACAGAATGCTTTCAAGATATCAAGTATAATAACAGACTGCTGAATTTATGTAAAGCACTGTCATATTGTCATAATGTTATTTAGTTAGGCAAGCTGCGGTTTTCAAGCCATAATTTATGGCTCACCATCTCTTGTATATCCAAACATTGTGGTTCAAGTCAATAAATCAGAGTAAAGCAAACTATGGCATAACTTGATACAGAACCAGGCCACTACTTTATTTCTAGAAATAATCAGTCCCTTGATTTCTTGTTAGGTTTTTATCCCACCTTTCAGTTCGATGCTCAAGAGAACATTTTGTAATGTTTTATCCCCCCCCATTTTTCCCAACAAGCATCCCTATGAGATTGGCTGAGTTCAGAGAGAATCACTGGCTGAAGTTCACCCACTGAACTCTGAGGATGGATTTGGGTCTCCCTAGTTTTAAGATCAGTACTTTCACCACCAAACACATCCGTGGTGGTTTTCCCCCCAGAAATTTTGAGGAGGGTGGAGCAGACTAGAGTCTGCAAAGATATTCATATGTCTATTTTAAAGAACTACCGGTGTCTTTTATAACACTAGAAATAGGCTAATGACTCAACCCAGCATCTTATGTCTGCAATCTTTTATAGCCAAATTTAGAAGCATTCCATTTCCATGCCAAAAATATACCCCTACAGTTTTTATTTTAACACCTGAAAAAAAACGAGTCAGCATTTTAGTAGAAAAAAAAATTAGTATAGTGAATCCTGCATACGTCTGGGAATTGTAAGATTGTAAAATACGTGCTAGAAAACGCAATGTGAATTTCATTCAAACAACAGGCTGGGAATAGCAATTGATTAGCTTTCTTTCACTAGATGAAATGGTTAAATAATTACATAAAGCCTTTTTGGCAGTCAATACAGAGGGCAAATTTAGTTTCCAAATGTCAGAAGCTTGTCCTTTCATTATCATCCTGCAGTCTTGTCACAGTATGGAAATAAACTGTTTGGACAGTCAAAATTTGTTGTGATACAGTACGAAAAAAAAAACACCAAAATTTCTCCTGAAAGAAGAAGGCTTTTAAGATATCTTTCTTTCAAAAGTTTTTTCCTGTTATATGAAGAGAAAGCAACAAGAAAGATCTAGAACAAATCCGGTTCTTCCAGTTTTTGTCAGGCGCCCAAGTTAAAGAGAAGCCTCAGTTTAATTATTTTAGTATTTTCTGTCCCTTGAACAGAGCAAATACTTCATTTCATTGATTTACAAGCTGAAAACAATTTTTTTCATAACTATAAAAGACTGGTGCAATCCTTTCAACTTCCATCAAAGACAATATTCATAGAAGTGCTTGACCTTTGCAGCAAAAAGAACACTTTGCTACCGATTATAGAATGAATCTAAGAAACATCAACCCAGGCACCTTTGAAATATCATTTTAAAGCTTGAAATATCATTTTAAAGCTTTGTTGAATATTTGAGTCTCTGGTTCGATCTCAGACTTAAACAATTACATATTAGGAGAGAGGGAGAAAATTGCTGGACTTGGGAAATTTTGCAACAATGATTATTTTTTAAAACAATTACTTTTTTTTTAAGTGAAATGCTTAAAAACTTCCAAGGACTCACATTATAAATTAATTTTTGAAACCCCTATTGTTGCTTATGCGATTACAACAGAGAAAATGATCATAAAAGGGCTTTTGATCTTGCTGGAATCTATTCTCAAAGCTTGTGTCTGACAGTATGAGTTAATATTCAAAAGGCAAGCTCACTGGGCTGAATTAATTCTCCCCAAATCCCTATCAAATAATACTGGTAAACTAAAGAGTGTTTTTTCAGAATACCAGTGAGATTATTTTTCATGTGGGGGCGGGGACCCTTCTCTTAATAATGTCTACATCTTTACCAAAAGAAAACAGCAAAGGTCAGCAAGTTCCATGAACAGATGGACAATGATGTTAAACAGCCATCCTTGCCATTTCTATTTACTGCATTTCCTTCTGGCTCAGACTACAGATCCTGCCTGTGGAGGATCGTCTTTCCTGGGGGCAGCATCACCCCTAACACTTTACCTGGAGCGATGGGTAGCAGGAAGCTGGCAGATTCAAAAATATATGTTGGCCTGGAAACATTGGATAGACTACATACAAGAGAAACACCAATCAAAGAAAATGTATCTGGCTTATAGTTAAATCTTGATATACAGAGTGAAGAATGTTTACAAATTTAAATTGATTGTATTAAGTTGAATAGTAGTTAACTTGAATTTTTTCTTGGTTTACATGTACAAATATATATTGAATAATAAAAAATGTTATAATAATTTAAAAAAAAACCCTCACAAAGCCAATAACTGTTTTGCTCCCCTTTCAAGGAAAGTCTGGCTCCCAGGATAGTTCTTGAAAGCCTGCCTATATTTAGGTTTTATTTTGATCTTATTTGAATCATAGTTGGTCACTATTCAATTGTTACTAACATTATGATCCTTGCATTGTTTTTTTTCTTTTCTTTCCCTTTCCCACATCAGTTTCCTTTTATGCTATACCTTTCTGTGAAACTCCTGAAATTCAACTACAATGAGGTTACAATGGACTGAGTCTATTGCAGTGGTGGCAAACCTATGGCATGTGTGCCAGAGGTGGCACTCAGAGCCCTCTCTGTGGGCATGTGTGCCGTTGTCCCAGCCCCACCTCCCCCCATGGCCCTCTCTTTACCAGCAGCGCCCCCTGAGGAGAGTCGCTCCCGAGCACCGCCCGCACGGAGCAGCCCAGCCAAGAATATGGCAGCCAGGCAGCGTGAACAAGACTCCACCCTCATGACCCATCACACGCAAATGATGCTGCGAGGTGCGGGCAAAGGGCATGGCGCTACTGGGCTGCTTGGGCGATCTGCAGTAGTGGGCTGTGGAGGTGGTGGGTGGCCTTGTGGGCATGGGGTGGGGCAGGGGCAATGTGGGGCAGGCTGGGGGCAGAGCAGGCAGGCGGGGGTGGAGTGGGCAGTGTGGGGGTGGGGGTGGGGCAGAGCAGAGTGGGGGCAGGCGGGCTTGGGTTTTGGGCAGTCAGTCTCTAAAAGGTTCGTGATCACTGGTCTATTGGCTTGTCCATACTACAAATAAAAAGTAAACAATTTGGTAGGATTAACCTCTCACTGCAGTGGGAAGGTAAGGCGCAAACAAACTGGATGGCTGCCTGAGTAAAATAGTATCTTAATAGAGACTGCATCTCTTCTCAAATGCCAAGAAGATTCCTAAAACATGAGTGGCCCCAGTGTTTACATGAAAACTCTGTTTATGTGTTTGATCTGTGGCAAATAAAAGATCTAGCTCAGGGGTGGGAAACCTTGGCTCTTTTATGACTTGTGGACTTCAACTCCCAGAATTCCTCCTGGCTCAGGAATTCTGGGAGTTGAAGTCCACAAGTCATAAAAGAGCCAAGGTTCCCCATCCCTGGTCTAAGCTGAATGTTTCATCTAAGATGCACACATACTGTACAAACATCATTCGATATTATCAGTCGTCAACAGATACATCCTGAGATTGAAACAGACAAAAACTCTGCATTTCAGGTAAAGGAGAGGAAAGAAAGAGAAAAATTCAAAACAACACACAATTCAGAGAGAAGAGATATACAATACAACTTTATCTGCCTATTTCTATTTGTACTTTTGTTCTTTTCTTTAAAACTGAAAGTCGGTTATTATTAAATTACTAGAGAACCACATGCAATTCAAAGGAGTGTAAGGTCTCTAAATAGTAATAAACCCATCATAGCCACTGATCACAAAACCCAGCTTGGTAGGCATCATAGTCCCGCCTTGGGTATGAAAACCAGCTGGGTTTCTTTGGGCAAATCTCCCTCTCAGCCAAATCCACCTCACAGGGTTGGTGTTGTGGGAAAAA